>CM060921.1:280645857-281315389 GCA_030737875.1 Allium sativum
TTCAAATCGATATAAATATCGTTCACGTCAAAATGGCGTCAATCTAATCAACACGGCTTCATAAATTTCTATTTTCAAATTGGAATGAGGCCCAATCAATTACCATATAAAATTAATTATATGGATTTTCATACAACACATGTATATAATAGCATTGAAAATAATCGACCATCAACCAAAGTGCACTACACTGTATAAGCATCAAATATAGATATTCAACGCTTATAACAGCCTATCAATCAATCGATCGACATATTTAATCAATCAGGATGAGTGAACTTCAAATTTCATCCCAACACCCGTGTGGGGTTTCAAACAATCAAACACATATTTTATTTGTGCTGTTGGGCGATGTGTAAAATTTATCGACCCATTCAATGTCAGTCAAATCAGTGTACATAAACGAACCGTCCGGTTTGTAAATGAATATTTATTTTATTCACTTTCACTATATTCATATTCACGTTAAAAATTATATTTTTAACGATAAATCATTTTATTCCAACATATGAATTTCTATTATTCATTTACACAATAAAATGATATTTTTATTTTCTAACATATTTTAGAAAATTTCGGCGGCATAACGGCATGATACTAGAAACGGGACGAGGCCTAGCCTTATCCCCGGTCTAGTGAAGGCCCACGCCATTCACACATCAATCAAAATCACCAAACAACCAAATTCAAATCACATCATATAACTAATCTATGCAACCAAACAAACAAGTCCATGGTCTGTGGACGATTGTGTCGGGTGCTACTAAGCACCGTCTGCATCCTAGTATATATATATTAATAGAAATGAAATTGAAAGGTGAGAAATTCTCACCAGTAGCTATCCAATACCACGACTCTTCATTGATATAAAGCTTCTTCGTTCTCGCCTTTTTGTCACCTTCATTATCCGCTTTCACTACATATGTAAGAATCGAATTTTTACTTCGCTTTTCAATATATAACAATCACATTTTTAATTCGAAGTTCAATATATAAAAATCATATTTTTAATTCGAAGTTCAATATATAAAAATCATATTTTTACTTTGCTATTCAATATATAAAAATCGAATTTTTAGTTCGCTATTCAATATATAAAAATCGAATTTTTAGTTCGCTATTCAATATATAAAAATCGAATTTTTAGTTCGCTATTCAATATATAAAAATCGAATTTTTAGTTCGCTATTCAATATATAAAAATCGAATTTTTAGTTCGCTATTCAATATATAAAAATCGAATTTTTAGTTCGCTATTCAATATATAAAAATCGAATTTTTAGTTCGCTATTCAATATATAAAAATCGAATTTTTATTTCGAAGTTCAATATGTAAAAACCATATTTTTACTTTCAACGCAAATTCATTTTAAAAAACCATATTTTTATATTTAAAGCAAATTCATTTTTAAAAGCCATATTTTTATATTTAAAGCAAATTCATTTTTAAAAACCATATCTTTATATTTAAAGCAAATTCATTTTTAAAAACCATATTTTTATATTTAAAGCAAATTCATTTTTTAAAAACCATATTTTTATATTTAAAGCAAATTCATTTTTAAAAACCATATTTTTATATTTAAAGCAAATTCATTTTTAAAAACCATAGCTTTATTTTTAAAGCAAATTCATTTTTAAAAACCATAGCTTTATTCTCAAATTAAAAATCTCATTTATATTTTATAATCAAAGTTATTTTATAAAACAATATTATTTATCAATTAAAAATTTCAGATTTTTATAATAATAATCATAAACATAAATTATAGATTTTTATATTCAAAGCAACGTATATTTATAAATAAATAAAACTGATTTAAAAACAAATGTTTTATATAAATAAACAATTACCCTTTCTCTTCTGAAAACACGACTGACCGTCGTTCGACGGTATTCCACTCCTAGGGTTGAGCACGGCCGCCACCCCGTTGACCGAGACCTTGATCGAACCGCACCACACGAAGTAGGGGTGAGCATTATTTGGTTAAACCAAATAAACCGACCGAACCAATTTATTTTGGTCGGTTTGGTTTGGTTTTGAAACTAGATCGGTTTGTAATCGGTTTGGAAAATTATTTAGTTTGGTTATCGGTTTAACCAAACTAACCGAACTTTTATTATATTTTCAAAATTATCAATATTTTAACAAATATTTTAAGCTAGATTAGTTATCCAAGTAAATTTTAATCATCACATATGTGTCAAAATTACTTCTAAAAAGCATAATAATCATAAACAATAATACTTTAATCATCTATTTATGATATATTTCAAATTATAGTTAATACTACAAACGTAAGGTTTAAAATATTTTTAGTTCGGTTAAATCGGATAACCAACCGAACCAACCAAACTTAATTTGGTTGGTTTGGTTTGGTTTTCATTTTTATCGGATTTAGTTTGGTTTGACAGTTTCCATCATCGGATAAACCGAACCAACCAAACGCTCACCCCTAACACGAAGCGGCGCAATGACCTCCGCCGGCGCCGAGAGTTAGGGGGAGCTCGGTGGGTCCCTCTGCCCTGGATTTGCGTGTGAAGTCGGCGACTATGGTTGCCAAATCCGAGCGACATACCACGGGATTCTCGATCATATTTATATGAATTGGAAGAGCTTCAGATGCTCTACAATTTCATGTATCAAGTTTCGGAATTTATTGTTTGGATTGGAAGGATTTTGAAGGCGAAATTTTGAGCCCTATCAGCCGTTCAGAACAAAACAGCGGCGGCTTCCGAATGATAAAGGGAATTAGGGTTTGAAAGTGATTGGCCAGTGTATATATTAATTTATATTATTTATTTAATTTCCAAAATAACCTGTTTATTTATAAAACTCCGAGCCAAACCCAACGACTGCCGTTCCTAGCTAATTACCCCCATTCCGAACACAATGGAATATGTTTCTGTGACGAACAAGAATTTCGCTCGGTCCGAACCAGTCGCTAAACCGATCCAGGCCGCTCGAAACGCCCTATCGTTTGAGAACAGGACAAAACATAACGCATACAAAAGAACATTTCATTGTATATTACAACAATGCATCAGATTACAAGAATATACAGAGTAAAAATGAATATTACACAGAAATATCAGAGATTTAAATTACATTTAAATACATAGCAGCGGAAAATAATACAATACACAACTAGAAAGAGATATACGGATACAAAGCTTTCCGGATATCGTTCCAGCTGTAAACCAGGATCCTGTGAATATAAATCTGCAAAACCAAAACTACTAGCTGCCCGTGTCAAAATAAGGGCACCCAGAGTTTAGGTTAAAACAATAAACTCCAGGTCAGTCATGTGACTGGTGTGAGAACTAAAACAGTTATTAATCTTTATTTTTAAAGGTAAATCAAGGGACCATGCCGTATAACACGGAACAGGTTTCCTCCCAAGAATACCAGTGCATAAAACAAACAGCGCAATGCTAAATAAAGAAAAATGAAGCTGTTATAAGACCCAGGTCCCATCACACAATGCAACGCAGTCGAGGATAGGGTTTTCCCTTATAACAGCCAAAGAATGCTTGATACGTTTAAAACAAATCATTTGATACTATATAAGTGCATAGTGTATAAAACAACTTCGAATCATAAGTATCAATCATAGGCGGCATGTGCGCCCCATCCCACTATGTCGCCATACTAGGCTCTACAAATAAAACCGCAAATGTCACGTATTTGGAAATTGGATTTCCGTCTATGAACCGAGGCCAGGGATCGTCCTCAACCGATTCGAGACAATCTAGCCCATGTCTCCGGATCAGAGCTCGAGTGACCCTTGGAGCGACAGGGCCGGTCCACCGATGTGGATTATAGTGCCTGAACAATACGTTTCTCCGCCCTTTGGGGCGTAAACGAGCCAACGAATGACTCCATCGGACCCGGATCGTCCGATCAAACCGAGGCGCCTCGCAACAGCAACAACCACACAGGTGAAAAGTATATAAATGTCAGGGCTGGTAGGTCACTGACACCACCCTAGCTAGAAAGAAACGCATGCCCTCCCTGAGGTCCTCTCCCGTTTTTGGTTCACAACCGGGGTGCGAGACTCGCGAATTCACGTTACACAAAGCTGTGCCACACAGGCTGTGCTTTGATCATCACCACAAGACTTTGCTTTTCAACAGAAGCCTCGATCATTTGCATCTTAGCATGCCACACAGGCAAACCACTCTATGCAACCGATATCAGTCACACAGAATGAAATCCAATGTCAGACACACAGTCCATTTACAAGTCCGTTCTGGGCCTGAACGAAACCGGAGGCACCTAGTACCCCGCATATCCATCGATCTCCAAGTACGTCTGGACGATCACCAACTGTTTCCATCTTCTTGGGTGTACAGCCCAATCAAGATCATCAGTTATCACCCAAACGACGTGAAGACTTCCGGTCTTCGACCACCGTCTTCATCTTCGACACCACGTCGAATCAGTTATTCAGAATGGGATAAACCCGGTCTTTCTGAATAACTCGCGTATATATTATAAAAGTGTTACACAAACACAACATACGCCTCATTCCAATCCAGAATATTCTTTTATTCAAATATTCCTATACTTTGGGAAAAGTTCCCATTAATTTTATCCAAGATAAATTCTTTAAATTTATTCTTTAATCTCCTTTGAATATCAATTCAAACTAGTCGGGATTAGCGAACCACACCGAAGTAATCATTTATTTTATTTCCCAATCCCAACCTATTCATCCCATGAAGTAAAACTGGTAGTACTTCATATCTAACACCACAGTGTTATCGGTAACTCAATTACCATTTCACGTTCAAATCTAATTAAAGATTTAACTATCGCCTGGAGCAAAACTGGTGATACTCCATTTTCGATCATCTCAATCTATTTAAAGATTCATTAAAACTCCACTTAGTTTTAATCTTTAACTGGGTTAAAGAATCAGTGTCATTCAAAAACACAGTCCACGATAAACCCAAAACCACATTCATTAATTATCGGGTTGAAGAACGAGTGTTGTTTAAAACACTGTTCACGATAAACCCACAAATCAATATCAATTCAATTCCAATTAAATATCATTTAATTGGTACACTTCATTAAATCTAAATAAAAAGATTTAATCTTTTCTCAACTGGGTTCAAGAACAGTGTTAGTGAAGACACCATTCACGACAAACCCAAATCACATTTGATATTCAATACAAGGCTCTGAATAGAAAATATCCCGGCTTATATTCAATATCAAATTCTACGATTAACAAATGTCGTATTGAAATAACGATATACATAGATATATCTTTCAAATTTCCATAACAACACCTATATAATCACGAATTCCAACATCGAAATATTCCGAAGACAATTTCGATTCAAATCCACTCCAATGCAATCATTGGAAATTTTGGTTATTTTCAAAACCCTTTTCAAATTCAATTTATTTATTTAAAAATAAATAGAATTATAATTCTAGTTCAAAACTAGTTCATTTCGATAAAAATCTATTTTTATCCTTTCAAACATGAAGTTTTTCATCCCAAATCTTCACAAATCATTTCTTATGATTTTACACAAATTATTACTATTTTTAATAATTTTATCAAGGCCTGTACAGTCGATTTCCATCAATGGCCATCGAACTGCACTTACAGCGACCTTTTTCAAATTTGATTTGGACATAATTCCAAATCCAACCGTTAGATTTCAAATTTCTAACATTCGCTAGAAAGCTCTTTTCGATACGAACCGAACGGTTCCGGTTTTAGGAGAATCCGACGGTCGGATCTCCCGTAACGTCCATTTGAAATCAATGGTCGAAATTCACGAACTGCCGCGGCGCGGCGCGTTCTATTCAGGCCATTATATTATATATATAATATATATAATATATACTTCGTCGATTTCTATTTAAAACGAATTATATAAATAGTTTTAAAATTCGTTTCAAAATTTATTTCAACTTCCATCTCAATTCAAAGCAAAATTGAATTCTTCTCTATAAGTTCGTTTTAAAATTCATTTCTATTCAATTCAAATTTCAATTCAATTTGAATTCATTTCAATTTGCTTTCAATTCAATTCACTTTGAATTCGTTTTCAATTCAATTCATTTCGAAATCACTTTCAATTCAATTCACTTTGAATTCGTTTTCAATTCATTTCGAAATCACTTTCAATTCAATTCATTTTGAATTCGTTTTCAGTTCAATTCATTTCGAAATCACTTTCAATTCAATTCATTTTGAATTCGTTTTCAATTCAATTCATTTCGAAATCACTTTCAATTCAATTCATTTTGAATTCGTTTTCAATTCAATTCATTTCGAAATCACTTTCAATTCAATTCATTTTGAATTCGTTTTCAATTCAATTCATTTCGAAATCACTTTCAATTCAATTCATTTTGAATTCGTTTTCAATTCAATTCATTTCGAAATCACTTTCAATTCAATTCATTTCGAAATCACTTTCAATTCAATTCATTTTGAATTCGTTTTCAATTCAATTCATTTCGAAATCACTTTCAATTCAATTCATTTTGAATTCGTTTTCAATTCAATTCATTTCGAAATCACTTTCAATTCAATTCATTTTGAATTCGTTTTCAATTCAGTTCATTTCGAAATCACTTTCAATTCAATTCATTTCGAAATCACTTTCAATTCAATTCATTTCGAAATCACTTTTAATTCAATTCATTTTGAATTCGTTTTCAATTCAATTCATTTCGAAATCACTTTCAATTCAATTCATTTTGAATTCGTTTTCAATTCAATTCATTTCGAAATCACTTTCAATTCAATTCATTTTGAATTCGTTTTCAATTCAATTCATTTCGAAATCACTTTCAATTCAATTCATTTTGAATTCGTTTTCAATTCAATTCATTTCGAAATCACTTTCAATTCAATTCATTTTGAATTCGTTTTCAATTCAATTCATTTTGAAATCGATTAAAATCGATATAAATATCGTTCACGTCAAAATGGCGTCAATCTAATCAACACGGCTTCATATATTGACATTTTCAAATATTCCATTTCGAATATTTCTATTTTAAATATTTCTATTTTAAAACTGGAATGAGGCCCAATCAATTACCATATAAAGTTAATTATATGGATTTTCATACAACACATGTATAATAGCCTTGAAAAATAATCAACCATCAACCAAAGTGCACTACACTGTATAAGCATCAAATATAGATATCTAACGCTTATAACAGCCTGTCAATCAATCGATCGACATATTTAATCAATCAGGATGAGTGAACTTCAAATTTCATCCCAACACCCGTGTGGGGTTTCAAACAATCAAACACAGATTTTATTCGTGCAGTTGGGCGATGTGTAAAATTTATCGACCCAATCAATGTCCTTCAAATAGGTGTACATAAACAAACCGTCTGGTTTGTAAATGAATATTTATTTTATTCACTTTCACTGTATTCATATTCACGTTAAAAATTATATTTTTAACGATAAAACATTTTATTTCAACATATGAATTTCTATTATTCATTTACACAAATAAAATGATATTTTTATTTTCTAACATATTTTAGAAAATTTCGGCGGCATAACGGCACGATACTAGAAACGGGACAAGGCCTAGCCTTATCCCCGGTCTAGTGAAGGCCCACGCCATTCACACATCAATCAAACCATTCAATTTCACCCAAATAATTCAATTCAATCACATAATCAAACTAATCTATGCAACCAAACAAACAATTCCATGGTTTGTGGACGATTGTGTCGGGTGCTACTAAGCACCGTCTGCATCCTAGTATATATATATAGTTAGAAAAGAAATTGAAAGGTGAGAAATTCTCACTTATAGCTATCCTAGCTCCACGGCTCTTCATTGATAGAAATCTTCATCGCTATCGCATCATCGCCATCTTCGTTGCCCGTAGTCACTATATATATAAAAATCGAATTTTTACTTCGCTATTCAATATATAAAAATCACATTTTTACTTCGATGTTTAATATATAAAAATCATATTTTTACTTCGATGTTTAATATATAAAAATCATATTTTTAGTTCAAAGTTCAATATATAAAAATCGAATTTTTATTTATATAGATTCCGCCTTTTCCATTTCAAAGATCTAATCTTTTCTTTTACTTTTCAAAGTTTAAATCTTTTACCTTTTAAAAATTCAAATCTTTTAAAACCTTTTTAAAATTCAAATCTTTTAAAACCTTTTTAAAATAAAGAATCAGTTTTAAACATTTAGAAAAAAAATAACTGTTTTAACCTTTTAATTAAAATTAGTTCAGTTTTCTTTTCTAAAAATTTCAGTTTTTATTTCTTTATAAAATTCAGTTTTTCTCTTTTATAAAAATGCAGTTTTTAGTTTTTAAAAATTTTCAGTTTTAACTACTTTTTTAAAAATTCAGTTTTAACTAAAAAAAAAAATCAGTTTTTAATTTTTAAAAACCAAATCAGTTTTACTTACCTAAAATAAAAATCAGTTTTAAATTTTTATAAAATTCAGTTTTTCTTTAAAAACATAAAACAGTTTTAACTTTAAAACATAAAAAAGAAAATAAATTAAATAAATAAAAATAGGGGATGCTCACCGAGGTAGCTGTGAAAAAGGGGGGGAATCGAAGAAGGCGTCGGCGGCACTTCAGGGGGGGTACTTCGTCGTCTTCGATCGTCGGAGGGGGGGGGGGGACCGGCTGCGTCGTTCGCTTGAGGGGGGGGCTGCTTCGTCGGCGACTGGTCTTGAGGGGGGCGGCGGCGCTCCAGGGGGGGGGCGGTCTGTCGATCGGCTTAGGGTTTTTTCTTTTCTTTTTTTTATCACTTTTCTGTTTGAAATTATAATGAACGGGGGGGGGGCAAGCAGAAGGGAAAAGGGGGAGAAAATTATATATATATATATATTTTTTTTTTGTATTATTTAATTATTATTTTTGCAAATAGGTTGACTTTCATCCACGACCTCGAAACGAGGCCTACCGCCTGTCGCCCATAGCGTTTCACCCCCATTCCGAACACAATGGGATATGTATCGCAAGCTGATTTGATCGTTACAATCAGTTTCCTTTTGAATTTTCATTTAAATCACTATATTGAATTTTAAACGTACATTTCAAATTACCGGGGTCACATACTAACTAGAAAAATTCCCGAAAAATATTTTCTAGCTTCGTATTGACGATACGGTCCTAACAAAACTAGTTTCGTCGAATTCCGAGACCGCTTGAAAAATGGCCAATTTCCAGTCGATTAAAATCAACTGAAACTGGTCAAACGCGTTTTCCTATGCCACGCTCACATATTGATTCGAAAAATTATGAAATTTGGAATCTAGCAATAATTCAACATCACGGACCCAACAAAAGTGGTTTCGTTGAAATCCGAGGTCGTTTGCAAAAATGTCCATTTTTAAGAGCCTGAATTCCATAGCGACTATTCAGAATTTTCAACTGGACATAACTTTTGATTCCCGCTACTAACTTTTGATTTTTCGGATTCGTTGGAAAGATATTCACTATTAGATTCCATTATTTTTGGTTTCACTAAAATCCGGATTGTTTTGCACCCGGTACATTCAATTGAAGTTTGAAATCGAATTATCGAACTACCGCGCCATTTTCAATTCTATTTATAATTATATATAAATATTTATATTCTAACGACGACGCGTATAATATATACGTCGAATTCTATTCAAAATAAATTTCACGTCGATATTATTTAAAATAATTCATTTTAAATAATCAAAATTCGCTAAAATTGCCAAAATAAAAATTTTAAACTGGCCCAGATTTTACGGGTTGTTACAATCTCCCCCACTTAAAACTTTTCGTCCCCGAAAAGGAACAAAGTCGAAAGTGGTTTGATTAATCAACTCTACGCTCGACCTGGCTTCCATTCTCCAACTTTTCAGTTTCTGAGAATTTCTAAAATTTCAAAAATTTGGCTAACACCCTAAATTTTTGAAAAATTTCGCCATAACCTCCCCTGCACCGGGAGCATCGGGGAATTTCAAATAGCTTCCCTGGTCCTTCAGATCTCAAAAAGAAAAAGAAAAAGCCAAGCGGCTAGCCAATAGGCTCACAAAATCATCATCACCCAAACAAAACAGTAAATTATGTAGTAAACATGTACCTATTTGTCGGGCAAACAAATTTTATTCTTCGGCTCTAGCCTCCTTGCTATGACCTGTTCAATGATACATATGTATATGCAAGCAAATGCAACCAAATTTCAATATAGTTCAATATTTGATCAAATTAGGCATAATGGCTAAAAATTAGCAAACAAATAAACAAACAACACAAACATCAATCAATTTGTGAATTAGAGTTTCAAATTCCTAATTTTGATACATATACAAAAATCAGATTCTTGATGCCAAATCACAACAATGTGTTCTAACTATATATAAGTTTTGGTTCTCACACCAGCCTAATGGAAATATATAGAAAATCACACCTTCGAAACACAAACATAAGTTCGGATGATGATCGATCAATCATCAGAACCATCTCCGGGCGTCTAGAATGTGATTCTATATCAATCTAATATATTAAAACTTTGAATACACGCGGATCAGACGTATACGCAAAATCTACATATACTGGATTGTCCACATCAATATAAATAAATAATCAACTACGAATAATTGGTTTAAATTTTCAAAACAAAAATTTGTTTTTACTCTAAAAATATACTCTCCACACTCGTTCTAGGATACTACTGATCCTATCTCTAACGAGTCATTCTAATTGGATATTACTAATCCAATATCTGATGAATTCTTTCGTATGTTTCTAATGTGCCTTGTTCTCTGCTTTGTAAACCAAAGCTCTGATACCACGTGTGACGAACAAGAATTTCGCTCGGTCCGAACCAGTCGCTAAACCGATCCAGGCCGCTCGAAACGCCCTATCGTTTGAGAACAGGACAAAACAGAACGCATACAAAAGAACATTTCATTGTATATTACAACAATGCATCAGATTACAAGAATATACAGAGTAAAAATGAATATTACACAGAAATATCAGAGATTTAAATTACATTTAAATACATAGCAGCGGAAAATAATACAATACACAACTAGAAAGAGATATACGGATACAAAGCTTTCCGGATATCGTTCCAGCTGTAAACCAGGATCCTGTGAATATAAATCTGCAAAACCAAAACTACTAGCTGCCCGTGTCAAAATAAGGGCACCCAGAGTTTAGGTTAAAACAATAAACTCCAGGTCAGTCATGTGACTGGTGTGAGAACTAAAACAGTTATTAATCTTTATTTTTAAAGGTAAATCAAGGGACCACGCCGTATAACACGGAACGGGTTTCCTCCCAAGAATACCAGTGCATAAAACAAACAGCGCAATGCTAAATAAAGAAAAATGAAGCTGTTATAAGACCCAGGTCCCATCACACAATGCAACGCAGTCGAGGATAGGGTTTTCCCTTATAACAGCCAAAGAATGCTTGATACGTTTAAAACAAATCATTTGATACTATATAAGTGCATAGTGTATAAAACAACTTCGAATCATAAGTATCAATCATAGGCGGCATGAGCGCCCCATCCCACTATGTCGCCATACTAGGCTCTACAAATAAAACCGCAAATGTCACGTATTTGGAAATTGGATTTCCGTCTATGAACCGAGGCCAGGGATCGTCCTCAACCGATTCGAGACAATCTAGCCCATGTCTCCGGATCAGAGCTCGAGTGACCCTTGGAGCGACAGGGCCGGTCCACCGATGTGGATTATAGTGCCTGAACAATACGTTTCTCCGCCCTTTGGGGCGTAAACGAGCCAACGAATGACTCCATCGGACCCGGATCGTCCGATCAAACCGAGGCGCCTCGCAACAGCAACAACCACACAGGTGAAAAGTATATAAATGTCAGGGCTGGTAGGTCACTGACACCACCCTAGCTAGAAAGAAACGCATGCCCTCCCTGAGGTCCTCTCCCGTTTTTGGTTCACAACCGGGGTGCGAGACTCGCGAATTCACGTTACACAAAGCTGTGCCACACAGGCTGTGCTTTGATCATCACCACAAGACTTTGCTTTTCAACAGAAGCCTCGATCATTTGCATCTCAGCATGCCACACAGGCAAACCACTCTATGCAACCGATATCAGTCACACAGAATGAAATCCAATGTCAGACACACAGTCCATTTACAAGTCCGTTCTGGGCCTGAACGAAACCGGAGGCACCTAGTACCCCGCATATCCATCGATCTCCAAATACGTCTGGACGATCACCAACTGTTTCCATCTTCTTGGGTGTACAGCCCAATCAAGATCATCAGTTATCACCCAAACAACGTGAAGACTTCCGGTCTTCGACCACCGTCTTCATCTTCGACACCACGTCGAATCAGTTATTCAGAATGGGATAAACCCGGTCTTTCTGAATAACTCGCGTATATATTATAAAAGTGTTACACAAACACAACATACGCCTCATTCCAATCCAGAATATTCTTTTATTCAAATATTCCTATACTTTGGGAAAAGTTCCCATTAATTTTATCCAAGATAAATTCTTTAAATTTATTCTTTAATCTCCTTTGAATATCAATTCAAACTAGTCGGGATTAGCGAACCACACCGAAGTAATCATTTATTTTATTTCCCAATCCCAACCTATTCATCCCATGAAGTAAAACTGGTAGTACTTCATATCTAACACCACAATGTTATCGGTAACTCAATTACCATTTCACGTTCAAATCTAATTAAAGATTTAACTATCGCCTGGAGCAAAACTGGTGATACTCCATTTTCGATCATCTCAATCTATTTAAAGATTCATTAAAACTCCACTTAGTTTTAATCTTTAACTGGGTTAAAGAATCAGTGTCATTCAAAAACACAGTCCACGATAAACCCAAAACCACATTAATTAATTATCGGGTTGAAGAACGAGTGTTGTTTAAAACACTGTTCACGATAAACCCACAAATCAATATCAATTCAATTCCAATTAAATATCATTTAATTGGTACACTTCATTAAATCTAAATAAAAAGATTTAATCTTTTCTCAACTGGGTTCAAGAACAGTGTTAGTGAAGACACCATTCACGACAAACCCAAATCACATTTGATATTCAATACAAGGCTCTGAATAGAAAATATCCCGGCTTATATTCAATATCAAATTCTACGATTAACAAATGTCGTATTGAAATAACGATATACATAGATATATCTTTCAAATTTCCATAACAACACCTATATAATCACGAATTCCAACATCGAAATATTCCGAAGACAATTTCGATTCAAATCCACTCCAATGCAATCATTGGAAATTTTGGTTATTTTCAAAACCCTTTTCAAATTCAATTTATTTATTTAAAAATAAATAGAATTATAATTCTAGTTCAAAACTAGTTCATTTCGATAAAAATCTATTTTTATCCTTTCAAACATGAAGTTTTTCATCCCAAATCTTCACAAATCATTTCTTATGATTTTACACAAATTATTACTATTTTTAATAATTTTATCAAGGCCTGTACAGTCGATTTCCATCAATGGCCATCGAACTGCACTTACAGCGACCTTTTTCAAATTTGATTTGGACATAATTCCAAATCCAACCGTTAGATTTCAAATTTCTAACATTCGCTAGAAAGCTCTTTTCGATACGAACCCAACGGTTCCGGTTTTAGGAGAATCCGACGGTCGGATCTCCCGTAACGTCCATTTGAAATCAATGGTCGAAATTCACGAACTGCCGCGGCGCGGCGCGTTCTATTCAGGCCATTATATTATATATATAATATATATAATATATACTTCGTCGATTTCTATTTAAAACGAATTATATAAATAGTTTTAAAATTCGTTTCAAAATTTATTACAACTTCCATCTCAATTCAAAGCAAAATTGAATTCTTCTCTATAAGTTCGTTTTAAAATTCATTTCTATTCAATTCAAATTTCAATTCAATTTGAATTCATTTCAATTTGCTTTCAATTCAATTTGAATTCGTTTTCAATTCAATTCACTTTGAATTCGTTTTCAATTCAATTCATTTTGAAATCACTTTCAATTCAATTCACTTTGAATTCGTTTTCAATTCAATTCATTTCGAAATCACTTTCAATTCAATTCATTTTGAATTCGTTTTCAGTTCAATTCATTTCGAAATCACTTTCAATTCAATTCATTTTGAATTCGTTTTCAATTCAATTCATTTCGAAATCACTTTCAATTCAATTCATTTTGAATTCGTTTTCAATTCAATTCATTTCGAAATCACTTTCAATTCAATTCATTTTGAATTCGTTTTCAATTCAATTCATTTCGAAATCACTTTCAATTCAATTCATTTTGAATTCGTTTTCAATTCAATTCATTTCGAAATCACTTTCAATTCAATTCATTTCGAAATCACTTTCAATTCAATTCATTTTGAATTCGTTTTCAATTCAATTCATTTCGAAATCACTTTCAATTCAATTCATTTTGAATTCGTTTTCAATTCAATTCATTTCGAAATCACTTTCAATTCAATTCATTTTGAATTCGTTTTCAATTCAGTTCATTTCGAAATCACTTTCAATTCAATTCATTTCGAAATCACTTTCAATTCAATTCATTTCGAAATCACTTTTAATTCAATTCATTTTGAATTCGTTTTCAATTCAATTCATTTCGAAATCACTTTCAATTCAATTCATTTTGAATTCGTTTTCAATTCAATTCATTTCGAAATCACTTTCAATTCAATTCATTTTGAATTCGTTTTCAATTCAATTCATTTCGAAATCACTTTCAATTCAATTCATTTTGAATTCGTTTTCAATTCAATTCATTTCGAAATCACTTTCAATTCAATTCATTTTGAATTCGTTTTCAATTCAATTCATTTTGAAATCGATTAAAATCGATATAAATATCGTTCACGTCAAAATGGCGTCAATCTAATCAACACGGCTTCATATATTGACATTTTCAAATATTCCATTTCGAATATTTCTATTTTAAATATTTCTATTTTAAAACTGGAATGAGGCCCAATCAATTACCATATAAAGTTAATTATATGGATTTTCATACAACACATGTATAATAGCCTTGAAAAATAATCAACCATCAACCAAAGTGCACTACACTGTATAAGCATCAAATATAGATATCTAACGCTTATAACAGCCTGTCAATCAATCGATCGACATATTTAATCAATCAGGATGAGTGAACTTCAAATTTCATCCCAACACCCGTGTGGGGTTTCAAACAATCAAACACAGATTTTATTCGTGCATTTGGACGATGTGTAAAATTTATCGACCCAATCAATGTCCTTCAAATAGGTGTACATAAACAAACCGTCTGGTTTGTAAATGAATATTTATTTTATTCACTTTCACTGTATTCATATTCACGTTAAAAATTACATTTTTAACGATAAAACATTTTATTTCAACATATGAATTTCTATTATTCATTTACACAAATAAAATGATATTTTTATTTTCTAACATATTTTAGAAAATTTCGGCGGCATAACGGCACGATACTAGAAACGGGACAAGGCCTAGCCTTATCACCGGTCTAGTGAAGGCCCACGCCATTCACACATCAATCAAACCATTCAATTTCACCCAAACAATTCAATTCAATCACATAATCAAACTAATCTATGCAACCAAACAAACAAGTCCATGGTTTGTGGACGATTGTGTCGGGTGCTACTAAGCACCGTCTGCATCCTAGTATATATATATAGTTAGAAAAGAAATTGAAAGGTGAGAAATTCTCACTTATAGCTATCCTAGCTCCACGGCTCTTCATTGATAGAAATCTTCATCGCTATCGCATCATCGCCATCTTCGTTGCCCGTAGTCACTATATATATAAAAATCGAATTTTTACTTCGCTATTCAATATATAAAAATCACATTTTTACTTCGATGTTTAATATATAAAAATCATATTTTTACTTCGATGTTTAATATATAAAAATCATATTTTTAGTTCAAAGTTCAATATATAAAAATCGAATTTTTATTTATATAGATTCCGCCTTTTCCATTTCAAAGATCTAATCTTTTCTTTTACTTTTCAAAGTTTAAATCTTTTACCTTTTAAAAATTCAAATCTTTTAAAACCTTTTTAAAATTCAAATCTTTTAAAACCTTTTTAAAATAAAGAATCAGTTTTAAACATTTAGAAAAAAAATAACTGTTTTAACCTTTTAATTAAAATTAGTTCAGTTTTCTTTTCTAAAAATTTCAGTTTTTATTTCTTTATAAAATTCAGTTTTTCTCTTTTATAAAAATGCAGTTTTTAGTTTTTAAAAATTTTCAGTTTTAACTACTTTTTTAAAAATTCAGTTTTAACTAAAAAAAAAAAAATCAGTTTTTAATTTTTAAAAACCAAATCAGTTTTACTTACCTAAAATAAAAATCAGTTTTAAATTTTTATAAAATTCAGTTTTTCTTTAAAAACATAAAACAGTTTTAACTTTAAAACATAAAAAAGAAAATAAATTAAATAAATAAAAATAGGGGATGCTCACCGAGGTAGCTGTGAAAAAGGGGGGGGGGGAATCGAAGAAGGCGTCGGCGGCACTTCAGGGGGGGGTACTTCGTCGTCTTCGATCGTCGGAGGGGGGGGACCGGCTGCGTCGTTCGCTTGAGGGGGGGGCTGCTTCGTCGGCGACTGGTCTTGAGGGGGGCGGCGGCGCTCCAGGGGGGGGGGGGCGGTCTGTCGATCGGCTTAGGGTTTTTTTTTTCTTTTTTTTATCACTTTTCTGTTTGAAATTATAATGAACGGGGGGGGGGGGGCAAGCAGAAGGGAAAAGGGGGAGAAAATTATATATATATATATATATATTTTTGTATTATTTAATTATTATTTTTGCAAATAGGTTGACTTTCATCCACGACCTCGAAACGAGGCCTACCGCCTGTCGCCCATAGCGTTTCACCCCCATTCCGAACACAATGGGATATGTATCGCAAGCTGATTTGATCGTTACAATCAGTTTCCTTTTGAATTTTCATTTAAATCACTATATTGAATTTTAAACGTACATTTCAAATTACCGGGGTCACATACTAACTAGAAAAATTCCCGAAAAATATTTTCTAGCTTCGTATTGACGATACGGTCCTAACAAAACTAGTTTCGTCGAATTCCGAGACCGCTTGAAAAATGGCCAATTTCCAGTCGATTAAAATCAACTGAAACTGGTCAAACGCGTTTTCCTATGCCACGCTCACATATTGATTCGAAAAATTATGAAATTTGGAATCTAGCAATAATTCAACATCACGGACCCAACAAAAGTGGTTTCGTTGAAATCCGAGGTCGTTTGCAAAAATGTCCATTTTTAAGAGCCTGAATTCCATAGCGACTATTCAGAATTTTCAACTGGACATAACTTTTGATTCCCGCTACTAACTTTTGATTTTTCGGATTCGTTGGAAAGATATTCACTATTAGATTCCATTATTTTTGGTTTCACTAAAATCCGGATTGTTTTGCACCCGGTACATTCAATTGAAGTTTGAAATCGAATTATCGAACTACCGCGCCATTTTCAATTCTATTTATAATTATATATAAATATTTATATTCTAACGACGACGCGTATAATATATACGTCGAATTCTATTCAAAATAAATTTCACGTCGATATTATTTAAAATAATTCATTTTAAATAATCAAAATTCGCTAAAATTGCCAAAATAAAATTTTTAAACTGGCCCAGATTTTACGGGTTGTTACAGTTTCGTAGGCCAATTCGACTGTTATAGTTAGTTATTCTTCAAATTAAGGTATAAAACAATCAAATTCTGTTTTGAACGTACATTTTAATTTACCGGGGCCACATACTAACTCTAAAAATTCTCGAAAAATATTTTCTAGCTTCGTATTGACGATACGGTCTTAACAAGACTAGTTTCGTCGAATTCTGAGACCGTTGGAAAAATGGCCATTTTACAGTCGATTAAAATCAACTGAAACTGGTCAAACGCGTTTTCCTTTGCCATGCTCACATATTGATTCAAAAAATTATGAAATTTGGAACCTAGCAATAATTTAACATCACGGACCCAACAAAAGTGGTTTCGTCGAAATCCGAGGTCGTTTGCATAATTTCCATTTTTAAGGGCCTGAATTCCATAGCGACTATTCAGAATTTTCAACTGGACATATCTTTTGATTCTCACTATGAAATCATGATTTGTCGGATTCGTTGGAAAGATATTATCAATTAGATTCCATGATTTTTGGTTTCACTAAAATCCGGATTGTTTTGCACCCGGTACATTCAATTGAAGTTTGAAATCGAATTATCGAACTACCGCGGCGTTTTCAATTCTATTTATAATTATATATAAATATTTATATTCTAACGACGACGTATATAATATATACGTTCGAATTATATTCAAAATAAATTTCACGTCGATATTATTTAAAATAATTCATTTTAAATAATCAAAATTCGCTAAAATTGCCAAAATAAAAATTTCAAACTGGCTCGCATTTTACGGGTTGTTACAGTAAACCCATTCCACGTTAGCGGCGTGGTCCTGTGATTAGCCTTATTATTAAATAGGTTAAGTAAGATTTCTCATACCAGTCCCATGACTGACTCGTAGTTGTTTCACTTGCAAACTCGGGTGCCCTACTTTCCACACGGGCAGTCACATAACTTATTTTGTAGATATATTGAGAAGGATTCTGGATCGAAGCTTAAAGTTGTGTCCAGAGCATTGATAGTCTTCCGTTGTGTTAGTTTAATAGTTCCGCTGCGTTGTATTAAAATTATTGTAAATTAATATTTCGTTGTATTATTTCAATGTACTCTAATATTTTCTGTACTCTGATGTAACATTATTATAATGTTTATTAAAGTCTTCTGTTATTTGTTCTGATGTGATGTATGCCCAGAGCTAGCGTATGCGGGATTCGAACAGTCTTGGTCGATTTAGCGATCGATTAGGTCCGGGCAAAATCCGTGTCGTTACTGCTGGTATCAGAGCTTTGGTTAACTCAAATCTTTGGGGTACAACTCATTAGAAATGAACAAAAGACTCATCAGAGGTAGGATTAGCAATATCCTACCAAAGAATACTCATTAGAGATAGGTTCAGTAGCATCCTAGAAAGAGAAAACTCATTAGAGATGGGGTTAGTAATGCCCTAGAATGAGTTGAGAGTGACAAGTTTATAATTAACGTATTTGTGATTATATATGTAATCCGATTTTAGAAAATATGATTTTTGAATATATAAAAGTTATATATATTTGAAAAGCTAATCAACTAATAAAATTATTGAAACCAATAATAGAATAAAAGTTGAGTTGGTTAATTAAACAACTTTTAGCTCCGTTCCTTTTTGAGGACGAAAAGATTTTTAAGTGGGGGAGATTGTAACAATCCGGAATTATGGAACCAATATAAAATTTTTATTTTAGAAATTTTAATGGATTTTGAATATTTAAAATGATTTATTTTAAATTATAATGACGAAAAATTTATTTTAAATGAAGTTAGAATGAATATAATTATTTTAATTATAAAAGGAGTTAGAAATGGCGCGGTAGTTTGAAAATTCGATTTCAAATTTCAACGGGTGAAGCCAGAAATATTTGAATCTGTTTAAAAATATCTTTCCAACGAATCTGAAGAATTGAAA
The DNA here is from genome assembly GCA_030737875.1 of Allium sativum. NCBI lineage: Eukaryota > Viridiplantae > Streptophyta > Magnoliopsida > Asparagales > Amaryllidaceae > Allium > Allium sativum. The sequence continues at coordinate 280,665,515 of CM060921.1, forward strand.
TTTCATAGCGGGAATGAAATGTTATGACCAGTTAAAAATTCAGAATAGTCACTATGGAATATAAATATATATATATATATATATTTTAATATAATATATAGCCATTTTACAAATGACCTCCTTTTTCGATGAATCCACTTTTGGCTGGATCCGGAATGTTAAATTTTTGCTAGATTCCAAATTCCAAATTTTTTGGAATTAATATGTGAGCGTGGCAAAAGAAAATGTGTTTTGTCAATTTCAGTCAATTTGGATCGACCTGAAAATAGCTATTTTTCAAAAGGTCTCCAAATTTGACGAAATTAATTTTGTTAAGACCGTATCGTCAAAACATTGCTAGATTTATTTTTCGGGAATTTTTGGAGTTCGTATGTGGCCCCAGTAGATTAAAATGTACGATCAAATTTAATATTAAAATGTTTTATATTTTAATTTAAAGAAAAATGGGCTAAAACGATTAAATAGGCTGATGAGACCTAGTCCATTGTGTTTGGAATAAGAGTATTTGGTTAGGGGTGAAATTTGATGGGCTGGATTTGGGGTTAGCAGGAATTAACGGGCCTTTTGTGATTATTGAATTAAATAATATAATATTTATAAATACCCTAAACAAAAAAATCTAAACCCTAATTCCCCAATTAACAATCAGCCGCCACCGAACTGATCAAGGGCAGAAATCGCCCCTTATTTCTCCCATTCGGTCTTCCAAACTAATCAATATTTTGAAAAACGTTTTGAGACAAAATCAAAAAGGACTTCGAATTCTCCATGGTGTACGGTTAAGATTGTATTTCATAAGGTGTTTTGCTCGATCCACGCACCTAAAGACACCGACTACGTGGCTAATTTCATGGGGCTAGGGGACTGCGAGTGCGACGCTATGCCTGGCGTTGGGAGAGAGGTTGACAAGCATCGTTGTGGCAATGATTGATCGTGTTCAAAGGGAGAGGAGCAGAGTGCGTGGTGGAGTTTTCTGGGCGTGAGTGGGTTACTGGCAGCGTGCAATTTCAACGAAGAAGAAGATTAAAGGGGAAGCTATATGGACCCGTAACTTCCCCGGTAAGGGACGTGCGGATATTTTGAGGACAAGACAGATCAGAACGCAAACAGATGAACATTTCATTGCATATTACAACAATTTCATCAGATTACAAGAATATACAGAGTACGAATCAATATTACACATCATAAAATATCAGAGATTACAATACATTACATAGCAGCGGAAAATAATACAAAACACAACTGAAGGAGATATATGGATACAGAGCTTTCCGGATATCATTCCTACTGTAAATCAGGATCCTATGAATATAAATCTGCAAACCCAAAACTACTAGTTGCCACTGTCAAATTAAGGGCACCCAGAGTTTAGGTTAAAACAATAAACCCCAGGTCAGTCATGTGACTGGTGTGAGAACTAAAACAGTTATTAATCTTTATTTTAAAGTTAGGTAAATCAAGGGACCACGCCGTATAACACGGAACGGGTTTCCTCCCAAGAATACCTGTGCATAAAACAAACAACGCAATGCTAAATAAAGAAAAATGAATCTATTATAAGACCCAGGTCCCATCGCACAATGCAACGCAAGCCGGAGGATAGGGTTTTTACCTTATAATAGCCAAGAATGCTTGGTACGTGAAATTTCATGTTTTATTATTACTCTAAGTGTATAGTGTCAAAACAATTTCAATCATAAGTATCAGTCATAGACGGCAAAAATGCCCTATACCACTATGTCGCCACACTAGGCTCTACAATCAAAACTGCAAAGTTACGTATTTGGAAATTGGATTTCCATCTATGAACCGAGGCTAGGGATCGTCCTCACCGAATTCGACACTGTCTAGCCCAAGCCTCAGGAACAACCGCAACTTCCCCATGGATCGTCAGGGCCGGTCTACCGATGTGGATTATTATGCCTGAACATTGCGTTTCCCCACCCTTTGGGGTGTAAATGAGCCAAATGACTCCATCGGCTCCACACAGTCACCGATATATCCGAGGCGCCTCGCAATCCAACAACCACACAGGTGAAAATAATATAAATGTCAGGGCTGGAAGGTCACTGACACCACCTTAGCTAGAAGGAAACGCATGCCCTCCCTGATGTCCTCTCCCGTTTATGGTTCATAATCGGGGTGTGAGGCTCGCGAATCAATGTTACACAAAGTTAAGCCACACAGGCGGTGCTTTGATCATCAACCACAAGACTTTTCTTTTCAACAGAAGCCTTGATTAATTGCCACTTAGGCATGCCACTTAGGCATGCCACGCAGGCAATTCACTCCATGCGATTGATATCCATCAATATATAACCCTGAGCTCGTACATCTCAGAGAAGGGCGTTAAGCAAGAGAATAAATTCTCCGCCGCCAAACAGATATATACTGTAACAACCCAGAAAATCTGGGCAAATTTAAAATTTTTATTTTTAATAATTTAATGAATTTTAAGGTTTGGAACAATTTATTTTAAATAATAACGATGAAAATTTTATTTAAAAACAAAGTTTAAATTAATAAATTTATATTAATTATATTCGATCCTGAAACGGCGCGGTAATTTTAAATTTCGATTTCCAACTTTGAAAAATTATATAAAATTAATTATAAGTCGAAATTGAACGAAACAAGAAACGTTAGGACCGTATAGAAAATATCTTTCTAATGAATTTTAGAAATTTAGATTTCAGTTTATAATTTGTAAGTTATGGCAAAATCAAAATTTAGAAAGGTCGCTATGAAATTTATATATATAATATATATGGCCCAAACCGCTACTTTTTGCAGATGAAGGAATTTGGACTCGAAACCACTTCCATTGAGTCCGGAATGTTGTTTCTGCATTGAAAAATAGTAAACACTTATATATTTTGAGTTTCGGAAATTTTCGGTATAAAAATTTATTTTTAATATTAAATATATACGCCTTGAAAAATGAGATTTAGCAAACGGACTCCAAATTGAACGAAATTAATTTTGTTGAATTTGTATCGTCAAAACAAAGCTAAAAATGATTTTTCTGTAATTTTTAGAATTAATATGTAACTATTATTGATTTTACAGTGAAAAATGACTTTAAAAATTCATTAAAAATACATACGGACTCGAAAAATTACGAAACAAGTTTCTGTAAGTTCGTATTGATTATAGTTAGTTGTGTTCCGAATTTCATCGAATTTGGAATCAGTATGTGATTGTACGGTCTTAAAAACTGTGAAATGTACGTTAATAATAACATGAAGGTTATAATTAAAAATGGGTTTAAACACATAAAGGCCTAATTAAAATTGAACACATCTATATATTATCTCATAGCAGCCATAACCTAGACCTAATTCATTTTTCTAAACCTAATGCTAGCCTCCACCTTCATCTCTCTAATGGCGGCTCCTCTCTTCACAAAATACAAGCTGAAAATCAAATCTCTCCAAACCCTAACAAATTATATATCAAAACGAAGGCCTCGACGATACGAAGCTATGGATGCCATCAGTTTTGTCATACAGCGCACGGATTCGCCGGAATTTCGGATCAAACTTTCTGATTTTTGAAATTAAAAAGCAGTAGATGTAAATGGTTTTTTCCCGCTAATCTAGGAAGAACTGGAAAAAGTGGTCAACGTGAAAGTTCTTCGTCTTCGCGAGATACAGGTGCTGGAATTTTTTCAGAATTTTTGGAGCATCGAGGCGGCCTGTGGGGCCCGCAAAGCGAATTTCGCTTTTTGGCCAGATTCCGGCGGCCGGAGCATCATCGGCGGCGGCGCTTTCTGGTGGTGGTGCGTCTTGCCAAGACGAAGAGATGGGCGGTGGTTTCAGGTCAATCGGAGGTCGGAGGAGAAAGTTATGGGCAGTCAAAGTTGGCAAGAGGAGGGTTGACCAGATTTTGGGTATTCCTATTTTTAATTATTTAATCAATGTATTCAAACTTCAAACTTGTATAACTCTCTCATACGAAGTCGAAATTTAATGGTTTCAGATGCGTGGTGATCGTGGCATCGAGACCTTCACGGGGACACTAATTTTGTCCAATTTGGAGACTGTCAATTTTTTTAGGTATTTTCATGAATTTTAAATAATTATTTAAATTGTCCAAACTTCAGTAAAGCATAACCTTTTGTAACGAACTCGAAATGACTCGAAACAGGGTTTGCCATGATCAGTGTATTTTTAGCGACGCATAGACACCAATTTCGCTCAATTCTGAGGATGTTGAATTTTGAGCCAAAATTAGGCCCGAAACCGCCCATTTGGACCCGATAAAGTCAAATCTCGGTGAGAACTCTTTTCTCACTCAATCTTTGTTTTCAATAATTATTTATTTTCATAACTAAATATATTTAAATGCCTATGATGATTTGTTTGTAAGTTAATTCTATTTTATGCATGATTTGTGGTGTATTAATGTTTGGTTGAAATGCAATGTTTGAAGTCTGAAATTTTGTAACATGTTAATTAATGTGAATTTATGATTATGCATGATAATTCAAAATTGTTACACTGCCATATACAAGTTGACTGACTTGCATATGTTGATTAGGTAGATATTTTCACACATCGCCCAAGTGCACATATAATCTATTGTTATTTGGATTTTGTTGTAAAAACTATTGTATGTTGTTTGAATGTCAATTTGATGTATTTTGTTTGAATGTCTATTACATGAATGAATGAATGTCATTTGATGTTGTGATTGGAAGGTAATTTGGGTAATGAAAAGATGTTAGTCATCATTTTGCAAATGAATTGTTTTGAAATCCATTAATTAATGGTTTTGATGTGGGTCTCATTCCAATGAAGGATTTTCACAAGATTTCAAAATAATTTTCCGTTAGAGAATTAATTGTGAATTTAATGTTATTAAATATTATTTAATATGCATGAAGCCGATTTAGTAGTCTTGCGCTATTTACACGAGAATAAATATTTCCATGAATTCTATTTATTATACAATAATTGATAAAGGTTTGAAATTTGAAAATTAACATTTCGAATTCATTTTTAATGGTATTAAAATAAAATAAACATGCTTAACCCGAGGTTAGATTGAGTTGTGGTATAAGACTGCCCGGACCCGCCCGGCATATCCAGCAACCAACACAATAAATCTAATATGAGAGGTTAATGCTGTAATTAATAATTAGTTAATTCAAAATTTTACATTTTCAAAAATATAATATTGTAAGAATAAGCGTAGTATTAAATGATTAATTAATACTGAGAGTTTGAATTTCAAAAGTTGACTTTTTGAAACATTATTATTATTATAATATTAATGTAATATTAAAGGAATATGGAAAGACAAAGTTTTATTTAATATTCAAATTTAAGATTAAGGTATGAATTTACACCGCATATGAATTACATTTATTTTTAATGTAATTAAGATATGATTTTGTGCGGTAATATAAATTACATTTTTAAGTGTAATTAAAGATGAGATTTTGTACGTGAAATAAAAATTACATTTTTTTTATTAAGTTAAGATTTTACCATGTTATGAAATTACATTTTTAAATGTAATTATAATATAAGATTTTACACCGTAAGGTAAATTACATTTTAATGTAAATAAATTAAAAAAAAAAGAGTTTTTGTCATTATGATAAAATTACCTTTTTAATGTAATTAAGAATATAAGATTTGATTTAATAATTTACATTTTTTTATGTAATTATGTAAGACATGAAAATAATTTACATTTTCGATGTAATTAAGAAGGAATTGAAATAATTTACATTTTTCAAGTGTAAAAAGAATGGATTGAAATATTTACATTTTTTTTATGTAATATGAAATGAATGCTTACTTTTAATTGAGTTATACAATGAAATAATACATTTTAATGTAATAATGAAATGATCTTTTAATGTATGAAAGTATTGCATTTCCTTATGTAATAGAAAAGAATGAACGTATTACATTTTCTCATGTAATAGAAATGAATGGATGTATTTAACATTTATAATGTAAATAAGTTAAAGTATGGAATTTTACATTTTTAATTTAATTAGGAAATGATACATTTCTAATGTAATTAAGTAGGATTTGAGTAACTAACATTTTCTAATGTAATTAAAGTATAATTTGAATTTATTACAATGACAATGTATAAGATATGAAATGAATTATATACATTTTACAATGTATAAGATATGAAATGAATTATATACATTTTACCATGTATAAGATATGAAATGAATTATTACAATTACAATGTATAAGATATGAAATAAATTATATACATTTTACAATGTATAAGATATGGAATGAAATATACACATTTTACCATGTAAAAGAAATGAAATGAAATTTTACATTATTTTTAATATAATTAATGAATGTTATGAAATTTTATATTATTATTAATGTAATTGAAATGTTTTAATGTAATTATGAGGGAAAGGAATTATTCACATTTTTAAATGTAATAAGTTATGAAATGAATTTACATTTTAAATGTAATAAATTAAGAAAGAATGAAATTATTACACATCCCTTTGTAAAAAAAATGAATGAAATTAAGAATGCAGATATTTTATTAAAAGGATATTCTGAATTGGAATAAGGCATTGATGTGGTTTATGTATAGCACCTAATTTTAAATCACGCGAGTTATTCGGAAATACCGGGTTTAACCCATTCCAAATAATGATACGACGTTCGAAGAATTGAAGACGACGATTGAAGACCGACGATCTTCGCATCGAATGGGTAACTAATGTTGAGGCCCTTGATTGATTTGCTCCCAAGACGGGGCTAAGATGGTAGTTATCTTGACGTAGTGTTGATTTGTACGGATTTGGCTTTCGCTCAGACCCAGAGCATATGCTTATAAATGGAATGTGTGTTTGACATTGTACTCCTTTATATTGTATTTATTGATTTTCTGTCGAATGTACGAATGCTTGATGGCGGAGAATTTATTCTCTTGCTTAACACCCTTTTGTATATATTGGCAAAAGATTAATAGTATGATATGGATTGACAGTGTGGCATACCAAGATGCAATGATCAAGGCTTTTTATTGAAAAGCAGGCCTTGTGGTATGACGTGACTTCGCGAACCTCACAACCCGGTATGAACCTAAAACTGGAGAAAGGAAACCTAGGAAATGGACATATGTTAGTTTCTAGCTAAAAGTTGTGTCAGGTTTTTACATGGTCTGGCATTTTACTTATGTGGATGATGGATGACGAGGCCTCGGATATGACATGAAGTCCCTAGTGGCTCATATTTATGCCCCAAAGGGCAGGCTAACATATAGTTTACGGTATTGCCAATCATCGACGGATGACCGGCCCTGCTCATCCAAGGTGCAGTTGAGACTGTATCCTGAGGCTGGGGCTAGACAGTCTCGAACTCGGTAAGGACTATCTTTTGCCTTGGTTCATGATGGAAACCCAACTTCCAATACGAAAATTTACGGTTTTAGTTGCAGAACCTAGTATGGCGACATGATATTATGGTACCCATGCCATCTAGGATTGATACATTTATATTCGAAATTTATTTCTACACTATGCACTTATATAGTATGAAAGAGAACTTTCGCGTATCAAGCATGTTTAATCATCATAAGGTAAAACTCTATCCTCTGGTTTGTGTTGCATTGTGTGATGGGTCCTGAGTCTTATGATGATTTCATTTTTCTAAAAAGCATTGCGTTGTTTTATGCACTGAAATATCCAACTTTAAAATATAAGTTTATAACTGTTTTTGAGTTCTCATACCAGTCATATTACTGACCTGAAGTTTATTGTTTTAACCTAAACTCTGGGTGCCCATATTTTTCAGCACGGGCACCTAGTAGTTCGGTTTTGCAGATATATATTCACAGGACCCTGGTTTACAGCTGAAGCAATATTCGGAAAGCTTTGTATTCGAGTATTTATTTCAGTTGTATTTTGTATTATTTTTTTCCGCTGCTATTAGTAAAATGTGAATATGTAATCTCTGATATTGTATTTCCAATGTATATTTATTATTTGTACTATGTTATATTCTTGTACTCTGATGTAATTATTGTAAAAAGCAATAAAATGTTCTTTAGTTTGTGTTCTGATGCGTCGTGTTCTCAAAACAATCCAGGCTTTCCTTTATTGGGAATTTCGGGTCGTCACATATACTTAATAGAAATCAATCACACAGAATAAAATACAATGTCAGACACACAATCCATTTACAAGTTCGTTCTGGGTCTGAACGAAATCGGAGGCACCTTGTACCTCGCATATCCATCGATCTCCAAGTACGTCCGGACGATCTCCAACTGATTCCCTCCTCTTGGGTGTACAGCCCAATCAAGATCATCAGTAATCACCCAAACGATGTGAAGACCTCCGGTCTTCGACCACCGTCTTCATCCTCGACTTATCGTCGAATCAGTTATTCAGAATGGGATAAACCTCGTCTTTCTGAATAACTCGTGTATATAATAAACAAGTGTTACACAAACACAACATACGCCTCATTCCAATTCAGAATATTCTTTTATTCAAATATTCTTATACTTTGGGAAAGGTTCCCATTAATTTTATCAAAGATAAATTCTTTAAATTTATTCTTTAATCTTCCTTTGAATATCAATTCAAACCAAATTATGGTTTATCCAAACTAATCGGGATTAACGAACCTTACCGAAGTAATCATTTGTTTTAATTTCCCAATCCCAACCTATTCATCCCATGAAGTAAAACTGGCAATACTTCATATCTAACACCACGGTGTTATCGGTAAATTCAATTATCATTTCACGTTCAAATCTAATTAACGATTTAACTATCGCCTGGAGCAAAACTGGTGATACTCCATTCTCGATCATTTCAATCTAATTAAAGATTCATTAAAACTCCACTTGGTTTTAATCTTCCCAAAAATCAATATTAATGATTATTTCACTTGGGAAATCTTATCCTGTCTTTAACTGGGTTAAAGAACCAGTATCGTTTAAAACACGATTCACTATAAACCCAAAACCACATTCCATTAATTGTCGGGTTAAAGAACAAGTGTTATTTAAAACACCGTTCACGATAAACCAAAAAAACAATTCAAATTAAATTCCAATTAAATACCATTTAATTGGTATAATTCATTAAATCTAAATAAAAAGATTTAATCTTTTTCTCAACTGGGTTTAAGAACAGTGTTAATGAAGACAACATTCACGACAAACCCAAATCCCATTTTATATTAAATACACGGCTCTGAATAGAAAATATATCGGCTTATATTCAATATCAAATTCGATGACCAACAAATATCATATTGGAAATAACGATATAAATATATCTTTCAAATTTCCATAACAATATCTGTATAATCACGAAATCCAACATCGAAATATTCCAAAGAAAATTTCGATTCAAATCCATTCCAATTCAATTATTGGAAATTCTGGTTACTTTTAAAACCCATTCAAATCCAATTTATTTATTTCAAAAATAAATGGATTATAATTCTAGTTCAAAACTAGTTCATTTCGATAAAAATCTATTTTTATCTTTTCAAATATGGAGTTTTTCATCCCAATTCTTTCCAAATCATTTCTTATAATTTTACACAAATTATTACTATTTTTAATAATTTTATCAAGGCCCGTACAGTCGATTTCCATCAACGGTCATCGAACTGCACTTATAGCGACTTTTCCAAATTTGATTTGGACATAATTCCAAATCCAACCATTAGATTTCAAATCTCTAATATTTGTTAGAAAGTTATTTTTGATTCAAACCCAACGGTTCCGGTTTTAGGAGAATCCGACGGTCGGATCTCCCGTAACGTCCATTCGAAGTCAATGGTCGAAATTCGCGAACTGCTGCGGCGCATTCTATTCAGGCCATTATATATATATTATATATTTCGTCGATTTCCTTTTAAAACGTATTTTATAAATCGTTTTAAATTCGTTTTCGAAATGATTTCAACTTCATATTCAATTCGAATCGAAATTGAATATTCTACATCATCGATATACAAACGATAATATTTTCAAAACGTTATATTTTGAAATCACTTCCTTTTCTATAATCATTATAAAAACGAATATAATCAATATAAATATCCTTCGTGTCAAAATGGCGCATATCTAACCAACACGGCTTTATATATTTCAATAACTTCGTTATTCTATTCAATAATTGAATATTTTCTTCAAAACATGAATATATATTTTTATTCAACACATGAATATATATTTTATTCAACAGATGAATTTAAATTTTATTCAACACATGAATTTTTATTCTATTCAACACATGAATTTTCTTTCTATTCAACACATGAATTTTCTTTCTATTCAACACATGAATTTTCTTTCTATTCAATATATGAATTTTCTTTCTATTCAACACATGAATTTTCTTTCTAATATTCCTTATTTTCCAAATTGGAATGAGGCCCAATTAATTACCATATAACGTTAATTATATGGATTCCCTACAACACATGTATATAACAGCAACGATAAATAATCAACCATCATCCAGAGTGCACCACACAACTGCATAAGCATTAAATGTAAATATTTAACGCTTACACAGTCTGTCAACCTATCGATTGACATACAACTAAACAATCGGGATTAGTGTACGTCAAATATCATCCCTATACCCGTGTAGGGTTTCAATTCAACAAACACAGATTTTTATTTGTGCAGTTGGGCGATGTGTAAAATTTATCGTCCCAATCAATATCAGTCAAATGGGTGTACATAAACAAACCGTCCGATTTGTTTATAAATATTTATTTTATATACATGTTAAAAATTATATTTTTAACTATAAAATATTTATAACGATAAAATATTTTATTTCATTCCACATCACACAATCAAATTTCACAACACATCAATCAATCAAACAAGTCATCCATGGTCTGTGGACGACGGGTGTCGGGTGCTGCTAAGCACCGTCTGCATCCTAATATATATTTCAAACTAGAATTAAAATAAAAGTGAGAAGTTCTGTAATAACCCGAAAATGCGAGCCAGTTTGAAATTTTTATTTTGGCAATTTTAGTGAATTTTGAACATTTAAAATAGATTATTTTAAATAATATCGACGAGAAATTTATTTCGAATAGAATTCGACGTATATATTATACGCGTCGTCGTTAGAATATAATAATTATATATAATTATAAATAGAATTGAAAATGGCGCGGTAGTTCGATAATTCGATTTCAAACTTCAATTGAATGTACCGGGTGCAAAACAAACCGGATTTTAGTGAAACCAAAAACATTAGGATCTAATTGATAATATCTTTCTAACGGATGTAAGAAACTGAGATTTCACTTTAAAAATTGAAAGATATGTCCAGTTGAAAATTCTGAATAGTCGCTATGGAATTCAGGCCCTTAAAAATGGACATTTTGCAAATGACCTCGGATTTCGACGAAACCAGTTTTGTTAGGTCCGTGATGTCAGATTATTGCTAGGTTTCAAATTTCATAATTTTTCGATTCAATATGTGAGCGTGGCAAAGGAAAACGTATTTTGACCATTTCAGTTGATTTTAATCGACTGGAAATTGGCCATTTTTCAAACGGTCTCAGAATTCGACGAAACTAGTTTTGTTAGGACCGTATCGTCAATACGAAGCTAGAAAATATTTTTCTGGAATTTTTAGAGTTAATATGTGACCCCGGTAATTTGAAATGTACGTTTAAAATTCAATATAGTGATTTAAATGTAAATTCAACGGAAACTGATTGTAACGATCAAACCAGCTTACGATACATATCCCATTGTGTTCGGAATGGGGGTAAAACGCTATGGACGACAGGCGGTGGGCCTCGTTTCGAGGTCATATGTAAAAGTCAACCCTTGTGCAAAATTAAATAATTAAATAATTAAATAAAAAAAAAAATAAACTCCCTCCTTTTCTTCTTCATTGGCCCCCCCCCCCCCCCCGATCATTTACCAGAAAGAAAAAAAAAAGGAAAAAACCTAAAAACCTAATCGCGCCGCCCCCCCTGACCTCGAAGCCGCCGACGAGCCTATCGCCGCCCCCCCCTCCGTCAGACCTCCTCCCTCCAGACATCACCGACACCATCGAAGAACCCTCGACACCCCGAAGCAGCCCCCCCAGTCGAAGCCTGGAACCCTGCCGCGACACCTCCGAACGCCACCTCGAGCCGCCGACGACGCCTCCTCCCCCTCGCAAGATCGGTGAGCCATTTTATTTATTTTTGTTTTTTTTTATTTTATTTTCGAGTTTACAAACTGATTTGTTTTAGGATTTTAAAACTGTTTTTTTTAGAATATAAAAACAGAATTTTTTGTTAAGAATTTTAAAAACTGATTTTTAAAGAAATAAAAACTGGATTTTTAAAAGATATAAAAACAGAATTTTTAAAGAAAAAAAAACTGAATTTATTTTAAGGTTTAAAATAAAAAAAAGGGGTTTAAACTTTGAAATTAAAAAGGTTGAATCTTTTAAATAGAAAAAGGTTAAAACTTTAAAATAGAAAAGACGGAATTTTTATTGAGTAGAAGAAGTAAAAATATGATTTTTATATTTTTAAAGTATTAAAAATATGATTTTTATATTTTTAAAGTATTAAAAATATAGTCTTTACTATATAGGTGATGTCAAAATATAATTTTTGCATGATAGGAGTATTAAAAATATGATTTTTATATTTTTAAAGTATTAAAAATATGATCTTTATGGGATAGAGAAGTTAAAAATATCACCTTTGTATATGTGGCAAAATAAAAATCTGATTTTTTATTTTTATAAAGGCGAAAACTTTATTTTTATAAAGGTGAAATCTATATTTTTATAAGGGCGAAATCTATATTTTTGAAATGGAATTTTTATCTATATGACACTGAAATAGAAATACGATTTTTATATATTGAATAGCATAGTAACAATTCGATTTTTAAATATATGAAGTGATTATAAAAATATGATTTTTAAATTGAAAGTAAATAAATAAAAATGTGATTTTTATTTTAAAGACATCGAAATATAAAAAGGTGTGATTTTTATACATGTAGTGACTACGGGCAACGAAGATGATAAAAAGGCGAGAATGAAGAAGATTTCTATAAAAGAAGAGTCAAGATGAGTGGATAGCTTTTGGTGAGAACTTCTCACTCAAAATTCTTTTTCTATATATATATATATATATATACTAGGATGCAAACGGTGCTTAGTAGCACCCGACACCCGTCATCCACAGACCATGGATGGCTTGTTTGTTAAATTGTTTGGTTGTGTAGTTGGTTAGTCTAATTGATTGAAATTTGAATTGTTTGGTGAATTGAGATTGATTTGATTGAGGTGTGAATGGCGTGGGCCTTCACTAGACCGGGGATAAGGCTAGGCCTCGTCCCGTTTCTAGTATCGTGCCGTTATGCCGCCGAAATTTTCTAAAATATGTTAGAAAAATAAAAATATCATTTTAGTGAATAAATGAACTGAATAGAAATTCAAGTGTTAAAATAAAATGTTTATCGTTAAAAATATAATTTTTAACGTGAAAGTGGATAAATGAATATTTATAAACAAATCGGCCGATTTGTTTATATACACTGATTTGACTGATATCGATTGGGTCGATAAGTTTTACACGTCGCCCAACTGCACAAATAAAATTTGTGTTTGATTGTTTGAAACCCCACACGGGTGTTGGGATGAAATTTGAAGTTCACTCATCCTGATTGATTAAATATGTCGATCGATTGATTGACAGGCTGTTATAAGCGTTAGATATCTATATTTGATGCTTATACAGTGTAGTGCACTTTGGTTGATGGTTGATTATTTTTCAATGCTATTATATACATGTGTTGTATGGAATCCATATAATTAACGTTATATGGTGATTGATTGGGCCTCATTCCAATTGGGAAAATAATGAATGTTATAAAAGAAAATTCATGTGTTGAATATAAAAATAGTCATGTGTTGACGATGTTCATGTGTTGAGTGAAATATTTTATACAATGAAATTTACATCTTTATCATATTTAAAATTAGAACTACTTCTCAGTAGAAGTCTAATGGAAAATCAAACGATAGATACCATAGTTTTATAAAATATTTTACATAACAAAAATAGTGATGTGTTGACAGTACTCATGTGTTGAGATTAGTCGTGTGTTGAAAGAAATATAGATTCATGTGTTGAATGAAATAAATATTCATTTGTTGAATAGAATAACGAGTTTATTGAAATATATAAAGCCGTGTTGATTAGAGGTGCGTTATTTTGACGCGAACGATATTTATATCGATTTTATTCGTTGTATAATGAATGTTGAAAAGTGATTTCAAAATTGAATATTTTGAAAGGAAATTCAAATTGAATTAGATTGAAATTGAAATTTCAAACAAACTGAAATTGAATTGAAATCAATTTAAAACGAATTCGAATTAGATCAAATAGAAGGTAAATTCGAATTGAATTGAAACGAATTTGAATTTGAATTTGAATTGAAATGAACTCGAACTGAATTGAAATCAAATCGATTTGAAATAGAAGATGAAGTTGAAATTGTTTTTGAAACGAATTTAAAACGATTTATAAAATACGTTTTAAAAGGAAATCGATGAAATATATATAATATATATATATTATATATATAATGGCCTGAATAGAACGCGCCGCGCCGCGGTAGTTCGTGAATTTCGACCATTTATTTCAAACGGACATTGCGGGAGATCCGACCGTCGGATTCTCCTAAAACCGGAACCGTTGGGTTCGTATCGAAAAGAGCTTTCCAATGAATATTAGAAATTTGAAATCTAACGGTTGGATTTGGAATTATGTCCAAATCAAATTTGAAAAAGGTCGCTGTAAGTGCAGTTCGATGGGCGTTGGGGGAAATCGACTGTACGGGCCTTGATAAAATTATTAAAAATATTAATAATTTGTGTAAAATCATAAGAAATGATTTGGGAAGAATCGAGCTGGAAAATTCCACATTTGAAAAGATAAAAATAGATTTTTATCGAAATGAACTAGTTTTGAACTAGAATTAAAATCAATTTATTTTTGAAGTAAATAAATTGAATTTGAAAGTGATTTTGAAAGTAATCGATATTTCCAATACGTGAATTGGACCGGAGTTGAATCGAAATTATCTTCGGGATATTTCGATGTTGGATTTCGTGACTATACAGATATTGTTATGGAAATTTGAAAGATATATTATATATCGTTATTTCCAATACGATATTTGTTGGTTTCAGAATTTGATATTGAATATAAGCCTATATATTTTCTATTCAGAGCCTTGTATTTAATATCAAATGTGATTTGGTTTGTCGTGAATCGTGTTTTTGATGACATTGGTTCTTTAACCCAGTTAAAGGTAGGATGTTGATTTTTGAAAAGATTAAAACTAAGTGGAGTTTTAATGAATCTTTAATTAGATTGAAAAGTGAATTGATAATTTAAATTATCAAATCTGAAAAAGTGATCGAGAGTGGAGTACCACCAGTTTTGCTCCAAAGCGATAGTTAAATCTTTAATTAGATTTGAACGTGAAATGGTAATTAATTTTACTGATAACACCGTGGTGTTAGGAATGGAGTATCACCAGTTTTGCTCCATGGGATATATAGGTTGGGATTGGGAAATAAAATAAATAATTACTTCGGTGTGGTTCGTTAATCCCGACTAGTTTGAATGATATCCAAAGGAAGATTATAGGATAAATTTAGAAGAATTTATCTTGGATAAAATTAAAGGGAACATTTCCCTAAGAATGTGATTTTGTGAATAAAAGAATATTCTGAATTGGAATGAGGCGTTTGTTGTGTTTGTGTAACATTCATTTAATTATATACGTGGGTTATTCAGAAAGGCCGGGTATACCCATTCTGAATAACCGATTCGACGAGATGTCGAAGATGAAGACGGTGGTTGAAGACCGGAAGTCTTCACATCGTTTGGGTGATTACTGATGATCTTGATTGGGCTGTACACCCAGGATGAGGGAAACAGTTGGTGATCGTCCAGACGTACATGGAGATGGATGGATATGCGAGGAAAGTGCCTCCGGTTTCGTTCAGACCCAGAACGAACTTGTAAATGGATTGTGTGTCTGACATTGGATTTTATTCGGTGTTGATTGATCTCTATTAAATATACATCTGTTTGGCGGCGGAGAATTTATTCTCTTGCTTAACGCCCTTCTCTGAGACGTACGAGCTCAGAGGTTGTATATCGATGGACATCAGTCGCATGGAGTGAATTGCCAATGTGGCATGCGTAAGTGGCAATTGATCAGGGCTTTTGTTGAAAAGCAAAGTCTTGTAGTTGATGATCAAAGCACGGCCTGTGTGGCGAAGCTTTGTGTATAACGTGAATTCGCGAGCCTCACACCTCGGTATGAGTCAAAAACGGGAGACGGAACAAAGGAGTGCATGACGTTTCTTTCTAGCTAGGGTGGTGTCAGTGACCTACCAGCCCTGACATTTATATACTTTTCACCTGTGTGGTTGTTGGATACGAGGCGCCTCGGATATAGGTCTGTAAGGACCGGGAAACGTGTGTTCAGGAATAACTAATCCTCAAAAGTAAGAGAGGACCGGCCTTGGAGGATCCAGGGGATTGCTGTGTGCGGTCCTGAGGCATTGCTAGAGTGTCTCGAACGCGGAGAGGAGCTTGCCCCTTGCCTCGACTCATGACGGAAATCCAATTTCCAATACATGTATTGCGGTTTTAATTGTAGAACTAGTATGGCGACATGATAGATGGTACCCATGCCGCCTATGATTGATATTTATGATGTGAAATTGTTTTGACACTATACACATATAGTATCAAATAATGTGGTTTTAAACGTATCAAGCATGCTTTGGCTGTTATAAGGGAAAACCCTGTCCTCCGGCTTGCGTTGCATTGTATGATGGGACCTGGGTCTTATAACAGCTTCATTTTTCTTTATTTAGCATTGCGCTGTTTGTTCTATGCACTGGTATTCTTGGGAGGAAACCCGTTCCGTGTTATACGGCGTGGTCCCTTGATTTACCTAACTTTAAAACCAATATTAATAACTGTTTTAGTTCTCACACCAGTCACATGACTGACCTGGAGTTTATTGTTTTAACCTAAACTCTGGGTGCCCTTATTTTCCACGCGGGCAGCTAGTAGTTTTGGTTTTGCAGATTTATATTCACAGGGTCCGGATTAACAGCTGGAACGATGCTCGGAAAGCTCTGTATCCGTGTATCACTTCTAGTTGTGCTTTTGTATTATTTTCCGCTGCTATGTAATTTATTGTAATCTCTGATATTTATTTAAATGTAATTTAATCATTTATACTCTGTATATTCTTGTATCTGATGGAATTGTTGTAATAACAATGAAATGTTCTTCCGTCTGCGTCCTATTTTGTCTTGTACTCAATTCTATCCGTGCTTTCCTTAACGGGGAAGTTCGGGTCGTCTCATTTTGGTATCAGAGCTTTGGTTTACAGAGCTCGAGAACAAGACACATTAGAACCATACGAAAGAACTCATCAGATATTGGATTAGTAATATCCAATTAGAATGACTCGTTAGAGATAGGATCAGTAGTATCCTAGAACGAGTGTGAAGAGTATATTTTTCAAATGAAAACAATTTTGTTTTGAAAATTTAAATCGTTTTATACGTATTTGATTATTTATTTATTTTGAATATGGACAATCGAGTATATAAAGATTTCGCGTATACGCGTCATGAACGTATAGTCGAAGTTTTAATATACTGGATAGATATAGAATCATACTCTAGTGGCCCGAAGATGATTCTGATGATTGACTAGTCGTCATTAGTATTCATGTTCGTGTTTCGAAGGTGTGATATCTATATATTTCCATTAGACTGGTGTGAGAACCAAAACATATATAGTTAGAACACATTGTAGTGAATTGGCATCAAAACATGATTTTAGTATACATATCAAAATTATGAATTTGAAATTCTAATTCACTAATTGATTGATGATTGTGTTGGTTGTTTATCCGTTTGCTAATTTTTGAACCATTTATGCCTAATTGTATCGAATATTGAATTGTATTGAAAATTGGTCGCATTTGCTTGCATATACATATACTTACATTGAACAGGTCATAGCAAGGAGGCTAGAGCAGAGAATAAAATTTGTTTGCCCGACAAATAGGTACATGTTTACTACATAATTTACTGTTTTGTTTGGGTGATGATGATTTTATGAGCCTATTGGCTAGCCGCTTGGCTTTTTCTTTTTCTTTTTGAGATCTGAAGGACCGGGGAAGCTATTTGAAATTCCCCGATGCTCCCATTGCAGGGGAGGTTATGGCGAAATTTTTCGAAAATTTAGGGTGTTAGCCAAATTTTTGAAATTTTGAAAATTCTCAGAAACTGAAAAGTTGGAGAATGGAAGCCCGACCGAATGTAGAGCTTAATAATCAAACCACTTTCGACTTTGTTCCTTTTCGGGGACGAAAAGTTTTAAGTGGGGGAGATTGTAATAACCCGAAAATGCGAGCCAGTTTGAAATTTTTATTTTGGCAATTTTAGTGAATTTTGAACATTTAAAATAGATTATTTTAAATAATATCGACGAGAAATTTATTTCGAATAGAATTCGACGTATATATTATACGCGTCGTCGTTAGAATATAATAATTATATATAATTATAAATAGAATTGAAAATGGCGCGGTAGTTCGATAATTCGATTTCAAACTTCAATTGAATGTACCGGGTGCAAAACAAACCGGATTTTAGTGAAACCAAAAACATTAGGATCTAATTGATAATATCTTTCTAACGGATGTAAGAAACTGAGATTTCACTTTAAAAATTGAAAGATATGTCCAGTTGAAAATTCTGAATAGTCGCTATGGAATTCAGGCCCTTAAAAATGGACATTTTGCAAATGACCTCGGATTTCGACGAAACAAGTTTTGTTAGGTCCGTGATGTCAGATTATTGCTAGGTTTCAAATTTCATAATTTTTCGATTCAATATGTGAGCGTGGCAAAGGAAAACGTATTTTGACCATTTCAGTTGATTTTAATCGACTGGAAATTGGCCATTTTTCAAACGGTCTCAGAATTCGACGAAACTAGTTTTGTTAGGACCGTATCGTCAATACGAAGCTAGAAAATATTTTTCTGGAATTTTTAGAGTTAATATGTGACCCCGGTAATTTGAAATGTACGTTTAAAATTCAATATAGTGATTTAAATGTAAATTCAACGGAAACTGATTGTAACGATCAAACCAGCTTACGATACATATCCCATTGTGTTCGGAATGGGGGTAAAACGCTATGGACGACAGGCGGTGGGCCTCGTTTCGAGGTCATATGTAAAAGTCAACCCTTGTGCAAAATTAAATAATTAAATAATTAAATAATAAAATAAAATAAAATAAAATAAAAAATAAACTCCCTCCTTTTCTTCTTCATTGCCCCCCCCCCCGATCATTTACCAGAAAGAAAAAAAAAAAAGGAAAAAACCTAAAAACCTAATCGCGCCGCCCCCCCTGACCTCGAAGCCGCCGACAAGCCTATCGCCGCCCCCCCTCCGTCAGACCTCCTCCCTCCAGACATCACCGACACCATCGAAGAACCCTCGACACCCCGAAGCAGCCCCCCCAGTCGAAGCCTGGAACCCTGCCGCGACACCTCCGAACGCCACCTCGAGCCGCCGACGACGCCTCCTCCCCCTCGCAAGATCGGTGAGCCATTTTATTTTTTTTTGTTTTTTTTTTATTTTATTTTCGAGTTTACAAACTGATTTGTTTTAGGATTTTAAAACTGTTTTTTTTAGAATATAAAAACAGAATTTTTTGTTAAGAATTTTAAAAACTGATTTTTAAAGAAATAAAAACTGGATTTTTAAAAGATATAAAAACAGAATTTTTAAAGAAAAAAAAACTGAATTTATTTTAAGGTTTAAAATAAAAAAAAGGGGTTTAAACTTTGAAATTAAAAAGGTTGAATCTTTTAAATAGAAAAAGGTTAAAACTTTAAAATAGAAAAGACGGAATTTTTATTGAGTAGAAGAAGTAAAAATATGATTTTTATATTTTTAAAGTATTAAAAATATGATTTTTATATTTTTAAAGTATTAAAAATATAGTCTTTACTATATAGGTGATGTCAAAATATAATTTTTGCATGATAGGAGTATTAAAAATATGATTTTTATATTTTTAAAGTATTAAAAATATGATCTTTATGGGATAGAGAAGTTAAAAATATCACCTTTGTATATGTGGCAAAATAAAAATCTGATTTTTTATTTTTATAAAGGCGAAAACTTTATTTTTATAAAGGTGAAATCTATATTTTTATAAGGGCGAAATCTATATTTTTGAAATGGAATTTTTATCTATATGACACTGAAATAGAAATACGATTTTTATATATTGAATAGCATAGTAACAATTCGATTTTTAAATATATGAAGTGATTATAAAAATATGATTTTTAAATTGAAAGTAAATAAATAAAAATGTGATTTTTATTTTAAAGACATCAAAATATAAAAAGGTGTGATTTTTATACATGTAGTGACTACGGGCAACGAAGATGATAAAAAGGCGAGAATGAAGAAGATTTCTATAAAAGAAGAGTCAAGATGAGTGGATAGCTTTTGGTGAGAACTTCTCACTCAAAATTCTTTTTCTATATATATATATATATACTAGGATGCAGACGGTGCTTAGTAGCACCCGACACCCGTCATCCACAGACCATGGATGGCTTGTTTGTTAAATTGTTTGGTTGTGTAGTTGGTTAGTCTAATTGATTGAAGTTTGAATTGTTTGGTGAATTGAGATTGATTTGATTGAGGTGTGAATGGCGTGGGCCTTCACTAGACCGGGGATAAGGCTAGGCCTCGTCCCGTTTCTAGTATCGTGCCGTTATGCCGCCGAAATTTTCTAAAATATGTTAGAAAAATAAAAATATCATTTTAGTGAATAAATGAACTGAATAGAAATTCAAGTGTTAAAATAAAATGTTTATCGTTAAAAATATAATTTTTAACGTGAAAGTGGATAAATGAATATTTATAAACAAATCGGCCGATTTGTTTATATACACTGATTTGACTGATATCGATTGGGTCGATAAATTTTACACGTCGCCTAACTGCACAAATAAAATCTGTGTTTGATTGTTTGAAACCCCACACGGGTGTTGGGATGAAATTTGAAGTTCACTCATCCTGATTGATTAAATATGTCGATCGATTGATTGACAGGCTGTTATAAGCGTTAGATATCTATATTTGATGCTTATACAGTGTAGTGCACTTTGGTTGATGGTTGATTATTTTTCAATGCTATTATATACATGTGTTGTATGGAATCCATATAATTAACGTTATATGGTGATTGATTGGGCCTCATTCCAATTGGGAAAATAATGAATGTTATAAAAGAAAATTCATGTGTTGAATATAAAAATAGTCATGTGTTGACGATGTTCATGTGTTGAGTGAAATATTTTATACAATGAAATTTACATCTTTATCATATTTAAAATTAGAACTACTTCTCAGTAGAAGTCTAATGGAAAATCAAACGATAGATACCATAGTTTTATAAAATATTTTACATAACAAAAATAGTGATGTGTTGACAGTACTCATGTGTTGAGATTAGTCGTGTGTTGAAAGAAATATAGATTCATGTGTTGAATGAAATAAATATTCATTTGTTGAATAGAATAACGAGTTTATTGAAATATATAAAGCCGTGTTGATTAGAGGTGCGTTATTTTGACGCGAACGATATTTATATCGATTTTATTCGTTGTATAATGAATGTTGAAAAGTGATTTCAAAATTGAATATTTTGAAAGGAAATTCAAATTGAATTAGATTGAAATTGAAATTTCAAACAAACTGAAATTGAATTGAAATCAATTTAAAACGAATTCGAATTAGATCAAATAGAAGGTAAATTCGAATTGAATTGAAACGAATTTGAATTTGAATTTGAATTGAATTGAAATGAACTCGAATTGAATTGAAATCAAATCGATTTGAAATAGAAGATGAAGTTGAAATTGTTTTTGAAACGAATTTAAAACGATTTATAAAATACGTTTTAAAAGGAAATCGACGAAATATATATAATATATATATATTATATATATAATGGCCTGAATAGAACGCGCCGCGCCGCGGCAGTTCATGAATTTCGACCATTTATTTCAAACGGACATTGCGGGAGATCCGACCGTCGGATTCTCCTAAAACCGGAACCGTTGGGTTCGTATCGAAAAGAGCTTTCCAATGAATATTAGAAATTTGAAATCTAACGGTTGGATTTGGAATTATGTCCAAATCAAATTTGAAAAAGGTCGTTGTAAGTGCAGTTCGATGGCCGTTGGGGGAAATCGACTGTACGGGCCTTGATAAAATTATTAAAAATATTAATAATTTGTGTAAAATCATAAGAAATGATTTGGGAAGAATCGAGCTGGAGAATTCCACATTTGAAAAGATAAAAATAGATTTTTATCGAAATGAACTAGTTTTGAACTAGAATTAAAATCAATTTATTTTTGAAATAAATAAATTGAATTTGAAAGTGATTTTGAAAGTAATCGATATTTCCAATACGTGAATTGGACCGGGGTTGAATCGAAATTATCTTCGGGATATTTCGATGTTGGATTTCGTGACTATACAGATATTGTTATGGGAATTTGAAAGATATATTATATATCGTTATTTCCAATACGATATTTGTTGGTTTCAGAATTTGATATTGAATATAAGCCGATATATTTTCTATTCAGAGCCTTGTATTTAATATCAAATGTGATTTGGTTTGTCGTGAATCGTGTTTTTGATGACATTGGTTCTTTAACCCAGTTAAAGGTAGGATGTTGATTTTTGAAAAGATTAAAACTAAGTGGAGTTTTAATGAATCTTTAATTAGATTGAAAAGTGAATTGATAATTTAAATTATCAAATCTGAAAAAGTGATCGAGAGTGGAGTACCACCAGTTTTGCTCCAAAGCGATAGTTAAATCTTTAATTAGATTTGAACGTGAAATGGTAATTAATTTTACCGATAACACCGTGGTGTTAGGAATGGAGTATCACCAGTTTTGCTCTATGGGATATATAGGTTGGGATTGGGAAATAAAATAAATAATTACTTCGGTGTGGTTCGTTAATCCCGACTAGTTTGAATGATATCCAAAGGAAGATTATAGGATAAATTTAGAAGAATTTATCTTGGATAAAATTAAAGGGAACATTTCCCTAAGAATGTGATTTTGTGAATAAAAGAATATTCTGAATTGGAATGAGGCATTTGTTGTGTTTGTGTAACATTCGTTTAATTATATACGTGGGTTATTCAGAAAGGCCGGGTATACCCATTCTGAATAACCGATTCGACGAGATGTCGAAGATGAAGACGGTGGTTGAAGACCGGAAGTCTTCACATCGTTTGGGTGATTACTGATGATCTTGATTGGGCTGTACACCCAGGATGAGGGAAACAGTTGGTGATCGTCCAGACGTACTTGGAGATGGATGGATATGCGAGGAAAGTGCCTCCGGTTTCGTTCAGACCCAGAACGAACTTGTAAATGGATTGTGTGTCTGACATTGGATTTTATTCGGTGTTGATTGATCTCTATTAAATATACATCTGTTTGGCGGCGGAGAATTTATTCTCTTGCTTAACGCCCTTCTCTGAGACGTACGAGCTCAGAGGTTGTATATCGATGGACATCAGTCGCATGGAGTGAATTGCCAATGTGGCATGCGTAAGTGGCAATTGATCAGGGCTTTTGTTGAAAAGCAAAGTCTTGTGGTTGATGATCAAAGCACGGCCTGTGTGGCGAAGCTTTGTGTATAACGTGAATTCGCGAGCCTCACACCTCGGTATGAGTCAAAAACGGGAGACGGACCCAAGGAGTGCATGACGTTTCTTTCTAGCTAGGGTGGTGTCAGTGACCTACCAGCCCTGACATTTATATACTTTTCACCTGTGTGGTTGTTGGATACGAGGCGCCTCGGATATAGGTCTGTAAGGACCGGGAAACGTGTGTTCAGGAATAACTAATCCTCAAAAGTAAGAGAGGACCGGCCTTGGAGGATCCAGGGGATTGCTGTGTGCGGTCCTGAGGCATTGCTAGAGTGTCTCGAACGCGGAGAGGAGCTTGCCCCTTGCCTCGACTCATGACGGAAATCCAATTTCCAATACGTGTATTGCGGTTTTAATTGTAGAACTAGTATGGCGACATGATAGATGGTACCCATGCCGCCTATGATTGATATTTATGATGTGAAATTGTTTTGACACTATACACATATAGTATCAAATAATGTGGTTTTAAACGTATCAAGCATGCTTTGGCTGTTATAAGGGAAAACCCTATCCTCCGGCTTGCGTTGCATTGTATGATGGGACCTGGGTCTTATAACAGCTTCATTTTTCTTTATTTAGCATTGCGCTGTTTGTTCTATGCACTGGTATTCTTGGGAGGAAACCCGTTCCGTGTTATACGGCGTGGTCCCTTGATTTACCTAACTTTAAAACCAATATTAATAACTGTTTTAGTTCTCACACCAGTCACATGACTGACCTGGAGTTTATTGTTTTAACCTAAACTCTGGGTGCCTTTATTTTCCGCGCGGGCAGCTAGTAGTTTTGGTTTTGCAGATTTATATTCACAGGGTCCGGATTAACAGCTGGAACGATGCTCGGAAAGCTCTGTATCCGTGTATCACTTCTAGTTGTGCTTTTGTATTATTTTCCGCTGCTATGTAATTTATTGTAATCTCTGATATTTATTTAAATGTAATTTAATCATTTATACTCTGTATATTCTTGTATCTGATGGAATTGTTGTAATAACAATGAAATGTTCTTCCGTCTGCGTTCTATTTTGTCTTGTCTCAATTCTATCCGTGCTTTCCTTAACGGGGAAGTTCGGGTCGTCTCAAGTTCTCACCTATAAGCTTAACCAAACACCACGACTCTTCATATGTAGAAAATTTTCGCCGTGTTTTCAACGAGAACTGTTTCACGTGGTATATGTTAAAATCATGTTTTTGGCATCGCTACTTTATAAATAAAAGTCGCATTTTCTTTCGGTTGTTATATATATAAAAATCACATTTTTATACCGCTACTTTATACATAAAAATTATATTTTTACCTCGTTGTTCTGTATATAAAAAACACATCTTTATATGAAAAAATCACAATCTTTATTTCGCTACTACATTATAAAAATTATATTTTTAAAGCGCTTTATATATAATAAAAATTATATTTTTATATCGCCTTTCAAACAATAAAAACCATATTTATATTTCTCTAACTTCATATTAAAGATCGTATTTTTATATCGCTATACATGTAATAAAAATCAGATTTTTATAACATTAAAAATCGAATCTTTATAAACATAAAAATCTCAGCCTTATATTATAAAAAATCTAGTCTTTACTTTATGAAAATTCTCGTCTTTCCCTTATGAAAAATCTCGTCTTTCCCTTATGAAAAATTCCATCTTTCCCTTTATGAAAAATTCCATCTTTCCCTTTATAAAAGCAAAACCTTTTTGTTTTCAAAACAAAATCAAATCTTTTTAGTTTGAAAAATCCTATCTTTTTAGTTTGAAAAATCCTATCTTTTTAGTTTGAAGTTATATAAAAAAACATATTTCTATTTCAGTTTATTCTATATAAAAATCAGGCTTTTATATATAATGTTTCATATAATTTAATCATACACAGCAAATAAATTAATCATCTTAAGTAAAATGAATTAAAAACTCACAGTATTGGAGAAAAGGGGGGTTTTCTGGTCATGGTTTCGGCGGTTCACGGTGGAGCATTCGGCGGAGGAGGCTA
Source organism: Allium sativum (assembly GCA_030737875.1). Lineage (NCBI taxonomy): Eukaryota > Viridiplantae > Streptophyta > Magnoliopsida > Asparagales > Amaryllidaceae > Allium > Allium sativum. The sequence continues at coordinate 280,691,363 of CM060921.1, forward strand.
GGGGAAAGTGCTGAGGAGGTGGCACCTTGTCACGGGGTGGCGTGACAGGGGGTGCGGTGGCAACCCAGTAAGTGGAGGCGACGGATTTAAGGGGGATTCGCGGTTTTGGGGGAAGGAAGGGAGAGGGCATCGGGGCGCGATGTAGGGGGGCTCGTCGGAGGCAATGCAGTGGCTAACGCTGGGCACGGCGGCCCTGAAGCTCTAGGCGGTGGATCTGAACATCGCCCCCCTCTTTTATTTTATTTACTTTGAGTGATGGTGGGATTATGAGAGGGAGAGAGAAAAATAAAGGGGGGCCCCTATATAAATTATAATTTAATTGTTTTATTTTTCAAAAAAAAAAACCTTTTTAGTGTGAACCCCAAATCACATCCAACGACTGTCATCCCTAGCTAAATACCCCCATTACGAACACAACGGGATATGTTTCCTAGGCCAATTCGACTGTTACGATCAATTTCCATTAAATTTAAAATATAAATCATTATATTTTAATTTCTAACGCACATTTCAATTTACCGGGGCCACATACGGACTCTAAAAATTTCCGAAAAATTATTTCTAGCTTCGTATCGATGATACGGTCCTAACAAAACTAATTTCGTCAAATTTGGAGACCGTTTAAAAAATGGCCATTTTTAGATCGATCGAAATTGACTGAAACTGTCAAAACACGTTTTACTTCGCTACCCTTACATATTGATTCAGAAAATTACGAATTTTGGAATCTAGCAATAACTTGACATCCCGGATCCAACAAAAGTGGTTTCGTCGAAAACAGAGGTCGTTTGCAAATTTTCCATTCCATTTTTAAAGGTCAGAATTCCATAGCGACTATTCTGAATTTTCAACTGGACGTAACTTTTGATTTCCGTTATGAAATTTTGATTTATCGGATTCGTTGGAAAGATATTCTCAAATAGATTCTAATAATTTTGATTTCGCTAAAATCTGGTTTATTTTGGATCCTGTACGTTCATTTGAAATTTGAAATCGAATTTTCGAACTACCGCGCCATTTTCAATTCCTTTTATAAATAAAATAAAATATTTATATTCTAACGACGATTCAAATAAATATATACGTTCTAATTCTATTCAAAATAAATTTCTCGTCGTTATTATTTAAAATAATTCATTAAAATTGCCAAAATAAAAATTTTAAATTGGCTCAGATTTCTGGGTTATTACAATCTCCCCCACTTAAAACTTTTCATCCCCGAAAAGGAACGAAGCTGAAAGTTGTTTAACTAATCAACTCAACTTTCATTATTTTAATTATGGCTTAAGTTCTTCAACTTTTCAGTTTCTAAGAACTTTTCAAATTTTTCAAAAATTTGGCTAACACCCTAAATTTTTGAAAAATTTCGCTATAACCTCCCCTGCACCGGGAGCTTCGGGATATTTCAAATAGCCTCCCATGGCCCTCACCAATCCAAAAAGAAAAAAAACAGCCAAGCGGCTAGCCAATCGGCTCATAAAATCATCATAAACCCAAGAAATACAATTAACATGTACCTATTTGTCGGGCGAACAATTTTATTCCTCTTCTCTAGCCTTCTTGCTATGACTCGTTCAACAAATATGCATATACATGTGTGCAAATGCGATAAATTTTCAATACAGTTCAATATTTGACCCAATTTGGCCAAATTTACCGTTCATTCACATAATGGTTTAAATGAATAATCACATAACACAATCAATTAGTTGATTATCTTTTCAAATTCATAATTTTGATATATAACCAAAAATCACATTTTTGATGCCAAATCACAACAATAGACCCTATCTAATTTTGGTTCTCACACCAGTCAATTTGAAATATATAAATATCACACCTTCGAAACTCGAACCCAAACGACTGATGTTGTACAGTCATCAATAGTTTCATCTCCGGGTGACTAGGGTGTGATTCTATATCTACCCAATATATTAAAACTTCGAATACCCGGGGATCAGACGTATATACAAAATCTTTATATATTGGATTGCCCAAATTCAATACAAATAAATATTCAAATACGTTGAATAAAGTTTAAATTTTCAAAACAAAATTCGTTTTCTGAAACACCCCACCTCCGTTAGGGTCACTCTCAAAGGGAATGCCCTAATTTTGGTGGAGGTTTATAAGTACAAGTCACAGATATACAAGACAGATATAAGAACACATATTTGTAAACAGCGGAAGAACAACAAACTTTTATTTCATAAAAGTCAAATACGTGTTACAACAACATCCTTTCCAAAAACATAACATAACACTTTCATAATCTGTCTTGAGTACATTATTTAAAGAAGCATAAATAAAACATAGATAAACTGCAAAAGCCCCATAGTGGTTGTCCCAAGCCATAGTTCAAAAACAGAAAGTTCCAAGCAATACATTTCTCTTCTTCAAGCTGGATGTTAACGCTGGTCAAGCTGCAGTGTTCCCTCCCTGCGGACCTGGGGGGGGGGGGAAATGGAAGAAAAGAAGACGAAAGAAAAGTAGAGTCAGACATAAAGCCTGAGTAAGTCTAGTACTATTTTGCCTGTGAATAAAGAACTGGGTATGATAAGTATAAACAAGAAATGGGCAAACACTATAAACTTGGTTAAGTTGTCTAGGGTCGAATATACTATCGTACCCCATATTAATCTCTGAACCCATATAAACTAGTTTCCCACTGGCACCCCACAATCAGGGTGATGTGATCCATTCTATGATGATCGGCTCCTACTCGCATAGTTACATGTGTCTTACGGCCCCCGATGTTGTAGTTACCTATGCTGGTCCCACCATGGGGTGTATCAAGTCCCCTGGCAGCGGCCCGACACAACCTTAGAATGCATAGGTATGCTACTGGCGTCCAATGCTTTATTTTTCTGCGCCGGAGTGTGTGCACGCCCGCACCCCGTTAGAACCTACACTGCTACACCACCGCCGTCGCTTTTGACCTCTTACAATCAGCCCAGTAATCGTGCCCCACCCTGCCTAGTTTCAGGGTATCCTGATACACCTTCTAGGGTTACTGCTGAAAAGGGTCCCCCGTTACTAGGTTTTCTATCTCTAGCCAACATGCTAAGTTGGTTAAGTGTTTCCTAATCTAACCCCCACCAGTCCGTTTTGTTTAGCATGTTCCATTTTGATTAAGTCTTTAGTTCACTTAATCCTATCAATCCTGACTCAGCCTTAATTTTCTTATTAAGGCCCTGACCTCTCACATTAGACAGGTATTGTTGTGGCTGCCTGTTGCCGGTTGGTTCCGGGCAGTCTTACGCCACAACTCAGTCTAACCTCGGGTCCTTGCTGGGCTCCATGTTTAACCTCCCACATTGGATAGGTATTGTTGTGACTACTGGACAGCCGGGCGGTTCCGGGCAGGTTTACATCACAACTCAATCCAACCTCGGGTTAAACACATCGTATGTTCTACATTTACATATTTTGTCTTTCTTCTTTATTTATATGTAAATATTTGCGGCCCATTATTAAGTTAATGGTGTAAAGGTTACACCAATCATGGGCCCAATCCATACTTGAATTTGGGCCCTTCTACTTTATATTTTCATTCATTAATTAATTTTAACCCAACGTTATTTTCCCCCCGTTTTACACGTCCGTTTATATATATATTGGGCTTAGCCTTTTAAAGCCCAATTTAGCCATGCGAAAAGGGGAGGCTTAAAGCGTAATTACATACACAAAGAGGGGAATGTGAGCGCATGAACTTGCAATACGACGTTGGAAATACAAAATAGAAACTGGTGTACTTGCATAGTGGTAACATAGGTGACATGAATCAAAGCATGTGAACTTGTAATTGAGATATCATTATTGTCACATGAACCTATATTTTTATTTAGGCATAATGTCAAACATAAGCATGGCATAAATATTTCTAGCATAAGCATGGCATAATGTCAAACATAAGCATGGCATAATATCAAACATAAGCATGGCATAAGTATAGTTAAATTTGTTCACATAACCATGGCATAAATATTTCTAACATGAAATCATGATTCTTACTTTAGCCATGTAAACTTACAAAAAGGACTTTTTGAACCTATCCTAGCCATGTACCACATATGTCATCATATAATTCTTGTAAACAAGATAGACCTAATCATGGTTTTCAATTATGCCAAATATCATTCATAGCCTAGCCATATTCATAAATTTGCCAATAGGTTTTCTAGTACAAAAGCATGGCTTAAAACATAATGCCAAATTCTCAACATAATTTCATATGGATAATAACCAAACTTGTTCCAATTACTTACAAAATGATTTATGCACAAAAATATACATCATGGTGGCATAGAAGCAAACCCCAAACTTGCATGAATTTAAATCAACTACATACATGTAGCTTCAACATGGATTACATAATTTGCGAAATATTCCAAACGTATACTTGCATAGAACTACCGCATGTAGTTCTTTATAATGAATAACATAATTCATAAATATCCAAACGTATATAATATTTCAAATTGATAAGAACGTACAAATATGAATTACTTTATTGCCACAATTCAAGCATACAAACCAACACAATTGTTTATTCATACCAAAGTAATACTCTACTTACAATGGTGTGATGAATTCTCTAATTTAGGGATTGAAGACGCAAATTCCTTTGTTGAATTGATTTGTTTAGGTTGCTTTAAGCTTTAGAATCTTCCTCCTAATCCTCTCTCCAATTTGGTGGCTACTCCTAGTCGTTCCTCAGCAACATGGCGGCTATGTTCTTATTTTTGAATGAATAGATTAGGGTTTAGTCTAGGGTTGTTTATATAGAGGTTAGGAACTGATTAGGACCCTTGATGTTGCTTGGATTGATCGTAGCCATTCATTCTAAGGAGAGACCAATTAAAACTTGCCACCTAGCCCTAGTGACAAAGCAGACCACAGAAAATCGACCACATAGAGAATAGGCCAGCCGGGTTAGACTGGGCTCGACCTGGGTCTGGACCAGGTCGACACCCCTGTCGACAGCCCTGTCGACAGGCCTGTCGACCTGGTTAGACCAGGTCGACAGCCCAGTCGACTTGGTGGGTCAGGCGGGTGTTTTTCCGCCCTGGCCCATTGGGCCCCATTTTCGAATTTAAACCTGATTTATTCTGTTTGAATTTAAACTTGATTCTCAAACTTCCGAAGGCCATATCTTCTTCATACGGACTCCGTTTTTCGAAAACTCGGACTCTATTTCGCGTATTTTTCCGAGACGAACGCAATGGCGTATCCCGTTTCCCTTAGTTCTTTGATTTCAGATTAATTATACTTTAATTTGCTAATTTCACAGTTATAGAATTTTCGGGGTGTTACATTTTCATTTTAAAAATATACTCTTCACACTCGTTCTAGGATACTACTGTTCCCATCTCTAACGAGTCATTCACATTGGATACTACTAATCCAATCTCTGGTGAATTCTTTCGTTCGGTTCTAATGTGTCTTGTTCTCCGAGCTCTGTAAACCAGAGCTCTGATACCAAATATAAGGACCCGTAACTTCCCCGGTAAGGGACGTGCGGATACTTTGAGGACAAGACAGATCAGAACGCAAACAGTAGAACATTTCATTGTATATTACAACAATTTCATCAGATTACAAGAATATACAGAGTACGAATCAATATTACACATCATAAAATATCAGAGATTACAATACCTTACATAGCAGAGGAAAATAATACAAAACACAATTGAAGGAGATATACAGATAAAGAGCTTTCCGGATATCATTCCAGCTGTAAATCAGGATCCTGTGAACATAAATCTGCAAAACCAAAACTACTAGCTGCCCGTGTCAAAATAAGGGCACCCAGAGTTTAGGTTAAAACAATAAACTCCAGGTCAATCATGTGACTGGTGTGAGAACTAAAACAGTTTTTAATCTTTATTTTAAAGTTAGGTAAATCAAGGGACCACGCCGTATAACACGGAACGGGTTTCCTCCCAAGAATACCAGTGCAAAAAACAAACAGCGCAATGCTAAATAAAGAAAAATGAAGCTATTATAAGACCCAGGTCCCATCACAAAATGCAACGCAAGCCAGAGGATAGGGTTTTTACCTTATAATAGCCAAGAATGCTTGGTACGTGAAATTTCATGTTTTATTATTACTATAAGTGTATAGTGTCAAAACAATTTCAATCATAAGTATCAATCATAGACGACATAAGTGCCCCATACCACTATGTCGCCATACTAGGCTCTACAATCAAAATCGCAAAGTCACGTATTTGGAAATTGGATTTCCATCTGTGAACTGAGGCTAGGGATCGTCCTCATCGAATTCGAGACTGTCTAGCCCGAGCCTTAGGAACAGCCGCAACTGCCCCATGGATCGTCAGGGCCGGTCCACCGATGTGGATTATTATGCCTGAACACTGCGTTTCCCCACCCTTAGGGGCGTAAATGAGCCTAATGACTCCATCGGCTCCACACAGTCACCGATATATCCGAGGCGCCTCGCAATCCAACAACCACACAGGTGAAAATAATATAAATGTCAGGGCTAGTAGGTCACTGACACCACCCTAGCTAGAAGGAAACGCATGCCCTCCCTGATGTCCTCTCCCGTTTATGGTTCACAACCAGGGTGTGTGGCTCGCGAATCAACGTTACACAAAGCTATGCCACACGGGCGGTGCTTTGATCATCAACCACAAGACTTTTCTTTTCAACAGAAGCCTTGGTCAATTTCCACTTAGGCATGCCACATAGCCAATTCACTCCATGCGATTGATATCCATCAATGTATAACCCCTGAGCTCTTACGTCTCAGAGAAGGGCTTTAAGCAAGAGAATAAATTCTCCACCGCCAATCAGATATATATTTAATAGAAATCAATCACACAGAATAAAATCCAATGTCAGACACACAGTCCATTTACAAGTTCGTTCTGGGTCTGAACGAAACCGGAGGCACCTTGTACCTCGCATATCCATCGATCTCCAAGTACGTCTGGACGATCACCAACTGATTCCCTCCTCTTGGGTGTACAGCCCAATCAAGATCATCATTAATCACCCAAACGATGTGAAGACCTCCGGTCTTCATCCTCGACACATCGTCGAATCAGTTATTCAGAATGGGATAAACCCGGTCTTTCTGAATAACTCGCGTATATAATAAACAAGTGTTATACAAACACAACATACGCCTCATTCCAATTCAGAATATTCTTTTATTCAAATATTCTTATACTTTGGGAAAGGTTCCCATTAATTTTATCAAAGATACATTCTTTAATCTTCCTTTGAATATCAATTCAAACCAAATTATGGTTTATCTAAACTAGTCAGGATTAACGAACCTTACCGAAGTAATCATTTGTTTTAATTTTCCAATCCCAGCCTATTCATCCCATGAAGTAAAACTGGTAATACTTCATATCTAACACCACAGTGTTATCGGTAAATTCAATTACCATTTCACGTTCAAATCTAATTAAAGATTTAACTATCGCCTGGAGCAAAACTGGTGATACTCCATTCTCAATCATTTCAATCTAATTAAAGATTCATTAAAACTCCACTTGATTTTAATCTCCCCAAAAATCAATATTAATGATTATTTAACTTGGGAAATCTTATCCTGTCTTTAACTGGGTTAAAGAACCAATATCATTTAAAACACGGTTCACTATAAACCCAAAATCACATTCCATTAATTGTCGGGTTAAAGAACAAGTGTTATTTAAAACACCGTTCACGATAAACCCAAAAATCAATTCAAATTCAATTCCAATTAAATACCATTTAATTGGTATACTTCATTAAATCTAAATAAAAAGATTTAATCTTTTTCTCAACTGGGTTTAAGAACAGTGTTAATGAAGACACCATTCACGACAAACCCAAATCCCATTTGATATTAAATACACGGCTCTGAATAGAAAATATATCGGCTTACATTCAATATCAAATTCTACGACCAACAAATATCGTATTGGAAATAACGATATAAATATATCTTTCAAATTTCCATAACAATATCTGTATAGTCACGAAATCCAACATCGAAATATTCCAAAGACAATTTCGATTCAAATCCATTCCAATTCAATTATTGGAAATTCTGGTTACTTTTAAAACCCTTTCAAATCCAATTTATTTATTTCAAAAATAAATGGATTATAATTATAGTTCAAAACTAGTTCATTTCGATAAAAATCTATTTTTATCTTTTCAAATATGGAGTTTTTCATTTCAATTCTTTCCAAATCATTTCTTATGATTTTACACAAATTATTACTATTTTTAATAATTTTACAAGGCCCGTACAGTCGATTTCCATCAACGACCATCGAACTGCACTTATAGCGACCTTTTCCAAATTTGATTTGGACATAATTCCAAATCTAACCGTTAGATTTGAAATCTCTAATATTCGTTAGAAAGCTCTTTTCGATACAAACCCAACGGTTCCAGTTTTAGGAGAATCCGACAGTCGGATCTCCCGTAACGTCCATTCGAAGTCAATGGTCGAAATTCGCGAACTGCTGCGGCGCGGCGCGTTCTGTTCTGGCCATTACATATATATTATATATACATATATATATATATATTTCATCGATTTCCTTTTAAAACGTATTTTATAAATTGTTTTAAATTCATTTTCGAAACGATTTCAACTTCATACTCAATTTCGAATCAAAATTGAATATTCCACATCATCGATATACAAACGATAATATTTTCAAAACGTTATATTTTGAAATCACTTCCTTTTCTATAATCATTATAAAAACTAATATAATCGATATAAATATCGTTCGCGTCAAAATGGCGCATATCTAACGAACATGGCTTTATATATTTCAATAACTTCGATATTCTATTCAACAATTGAATATTTTCTTCAACACATGCATATATATTTTTATTCAACACATGAATATATATTTTATTCAACACATGAATTTATATTTTATTCAACACATGAATTTTTATTCTATTCAACACATGAATTTTCTTTCTATTCAACATATGAATTTTCTTTCTATTCAACACATGAATTTTCTTTCTAATATTCCTTATTTTCCAAATTGGAATGAGGCCCAATCAATTGCTATATAACGTTAATTATATGGATTCCCTACAACACATGTATATAACAGCAAAGATAAATAATCAACCATCATCCAGAGTGCACCACACAACTGTATAAGCATTAAATGTAAATATTTAACGCTTACACAGTCGTCAACCCATCGATTGACATACAAATAAATAATCGGGATTAGTGTACGTCAAATATCATCCCAATACCCGTATGGGGTTTCGAATCAACAAACAGAGATTTTTATTTGTGCAGTTGGACGATGTGTAAAATTTATCGTCCCAATCAATATCAGTCAAATGGGTGTACATAAACAAACCGTCCGATTTGTTTATAAATATTTATTTTATATACATGTTAAGAATTATATTTTTAACTATAAAATATTTATAATGATAAAATATTTTATTTCATTCCACATCACACAATCAAATTTCACAACACAGCAATAAATCAAACTAGTCATCCATGGTCTGTGGACGACGGGTGTCAGGTGCTGCTAAGCACCGTCTGCATCCTAATATATATTTCAAAATAGAAATTAAAATAAAAGTGAGAAGTTCTCACCTATAAGCTTAACCAAACACCACGACTCTTCATATGTAGAAAATCTTCGCCGTGTTTTCAACGAGATCTGTTTCATGTGGTATATGTTAAAATCATGTTTTTGGCATCGCTACTTTATAAATAAATAAAAGTCACATTTTCTTTCGGCTATTATATATATAAAAATCACATTTTTATATCGCTACTTTACACATAAAAATTATATTTTTACCTCGTTGTTCTGTATATAAAAATCACATCTTTATATGTAAAAATCACATTCTTTATTTCGCTACTAAATTATAAAAATTATATTTTTATAGTGCTTTATATATAATAAAAATTATATTTTTATATCGCCTTTCAAACAATAAAAATCATATTTATATTTCTCTAACTTAATATTAAAGATTGTATTTTTATATCGCTATACATGTATTAAAACTCAGATTTTTATAACATTAAAAATCAAATCTTTATAAACATAAAAATCTCAGCCTTATATTATAAAAAATCTCGTCTTTACTTTATGAAAAATCTCGTCTTTCCCTTATGAAAAATCTCGTCTTTCCCTTATGAAAAATTCCATCTTTCCCTTTATGAAAAATTCCATCTTTCCCTTTATAAAAACAAAACCTTTTTGTTTTCAAAACAAAATCAAATCTTTTTAGTTTGAAATATCCTATCTTCTTAGTTTGAAAAATCCTATCTTTTTAGTTTGAAAAATCCTATTTTTTAGTTTGAAAAATCCTATCTTTTTAGTTTGAAGTTATATAAAAAAACATATTTCTATTTCTATTTATTCTATATAAACATCAGGTTTTTATATATAATGTTTCATATAATTTAATCATACACAGCAAATAAATTAATCATCTTAAGTAAAATGAATTAAAAACTCACAGTATTGGAGAAAAGGGGGTTTTCTGGTCATGGTTTCGGCGGTTTGCGGTGGAGCATTCGACGAAGGAGGCTAGGGGAAAATCTGAGGAGGTGGCACCTTGTCAGGGGGTGCAGTGGCAAGCCAGTAAGTGGAGGCGGCGAATTCAAGGGGGATTCGCGGTTTTGGGGGAAGGAAGGTAGAGGGCATCGGGGCGCGATATAGGTGTTATGTAACGACGGTCGGAGCAAAGCCCCCTTCCTTGCATGCATATGAGCTGGCACACAACTCTCATATAACAAAAGGAAACCCTGATGTTATGTGCCTTCCAGCTTATATTTGTACACAATTCCTCCAATTTATTCCATGATGTGGGACTATTAATTCCAAACCATCATCCCTCCTTAACAATATGCGAGGCAATCCTAACAGTCTCCCCCTTGACTCGCATCCTACGAGTATCTTTTGAGAGCACTGCCTTGCCCGCATGGCCCAGTCCGTAACCTTCGGCTCTGATACCACTATTATGTAACGACAGTCGGAACAAAGCCCCCTTCCTTGCACGCATATGAGCTGGCACACAACTCCCATATAACAAAAGGAATCTCTGATGTTACGTGCCTACCAGATCATATTTGTACACAATTCCTTCAATTTATTCCATGATGTGGGACTATTAATTCCAAACCATCATCCCTCCTTAATAATATGCGAGGAAATCCTAACAGTATGGGGGTCTTGTCGGAGGCGGGGCAGAGGCCAACGCTGGGCGCAGCGGCCTTGAAGCCCCATGCAGCGGATCTGAACATCGCCCCCCTCTTTTCTTTTATTTACTTTGAGCGATGGCGGGATTATGAGAGGGAGTGAGAAAAATAAAGGGGAGGCCCCTATTTAAATTATAATTTAATTATTATTATTTTTAAAAAAAAAACCTTTTTAGTTTTAACCCCAAATCACATCCAACGACTGTCATCCCTAGCTAAATACCCCCATTCCGAACATAACAAGATATGTTTCATAGGCCAATTCAATTGTTACGATCAGTTTCCGTTAAATTTAAAATATAAATCATTATATTTTAATTTCAAACGCACTTTTAATTTACCGGGTCCACATACGGACTCTAAAAATTTCGGAAAAAATATTTCTAGCTTCGTATCAACGATACGGTCCTAACAAAACTAATTTTGTCAAATTTGAAGACCGTTTGAAAAATGGTCATTTTCAGGTCGATCGAAATTGACTGAAACTGTCAAAACACGTTTTACTTCGCCACCCTCACATATTGATTCAGAAAATTATGAATTTTGGAATCTAGCAATAACTTGACATCCCGGATCCAACAAAAGTAGTTTCGTCGAAAACAGAGGTCGTTTGTAAAATTTTCATTTTTAAGGGCCAGAATTCTATAGCGACTATTCTGAATTTTCAACTGGACGTAACTTTTGATTTCCGTTATGAAATTTTGATTTCTCGGATTCGTTGGAAAGATATTCTCAAATAGATTCTAGTATTTTTGATTTCTCTAAAATCCAGTTTATTTTGAATCCTGTACATTCATTTGAAATTTGAAATCGAATTTTCGAATTACCGCGCCATTTTCAATTCCTTTTATAAATAAAATAAAATATTTATATTCTAACGATGATTCAAATAAATATATACATTCTAATTCTATTCAAAATAAATTTCTCGTCGTTATTATTTAAAATAATTCATTAAAATTGCCAAAATAAAAATTTTAAATTGGCTTAGATGTCCGGGTTATTACAGCAGCCCAGATTAAATCTGATGGTAATTAAGGTTAATGAACTGATTAGTAATTAATTAATTATTATTTAAGATTTGTCAAAGTTAAATGATTATAACTATTTCAAATCTTATCAGAATTCAATGAAACGAAATGTGTTGCACTCGTGATAGAAAACTCTACATTATGAAACTGACTAGAACTAATTTGGAGCTCGTCTCCATTTTTGAAGGAGTAAAACCACTGTGAGATTTCTTATTTAAATAATTAAAAATAAATTAATTATCATCGTGTTTAGAAATTCTTACATGTACGTGGTTTGATTTAAATTGGTTGATACTGTTTATTGTGATCTGGTTGATTAAATTGTGTATAATGGAATTATTGAAATTTGTAGACAAATAAAAATATTATTTTTATTTGTCATGTTAATGTAATTTGTGTAAACAAATAAAATATCACTTTTATTTGTTATGGTAAAATTAGATTTGTAAACAAATAAAATATCATTTTTTATTTGTTATGTTAAAATTAGAAATTGTAAACAAATAAAATTATCATTTTTTATTTGTTAAGTTGAATAGAAATTGTAAACAAATAAAGACATTCATTTTTTTATTTCTTAAGTTGAATAGAAATTGTAAACAAATAAAATTTTCATTTTTATTTTTGTTGAGATATAAAATTGTAAAAATAACATTTTTGTTGAATTAGAAATGTTAAAAACAAAATATCATTTTTGTTGAATTAGATTATTGTCAAAATAAAATATCATTTTTGTTGAATTAGATTATTGTCAAAACAAAATATCTTTTTTGTTGAAATAGAATTGTATGAAAACCAAAATATTATTTTGTTGAAATAGATTTGTCAAAATAAAATTATCATTTTTATTATTTCGTTGAAATAGAATCATCAACAAAATAAAATTATCATTTTTATTGTTTTGTTGAAATAGAATTGTCAACAAAATAGAATTGTCATTTTCATTTGTTATGTTAAAAATAGAATTGTAGACAAATTAAAATATTCATTTTTATTTGTCATTGTTAAATATGTAAATTGTTGTCAAATAAAAGTATTCATTTTTATTTGTCATTGTTAAATATGGAAATTGTATACAAATAAAAAAATATCTCATTTTTATTTTGTCATGTACATATTGGAATTATATACAAGTAAAAGCGTTCATTGTTATTTGTCAAATTTAACATTGAATTGTATACAAATAAAAATATTCATTTTTATTTGTCAAGTTAAACATTGAATTTGTTTACAAATAAAAGTAGTCATTTTTATTTGTCATAAAAATATTCATTTTATTTGTCATATTAAATATTGAAATCATATCCAAATAAAAGTATCTTTTTATTTGTCATGTTTAAAATAGAATTGTTGTCAAATAAAAATTATCTTTTTATTTTGTCATTAAAATTAAAAACATACATATAGACAAAATTGTCTTTTTATTTTGTCACTAGAATTATAAAATATACATATAGACAAAATTGCCTTTTTCTTTTGTCATTAGAATTAGAAAATGTGTATGTAGACAAAATTATCTTTTATTTTGTCACTAGAATTAGAAAAACATGTGTGTAGACAAAATTGTCTTCTTATTTTGTCATTAGAAGAATAGAAAAAGTTATGCGAATAAAAATTCTTTTTATTTAACATTAAAACATGTGGACAAGTTATGCGAATAAAAATTCTTTTTATTTAACATTAGAAAACAAGTAGATAAGTTATGCACATAAAAGTGTGGTGCTAAGGGTACCCCAATATGTTCTTCCTAACACCACGACTAAAAAATACAACAAAAATTAATATTATATTCTTCTTAATACCACACACTTAAAAAATAGGGGATACCACACTGTTTTACCCTATTTCTATTTCGCTCGATATTCATTCGTCCTCATTAGTAAAACTGATCAACAAGCTAAGCCCTAGATCTATAACCGATCAACGAATTCGATGCAACAATATACAAAAGTAGCGAATAAGGTTTGAATTAAGCAAACTAGAAGAGACATTGAGAGATTAGGGTTTTCAAATCACCAAAAATATGAGAGACTGCCGTACGAATTTGAATTTTCCCACGAGAGATGCGAAGAGGACAGCCATTATGAGTGATTAAAGTTTTTAGATTAGCTTAGTACATGATTGGTTCGACAAATAATGATTAAGTGGGAGAATAGAATGGAGAGGTAATATGGTATTAGGAAGCATACAAAATTTAATGAGTTTTTTTTAATCATGGTATTAGGAAGAACATATTGGGGAGCCCTTAGCACCACACTATTAGAAAACATATTTTGTAAACAAAAATGTCATTTAGTTAGAAAATGTCATGTGAAATAAAAATAACATTTCGTTAGATAATGTTATGTTAAAATAAAAAAAAACATTGTGTTAGATAATGTTATGTTAAAACAGAAAAAATAACGTTTTGTTAGATAATGTTATGTTAAAATTAAAAAAAATAACATTTTGTTAGATAATGTTTTGTTAAAATAAAATAAAAAAATAACATTTTGTTAGATAATGTTATGTTAAAATAAAATAAAAAATAACATTTTGTTAGATAATGTTATGTTAAAATAAAATAACATTTTGAAAGATGATGTTATGTTAAAATAAAAATTGTCATTTAGTTAGAATATGTCTTTGTTTAATAAAAATGTCATTTTGTTAAGATATATGGTTCGTCAAATAAATTGTTACCTTTATCATGTTAGACAAGAGTAAAAATAATTACTTGTTAAAATATATGTTTTGTTGAAATTAAAATTATAAATATTTATTTGTAATTTAAAACAGGGAAAATTTATTAAATAGAAAATAATTCAAACCGAATTATAATTGGTTAAATTTATTAACCAATGATGTATTTAAATAAACTGTTGTTGTCTGGAAACCCCACATGGGTATTGGGATGATATTTGACATACATTAGTCCCAATATTTAGTTATATGTCAATCGATGGATTGACAGACTGTGATGGGTGTTATTTATTTATTTTAATGCTCACACAGTTGTAAAACTTCACTCTAGATGTAAATGGATTGTTTAATGATTATTTATCATTATTGTTGTATACATGCGATGTATGAAAATCCATATAACTGAAATTATATGGTAACTGATTGAGTCGCATTCCGATTCAGAATGTTTTAAATAAAGAATATTAAAAAATAAAGAATCTTTTAAATAATGAATATTTTAAAATAAAGAGTATTTTAAAATAAATTTGGTGAAGAATAAAATTATGATTTTGATGTCCATCTTTGGATGGACACAAAAATATAAAAATATGAAGTCGGGTTAAGTATAGAAACGCCATTTTTAACCCGAACGGGTTTATTGATCGATTGTAATCAATTTATAATGAATATCGAAAAGTAGTGATTTCAAAATTTAATATTTTGGAAATATTATCATTTTAATATGATAAAGATATAGAATATTCAATTTTGATTTAAAATTGAAAATGAAGTTAAAATCATTTTAAAACGAATTTATAAATATTTTATAAAATATGATTTAAATGGAAATAGACGAAATATATATATAATATATATTATATATATAATATATTATATATATATAATATATTATACATATTTAATGGCCTGAATAGAACGCGCCGCGCAACCACTGTTCGCGAATTTCGGCCATTAACTTCAAATTGATGTAACGGGAGACCCGACCGTCGGATTCTCCTAAAACCGGAACCATTGGGTTTGTATCGGAAAGAGCTTCCCAATGAATAT
Organism: Allium sativum; assembly: GCA_030737875.1. NCBI lineage: Eukaryota > Viridiplantae > Streptophyta > Magnoliopsida > Asparagales > Amaryllidaceae > Allium > Allium sativum. The sequence goes on from CM060921.1 coordinate 280,707,377, forward strand.
AAGAGATTTAAAATCTAATGGTTGGGTTTGGAATTATGTCCAAATCAAGTTTGGAAAAGGCCGCTATGGATGCAGTTCGGTGGCCGTTATTGGAAACCGACTGTACGGGCCTTAATAAAATTATTAAAAATGTGGAAAAATTATGTAAAATCATAAGTAATAATTTGAAAAGAATTGGGATGAAAATTCCATATTTTAAAAGATAAAAATACATTTTATCGAAATGAACTAGTTATTAACTAGAATAAATCTTTAAATTAAGATTTAAGGAAGCTTTCCGACTAATATATTAAATTGGAATTAAATAAAATAAATTGGATTTTTGGGTTGTCGTGAATGGTGTCTTAAATAACACTGTTCTTAAACCCCATATGAAAAGAATAAATCTTTTAATTAAATTATTAAAGTTTCCAATTATATTTAGTAATTGGAATAAAATGAAATGTGAATTGGGTTTATTGTGAACTGTGTTTTAAACGACATTTGTTCTTTAACCCAATTAATAGTGATGATATGTTTTGGAATTTTCAAATCTTTTTATTTAGATTTAATGAAATTTTCCAAATTAAAGTTTTTCCAATTTAATAGAAGAAATTGGAATTTAATGGAATTCGATTTAATAATAATCGAGATGAGCTTCTGTAAAAGAAGACCGTTATTATGTATGGAATTTAAAAGGCTTTGCCGTTATTCCATTTATATTATTATTCTGATACGGAAATTTATATCGATTATATATTGATTTGATTTTTGTGAAAATTCCCTATTTAATGGAAGATGATTTTGGGTTTATCGTGAACTGTATTTTAAAAGACATTGGTTCTTTAACCCAGTTAAAGACAAGATTAATTTCTTAAAGTTGAATAATCATAAAGTAATGATTTTTTATATTAAAACCAAATTGTACTTTTAATGAATCTTTAAAAAGAAGATTAAAGAATAAATTTAAAAAGAAGATTAAAGATGATTTTGGGTTTATCATGTATTTTAAAAGACATTGGTTCTTTAACCCAGTTAAAGACAAGATTAATTTCTCAAAGTTGAATAATCATAAAGTAATGATTTTTGATATTAAAACCAAATTGGATTTTTAATGAATCTTGGTATGCATGTTTCATCTTCAGGTGGTAAAGGATAAGAGATTGAAGATTAGCAGGACAAAATGGTGGAAACTTAAAGGAGATGCTTCACGGGTGTTTAAAGATAGAGTGATGGGAGAAGGGGCTTGGAATATGGAAGGAGAAGCAAATGTCACGTGGAATGCGATGGCAACTTGCATTCGGAGAGTCGCTACTGAGGTATTTGGGATAACAAGAGGAAGCAAGAGAGAACCCAAGGATTCGTGGTGGTGGAATGACGAGGTGCAAAAGGCTATCAAAGAGAAGAAGGAATGCTACAAATGCATGCACCATCATAGAAGCGAAGAGAACATGCACAGGTACAAAGTGGCAAAGAAGATTGCAAAGAGAGCAGTGAGTGAAGCAAGGGGACGAGCGTACGAAGATTTGTATCAAAGTTTAAGAACAAAGGAGGGTGAAAAAGACGTTTACAGAATAGCTAGGCTATGCGAGAGGAGGACAAGGGACTTCAATCAGGTTAAATTCATTAAAGACGAGAATGATAGACTTTTGGTGAAGGATGATGAGATAAAGAATAGGTGGAGAGAATACTTTGATAATCTTTTCAATGAAAAAAGTGATAGCTCTTCGATCGAGTTGGAAGACTTTGCCGACAACACCAATAGACATTTTGTGCGGAGATTTAAAGAAGCTGAGGTAAATGGGGCGTTGAAACAGATGAAATCAGGCAAGTCGGTAGGGCCTGATGAAATTCCTATTGACGCATGGATTTACCTTGGAGATGCAGGGATAACATGGCTAACTAAGTTGTTCAATAATATTTTCAAATCAAACAAAATGCCAGATGAGTGGAGGAGAAGCATTTTAGTTCCAGTCTTCAAGAATAAAGGAGATATTAAAAGTTGCATAAACTATAGAGGAATTAACCTTATGAGTAATACAATGAAGCTTTGGGAGAGAGTCTGCGAGCAGTGTTTGAGGAGGTTGACAAGTGTCTCTAGGAATCAATTTGGTTTTATGCCTGGAAGGTCAACCATCGAGGAGATTTTCTTGGTTAGGCAACTTATGGAGAGATACAGGGAGTAGAAGAAAGATCTCCACATAGTTTTTATTGACCTGGAGAAAGCTTATGACAGATTGCTGAGGATGGTGATGTGGTGGGCGCTAGAAAGGAAGAGAGTGCCATCAAAGTATATTACCCTTATTAAGGATATGTACGAGGGGGTTGTGACTAGTGTCAGGGCATGCGTGAGACTAGAGACTTTCAAATTAACATAGGGTTACATCAAGGTTCAGCTTTGACCCCCTATATTTTTGCATTAGTGATGGCTGAAATCACAAAAGATATACAAAGGGAGATTCCTTGGTGTATGCTCTTTGCCGATGATGTTGTGCTGATTGATGAAAGTAGAATAGGGGTTAATCGACAACTGGAGTTATGGAGGGAGACCTTGGAATCAAAGGGTTTCAGGCTTAGCAGAACTAAAACTGAGCATATGAAGTGTGAGTTTAGCAGTGTCAGGTCAGATGACGGAGAGGTTACCCTGGCCGGTAGAGTAGTACCCAAGAAGGAATCGTTTCGATACTTAGGATCTATGTTGCAGCTTGATGGGGAGATTGAAAAGGATGTTAGTTTTAGAATTCAAGCAGGATGGGTGAAATGACGACTAGCATCTGACATTCTCTGTGATAAGAAGATTCCTCAGAAGCTTAAAGAAAAGTTCTATAGGACAGCAATCGGGCCTGCAATGTTATATGGTGCAGAATGTTGGCCTACTAAGAGGCAACACGTCCAGAAGATTAGCGTAGCAAAAATGCGGATGCTGCATTGGAGTTGTGGGCATACCAGACGAGATCGGATTAGAAATGAGGATATTTGGGAAAAATTTGGAGTTGCACCTATTGAAGAGAAGTTAGTCCAATATCGCTTGAGATGGTTTGGACATATCCAACGTAGACCATACGATGCACCTATACGCGTTGGAATTATGGGCCGCGCCGAAGGCCTAAAGAGAGGTAGAGGTCAACCTAAAATGACATGGGAGGAGATAATAAAGAGAGATTTAAGTAACTGGAGTTTATTTGAAGAGCTGGTAGTTGATAGGATTGCATGGAAGTTGGCAATCTATGTACCGGAACCTTAGGTTTTTTTTAAAGACTTTATTTCACGTTTATTGAACCTTTTTACTTTTGTTACTATTTTAGATTTTATTTCACATTTATTGAACCTTTTTACTTATTATTATTATTATTTAAAAAAACTTTATCAGATGACTTTTTATCTGTTTGGTTATTTTAAACCCTTTATATATATACATATATATTATTATCAACATTATTTATTTTATTTTATTTTAATTTTGGGTTCCATATTTAGCCAACCCCAAATTGTTTGGGATATATGGCTTTGTTTTTGTTGTTATTTTTGATAAAATTAATGGGAACCTTTCCCTAATAATGTGAATATTTATTTAAAAGAATATTCTGAATTGGAATGCGGAGTATGATGTGTTTTTATAGCACTTGATTATTGATTATAAAATACGTGAGTTATTCGAAAAGACCAGGTTTAACCCATTATGAATAATTTCTATGACGATTAAAAATCAAAGATGAAGACGGTGGTTTAAGACCGGAAATCTTCACATAATTTGGATGATTACTGATGTCTTGATTGTGAGGCATCCCAAGACAAGGTAATAAGTGGTGATCGTCCAGACGTACTTGGAGATCGATGGATATGCGAGAACCTCTCTCCTGTATTGGACATATGGGACGGGGAATAAGGTGTCTCCGGTTTCGTTCAGACCTAGAACGGACTTGTAAATGGATGGTATGTCTGACATTGTATTCCTTTATGTTGTATTCGTTGATCTCTACTAAATATATATCTGTTGGTGGCGGAGAATTTATTCTCTTGCTTAACACCCTTCTCTGAGACGTATGAGCTTAGAGGTTATATATTTGCAGAAATCAATGGTATGGTATGGATTGACAATGTGGCATGCTAAGATGCAAATGATCAAGGCTTTTGTTGAAAAGCAGAGTCTTGTGGATGACGATCAAAGCACAACTTTAGTTAGCATAACTTTGTGTATAGTAATACTTTGTGAGCCTCACACACCGGTATGAACTAGAAACGGAAGAGGACTGCAGGGAGGACATACGTTTCTTTCTAGCTAGAAGTGGTGTCATGGTATGGATCCTAGACATTTTACTTATGTGGATAATGGAATGAGGCGCCTTGGATTTGAGTCCCTAGTGGCTCTATATTTACGCCCCATAGGGAATAACTAATCCGCTAAAATATTTGTGGACCGGCCCTAAAGATCCAAGGTGCAGTTGCGGCTGTATCCTGAGGCTCGGGCTAGAGAGTCTCGAATTTGGTAAGGACGATCCCTTGCCTTGGTTCATGATGGAAATCCAACTTCCAATATGACACCATGTGGTTTTGATTGTATAACGAGTATGGAGACATAGTATATGATAGCTATGCCGTCTATGATTGATACATTATGATTGAAATGTTTTTGAAACATATAGACACTAATAATAATATTAATTTTTTTTATACGTATCAAGCATATTTTGGCCATTATAAGGTAAAACTCTATCCTTCGGTTTGCGTTGCATTGTGTGATGGGTCTTGAGTCTTATAATGGTTTCATTTCTTAAAAAACCATTGTGTTATTTAACGATCTACTTTATTTATGCACTGGCAATCCAATGGAGTAAACCCTTTCCGCGTTAACGACGTGGTCCTGTGATCAACCTTATTATTAAATAGGTTAAGTAAGATTTTTCATACCAATCCCATGGCTGACTCGTAGTTTGTTTCACTTGCAAACTCGGGTGCCCTCCTTTCCACACTGGCAGTCGAGTAACTGATTTTGTAGATATATTAAGCAGGATTCTGGATCGAAGCTTAAATCTGTGTCCAGAGCATTGATAGTCTTCCACTTTGTTAGTTTAATGGTTCCACCGCGTTGTATTAAAATTATTGTAAATTAATATTCCACTATATTATTTCGATTTACTCTGATATATTTTGTACTCTGATGTAACATTATTATAATGTTTATAAAAGTCTTCTGTTATTTGTTCTGATGTGTTGTGTTCGTCGCTTTCCTATGAAATAGAAAAGCGCGATTTATGAAATAAATACTGCAAGCGCACAGATCGTGTAGTATGCAGGTCGAATCGTAGGGAGGTAAATTAAATTAAATTATTTATAAAAAAATTTGGGTGAGTTAGAAAAATCTTCGAGGTTGGTTTTGAAAGAAAACGAAATTGAAACTGCAATTAAACTATTATTGAATCTAATCAAATCTGAATCTAATCAAATCTGCATTCAATCCAATTGACCTAAGGAAGCAGTAAAAAGAATAGAAATTGAAATTGCTGAAATTAAAATAACAAACAGGAAATAAAATTAGGATTACCGATGAATCTAATCAGACGGTTAATCACTAATGAAAAATAAATGAAAAAGACAAATAGTGTTCTACCAAATCTAATTGTGTAGACAACACTAATTGCTAAGAAAATAAAAAATGCAGAGAAGAGAAGAAGAAGACTTTATTAATTCTGGGATGGATCTTTACAATGAGAATACAAGGGTATATATAGAGTAGATAGCCAACCCTAACCCTAATACAATGATAAATGGGCCTTAGGGAAATCACAAAGGAGTTTACAATGAGAATTAAAAATGGGCCTTAGTGAAATCTAGTAAATTTGGTCCTTTCCTCTTGCTTCCTTGACAATTCTTCATTGATTTGTGATATGCATAGCCCTTCTTCCAATTATTTTCTTGTACAAAAAGCAATTTGATGTAAAGTCTTCATCTGCACATCTTCAAATATATATCCACAGCAATTTGACCTCTATTTTCCATTTTTCTGACTGTAAGTGGCTTAATTGGCATATCTGTAAAAAGTGACAAAACAATACCCAAGTAATATTTATTTATATACAAAAGATAAGATATAAGAGCATAAAATAAACACATTTGTATGTTAATCAAATACCCCCACACTTATCTTTTACTTGTTCTCGAGTAAAACAAAAAAATGAAAAACTACACTGGATAGGTCACACTTTCGTAGGAAATACGATTGCATTGAGCGTATGCAACAAGCCATTAAACCTCTAGATGTCCCTAGTAGGACGAGTGGTGTCTCGTGAGGGTTTTCAGCGGATACTACCCACAAAATCCAAATGCAGTATGATATGGTTCTAATGCAACTACATGACTAAAACAGACATATGCAAAAGAAAATAAAAATGAAAACATGACTTATTTTAGGAAAATGGTACAACAAATTAAATTAACAATTTCTAATCAGTTGATTGTACTTTAGATACCTCAACTTGTCACAAATTTTCAATATAATTCAAGTTTTCAAATGTTAATTCCAGTTTGGCCAGTTGGTTCGGTCGATAACATAATGTAGCCACGAAATAAATTCTTAGTTTGCTTGTCACAGTTCTCAAAGTGGTATTCTAAATTCCTTGTGTATGACTAGTCAAATCAATAAGGTCAAGAAGTGTTTAGGCATCATCGCTTATTATCTATCTCTATAAAAGTTAAAATTTATGATTAATAACATACACCTAACTTAAAAGACCATGGTATACCACCCATACACTGCCTTGCGGAATGACGGAGAGTTGGGACAGAGCTTGGCGGATTGCTGACTTTGTCAACAACATGTCGGTAATCCTTAGGTGTCCAATCTCATTAAATGAGACCAAGATATTCCAACGCTGACTTTGTCAACAACATGTCGAATAGAGCTTGGCGGGTTTGCACACCAACGCTAGATATACAAGCAATGTTGGATACCCTTGGATTATTATTATTATTATTGAAAATTTAAGAACAAGAGAGATTACACGAATTCAGCTTAACACAACTCAGTTTTAAAGATTCGAAAAGCCAATATAAGTATTTTAAGTCCTCCACTCAGTAACAAAGACTACAATTTAGAATAAAGTTCATAGCCATCACCTAAGAATCTCCCTATGTACCAGTTACACCATTATCCCTCAAAATTCAACTTTTCATTATATTTCTTATTCGATCTTAGCTGAGAGAAAAAAATACTATCAACTGATTAACAATCCTTAACTTATTTTGTTGTATCAATCTAAAATGAGTCATGTTTCCAAAAAATGGGCATTTTACTACAATCTAAAATACGTGATGGTCCTATTTAAATGGCTGAAAATGAAAAGAAAGAAAAATAAAGAAAAAACAAAAATGAATGAAATGCAGACTAACTATATGTAAGAATGGATCATATGTACAATGATATATGTGTTTACGATGCATGCGATGCAAAGAATGCCACCAACTTTTCCCCCCACACTTGGTTCTAGCCCGATGAATCCCAATCAAACTAGGTCTAGGCATGTTTTCTAATAAGCAAAGGTTTTTGAAAACCATTTCATCTTTATACCTAGATTTATAGTCCAATAGATAAATATCTAGGGTCGTCCTGACATGAAGTTTTTCAATCAAGCTAACATTCCAAAAATAATTCATGTGTTCAACAAATTTATCAGTGTAATTATTCAAAAATTTGTGATCATATATAAACTCAGTTGCAATTGTGAAATTTAAATCTGAGTGTTGTTCAAGACTATGTGATCACACTTCTTAATTTCATTCATTGGCAACATATTTTTGACACTGACAACTTCGAATTCAGTGGAAGTTTCTTCAAAGTTAAAATGTTCAAACTTGGATTCATGGCTTGATTCCATTTCATCCTCATTTGGAAACTCATCCTCATACAATCCAAAAAATTCATGTTCATTAAAATCCTTCTCCAAATTTGAATTGAAAAATTCAACATTTTCATTTTATTCAATTTCAAAAATTTCAAGTTTCTCGCAGTTTGAAAGAGAAAGATCAAAATCTGAGCTTAAATCTTTTTTCTGAAAAGAGTGGAAGTCCAAATCATTTACTGAATTGTGAACAACTTCATTTAAATCGTTATTCTCAATTTCCAAAGTTGTTATTTGAAAATTTTCACTATCAATAGAGAATGGATTATTTTCTGATTCATCGCATGTTTGAATTTGATTTTGATGCTCAAGTTGTTCTTTAAAAGACGTCATTAAACAAAGAAGTTCATCAAGCTGTTTATCTTTTTCATCGAGTTGTCTATCTTGCCTTTCTACCCTCTCTCTAAGAATCTTAAGATGGTATTCTTCAGAATCGTTGATTTGAGAGCTCACATTTTGGATTTCTTGATTCTCAAAATTATAGTCCACATCAATTTCATAATCAATATTATTTCCAATGTGGTGGTTGTTTGAATTTTTAGAAAAATGACAATGATATTGGAAATCATTTTGATTGTAAAAATTATGTTCAGAACCAAAACCGTTGAAATTCGAGGGAAAATTGCAATTTTGGTTATTTTCAAGATGTTGATATGGACTATAACTTTGAAAATTTTGGTTTTCAACCCCATAATGATGTGGATCAATGCCATATTGAGATTCAAAGCTATTTTCATGTGGATGTGGCCCATAATCGAAATTATTGAAATTTGAATTGAAATCGCAATTTCCATTATTTCTATAATTTTGAAAATGTTGGTCATTTGAATTTTTTTGGAAATTGTTGATATTGGGCCCATGAAATTTTGGAAAATCTTGCCTCATGAGTTGTAATTCGTACTCATATTCTTCAAGAGGACGTTTACTTCAGTTATTAACCCACAATTCTCTCAAGGATTTTTTTGAATTAGACATTTGAATGAAGTCAAGGCAAGACAGAAATTATTCTCACTTCAAAATAATATAAATAATAAGTTGCGCTCTATTAATTAACTGACTCAATTAGAAGGGGGAAGAGGGTCTTATGGTCATTCACGTATAGTATAAATACTAAGGGATACGACCAATGTTTTACGGGTAGTATGCAACCTCTTTTGCTAATAGTTCAATAAATTGAACTACTATATATCCGCGATCCAATTATACGAGACAGTCAACTTCACAAAGCACCACTTTTCAACTATATTATTTTGAAAATCAAAATTTAATTGTTGCAAAACGATGAGAGTGGTGGTTGTAATTATGGAAATTCGTTCCTCACAATAAGTTCAGAAATTTCAGCATAGAACAATCAGACAAGAATAATAGCAAGAATTAAAAAAAAAATGTACAAGCAAGTTGCTGCCCCTACAGAAAATTTTTACAAGCAATTTCTATATTTTTTAAGTAGCAGAGCACCTGTAGAGTTAAGAGAATTTTACAGTGGGGTATGACAGTCTAGAACGATTGAAAAACACTGGCAATTCAAATCAATTGTTTGCAGATCGGTTAACTTCTGTATTCCTTGTTCGCTTTGCTTGAACTCTCGCTCACTTTGGTCTTTGTTGTTTTCTTGAGCGCTTTTCTAGCTTTGCTTTGAGTTCGGTGCGCTGCTTGTTGCAGGGAAGGTGATTTTGGACAATGAATTAAATGCTTGGTGGAGAATCAGGCAGAAGGGGATGTTTGATAAGTTTTGATGGCTGGTAGATGTCGATGAATTATGAGAGAGAGAGAAATTACGGTAGAAGAAATCTAAAGAAAGAAGGTACAAGCAGTGAATTTGAAGAAGGTGGTGAATTTGTTTCTTCTTCTTTTGTATTGTGAAAGGAATGTAATGAATTGGGACAAATAAAAAGAAAGTGGAAACCTAATAGAATGAAAAATGGAAAGAAATCTAAAAATTGGCAACAAATTGAATGAAAAAAAGGCTAGAATTTGTTCAAGGCAGAGGAGCAACAAGAATTTTGTTGATGGGGGGGAATAGAGGATGTTGTGTACGTGGATAGGAAGTTTGAGAGGATTTTGTGTGGCAGAAGGGGGGTGAAGTTTTGTGAATGGTAAGAGCTTGAGATGAATAAGGAATTGGTTGGCAGTGAAGAAATAGAGAAAGAGGACTTTTTTTATTGTATATTTGTTTTTGTTTTGGAGAGAAGAAAAAAATTTGTAAACAAAAGGAAAGTAAAAGATTGGAAAGGGATTTGAAATAGGGAAAGCAATAAAAGAGAAGACAAAAACAGAAAGAATTTTTTTATTTATTATTGTAAAATTAGAAGAGAGAGAAAAAAATGAAAAAGGAAAATTTTGAAAAGGGAAAGAAATAAATGAAAGAGAATATAAAATGTCAAGGGCAGAAAATTAGTGAAAATGACAGTTTTTTTTTGTAATGAAAGAAAATGTAAAAAGATGGAAAGAAAATAAAGAAAGGAAAGAACCAGAAAAACAAGCAAGTTGTAAATGCAAAGGGGAAGAAAAAAATTGAAATAAATAAAGAAAATTGCAAAAGAGGGAAGAAATAAATGACAAAGCAGAGAATTAATTACAAAGCAGAGAAGGGAAAGATCTTAAAAGAGAAAAGGTTTAATTTTTTTTTGGTTTAATGTTCTAAAAGATTGAACAATTGGAAAGAAGTAAAAGGAAGGAAGGAATATATGGAAAGAAGGAATGAAGAGGGAAAAAGAAAATGTAAAAGAAAAAAAATGAAAAGGGGAAAGAAATAAAATTAAAAAAATCAAGAAAATGGCAATTTTTTTGTCCTCTTGTTTAGAAGATTATAGAATCAATTAACAATACCAAATCTAACCGATCAAGAATTTTTCTTCATATATACAAGGAAAACAAAACTAACACGAATCAGAAATTAAATAAATAATAAAATTTAATTGTTACCTCCCCGGCAACGGCGCCAAAAACTTGTTCGTCGCTTTCCTATGAAATAGAAAAGCGCGATTTATGAAATAAATACAGCAAGCGCATAGATTGTGTAGTATGCAGGTCGAATCAAAGGGAGGTAAATTAAATTAAATTATTTATAAAATTTATTGGGCGAGTTAGACGACTTTTGAGATTTGGTTGAAAATAGAACAATTGAAATTGCAACAATTAGGATTATAGTTGAAACTAATCAAACGATTAATCACTAATGAAAGTAAATGCAAAACAAGAAATAAAAATGCAGAAATTGCAGAATAGAAATAACAACAGAAGTAAAATTAGGATTATCGTTGAAACTAATCAAATGATTAATCACTAATGAAAATAAATGTAAAATACAACTAGTACTCTACCAAATCTATTTGTGTAGATGGCACTAGTTGCTAAGAAATAGAAAAATGCAGAAAAGAGAAGAAGAAGACTTAAATAATTCTAGGATGGATCTTTACAATGAGAATACAAGGGTATATATCGAGTATATAGTCAACCCTAACCCTAATACAATGATAAATGGGCCTTAGGGAAATCACAAAGGAGTTTACAATGAGAATTAAAAATGGGCCTTAGTGAAATCTAGTAAATTTTGGCCTTTCCTTTTGCTTCCTTGACAATTCTTCATTGATTTGTGATATGCATAGCCCTTCTTCCAATTATTTTCTTATCCAAAAAGCAATTTGATGTAATATCTTCATCTGCACGTCTTCAAATATATATCCACAGCAATTTGACCTCTATTTTCCATTTTTCTGACTGTAAGTGGCTTAATTGGCATATCTGTAAAAAGTGACAAAACAATACCTAAGTAATATTTATTTATATACAAAAGATAATATATAAGAGCATAAAATAAACACATTTCTATGTTAATCATGTTGTATGCCCAGAGTTAGTGTATGCGGGATTCGAAGAGTCTTGGTCGATTTAGCGATCACTTAGGTCCGGGCAAAATCTATGTCGTTACAATTGATACAGGACACGACCACACCTTTCTCAATCTCAGTTTTGGAGGATTTACTCAATAGAACTTGATCTTGTGATCTTTGATTAGAAATAGTTGGTATCACTTAAGTATCACTCGTATTTTAGAGAGAGTTTGATAGAAAATTGAAAGAGAAAGAGTTTGGTATAATTATCTTTAAAATTGGCAAAGTATAAGTATGGAATTCAAGAAATTAAGAAGAATAATGGAGAGAGAAGAGAGGAAGAAGAAGATAATGAAAAGTCAGTTAAAAAATCAAATTTAGAAGCCTATTTATAGTCTTCCAACAATCAAATCCTTTATGAATAGTTTTGAATTCAAAAGACACAGCTTTCTAAAAAATTAAATTTGAAAACTAATGGTACATATATCGACATATGAAACTACATATGTCGACATTCCTTAAGGAATTTTCAAAAATAAAAAATTGAATCAAAGTAAATAATATTTAAATAAATTATGCTAATTCTTGGATTAAAATAAACTATATTTCTTAATACTAAAATAGAGTTTTTCAAGTAAAGATATATATTAAAAATATGTGATAAGATGACTTAAATATAATTAAAAACTACATATAAAATGATATAAAAGTGTGTATATTTTTTTTTTTGAAAATTAAGTGTATATATATACATGACTATGAATATACGAAATATATTAGGACTTAATAAATATAAGTTAGGAAATTGAAAACATAAGTAATTATGAAATTAGTGTTAAATCTATAACTGAGAAACATTTGAATCATGAGTTAAAATATATTAGGAAATAAAGTATAATTTCAAAGTAGAGTTAAAATAAATTTAAAACAAAGAAATATAGATTAAAAATAAGGAAGTAATTTTGAAATCATTTTCAAAATAGTAAGAAGAACATTGAAATAAAAATTCAGTGCTAACCAGTTTTAACAAAAATCTAGGCACGATTACTTTTATTTCTTGAACTCTGGAGTTCTTGTATTATTGATACTCATGAGTCTTGTATCTTGAATTCTTCTTCTTTGAAATCTTGATTGTCTAAACTATACGGTTTTCAATAATCAATACTTGCATAGATTTCCTGTAGATACATACATACATATATATATTCTAGAGAATTGTAACAACCCGTAAAATCCGAGCCAATTTAAAATTTTTATTTTGGCAATTTTAGCGAATTTTGAATATTTAAAATAGATTATTTTAAATAATAACGACGAGAAATTTATTTTGAATAAAATTAGAACGTATATATTATATACGTCTTCGTTAGAATATAGAATTTTTATTTTAAATTATAAATAGAATTGAAAATGGCGTGGTAGTTCGATAATTCGATTTCAAACTTCAAATGAATGTACCAGGTGCAAAATAAACCGGATTTTAGAGAAACAAAAAATATTAGAATCTATTTGAGAATATCTTTCCAACGAATCCGAAAAATCGAAATTTCATAGCGCGAATCAAAAGATATGTCCAGCTGAAATTTCAGAATAATCGCTATGGAATTTCGGCCTTTAAAAATAGCCATTTTGCAAACGACCTCGGATTTCGACGAAACCACTTTTGTTGGATCCGTGATGTCAAGTTATTGCTAGATTCCAAATTTCGTAATTTTTCGAATCAATATGTGAACGTGGAAAAGGAAAACGCGTTTGACCAGTTTCAGTTGATTTTAATCGACTGGAAAATGGCCATTTTTCAAATGGTCTCAGAATTCGACGAAATTAGTTTTGTTAGGACCGTATCGACAATGCGAAGTTAGAAAATATTTTTCAGGAATTTTTCGGGTCAGTATGTGGCCCCGGTAAATTGAAATGTGCGTTCAAATTCAATATATAGAGTTATATGTTGATTTTGACGAAAACTGATCGAAACGACTGAATCAGCCTAAGATACATATCCCATTGTGTTCAGAATGGGGGTAAAACGCTAGGGGCGACAGGCAGTGGGCCTCGTTTAGAGGTCAAATAAAAAAGTCAACTTTATATAGAAAATTAAATTAAATAAATAATTAAATAACCCTTTCTTTTCACTTAAGACCCCCCCCCCCCTTTCATTTTTCAGCCGAGCTCCCTTTTTGAAAAAAACCTAATCGCGCTCCATTTTCCTCTTCGCCTCCATCGCGCCACCGGAGACGCCTCACATCCGTCCATCCCACCGGCGACCCCCTCCCTTCTCCCTTCTTTCTCCGCTACAGCCCCTCCTCTCGAAAACCCGCGACGCCCCCAAACCGAACCCTAAGCCCACCGCGACCACCACCTCGTGCCCAAGCTCCGACGAACGGCGCCCCCACCTCCTCTTGAACCGACGTGAACAACCCCACTTTCCATAGAACGCTGTAAGTTTAGTTTCTTTACTTTATCATTTTATCTTCTTTTAACCTAATTATATACATCGTTTATTTTCTGAGTTAATATAAATTAAATAATGGTTGAAGATTAGATTTTCTATATAAGCAAAGATTTGACTTTTAACACGGTAAAAGATATGATTTTTACTTTGATAAAGTTAGGATTTTTAGCTTAGTAAAGTTGTGATTTTTACGATAGGAAAGTTACGATTTTTATTCATATGAAGTTACAATTTTTATTCGTATAAAAATGGGATTTTAATCCGCATAAAAATATGATTTTTATAGTATAGGCATCGTTATAAAAATACGATTTTTATATGTTCATGTGGCGAAAAAAAATTAGATTTTTATTATGTATGTAGCTACATAAAAAATCGATTTTCATTTATTGGAATAGCGAATAAAAATTCGATTTTTAACTATGTAAAGATTCGGTTTTTCGCGTTATAAAAATATAATCTTTATTATATGAACATCGATGTAAAAATAGAATTTTTACCTATATAGTAGCGATGTAAAAATAGAATTTTTATCTATATAGTAGCGATGTAAAAATAGAATTTTTATCTATATAGTAGCGATGTAAAAATAGAATTTTTATCCATATAGCGTGAATATAAAAATGTGATTTTTATATACATAGCAACAATATAAAAATGTGATTTTTATATATGTAGTGGCTACGGGCAACGAAAGTGATGAAAGGCGAGCACGACGAAGATTTCTACATAAGAAGAGTCGAGGCGTTTGGATTAGCTAGTCGGTGATAACTTTTCACTTTAAATCTTCTTTTCTAGTTAAAATATATACTAAGATGCAGACGGTGCTTAGTAGCACCCGACACCCGTCATCCACAGACCATGGATGGCTTGTATGTTTGATTGTTTGTTATGATGAAAATTGATTGTGTGATGTGAAATAAAATATTTATATAGTTAAAAATATGTGATCGTTAAAAATATGTGATCATTAAAAATATTATTTTTAACGTGTGTGTGAGAATAAAAAAGTGTATTTGTTGATGTGAAACCCCACACGGGTGTTGGGATGATATTTGGCATACACTAATCCCAATAATTAGTTGTATGTCGATCGATTGATTGACAGGCTGTTATAAGCGTTAGATATCTATATTTGATGCTTATACAGTGTGGTGCACTTTGGATGATGGTAGATTATTTGTCGTTGCTATTATATACATGTGTTGTATGGAATCCATATAATTAACATTATATGGTAATTGATTGGGCCTCATTCCAATTGGGAAAATAAAGAATAGAGTGAAGTATATATTCATGTGTTGAATAGAATAAATAATCATGTGTTGAAAGAAATATTTTAACAATAAAATTTACATCTTTATCATATTTAAAGTTAGAAACTAACTGGAAAATAGATAAGATGAGTGGTTTCCTGGGTATTGATCTGATACTGGTTTCGGCCTTCGGCGTTAATACCTAGGGAATCATTCTCTTACTACTTTACAGTTGGAGTCTGATTTAAAAATCAAACGATAGATACCATAATTTTATAAAATATATTAAATAACAAAAATAGTCATGTGTTGACGGTGCTCATGTGTTGAGAATATTCGTGTGTTGGAAGAAATATAAATTCATGTGTTGAATAGAATAAATATTCATTTGTTGAATAGAATAGCGAATTTATTGAAATATATAAAGCCGTGTTGATTAGAGATGCGCCATTTTGACGTGAACGATATTTATATCGATTATATTTGTTTTTTACAATGAATATAGAAAAGGAAGTGATTTCAAAATATAACGTTTTGAAAATATTATCATTTATATAGTAATGATATGAAATATTCAATTTTGATTTGAAATTGAATATGAAGTTGAATTTGTTTTGAAAACGAATTTAAAACGATTTATAAAATACATTTTAAAAGAAAATCGAAGAAATATATATATATATAATGGCCTGAATAGAACGCGCCGCGCTGCGGCAGTTCGTGAATTTCGAACATTGACTTCGAATTGATGTTGCGGGAGATCCGACCGTCGGATTCTCCTGAAACCGGAACCGTTGGGTTCGTATCGAAAAGAGATTTCTAACGAATATTTGAAATTAGAAATCTAAAGGTTGGATTTGGAATTATGTCCAAATCAAATTTGAAAAAGGTCGTTGTAAGTGCAGTTCAATGGCCGTTGATGGAAACTGACTATACGGGTCTTGATAAAATTATTAAAAATATCAATAATTTGTGTAAAATCATAATATGTGAATTGGGAAGAATTGAGATGAAAAACTCCATATTTGAAAAGATAAAAATAGATTTTTATCGAAATGAACTAGTTTTGAACTAGAATTAAAATCAATTTATTTTTGAAATAAATAAATTGAATTTGAAAGTGGTTTTAAAAATAATCAAAATCCCCAATACGTGAATTGAACTGGATTTGAATCGAAATTTTCTTCGGAATATTTCGATGTTGGATTTCGTAATTATACAGATATTGTTATGGGAATTTGAAAGATATATTTTATATCGTTATTTCCAATACGATATTTGTTGGTTTCAGAATTTGATATTGAATATAAGCCGATATATTTTCTATTCAGAGCCTTGTATTTAATATCAAACGTGATTTGGGTTTGTCGTGAATGGTGTCTTCATTAACACCGTTCTTAAGCCCAGTTAAAGTGATTTTGGGTTTATCGTGAATCGTGTTTTAAATGACATTGGTTCTTTAACCCAGTTAAAGACATGATTGATATTTGAAAAGATTAAAACTAAGTGGAGTTTTAATGAATCTTTAATTAGATTGAAATGTGAATTGATAATTTAAATTCTCAGATCTGAAAGGTGATCGAGAATGGAGTACCACCAGTTTTGCTCCAAAGCGATAGTTAAATCTTTAATTAGATTTAAACGTGAAATGGTAATTAATTTTACCGATAACACCGTGGTGTTAGGTATGGAGTATTACCAGTTTTGCTCCAGGGGATGAATAGGTTGGGATTGGGAAATAAAACAAATAATTACTTCGGTGTGGTTCGCTAATCCCGACTAGTTTTGAAAACCATAATATGGTTTGAAATGATATCCAAAGGAAGATTAAAGAATAAATTTAGAAGAATTTATCTTTGATAAAATTAATGGGAACCTTTCCCTAAAAATGTGATTTTGTGAATAAAAGAATATTCTGAATTGGAATGAGGCGTTTGTTGTGTTCGTGTAACATTTGTTTATTATATACGTGGGTTATTCAGAAAGGCCGGGTTTATACCCATTCTGAATAACCGATTCGGCGATAAGTCGAAGATGAAGAAGGTGGTTGAAGACCAGAAGTCTTCACATCGTCTGGGTGATTACTGATGATCTTGATTGGGCTGTACACCCAAAATGAGGGAATCAGTTGGTGATCGTCCAGACGTACTTGGAGATCGATGGATATGCGAGGAAAGTACCTCCGGTTTCGTTCAGACCGAGAACGAACTTGTAAATGGACTTTGTGTCTGACACTGGATTTTATTCTGTGTTGATTGATCTCTATTAAATATACATCTGTTTGGCGGCGGAGAATTTATTCTCTAGCTTAACGCCCTTCTCTGAGACGTACGAGCTTAGAGGTTGTATATCGATGGGCATCAGTCGCATGGAGTGAATTGCCAGTGTGGCACGCGTAAGTGGCAATTGATCAAGGCTTCTGTTGAAAAGCAAAGTCTTGTGGTTGATGATCAAAGCACGGTCTGTGTGGCGTAGCTTTGTGTATAGCGTGAATTCGCGAGCCTCACACCTCGGTATGAGTCAAAAACGGGATAAGGACCCAAGGAGTGCACGACGTTTCTTTCTAGCTAGTGGTGGTGTCAGTGCTTAAACTGGCTGACATTTATATAATTTTCACCTGTGTGGTTGTTGGATGCGAGGCTCCTCGGATATAGGTCTGTTAGGACCGGGAAACATGTGTTTAGGAATAACTAATCCTCAAAAGTAAGATAGGACTGGCCTTGGAGGTTCCAAAGGATCATAGTGGGGTCTTGAGACATTTGCTAGAGTGTCTCGAATCGGAGAGGAGCTTGCCCCTTGCCTCGACTCATGACGGAAATCCAATTTCCAATACGTGTATTGCGGTTTTATTTGTAGAGCCTAGTATGGCGACATAGTGGGATGTGGCACTTATGCCGTCTATGATTTATATTTATGATTGAAATTGTTTTGACACTATACACTTATAGTAATATCAAAATAATGTGATTTAAACGTATCAAGCATGCTTTGGCTATTATAAGGTAAAAACCCTATCCTCCGGCTTGCGTTGCATTGTGTGATGGGACCTGGGTCTTATAATAGCTTCATTTTTCTTTATTTAGCATTGCGATGTTTGTTTTATGCACTGGTATTCTTGGGAGGAAACCCGTTCCGTGTTATACGGCGTGGTCCCTTGATTTACCGAACTTTAAAATAAAGATTAATAACTGTTTTAGTTCTCACACCAGTCACATGACTGACCTGGAGTTTATTGTTTTAACCTAAACTCTGGGTGCCCCTATTTTCCACACGGGCAGCTAGTAGTTTTGGTTTTGCAGATTTATATTTACAGGATCCTGATTTACAGCTGGAACGATGCTCGGAAAGCTCTGTATCCGTGTATCACTTTCAGTTGTGTATTGTATTATTTTCCGCTGCTATGTAATTTATTGTAATCTCTGATGTTTATCGAATGTGTAATATTCATTCATACTCTGTATATTCTTGTAATCTGATGGGATTGTTGTAATAACAATGAAATGTTCTTCTGTCTACGTTCCGATGTGGCTTGTTCTCAATTCTATCCGGGCTTTCCTTACCGGGGGAGTTCGGGTCGTCTCAGTTTGGTATCATAGCTTTGGTTTACAGAGCTCGAGAACAAGACATGTTAGAACCATACGAAAGATTTCATCAGATATTGGATTAGTAATATCCAATTAGAATGACTCGTTAGAGATAGGATCAGTAGTATCCTAGAACGAGTGTGAAGAGTATATTTTTCAAATGAAAACAATTTTGTTTTGAAATTTAAATCGTTTTATACGTATTTGAATATTTATTTATTTTGAATTTGGACAATCCAATATATAAAGATTTTGCATATACGGGTCATGAACGTATATTCGAAGTTTTAATATACTGGACAGCTATAGAATCACATTCTAGACACCCGGGGATGATTCTTATGATGGTGCATCATCATCAGTATTCATATTCATGTTTCGAAAGTGTGGTATCTATATATTTCCATTAAATTGGTGTGAGAACCAAAATATAGTTAGAATATATTGTTGTGATTTGGCATCAAAAACATGATTTTCTGTATATGTATCAAAGTTATGAATTTGAAACGATAATCCACTAATTGATTGATGGTTGAGTTGTTTGTCTATTTGTTTGATATTTTGAACCATTTAGCCTAATTGAACCGAATATTGAATTGTATTGAAAATTGGTCGCATTTGCTTGCATATACATGTACTTACATTGAACAGGTCATAGCAAGGAGGCTAGAGCAGAAGAATAAAATTTGTTTTCCCGACAAATAGGTACATGTTTACCATAATTTACTGTTTTGTTTGGGTGATGATGATTTTATGAGCCGCTTGGCTTTTTCTTTTTCTTTTGAGTTGAAGAAGGCCATGGGAGGCTATATGAAATATCCCAAAGTCCCCGATGCAGGGGAGGTTGTGGCGAAATTTTTCGGAAATTTAGGGTGTTAGCCAATTTTTGAAAAATTTGAAAAGTTCTTAGAAACTGAAAAGTTGAAGAACTTAAGCCGTAGAGAAAATACTGGAAGTTGAGTTGATTTGTTAAACAACTTTCGGCTTCGTTCCTTTTCCGGGACAAAAATTTTTAAGTGGGGGAGATTGTAACAACCCGTAAAATCCGAGCCAATTTAAAATTTTTATTTTGGCAATTTTAGCGAATTTTGAATATTTAAAATAGATTATTTTAAATAATAACGACGAAAAATTTATTTTGAATAAAATTAGAACTTATATATTATATACGTCGTCGTTAGAATATAATTTTTTTATTTTAAATTATAAATAGAATTGAAAATGGCGCGGTAGTTCGATAATTCGGTTTCAAACTTCAAATGAACGTACCAGGTGCAAAATAAACCGGATTTTAGTGAAACCAAAAATATTAGAATATATTTGAGAATATCTTTCCAACGAATCTGAAAAATCGAAATTTCATAGCGGGAATCAAAAGATATATCCAGTTGAAATTTCAGAATAGTCGCTATGGAATTTCGGCCTTTAAAAATAGCCATTTAGCAAACGACCTCGGATTTCGACGAAACCACTTTTGTTGGATCCGTGATGTCAAGTTATTGCTAGATTCCAAATTTCGTAATTTTTCGAATTAATATAAGAGTGTGGCAAAGGAAAACGCGTTTGACCAGTTTCAGTTGATTTTAATCGATTGGAAAATGGCCATTTTTCAAACGGTCTCAGAATTCGACAAAATTAGTTTTGTTAGAACCGTATCGACAATGCGAAGTTAGAAAATATTTTTTAGGAATTTTTCGGGTCAGTATGCGGCCCCGTTAAATTGAAATGTGCGTTCAAATTCAATATATAGAGTTATATGTTGATTTTGACGAGAACTGATCGAAACGATCGAATCAGCCTGAGATATATATCCCATTGTGTTCATAATGGGGGTAAAACGCTGAGGACGACTGACGGTGGGCCTCGTTTAGAGGTCAAATAAAAAAGTCAACTTTATATAGAAAATTAAATTAAATAAATAATTAAATAACCCTTTCTTTTCACTTAAGACCCCCCCCCCCCCTTTTCATTTTTCAGCCGAGCCCCCTTTTTGAAAAAACCCTAATCGCGCCCCCTTTTCCTCTTCGCCTCCATCGCGCCACCGGAGACGCCCCACATCCGTCCATCCCACCGGCGACCCCCTCCCTTCTCCCCCTTTTCCCTTCTTTCTCCGCTACAGCCCCTCCTCTCGAAAACCCGCGACGCCCCCAAACCGAACCCTAAGCCCACCGCGACCACCACCTCGTGCCCAAGCTCCGACGAACGGCGCTGCCACCTCCTCCTGAACCGACGTGAACAGCCCCCCTTTCCATAGAATGTTGTAAGTTTAGTTTCTTTACTTTATCATTTTAACTTCTTTTAACCTAATTATATACATCGTTTATTTTCTGAGTTAATATAAATTAAATAATGGTTGAAGATTAGATTTTCTATATAAGCAAAGATTTGACTTTTAACACGGTAAAAGATATGATTTTTACTTTGATAAAGTTAGGATTTTTAGCTTAGTAAAGTTGTGATTTTTACGATAGGAAAGTTATGATTTTTATTCATATGAAGTTACAATTTTTATTCGTATAAAAATGGGATTTTAATCCGCATAAAAATATGATTTTTATAGTATAGGCGTCAATATAAAAATACGATTTTTATATGTTCATGTGGTGAAGAAAAATTAGATTTTTATTATGTATGTAGCTACATAAAAATTCGATTTTCATTTATTGGAATAGAGAATAAAAATTCGATTTTTAACTATGTAAAGATTCGGTTTTTAGCGTTATAAAAATATAATCTTTATTATATGAACATCGATGTAAAAATAGAATTTTTATCTATATAGTAGCGATGTAAAAACAGAATTTTTATCTATATAGTAGCGATGTAAAAATAGAATTTTTATCTATATAGTAGCGATGTAAAAATAGAATTTTTATCTATATAGTAGCGATGTGAAAATAGAATTTTTATCTATATAGTAGCGGTGTAAAAATAGAATTTTTATCCATATACCGTGATTATAAAAATGTGATTTTTATATACATAGCAACAATATAAAAATGTGATTTTTATATATGTAGTGGCTACGGGCAACGAAAGTGATGAAAGGCGAGCACGACGAAGATTTCTACATAAGAAGAGTCGAGGCGTTTGGATTAGCTAGTCGGTGAGAACTTCTCACTTTATATCTTCTTTTCTAGTTAAAATATATACTAGGAGGCAGACGGTGCTTAGTAGCACCCGACACCCGTCATCCACAGACCATGGATGGCTTGTATGTTTGATTGTTTGTTGTGATGAAAATTGATTGTGTGATGTGAAATAAAATATTTATATAGTTAAAAATATGTGATCGTTAAAAATATTATTTTTAACGTGTGTGCGTGAATAAAAAAGTGTATTTGTTGATGTGAAACCCCACACAGGTGTTGGGATGATATTTGGCATACACTAATCCCAATAATTAGTTGTATGTCGATCGATTGATTGACAGACTGTTATAAGCGTTAGATATCTATATTTGATGCTTATACAGTGTAGTGCACTTTGGATGACGGTAGATTATTTGTCGTTGCTATTATATACATGTGTTGTATGGAATCCATATAATTAACATTATATGGTAATTGATTGGGCCTCATTCCAATTGGGAAAATAAAGAATAGAGTGAAGTATATATTCATGTGTTGAATAGAATAAATAATCATGTGTTGAAAGAAATATTTTAATAATAAAATTTACATCTTTATCATATTTAAAGTTAGAAATTAACTGAAAAATAGATAAGATGAGTGGTTTCCTGGGTATTGATCTGATACTGGTTTCGGCCTTCGGCGTTAATACCTAGGGAATCATTCTCTTACTACTTTACAGTTGGAGTCTGATTTAAAAATTAAACGATAGATACCATAATTTTATAAAATATATTAAATAACAAAAATAGTCATGTGTTGACGGTGCTCATGTGTTGAGAATATTCGTGTGTTGAAAGAAATATATATTCATGTGTTGAATAGAATAAATATTCATTTGTTGAATAGAATAGCAAATTTATTGAAATATATAAAGCCGTGTTGATTTGAGATGCGCCATTTTGACGTGAACGATATTTATATCGATTATATTCGTTTTTTACAATGAATATAGAAAAGGAAGTGATTTCAAAATATAACGTTTTGAAAATATTATCATTTATATAGTAATGATATGAAATATTCAATTTTGATTTGAAATTGAATATGAAGTTGAATTTGTTTTGAAAACGAATTTAAAACGATTTAAAAAGAAATCGACGAAATATAATATATATATATATATATATATAATGGCTTGAATAGAACGCCCCGCGCTGCGGCAGTTCGTGAATTTCGACCATTGACTTCGAATTGACGTTGCGGGAGATCCGACCGTCGGATTCTCCTAAAACCGGAACCGTTGGGTTCGTATCGAAAAGAGCTTTCTAACTAATATTTGAAATTAGAAATCTAAAGGTTGGATTTGGAATTATGTCCAAATCAAATTTGGAAAAGGTCGCTGTAAGTGCAGTTCGATGGCCGTCGATGGAAATCGACTGTACGGCCTTGATAAAATTATTAAAAATATCAATAATTTGTGTAAAATCATAATATGAGAATTGGGAAGAATTGGGATGAAAAACTCCATATTTGAAAAGATAAAAATAGATTTTTATCGAAATGGACTAGTTTTGAACTAGAATTAAAATCAATTTATTTTTGAAATAAATAAATTGAATTTGAAAGTGGTTTTAAAAATAATCAAAATCCCCAATACGTGAATTGAACTGGATTTGAATCGAAATTATCTTTGGAATATTTCGATGTTGGATTTTGTGATTATACAGATATTGTTATGGGAATTTGAAAGATATATTTTATATCGTTATTTCCAATACGATATTTGTTGGTTTCAGAATTTGATATTGAATATAAGTTGATATATTTTCTATTTAGAGCCTTGTATTTAATATCAAACGTGATTTGGGTTTGTCGTGAATGGTGTCTTAATTAACACCGTTCTTAAGCCCAGTTAAAGTGATTTTGGGTTTATCGTGAATCGTGTTTTAAATGACATTGGTTCTTTAACCCAGTTAAAGACAGGATTAATATTTGAAAAGATTAAAACTAAGTGGAGTTTTAATGAATCTTTAATTAGATTGAATTGCGAATTGATAATTTAAATTATCAAATCAGAAAGGTGATCGAGAATGGAGTACCACCAGTTTTGCTCCAAAGCGATAGTTAAATCTTTAATTAGATTTAAACGTGAAATGGTAATTAATTTTACCGATAACACGTGGTGTTAGGTATGGAGTATTACCAGTTTTGCTCCAGGAGATGAATAGGTTGGGATTGGGAAATAAAACAAATAATTACTTCGGTGTGGTTCGCTAATCCCGATTAGTTTGGAAAACCATAATATGGTTTGAAATGATATCCAAAGGAAGATTAAAGAATAAATTTAGAAGAATTTATCTTTGATAAAATTAATGGGAACCTTTCCCTAAGAATGTGATTTTGTGAATAAAAGAATATTCTGAATTGGAATGAGGCGTTTGTTGTATTTGTGTAACATTTGTTTATTATATATGTGGGTTATTCAGAAAGGTCGGGTTTATACCCATTCTGAATAACCGATTCGGCGATAAGTCGAAGATGAAGACGGTGGTTGAAGACCAGAAGTCTTCACATCGTCTGGGTGATTACTGATGATCTTGATTGGGCTGTACACCCAAAATGAGGGAATCAGTTGGTGATCGTCCATACGTACTTGGAGATCGATGGATATGCGAGGAAAGTGCCTCCGGTTTTGTTCAGACCCAGAACGAACTTGTAAATGGACTGTTAGTCTGACATTGGATTTTATTCTGTGTTAATTGATCTCTATTAAATATACATCTGTTTGGCGGCGAAGAATTTATTCTCTAGCTTAACGCCCTTCTCTGAGACGTACGAGCTCAGAGGTTGTATATCAATGGACATCAGTCGCATGGAGTGAATTGCCAGTGTCGCACGCGTAAGTGGCAATTGATCAAGGCTTCTGTTGAAAAGCAAAGTCTTGTGGTTGATGATCAAAGCACGGCGTGTGTGGCATAGCTTTGTGTATAGCGTGAATTCGCGAGCCTCACACCTCTGTATGAGTCAAAAACGGGATAAGGAACCAAGGAGTGCACGACGTTTCTTTCTAGCTAGTGGTGGTGTCAGTGCTTAAACTGGCTGACATTTATATAATTTTTACCTGTGTTGTTTTTGGATGCGAGGCGCCTCGGATATAGGTCTGTTAGGACCGGGAAACATGTGTTCAGGAATAACTAATCCTCAAAAGTAAGAGAGGACCGGCCTTGGAGGTTCCAAAGGATCATAGTGGGGTCCTGAGACATTTGCTAGAGGGTCTCGAATCGGAGAGGAGCTTGCCCCTTGCCTCGACTCATGACGGAAATCCAATTTCCAATACGTGTATTGCGGTTTTATTTGTAGAGCCTAGTATGGCGACATAGTGGGATGTGGCACTTATGCCGTCTATGATTTATATTTATGATTGAAATTGTTTTGACACTATACACTTATAGTAATATCAAAATAATGTGTTTTAAACGTATCAAGCATGCTTTGGCTATTATAAGGTAAAAACCCTATCCTCTGGCTTGCGTTGCATTGTGTGATGGGACCTGGGTCTTATAATAGCTTCATTTCTCTTTATTTAGCATTGCGCTGTTTGTTTGGTATTCTTGGGAGGAAACCCGTTCCGTGTTATATGGCGTGGTCCCTTGATTTACTGAACTTTAAAATAAAGATTAATAACTGTTTTAGTTCTCACACCAGTCACATGACTGACCTGGAGTTTATTGTTTTAACCTAAACTCTGGGTGCCCCTATTTTCCACACGGGCAGCTAGTAGTTTTGGTTTTGCAGATTTATATTTACAGGATCCTGATTTACAGCTGGAACGATGCTCGGAAAGCTCTGTATCCGTGTATCACTTTCAGTTGTGTATTGTATTATTTTCCGCTGCTATGTAATTTATTGTAATCTCTAATGTTTATCGTATATGTAATATTCATTCATACTCTGTATATTCTTGTAATCTGATGGAATTGTTGTAATAACAATGAAATGTTCTTCTGTCTGCGTTCCGATGTGGCTTGTTCTCAGTTTTATCCGGGCTTTCCTTACCGGGGGAGTTCGGGTCGTCTCAAGAATAATGTCAGTATATATTTTGTAATGATAATGTTTAACACAAGGTTGTTGTCATAAAAACCATCATCAACGCATCTCATTACCTAACAGAAATAGGGAACACAATAATGTAAAGTGGGTAGCGCCCATTAGTAGACATTCGTTACCTTTCTAGATTGTTTCATTATATGTC
Source organism: Allium sativum (assembly GCA_030737875.1). NCBI lineage: Eukaryota > Viridiplantae > Streptophyta > Magnoliopsida > Asparagales > Amaryllidaceae > Allium > Allium sativum. Next base: position 280,733,702 of record CM060921.1, read on the forward strand.
GTGAAGTTGAGTATGTAGATACGTGGGGGTAATTGGTCGGTAACGAATGGGCAATAACGTATTCGGGTCGTGCACCACCTGGGGAAAAGGTCAGTATAACTGTTCTGACCTTACTATAAGAGCAGATGATAATGTTCATCGATACATCCCATCTAGAAATGTACTATATGAAAAGGTAGTTCCTTACCTTTCCATCGTATGAAATCCATTCCCAATATAAACCAACCAATTTTTATTATAGAGCCCTTTAGGGGTGAGAAATTTAATAATGATAATAATTTCTCCATTTGATTTGATTTGATTTAGTGGGATTTATCCCAAGATAGACATTATAATAATATCTCTTGATTTGATATAAACGATTTGGTTATCGTAAGGTAAAAACATGTTCCATGTTTATGTGCGGTCATGTCCTACGAGAGTTCCATTCTTTCAAAAGATTTTCTAAATTAAGAAAGTTGTTTATGATGTTTGTGATGTGAGTACCTTAATTCAGTATTCCAGACCGATCTGGGCATTTTATTCCCCTTAATGCTTGGGTCAAACCGTATATATTCTCCAAATTAGCTTTGGATTTTCTTGGAGCTTTGGATGGGAGCTCGAGTCGAGACGTATTCCCATATTTCTTGTATTATCTATTTTCCGCTATGCTATGATGATTGATGTTGTATTTCCTTTGTGCTGTGTACTGTTTCTATCAGCATATTTGAGGATAGGTTATAAAAACTATCTAGGTTGATTTATCTGTTGTACTCATATTTTGTATGTTTGTATACATGTATGGGAATATATATATATATCACTTTTTTTTATGGGAAAGAGTATTGTTATATTATATTTTCTCATTTCGTTGTGAGATTATGTATCTATTCTTATTCTGATGTTGTTGTCTTCTTCTTTCTTCAAGTATGAACTTTTTTATTTCTTTTACTCACTCTCTAATTTCTTTCTCAAGCGTTAAGTGAGGAGTTTTCCCTTAAGTCGGCAGCCTGGAATGTAAGCTATAGTGGGTAATTTCAAGACATAGGTAAAGTACAATGATTTTGTTTTCATCGTGTTCTACTAAATATCCATGCATTCCAAATATGGTCTTACCCGCAGATGTTCCATTGCCTATGAGAAATTTTCCTAACAACTGTACGAGAATTGGTAGGCATGGATACACCGATGTGGTAAACTTCCAACAGAGAAAGCGTCAGTTCCTTCAACTTTTTTAGCAGTGAGTAGAAGTAGAAGTGGGTTTTTTAATTATTTAGACGGTTTTTTTTAGGATTGCCTCGCATGTTGTTAAGAATGAATGATTGTTTGGATGCAAGATCCCACATCATGAAATAAATTAGAGAAGGCAAATACAAATATGAGTTGGTAGGAACGTAACAACAGGGATTTCTTTTGTTACAAGGATGTGTATGCCAACTCATATGCGTGCGCCCTATGCAAGAGGAGGGGGGCTTTGTTCCGATCGTGGTTACATTACAGTGGTATCAGAGCCGAAGGTTACGAACTGGGCCATGCAGGCAAGGCAGTGCTCTCAAAAGATACCCGTAGGATGCGAGTCAAACGGGAGACTGTTAGGGTTGCCTCGCATGTTGTTAAGGAGGAATGATTGTTTGGATGCAAAGTCCCACATCACGAAATAAATTAGAGAAGGCAAGTACAAATATGAGCTGGTAGGCACATAACAACATGGATTCCTTTTGTTACAAGGATGTGTGTGCCAACTCATATGCGTGTACCCTATGCAGAAGGAGGGGGCTTTGTTACGACCGTCGTTACATAATATTTTTTAAAACCATTTGATGCTAAACCATTTATAATTCTATATTTAAAAAATTAATTTAAATAGCAAACTATACTACAAATGGAAATCATTTCTTTATTTATAGATCGAAGCTATAAGAAAAAATAGAGCAAGCCCATTTTAGTTGCTTCACCACGCTCGTATTCGCTCTACTATGCACACCGGCATTGTTAGTACCAAAACTGGTATCGAAATTTTAAAAAATACGATGCATGAAAGTATAGAAGAATATACAAAAGAGGAGCATGAGTTTTCAGTGTAAGGTAATGTGTATCAGCAAGCGTCATGTGGGGGTATTTGTCAGTTGTGCAATGTTGTAGAATTTAAGTAAGTATATTTATCTCCAAACGATTCATTTTTTATATACGTACTAATTACTAAATATTTGAAAGCTTTCTTATTGATAATAAATCAACAAATTGTGATTGCATCCTACAATAATTGATTAAAATGAAGAACAATGCAAATTTGTTTTTAATTATGGATTTTTAGGTCTGTTTCTTATTTTTGAATATGATGGCGCAGCTAAATAAATGAAAACAGTATTTCATAGCAACAGCTTTCTTATGAAACCTAAATCGATAAAATTAACATTACTGCTTTCCCTCCAAAATCTATGTTTTTCAAAATAGAGAAGTAAAAAATATAACCAAACAAAAATTACAGATAAATCTTGAAAGTTTCATCAATATGAATCTTAGTAAAAAATTAGAAGCATATACAGTTACATTATTAAATAAACGCAAATTATGTCAATATAAATATGCAAGGTTATCTCAAAGTACAAACTCAAGAGCTAATGTTTTCGTCTTCTTGATGATAAAAAAAAGTATAAAATTTAGCAGACATAAACATATGTTAAGAAAGTGCACAACATATTCTATTTTAAGATAGAAGTGGGGAAAAAGTGTAGTTATTAATACCATAGGTGAACGATAAAAAAACAAAAATGCATATTAAATATAGTGGAGAAAGTCGGTTTAATACACCATCCTACAACAAAGGTCTTGCAAAAAATGAAAATTTTAAATTTTCTTTTTGATAATAAAACAACTACACATTTTCAAAACAAAATTAATGTGCAAAAGGCAAAATTGTTTGTTGTAAACCATAGTTTAACTATAATTTCACACAAAATCATAATAGTAAATAAAATCATGTTTATTTTAATTACCAATATTATGTGGTGTATGGAAAATGCCTAAAAGGTATAAAAATGCGATCACCAACAAAAGAAATAAATGTCGAGTTGTAGAATACTTGTTTCCAAATGATTTTTTAGCATTAAAAATATGGAGGTAAAGTAAAAAATAAAAGTGTGGAGGTGTAGCTCCTTGTACTGAAAACTGCATTAAACATAGTGAAACTCTCCTATAGATTCGTATGACTCTCGATTTTATGTCGATTTCAATATTTTGTTAAATTTAAAGATGTTAATTTTCAAGATTTCAGGCCCAAATGTTTAAGCCATTGATATATAAGGTTAAAAACATTGTAGGAGAAAATAGGTTCATTTTCAAATTATAGTTTTTCCATAGAGCCTCAAAATTATTTTCTTGTTTTCGTAGGTATACCATTACTGTTAATGGAATTTGATCTAAAATTAATTTGATGAACAATAAATTTGGACGAACATAACTTGGCAAAAAAAGTGCATTATAAATTGCACAAAACATTTAGTTCCATAAACGACAATGCCTTAATAATCAAGAAATTAGAAATGTTGGTATTTGAGCTTTTTGTTTCCATTCCCTAATACATTTTGACTGTATGGACGGCCTAAAATGAAAGTAAATAAAAATTATTATGTGATATAAAACATAAAATCAGTTTTTTTTTATAAAAAGTGTTTAACGTAACTAAATAGCTCATATATCTATATTTTTTACTAAATTAACACAATGCATGGTTGGTCAATTTTCTATACTTAATTACTTGTGCATATTTTATTTGTAGGCAACCAACATACAAAAGCATCTAATTTTAAACAAACTCATCCAAAATGTAAAATCCAACGATTATACATGTTATTCCAAATAAAATGTATTTACGAAGCAATGTGAAAATGAAATTTTAGGCAGAGTTCACTGTTCTGCAGCCAAATTCGCATATTTGAAAATTTTAGCTTTTTAACTTCTTTCTATCTTTACAGTTAATCTCTTTTTATATTTACAGTTAATCTCTTTCTTTTAAACTCATAACTCGTTGCTCCTCATTAACACTGTTTAACTTCCAATAAGTTCCATTAATCCTGACTTAATTGCTATTTTATTATGCATATGCTTTCAAATTCATAAGAGCATGTAAATATTTGTGAATTAATTATAGGGCATTGTTATTGACACTCCAAATATTGTTAAGGGGGGTTCAAATTTTAAAAACACTCCAATCATAAAAAGAATGTTAGGGGGAGCCACGTACTTAATTTTTTATGTTCCCCTTTTACCCTTATAATAACATCAGTTACCATCTCAAATCCCAATCAATTTCAAATGCAAAAAAACAAATCCCTAAATTATTTGCAAAAAAAAACGGTCGTTTGAGGAGAAATAATAGTGCAAACGAAGAATGTGAAACAAATGAGATTATTGATAATTTAACATATGAGAAATAAAATTATTTAAAAAAAGCGATCCGCAAATGAGAAATGAAATTATTTTAAAAAAGTGATCAACAAATGAGATTATTGATAATTTGGTATAATAATCTGATGCAGTTTGACTGATATATCATATATTTTTTTTTAATTAACAACCAAAAAATGATTATTGTAAAGAAGGCTAATTTGGTAAAATAAACTTTATTTGTTAAGGGGTACTCTCTGCATTGATACTCCCCTTAACAAATTCTTTTTTCCTTTTTAACTTGACCCCCTCTTAACAATACTTGGAGTGTCAATAACAGTTCCCTAATTATATTATTAGTTTATAGTTTTATGGTTATGACATCAATCTTTAATTCCTCCATTTATTTTTTTAGAATGTGAACGCTTCCATTAATTCTATTTATTAACTTATAACATTACATTTTCATAACATTCACTTTTAATATTAATATTTCTTATTAATTATGCTTAAATTTTGGGTTGTTACATTCTCTCCTCCTCAAATGATTTTGTTCCTGAAATCTGCAAGGACAAGAATGACGTATGTTATTACAACAGATGTTTGCATCCATCTACTCAACCATACTGCATCCATTATCCTTAAGTTTTCTAATGCAATTTATGATATTATGCAATAGTGTAGTGTGTGTCTCTAACTAATGCAAAAGATTAGGCAGTCTACTGATTTAGTCTGCCTTCTTTTTATGCAGTTATGCTTTTGACATGCATCCAAATGTATGCAAATATCCTAATGACAATGGGTATTTCTATATGCGTGCTACAGTCATCATCCATATGCAGCAATTATATGATAATCATCCATTCATAATGATTCTTGAAAATAAAATAAAAATTCACACATATCCATATGCATATGCTTGGTGTCCTCGTTTGTCGATCTCTAACAGTGCCTAGTGTTTGTGTATATGTGTCCATCTGCGTCCATTAGCAAACAATTATAATCATTTGCATCCATAACATAAAACATGTACTATTAACATGTTTACAATCAATCCTACCATCCATAGGCTTAATCCTAGGATCTATCCTCATTAAGTATACTAAAAGAATTAAGATCTAATTCAAACGAAAATGCTGATGATAGAATATCTAAGAGTGTTTGTCAGTATAACATAGGTAAAAAAACTTGGATTCTCCTAAGACACCTAAGTTGCTGAATCTGAAGGTTCTCCCTATGAGATGAAAAGACTTTACTGCTAAATTTATTAGCGCCTTATCACATACTAACTAGTGATTCATACTTTTCCTCTAATTAACCAACATGAATGGTTTCTCTTATAACTATTTAGTCACTTTAACCAAATACACTGGAGATTTTTACCACCTTACCTACTCTAAATACTCAAGGAAGAAACCTTCTAATAAAGTTAACCAATTTTTTCCTTTAAATTTTTTATTTTTACCTTTTCTATCCTGCATTCCTCCATCGGTTCCACTTATATTATCCAACCCCATATGGATGCACTTTTATCTTCAGTTGTTCACATATTATTTTTTTCAGAACTCATTTATCATTTAAACCTCATCCGGAATATCTTAGTGAGGGAACTTATTATTTATAGAGTTATAGATTTTTTTCCTTCAAAATATATATAGTTATTTTCATGGAATTCCAGAAATACGAATTTCATAGCAGAACATACTAGCCTTTAAAATTTCTATTTCTATAACCATATATATGTCTGGGGTTTAGACTCAAAGTGCATATAAAAATTTCCTTGTTCCATAATAAATTACCCTTCTTCAAATTTCATTTCTTGGAACATAATTATTTCTCCTATCTTTAATCAGTTTGAAATCTTTGTACCCTTTATGTTTAAAACATTTAAACATTCAACATTTATTTACTAGCCAAACTCATTGCGTATTCCCATTTCAATGTTCATATAATTAGGTACCAACTTATCCTATAAGTTATTTTTTTCAAATGGAATTTCTAAGATTCTCATCTCATGCCCAAAAGACAACCTTGATGAACACGAAACTCTCAATCATCAAATATAACTAATGGTGAAATTCATCCTTATACCTTCAATCATTCCAAGGTATACTTCCAACTTAAATACTTTACGGTTCTAATTGCTACGCTTAAATTATGGTTGTCAATTTCCTACTTGACCTGAAACTTGACCCAGAACCCGCACGGAAATTAGCAGGTTAACCCGACCCGTTTAGTCGGCCGGTCATTTTTGGGTCAACCTGAATTTGACCCGTGTAACGACCCGTATTTTACCATATAATAATTAATTTATTTAATTATATAAATAGGGATTAGGAGATTGAAATGGTCGTTGAATTAAATTATAGTGAATATTTAATTGAAACAAATAATATAATAATATATTTAATTTCTGAAATAGTCAGAAATAGTGGAATTCACAAAATGGTGTGAATTGGATCAACTGTGATATTTAATTCAGTTTAGAATTGAATTAGAATAATGAATATATTATTTTAATGACAGTTGAATGTAGGATTTTAATATAATTAAAACCGAGCTCGAAATGGCACTGCAGTTCGCTATTTGGCGATTCGAACTTCAACTAAATGTACAAGATTAGTTATAAACCGGATTTCTTCGAAACAAGAAACGTTGGAATCTGTGGAACTGTATTTTTCTAATGGAAGTGAAAAACCAAGATTTTGTGTTACAGATTGAGAGTTATGTCCAAATAAAATTTCCAAATAGTCGCTATAAAATCGTTTATCGACCGTAACGGTTTATTTGATATAACTAGATATCGGTTTCGAATTAAGACAAGATTCTTTTAAGACATAGTGATAAATTAATTTTTAGAATTTTACTGCAATTTTTAATTAATTAAATACGCAATTTTTTATTTGGAGTATTTTGCACCCTATATCAATACTTTGGGGTTTCACAATATGAGTTAACCTACCGATATTATTATATTTTTGGGATCGTGGCATGATTCTCGACACGACTGTATTTTTGTTTCTGTCTGTAGCAGTTAGTAAATAAAGAGAATTCTACGTAGCCGGTACTGCATATATGCCTACACCATATATTTTCAAATCAACATATCACTAGAATCAAGTTGTTGCCCCGTTATTTCTTTTCATAATAAATCTACCACGTGCCTACCAAAAATAAAATCGCTGAACCAGCATCTAGTCTAGCCTAAAAATAAGAGTACCAATCCTATACTACTGAAAATGCAATAAAAGTGTAGTCTTATTAATTCATGCTTCTAGCATAGCAAGCACTTTACAGCTACTGCTGTAAATCGTGTAACGCTGGAACAACTTTTGTAATATAAAATATCTTCCATCAGGCGAAGTTTTGGTCTAAAGGTGAATAAATTAACATAGAAAAGGGTGTCTGCTCGTACAAAATGAAGGACATCGATTAAATAGAGTAAATTGGGTAGAAGTGTGACAAATGAAAAAGAGAAATATAATCACATTCGTACTACCTTTTTGCTTTTGATCGACTTTAAGCTAAACATACAGGCTGAAATAGCAACACCTATGCTCTCACCATCCAACAAACCTCGAAATGAAAACCCATACAGCTATGCTAGTTCCAGAGTATAAATCAAACATTGCACATGGCTCTGTACATTATTTACTTGGCAACGAAGGAAAGTACACATGAAGGAACTGTGGAGCCTTTCTCTCTAACGCAAGCAAGAAAATACAAACGATATGTCTCTAAAACATGACAACTTTGTGAATCGAACAAACAAAAGCTGTGTATAATTTTATTCCTTGAAGGCCAAGCTTCGTACGTAATCTCTTCATAACGCAGAGGGGTACATCACCAACATATCACTTCTGGAGCTGAAAAGACTTGTCGAAAGATCTGCAAACCATACCTATCCTAAACGGCTAAACCTAGTGAAATTTCGTGATCGGAAAACCATTTAAACCTTGCTTGCCAAGCTGCTTCTACCGTGTGTGGCACGGTGCTGTCACTATAAATACACAATATTGTCCTGCTCAATTTCATTTACAGAGACCAGAAAGCTTCAAAAGAAAAGTGGTCGATCCTTTTAAAAAGAAAAAAAGTTACGAAACATATATAAATGTACATGCCGGTTCTAACACGTTATAGGAGTGTACAGGAGAGTTTGTTTGAAGGGGAACTGATGTTCATTGTGTTCGATGGTGAGCTGGACTGGTTGCATGATGCAAGGTGGAGGCATTGGCTTTGTTGGGAGGTGCTCAGCGCAGGGAAGGTTTTTTGTGGAGGTTCGAAGAAGAAAGTTACGGCCAATGGTCATCAACATGACGCTCATAAGGGTGGGTGCACCTGGCGTGTGAGTTTGGTGAGGCCTGGTGAGTTTAAGAGTCGCTGGTCTGCAACTTACAGCGAAGAGATGTTGTTCGACGAGGGGATCAAGGTGGTTGCGAGTTGATTAAAGTGATGATGGGGATGTAGAGGAATGTAAGTGAAGAAGAATGAGGGTGGTTTCAGGTATTTCTGTGGAGGAATGATAATCGTTGTTTGGCGGAGGAACGAAATAGTGGGACGCATTTTATTGGGAAGGCGGAGTACAGGAACTTGCGGTTTTATTTTAGTGAAGGGGGGACGCGAATGACCAGGAAAGGGGCATGTAGGTTTTGGCAAGTATGGTTAGAAGAAGGAGATGCAACAGTGAAAGAGGCGGGCATAGAAACTGGGTTGTTCGGAAAAAGGGTAAGGCCCAGATTCAATTAAATATTTAAAGTTTATTTCAATAACATGGCAACCAAAAGAAATCACCAACCAATTGTTTGTTGGCAACTTTGTGGGTATGAGTTAATAGACATGTATGTTTTGCAGTGCAGCACGTTTTAGTAAGGGATGGAGAATAGCAAAGAAGCAGGTCGGTTTTCTTGTACACGAGTTTGAAGTGGCATTGGGCTAGGAAAATAAAGGTTAAGCCATATAATAATTTAAATAAATTAAGCTTTGTTTTTATATTAATAGCAAAGAAATTGGGGTTTAAATATATAGTCCATACGACGTCAGAATTTCATACGGTTGAACACGTTGGAATCGTGTGAACTCTGATGAAGCTAATTTGGAACTGGTTGGAGCTCATTAGAAATTATGGCAGAATAAAGCAGCTGACAGATCTATCGACCGTTAACCATTATTCAATGATTTGACATCCAATGTGAGTAAATCTCACTAACTCTGCTCAATTTATATTTTTATAAAATGATTTTTGAATTGATAAATGATGGTTGTTTGCTGTGGGTTGGCTGTTTGGTTGAACTGCTAGTTAATTGGTTGAAAATAGCGATAACGATATATATATATATATTGTTAATCGAATATTGATTCTGTTTATTAGAATATTTTATATTCGTGTTATTTATGTTGATTAACATCTGTGGACGCAGGGAAATAGGTCGGAGGGACCCAACTGGGTTCCTCAATATTTATTTTACCATTTTTCATATATTGTGATATATGATGTGATATAGGATCTGTTGTTAATTCTGGGTGTTTAGATGATATTGACAACTGTTATATGGTATGTTAAATACCATAAGGAATACTGGAATGTAAAAAGAGAATTTTTTAAGCGTATATTGAAATAAAATATTTGTAGAAAATAAATAGACAATTTAAAAAGGAATTATTTATAAAATAAATAGAATATTAAAAAAGAAATAATTGGAACCAAATAGGATTATAAAAAGAATTATTTGGGAAATTTATAGAATTAAGAAAAGAGAATTATACAAGTACTAAGTTTAGACCCGTGCTTCGCACACGGGTTTAACATGATATTGATTCAAAGTAGATTTTAAATAGAAATCTATTTTAAAGAGATTATGGAAGGATTTAATTTATAAATGACATTTATAAATTAAATAAAAATATTTATCTTTTGATAAATGAATATATATAAGTCGAACTTATATAGAGAAGTAGAAATCGGTTTAACACCGATATTTTATGGAATATGAATTCAGCATTTATAAAGGGAAATTTAAATGAGATTTTAAGTGTTAGAAGTTAAAAGGAGAGTTTATACAAATAATTCTGTAAATAGAAATATAAATAGAAATTGAAGTTGAGATATTGTTTTCAAATATGAAATCAAACCGAATAGATTATGTAAAAGAAACATTATTCACATTCGAATGTGAATAATGAAAATAAGCAAAGATTTTGCGAATAAAAACATGTGTATGGAAATTGGGTTTTGAAACAGGAATTCAAACAGTAATGAAATTCCGAATGGTTAAGAAATAAAGAACTTGTTTTTAAAAACAAAACAAGTGTTGTGATTTATAAACAAAGTTTATAAATGGACTAAAATATAATTATCAGTGGATAATTGAGATGTTTTCAAATGATTAATAAAGTATATTTTCTAAATTTATAAAATAAGAATTTACGAATATATAGGAATGGGGAAATGAATAAATGTATGATAAATTAAATCAAAGGAGATAAGAGTTGATTGATGATTGATCGATAGAATTTCCATTTGGAAATAATATCGTTTTTTGCACACCTGTTTTTCTTTGATAGTTAAATGACCGACTATCGAAGTTTTTGACCATAATTACGTCGTTAATACAGAGAGACCGGGATCAGATTCATTATCTGAAAACCACTATGTATGGACGTTAGAGTTGCGATCAAATATGATGAAGATAATTGAAGATGGAGTTATGCAAGGGCTATCCTGTTTACAGAATAGTGCCTTCGGTTTGTCCAGTCCCAGGACAAAACGTGAATGGATGAATGTCTGACAAAGTATATCTAACAAATCGTGTAAGTTGATCTCTTCAAACGTACTTACATTTGGTGGCGGAGGAATTCGTTTCTCTTAGCTTTATACCCGTGGTATTTTTGGGGAAATCAATGTGTGATTTGGCGGGTATGACGATGTGGCATTCAAAGTGAATGGTGGTCAGGTGTATCAAAGATACGTTGTGACCTCAAGCCTCATCAACCGGGAAATGACAGAAATCGGGCAGGCAACATGGCTAAGTGGGTCGCTCCATTAGGGTGTATATCACCTATCTAGAGAAAATCCATTTCATTATTTTATCTATTATCGATGCTATCCCTTTTCAGGAAACGGTGGGTAGCTCCCAACCATTGGTGGTATACATTCGATACACTCAAGCGAAATGAGTGGTCGGTCATGTGTGGGCCAGGTTGCTAGATGTTCTTGTTGAACCCAGTGTATTTGCCTCTAGAGAAACACTATAGGCAAGTGGTCCCATACCTTGTCATAGTTGGAATCCAATCTCCAATAAGCGCCCGCGGTTTTGTTTGTATACTATATATGTGGAACGTGAGATGTAAGCATTCTGCTAGATTGTTAATTACTTGTGATTAGACATTATTATAATATCAGAGAAGTATTGAATTCCAAAAGTGTTTTGGGTTATTGTAAGGTAAAAACCATCCGTGTTTATGTGTGGATCGGTCTTACGATTACCTTTTCGTTTGAAAAGGATTTTGAAAAGTTAAATCAAATGATTTGAGTTTACTCACACCAGTCACATGACTGACCTAGAGTTTATTTTGTTTTGTTTTCCTAAACTCTTGGGTGCCCAAATTTGTATGGGCAGTCAAGTAGTTCAGGTCTTTACAGGTATACTTGGAGGAACTTGAAGCAGGAGGCTTCAGGATTATATAGCTATTGTTATTTCCGCTGTGTGTAAGTACTATTTTATTTCAAAGTTATGTTATAATATATTTATTCGTTCTGTTGTGAGATTCGTGTTACTCTGATTTTGTTCTGTGGTGTTTTTTCTTCTTCTTCTATTCTAATTTTCTATCTTATCTTTTCTCACCCTCTAACTTCTTTCTATTAATGATGAGGTATTTCCGATGTCTGAATAGTCAACATGGTAGTTTTGTGTTGATTTTCAAGTCGAAAATCCCAGTTCGTTACAGTGGTATCAGAGCTGAAGGTTAAGTGATTACCTTGGCTCTGTGGCGTAACTTGATAGAGATGGGGTTAGTAATGCCCTAGATTGAGTTGAGTATATATATACGAGTGAACGTATTTGTAGATTTTATAAAATTGTTTTATATTGTGGAGATTTATTGGTTGAGTTGTTTATGAATTCTAGTCAATCAGTTTGATCCACTGAATCGATAGGGGTTACTAAACACTTAAATACGATAAGACGACATGGTATGTTTTGAAAAGAAGGGTAAATGAAATAATTTTACCCAAATTATATTTTGATATAAAAATATATATATTGGAAATATTATAGAATATCTGATGTGTTGGTTGTTATTATAATCTGATACGGTTATAATTGAAATGGTTATGTAAAAAACCAATTAGAGTTCATATAAATATAATAAATGGAATCAGATGAACTAAATCTGAATTTAAATCAGAATTAGAATTAAAAACTCTGGAAATGTGAAAAGTGGTTATAAATGGATTTGAATTGAATATATGATAATTTTAAGATCCTGGGAGATTTTAAAATTTGTTTTACAAACATCATGTATGATAGTTTGAAAAAGATTCCAAAATGGAAGTGTTTAGATATGGTTTTGAAAGTGATATAGTATTGAACTCACTTAAATAACTGGGAAATAACTCTGATGATACTGGCCACATCATCAGTGTTCATTTTCGAGTTGTAAGTGTCGGATTACTACAAAAAGGAGTGTTTTTGAATTGTTTTGAGAAAAAGGAAGTTGTTTTAGAAAAACTAATTTATTTTAGAAAAACTAAACTGTTTAAAATCCAGGAAGATAGTATGAATTAAAAATTAATTTAAAGGGATTTGTGAAAGCAAATACGCATTGAATTAAAACCAATTAACTGGAAATTTAATTAGAAAATGATATATGAAGTAAAATCAGATTTTGAATTGTGAGGCAGGGATCTGAAATGGTATTGAATTAATGAGTTAGGAGGTTGGAATCAAGGATGGAACTTTGGTTCGAAATAGAATTTGGCTTGGATACGTGAATGATTTGGTTTTGAGGGAAAAATTGAAATTTTGTTTGGAAATGCATTTGTATATGCTGACAGGGTAGCAGGTGGAAAGGATTTAATGATATGCCCGACAAAAGAGGTACATGTTAAAATTTACATATGAGGTTTTATGCGCCGAATCGGCAAGCCGCTTGGCTTTTTAATTTTCTTTTTGAAAGGAAAGGGCCTAGAGAGGCGAGTTGGGGTTTGAACTAGTGACCGGTAGGGTGTTAGAAAATTTTCAAAATTTTTGAAAATTTTCATTGGTATGAGTGAATTAATAATTTAATTAAAAATTTATTGATTCAGTTGAAACTAAAATTTAAAAAGTAAAACAATTGATTTTTAACCCAGTTAAAAGAGTTCTTTCTCTACCTTAGCAATTTCGAGGACGAAATTATTTTAAGGGGGGAAGAATGTAACGACCCGTATTTTACCGTATACTAATTAATTTAATTATATAAATAGGGATTGAGAGATTGAAATGGTCGTTGAATTAAATTATAGTGAATATTTAATTAAAATAAATAATATAATAATATATTTAATTTCTGAAATAGTCAGAAATAGTGGAATTCACAAAATGGTGTGAATTGGATCAACTGTGATATTTAATTCAGTTTAGAATTGAATTAGAATAACGAATATATTATTTTAACGACAGTTGAACGTAGGATTTTAATATAATTAAAACCGAGCTCGAAATGGCGCTGTAGTTCGCTATTTGGCGATTCGAAATTCAACTGAATGTACAAGATTAGTTATAAACCGGATTTCTTCGAAACAAGAAACGTTGGAGTTTGTGGAACTGTATTTTTCTAGTCGAAGTGAAAAACCAAGATTTCGTGTTATAGATTGAGAGTTATGTCCAAATCAAATTTCCAAATAGTCGCTATAAAATCGTTTATCGACCGTAATGGTTTATTTGATATAACTAGATATCGGTTTCGAATTTAGACAAGATTCTTTTAAGACATAGTGATAAATTAATTTTTAGAATTTTACTGCAATTTTTAATTAATTAAATACGCAATTTTTTTATTTGCAGTATTTTGCACCCTATATCAATACTTTGGGGTTTCACAATATAAGTTAACCTACCGATATTATTAAATTTTTGGGATCGTGGCATGATTCTCGACACGACTGTATTTTTGTTTCTGTCTGTAGCAGTCAGTAAATAAAGAGAATTCTACGTAGCCGGTACTGCATATATGCCTACACCCTATATTTTCAAATCAACATATCACTGGAATCAAGTTGCTGCCCCGTTATTTCTTTTCATAATAAACCTACCACATGCCTACCAAAAATAAAATCGCTGAACCAGCATCTAATCTAGCCTAAAACTAAGAGTACCCATCCTATACTACTGAAAATGCAATACAAGTGTAGTCTTATTAATTCATGCTTCTAGCATAGCAAGCACTTTATAGCTACTGCTGTAAATCGTGTAACGCTGGAACAACTTTTGCAATATAAAATATCTTCCATCAGGCGAAGTTTTGGTCTAAATGTGAATAAATTAACATAGAAAAGGGTGTCTGCTCGTACAAAATGAAGGACATCGATTAAATAGAGTAAATTGGGTGAAAGTGTGACAAATGAAAAAGAGAAATATAATCACATCCGTACTACCTTTTTGCTTTTGATCGACCCTAAGATAAACGTACAGGCTGAAATAGCAACACCTATGCTTTCACCATCCAACAAATCTCGAAATGAAAACCCATACAGCTATGCTAGTTCCAGACTTTAAATCAAACATTGCACATGCCTATGTACATAATTTACTTAGCAACGAAGGAAAGTAGACATGAAGGAACTGTGCAGCCTTTCTCTCTAACGCAAGCAAGAAAATACAAACGATATGTCTCTAAAATATGAAAACTTTGTGAATCGAACAAACAAAAGCTGTGTATAATTTTATTCCTTGAAGGCCAAGCTTCGTACGCAATCTCTTCATAATGCACAGGGGTACATCACCAACATATCACTTCTGGAGCTGAAAAGATTTGTCGAAAGGTCTGCAAACCATACCTATCCTAAACGGTTAAACCTAGTGAAATTTCGTGATTGGCAAACCATTTAAACCTTGCTTGCCAAGCTGCTTCTACCGTGTGTAGCACGGTGCGGTCACTATAAATATACAATACTGTCCTGCTCAATTTCATTTACGGAGACCAGAAAGCTTCAAAAGAAAAGTGGCCGATCCTTTTAAAAAGAAAAAAAAAGTTACGAAACATATATAAATGTACATGTCGGTTCTAACACGTTATAGGAGTGTACAGGAGAGTTTGTTTGAAGGGGAACTGATGTTCATTGTGTTCGATGGTGAGTGTAACACCCCGTATTCTTGGTAGACATGAAAGTAACAAATCAAAGTATAATTAATTTGTAAAAGAAGAATTAAAGGAAACGGATTGCGCCATTGCGTTTGTCTCGGAATTATGCTTGAGATAGAGTCCGAGTTTACGTAAATCGGACACCGTATGAGGAAGGTATGGCCTTTAGAAGTTTCAATAAAAACCAGCCCGAAATCCGAATTTCGAAATTCAAAACAGACACCCGGGTTGGGCGGGAAAATTCCCGCCCAGGACCCAGGTCGACACTAGGGTCGACCTGGTTAAACAGGTCAACACTAGGGTCGACCTCCCCTCCCTTCCCCCTTTTCCAGATCTGTAGACAGATCCATTTTTCTGCACCTAGACGCCCTTCTGACCGGATTCATGAGCTCTAACCTATTTAAACACCCCTAAACCTAGCTTTCTCTCCGCACAATTTAATTATGCCTATACTCTGCCTCTATTCTAATTAAAAAAATAAAAATGGCGTCGCTACTCTCCTGGAATCAAAACTAGGATTAAAGCGTCTTCTTCCAAACTGAATATAATTAAAAAGAATCAAGTTAAAGCTTCAAGTTGGACCGTAGACTTTCTGCTTCAAGCAACGTCGCGCGAATCATAGCAAATTGCCACAACGCTACCTTATTATCCTTTTCTAAACCGATCACTGTAAGTTCGGTTATTCTTTAGATTTGAACGTGTAATTGGACTCGTGAATGTAATAAATTAAAATATAGAACTGGCCCTATTTGCAAGTTAATTATCTTTGATTCATGCTTATGTCAAATCTAACGTTATTTATACCTTTGGATCAGATTCTCGATTGTGGCCTAGAACTTATTGTGGCTAATTGCCAATGACTATGATTATGGGACTTTTGCCTAAGACTATGACTATGAAACTATTGCCCATGAAACTATCGCCTATGACTATGATCCATGATAAAGAGACTATTACATATGACTATGACTATAAGACTGTTGCCTATGACTATGACTATGATTCATAATTTTGAGACTATTGCATATGATTCATGACTATGAGACTATTACCAAGAATTATGACTATGAGACTATTGCCTATGACATTGATTAAAAAACTATTGTGATTAGTCGCCCATGACTATTGTAGTTAATGGCCTATAACTATTGTAGTCAGTGACTTATGCCTATTCCCATTAACCTATTAGGTGGTATTTCGAACTGGCATTATGTTGGACCGAATCACCTATGCCTATTCCCTTATTATGTTGGATCCCATTTTGGGGTGTAACTTGTCTAGTTTATTCCTATTCACTGTTATGTACATCAAACCCATTGGAACCATTATTTTTGTATTTGGTTCATTCTTGCGTGGCTATTCTTTTATGTTAATTCTCGTGCTTATCCCATATTCCTTGCTTTTATACTATTAGTATCATTTCATGAGTACTTGGAAACTTGTGAAATCATGTTATATGTACGATTTACGGCGCGGAAATTTGGGCGTAGCTTAATTAAGTTAGTTTGGCATAATAAATATGTTGGCATAATCTAAATTGGCTATAATAGTGAATGATTTACATGCATATTAGCTTGGGCATAAGTTGATAAATTTAATTGGCCGCAAAGTGTGTAAACCAAGTTTTGGGCATAAACGGTAAACTAGAATATTAAATCTAGTTTTGACATGAACTGTAAATTGGAATATTAATCTAGATTGGGCATAAATTGTAAAAGGGGAATATTAAATCTAAAATTGGTATAAACTACAAGTTGGGCTAATTGATAGGTAAATCAAGTTTTGGGCATAGAATATAAGTATGTTAATTTGCATGACAGTTGAATATGATCTAGGATAAATTGATTTACGGAAAGTTTACATAAATAGTAAATATGTAAATTTAGTAAAAGACGAATATGCCTAACCCGAGGTTAGACTGAGTTGTGGTGTAAAACTGCCCGGAACCGACCGACACATCCAGTGACCACAACAATGCATGTCTAATGTGGGTGGTTAGTGCATCAAGCCCAGAAAGACCCGAGGTTAGACTGAGTTGTGGTGTAAACCTGCCCGGCACATCCAGTAACCACAACAATATCTGTCTAATGTGAGTGGTTGGTGCTTTAATTGATTAATTAAGGCTCATGAATAAATCAAGCTAGAAATGATGAGGTTAAGTAATTAGGGAAACACTTAACCGTAACAACATGTTAATTAGACAAGTGGGTGAGGTTAAGAAAATTTAGAACACTTAACCGTTGTAACATGTTAATTAAGCAGATGATAGGGTTAAGTTAACTAAAGTAACACTTAACCAAAATATATAATGACATGTGGTGGGGTTAAGTAAATACAAGAAGAAAATACTTAACCAATATAACACGAATTGAGGTAGGGTCAAGTCAACACCAGGGAGAAACACTTAACCAACATGACGTGACGGGTGGATGGGTTAAGTTAACTTGAATTGATTAATGACACTTGACTGGTATAACTTGATGAGCTAATGGGGTTAAGTTAAATGGGGAATACTTAACCAATATAACCTGATGACTGATCAGGGTTAAGTTAATAGATCACACTTAACCAATCCAACAGGATAAGCGAGAAAGGTTAAGTTAATAAGAACCACTTAACCAACACGACTTGACAAGTAGGAGGTTAAGTGCACGTCAGGTAGGTGGGTTATTTTAGTAAATATAGGCCCACAAAATTTAACCGTTACGAAAACATGCTAGAATCGGTGGGAGTGCTAAGTACATCTCGTATAGGTGGGTAATATTTGTATATATAGGCCCACAAACTTAACCAGCAGGAAACCCTAGTAACGGGGACCCGTTTCAGCATTAACACACATAGATGTATCATGGTACCCTGAAACTATGCAGTGTGAGGCACGATTACTGGGCCGATTATAAGCGGTCGAAAGATAACGGCAGGGGGTACGTCAGTGTAGGTTCCGACGGTTTATGGGCGTGCATGTATTCTGGAGTGGGAAAAAGCAGGCACTTGGTACCTGTAGTTATACAATGTGCATCTTGAATCGTGTCGGGTCACTATCATAAGGCTTAATACACCTTATGGTGGGGCTAGCACAGAGTATCTACACGTAAGAGAGGGCCGACTGACACAGACACATGGAAAATTAATACACGTAGGTAGCATAATCCCTAGTTGGACCTAGGTCGCGTAAACCCTGAATCCGAGAAGCGTTCAATAGGTAGCATAAACCCCAAGTGGCCTTGGGTAGCGTAAACCCTGGATGAATCTAGTAAGCGCTCGATAGTAAACCCTAGATTAGATCTAGGTAATAAATGGAATCACCATAATAGACATACACCTGAAGGCAACCACAATTTCGGGGATTGGGATCACACTACCATATGATCATTTTATATAGATTACTAGCTGGGACACTAGTTAGGTGGTGCAGAGATATAGAAATCAGTATAATAGGGTAGTCGCGAAGCAGAGAAGGAGTAGAAGCGCATTCAGTTTATCAGTACATTCAGTTTGTCTTGCCTTGTCGTATCTCACATTTATCCCATGTTATCTTGTTACTATGGTTTAGTCTTATATTGTAGTAACCCGCATTTTAGCTGTTGAATAATTTATTTATTTAATTATTAAATATCGATTTATCGATATCGAGAACGTGAATTAAATAATATTGAATATTTAATAAATAATTATAATATAATAATATATTATAATGTCGAAATAGTCGGAAATAGTGAAATTCACAATATCGTGTGAATTGAATAGCATACGAGATTTGGTGGAGTTTCGATTCGAAATATAATAACGATTATATTGAATCGACGACAGTTGAGCGTATAGTTTATAATATATTTATAAACGAGCTCGAAATGGCGCTGCAGTTCGCTATTTGGCGATTTGAACTTCAACTGAATATACAGGGTTCGTTTTAAATCGGATTTCTGTGAAACAAGAAACGTGTGGAGCTGGTAGAGTATATCTTTCTAGTGGAGGAGAAAAATCGGGATTTCGTCGGTTAGATTTTGAGTTATGTCCAAATCAAATTTCAGAAAAATCGCTGTGGAATTCCTTTATAATTCGTAACGCTTTATTTACGTTATAAAAGGATTTTCGATATAAACTGAATATCGTTAAATCTAAAATCTGAAATATCAAACTGTAAATTCTGATATGATATTCTAGAGCTGTACGATATCATATGTGAAGATATACGATAATATAAATTTATTTATATTTAATTTAATTTATTTAAATATATTTATATATTTAAATGGATTATTCAAGGGTCTAAAAATAGCCAGTTTTGCAAACGAAGTCGGAATTCGACGAAACCAGTTTTGTTGGATCCACAATGTCAAATAGTTGTTAGATTCCAAGTTTCGTGATTTTTAGAGTCACTGTGTGACCGTGGGGATTTTTAGAGTGAGAAATAGCCAGTATTTCGACGGTTAAAAATACGCTGTGTGAGCATACGGAGTCGGAATTCGGTGAAACCAGTTTCGTTGGGACCGTAATGTCGAGCTGAAGGTGCATGTCCAGTTTGGTGATTTTTGGGTATCGTATATGACTACGGGAATTTTTAAAGACAGATACAAACAACATTTCAATAAAATCAAATATAATAATATTTTATTTAGATATTTATTTGCCTATAAATATGAGATCTAAGTCCTAAACCTAATTCTTTGTTTTCCAACAGACCAAGCCGCCACTACCCTTTAGCTCAAACGTGGAGAAATAAGCTTCAAGGAATTTTATAAAATCACATACTCACCGATAAATCACCAACTATATGTTTTTGAACTCGTCATGAGCTTCTCTTCAAGGCAGTAGGGTTTTTATGGTGCTCGACGCTAATTACTGGAGCTCGAAAATGAGCAGAACACCTAGGGTTCGCGGAAACAGGTCATTTTGGGCGTCGATCTTCGATTTGGTGGTGATGTTGTGTTCGGGGGAGGGAGCCGCAGGTGATGGTGTCGATGAAGGCAACTCCGGTGCCTCACCGTGAAGCGCGACATTTGGGGTTCACGAACTAAGTAGCAGGTCGGGTTTGGAGGGGATGCGCCGGAGGTGAACTAAGGGGGTCGGTCTGGTGCGTGGTGGCAAGGGGAAGAGATTTTTGGTGGTAGTGGAGGCCATAGATGGCCGACGTGGTGATGAATGGTGGTCAAAGCCGCTCGATTTAGTTACAGGAGGTCACGGTGGTATTTGGGAGAGATGGGTTCACAACTGAAGCGAGTTTGGGCTTTATAAATGGTGGTTGGGCCAAGGAATGTAAGGGTGAGCCCATTTAAGAGATAATGTTTAATTTAATTCGAATTCAAATATGTACTAACTTATAAATGCGATATCTTATTCATATGAAATCGGAATCACAAAACGTAAGTTGCGTTGGGATCGTATGGACGAGCACTCCACAATGGAACTGACCGCAAGTCAATTGGAGTCCATCACAAATTTATGGCAAAATAAATTGTCTGAATCAAGCGATGGTTATCGTCATCGACGATGATCGTCCAATGTGAGTAAAACTCACTAACTCCCCTCAATTTATATTTTAATATAAATTGTATTCTTATTTCTGTATTTGACCGCTAGTTATGTACTGTTAATTTGGACTGTTAAGTTGTATTGTTAAATTGGACTGTAGATTGGACTGTTAAATAATTGATTGAAAACAGTATGGATATATATATATATATCTACACATATATATATCGTTATTAAATGGTGATTTTGTTATCAGTGTATTTCATTAGAAATGCAAGTGATGTTATATACGTTGTTTAACATCGGTGGATGCAGGGAAACAGGTTGGAGGAATCCGACTGGATTCCTCAACATTTATTTTACTGTTATTTGTATATTGTGATATATACTGTGATATATAATCTATTGATTGTATATGTTTGGGTGATATTGATCAGTGACAGTTGGTTGTTTAAAAACAATAGAAAACACTGAAAATGTAGAAAAGGGGATTTTCAATATTTATATTGAAAATGAATCTATTTATAAAATCGAAGGATTTTATAAAAGGATATTTATTTAGATATAAATAAATAAAATAAAGGAATATTTATTTAGATTAAATAAATAGAATAAAGGATATTTAATTAGGGATTAAATAATTAGAGTTATAAAGGAAAATCTATTTAGGAAAATAAATAGATTATATAAAAGGAAATCTATTTAGGAAATAAATAGAAGTTAAAATAAATGGAAATAAAAGAAAAGCTAGTTAGTCGGATATATATATTCGAATCAAGCTAGTTAAGTGGTCAAACCAAGCTAGTCGAACCAAACTAGTCAAGCTAGTCGAACCCAACCGAGTCGAGCTGGTCGAGTCGAACCAATCGAGTCAAGATGGTCGAGTCAACCCAACCGAGTCGAGCTGGTCGAGTCGAACCAATCGAGTCAAGCTGGTCAAGTTAGTCGAACCTGGTCAGTCGAGTCGAGTAAATCAGACTTAGTTAATCGAAAGGAGTTTATCGATTTAGTTAATTGATAGGAGTTAATTGATTTAGTCAATCGAGATGAGTTAATCGGTTTTAATGAATCGAGCGGAGTTAGTCGAATATGGTATTCGAACCAAATGGTCAAACCAAGTAGTCAAGCCCAGTGGTCAAACCAAATGGGTCAGGTTAGCCAAACCTGGTCAGTCAAACCAAATGGGTCAGGTTAGCCAAACCTGGCCAGTCAAACCAAATGGGTCAGGTTAGCCAAACCTGGTCAGTCAAACCAAATGGGTCAAGTTAGTCAAACCTGGTCGGTCGAACCAAGTTAGTCGAGTTAGCCGAATAGGGTTAGTCAAATAGAATTAATCGATTAGGGTTAAACCATAGAACTAATCGATTAGAGTTAAACCAATAGAGTTAGTCGAGCCTAGTTAATCGAATCGAATTGGTCGAACCAAGTAAGTCGAGTTAGTCGAGTCAAGTTAAGTTAGTCGAGTTAAAGTTATCGATGTTAGTTTCATCGAAAGGAGTTATCGATGTTAGTTTCATCGAAAGGAATTATCGATGTTAGTTTCATCGAAGGGGGTTATCGATTATAGTTTAATCGAAGTGAGATGTTCAAATATGGGATATTTGAAAGGAAGAGTTATCGAATATTAGTTATTCAAAGAGAGATTATCGAATATCGTTTATTCGAGAAGGAGTTAATCGAATATAGGTTATTCGAAGAAGAGTTAATCAAATAGAGATTTCTCGAAGAGAGTTAATCGGCAAATTCGATTATATCGAATTCGGGAAAGTACTTATACTTTCCAGTGTCTAAATAGAGATTTATTTATTTATAAATAAATAAGTGTTAGGTTAATTATTCACTAATAGGAATAGAAGTTATAATCAAAGTTAGGTAATTCGAAAGTAGGGATTATAACGTTATCGTTATAACCAATGTTGTAAATATAGAAGTAGATTAGTAAAATTTGAATCCGAGAAAGGCGTAAAGAAGTTGTTAAAGATTAAAAGATAAACTTTGACCATTTCGAAGTTATAACGTTGTTCAGTTAAGGTCTAAGAGGTAATTATACCCCAACTTGAGTGACTTCCTTCTTAACTAAGAAATGGTAAGGTTTGATCGTAAAGGAGTTTTGGAAATGTTTTCCAAACGAGAATCAGAAATGTTTTCTGATAAAAGAAAATAAGAATTTAGAATATAGGGAAACAGGAGATAAGTAAATAAATGAACTAAAGATATTTATGTTAAATGATGTTTTTTCGATATAATTTCCATTTGGAAATAATATCGTTGTTTGCACACTTGTTTTTCTTTGATAGTTAACTCACCAACTATCGAAGTTTTGACCATTTTAACGTTGTTAATATGGAGAGACCGGTTGGATTATTATCCATAGAACCACTCTGTATTGGCATAAGCGTCGCGAATCATATATGCCAAAGATAATTGAAGACGGAGTAAAATGCAAGGGCTATCCTGTTTACAGAATAGTGCCTTCGGTTTGTCCAGTCCCAGGACAACTTGTATGGACGAAGGTCTGACAGAGTATATCCAATGGATCGCGTAAGTTGATCTGTTCAAACGTATTCACGTTTGGTGGCGGAGGAATTCGTTTCTCTTAGCTGTATACCCGTGTTATTTTTGGATAAGTCAATTTGTGATTTGGCGGGTATGACGATGTGACGTTCTAAGTGAATGAAGATGGATGTCTGACATAGTATTTCCAGACAGTCACGTACATTGATTTCATCAACCGTATCAAGAGTGGAAGCGGAGAAGGAAACTTCTTTTAGCTGACACGTAATGTATTGTTGTAGACGTCAATTAGTGATTTTCGATGGATCTGACAATGTGGCATTCGAAGTGAATCTATTGTGATGATAAAGCGTAGCTTCTAGCTTCACATCCGGTAAATGACAGAAATCGGGCAGACAGCATGGCTAAGTCGGTCGCACCGAAGTAGGGTGTATAATCACCAATCTAGTGAATATTCATTTGTTTCTTAAATCTATCAATTCTGCCCCATATATATACGGGAACGGTTGCTGATCCCAACCGTTGGTGATGTACATTCGATACACTCAAGCGAAATGAGTGGTCGGTCATGTGTGGCTGAGTTGCAAGATGTTCTTGTTGAACTCCAGTGTATCGTTCCTAGAGTACACTGATCGGAAGGTGATTCCATACCTTGTCATAGTTGGAAATCCATTATCCAATACGTGCTTGCGATTTTGATTGTATACTATATATGTAGAACGTGAGATGAAAGCGTTTCTGCTAGTTGATATCTATTTGTACATAGACATTATTATAATATCAAAAGGTTTTTGATATAAAGATATTTTGGATTCTCATAAGGGAAAAACCCGTTCCGTTCTGCGGCGTGGTCTTATGAGACATCGTTTACTTGTTCATGTACCTGTTTAAACTGTTTTACTCATACCAGTCCCATGACTGACCCGGAGTTTATTTGTTTTGTTTTCCCTAAACTCTTGGGTGCCTAATTTTGTACGGGCAGTCAAGTAGTCAGGAATTTACAGATATACTGGAAGGGCGTGGAGCAGGAGGCTTCGAGATCATATAGCTATAGTTATTTCCGCTGTTTTGTAAGTGTTGTACTCTGATAAGTGCTATTGTATACATAACTGTTATATTTCAAAGTTACGTTATCTATTATATGTTATTCGTTCCGCTGTGAGGTTCGTGTTACTCTGATGTTGTGTTCTTCTTCTTCTTCTATTCCAAGTTTCTATCTTATCTATCCTCACCCTCTGTCTTCTTTCTATTAGTTTCTTGAATTTCCAGTGCGATTTGGGTTGGACTTGTGTTATTTAGTCAGCTCAAATTCCCCCGGATTTTCGGGTCACTACAGTTGGTATCAGAGCATTGGTTTAGTTATTACCTTGGCTCTGTGGCGTGATTCAGTAGAGATGGGATTAGTAATACCCTAGACTGAGTTTGAGTGTATATATACGAGTGCGTATTTGTTAGTTAATATAAAGTGGTTTTGTATTGTGGAGATTTATTGGTTGAGTGGCTTATGAATTCTGGTCGATCAGTTTGATCCACTGTATCGGTAGGAGTTCTATAAACACTTGAATACGATGAACCGACATAGTATGTTTTGATATAGTATATTGGTTGTGTTGGTTGTTAATATAATCGAGTAAGATTATAAAAGTGAAATATTTATAAAAATAACTTATTAGAATTCATATAAGTAAAGTATATGAAATAAAATGAAGAAAAATCTGAATCTAAATCAGATTGGAATTAAAATAAGGAAATTTTAAGTTCCTGGGAGATTTTGAAAACGTTTTTCAAACTGAAGGTGATATAGTATTGAACTCACTTCGATAGCTGGAAAATAGATTCTGATGATGAATCGCGACATCATCAGTGTTCATTTTCGAGTTCTAAGTGACGGACTACTACCAAAGGTTTTGTTTTTGAAATGTTTTGAGAAAAACAAGTGTTTAGAAATTCAAAGGTTTTAAATTGGTATTATGATTTCAAATTGATTTTAAATAAACCCAGAAATTTAAATTCTGGAATATAAATTTAACCTATGAAGTTAAAGAGATTGAGATGGTAAAAATTGAGAAAAATAAATTGAAATTAACTTGAACTGAGTTAAATAAAATTGAATTGGATTAAAGATAATCTAGAATGGAACCAAATTGATGAGTTAAAAAAATTTGAAATTTGATATTGGGGTTCGAATGAAATTCGATTTGGATTTGAGGATATGAACTGATTGGAATTCAATTGAGATAACACTGGTATATGCTGAGTTGATAGCATATGGAAGTGATAGAGTTGATATTCCCGACAAAAAGGTACCAGTTTATATTATATATGGATATGAGATTTATGAGCCGAATTGGCAAGCCGCTTGGCTGTTTGATTTTCTTTTGGGTTAAAGAAGGCCCAGAGAGGCGAGTTGGAGTTTGAGATATTGACCAGTACAAAGGAGGTGCTGGCAAAAAATTTCGAAAAGTGAAGGTGTTAGAAAATTTTCAGAATTTTTGAAAATTTAGTTAGTCGGAATAAATTAATATTTTAGTCGATATTAATTGGTTCAGTTGAAACCGGAGACAAGAGGTAAACAGATAAATTTTTACCCAGAAGATAGGGTCATCCCCTAGCTTAGCAATTTCGAGGACGAAATTTTATTAAGGGGGGAAGATTGTAGTAACCCGCATTTTAGCTGTTGAATAATTTATTTATTTAATTATTAGATATCGATTTATCGATATCGAGAACGTGAATTAAATAATATTGAATATTTAATAAATAATTATAATATAATAATATATTATAATGTCGAAATAGTCGGAAATAGTGAAATTCACAATATCGTGTGAATTGAATAGCATACGAGATTTGGTGGAGTTTCGATTCGAAATATAATAACGATTATATTGAATCGACGACAGTTGAGCGTATAGTTTATAATATATTTATAAACGAGCTCGAAATGGCGCTGCAGTTCGCTATTTGGCGATTTGAACTTCAACTGAATATACAGGGTTCGTTTTAAATCGGATTTCTGTGAAACAAGAAACGTGTGGAGCTGGTAGAGTATATCTTTCTAGTGGAGGAGAAAAATCGGGATTTCGTCGGTTAGATTTTGAGTTATGTCCAAATCAAATTTCAGAAAAATCGCTGTGGAATTCCTTTATAATTCGTAACGCTTTATTTACGTTATAAAAGGATTTTCGATATAAACTGAATATCGTTAAATCTAAAATCTGAAATATCAAACTGTAAATTCTGATATGATATTCTGGAGCTGTACGATATCATATGTGAAGATATACGATAATATAAATTTATTTATATTTAATTTAATTTATTTAAATATATTTATATATTTAAATGGATTATTCAGGGGTCTAAAAATAGCCAGTTTTGCAAACGAAGTCGGAATTCGACGAAACCAGTTTTGTTGGATCCGCAATGTCAAATAGTTGTTAGATTCCAAGTTTCGTGATTTTTAGAGTCACTGTGTGACCGTGGGGATTTTTAGAGTGAGAAATAATCAGTATTTCGACGGTTAAAAATACGCTGTGTGAGCATACGGAGTCGGAATTTGACGAAACCAGTTTCGTTGGGACCGTAATGTCGAGCTGAAGGTGCATGTCCAGTTTGGTGATTTTTGGGTATCGTATATGACTACGGGAATTTTTAAAGACAGATACAAACAACATTTCAATAAAATCAAATATAATAATATTTTATTTAGATATTTATTTGCCTATAAATATGAGATCTAAGTCCTAAACCTAATTCTTTGTTTTCCAACAGACCAAGCCGCCACTACCCTTTAGCTTAAACGTGGAGAAATAAGCTTCAGGGAATTTTATAAAATCACATACTCACCGATAAATCACCAACTATATGTTTTTGAACTCGTCATGAGCTTCTCTTCAAGGCAGTAGGGTTTTTATGGTGCTCGACGCTAATTACTGGAGCTCGAAACTGAGCAGAACACCTAGGGTTCGCGGAAACAGGTCATTTTGGGCGTCGATCTTCGATTTGGTGGTGATGTTGTGTTCGGGGGAGGGAGCCGCAGGTGATGGTGTCGACGAGGGCAACTCCGGTGCCTCACCGTGAAGCGCGACATTTGGGGTTCACGAACTAAGTAGCAGGTCGGGTTTGGAGGGGATGCGCCGGAGGTGAACTAAGGGGGTCGGTCTGGTGCGTGGTGGCAAGGGGAAGAGATTTTTGGTGGTAGTGGAGGCCATAGATGGCCGACGTGGTGATGAATGGTGGTCAAAGCCGGTCGATTTAGTTACAGGAGGTCACGGTGGTATTTGGGAGAGATGGGTTCACAACTGAAGCAGGTTTGGGATTTATAAATGGTGGTTGGGCCAAGGAATGTAAGGGTGAGCCCATTTAAGAGATAATGTTTAATTTAATTCGAATTCAAATATGTACTAACTTATAAATGCGATATCTTATTCATATGAAATCGGAATCACAAAACGTAAGTTGCGTTGGGATCGTATGGACGAGCACTCCACAATGGAACTGACCGCAAGTCAATTGGAGTCCATCACAAATTTATGGCAAAATAAATTGTCTGAATCAAGCGATGGTTATCGTCATCGACGATGATCGTCCAATGTGAGTAAAACTCACTAACTCCCCTCAATTTATATTTTAATATAAATTGTATTCTTATTTCTGTATTTGACTGCTAGTTATGTACTGTTAATTTGGACTGTTAAGTTGTATTGTTAAATTGGACTGTAGATTGGACTGTTAAATAATTGATTGAAAACAGTATGGATATATATATATATATATATCTACACATATATATATCGTTATTAAACGGTGATTTTGTTATCAGTGTATTTCATTAGAAATGCAAGTGATGTTATATACGTTGTTTAACATCGGTGGATGCAGGGAAACAGGTTGGAGGAATCCGACTGGATTCCTCAACATTTATTTTACTGTTATTTGTATATTGTGATATATACTGTGATATATAATCTGTTGATTGTATATGTTTGGGTGATATTGATCAGTGATAGTTGGTTGTTTAAAAACAATAGAAAACACTGAAAATGTAGAAAAGGGGATTTTCAATATTTATATTGAAAATGAATCTATTTATAAAATCGAAGGATTTTATAAAAGGATATTTATTTAGATATAAATAAATAAAATAAAGGAATATTTATTTAGATTAAATAAATAGAATAAAGGATATTTAATTAGGGATTAAATAATTAGAGTTATAAAGGAAAATCTATTTAGGAAAATAAATAGATTATACAAAAGGAAATCTATTTAGGAAATAAATAGAAGTTAAAATAAATGGAAATAAAAGAAAAGCTAGTTAGTCGGATATAAATATTCGAATCAAGCTAGTTAAGTGGTCAAACCAAGCTAGTCGAACCAAACTAGTCAAGCTAGTCGAACCCAACCGAGTCGAGCTGGTCGAGTCGAACCAATCAAGTCAAGATGGTCGAGTCAACCCAACCGAGTCGAGCTGGTCGAGTCGAACCAATCGAGTCAAGCTGGTCAAGTTAGTCGAACCTGGCCAGTCGAGTCGAGTAAATCAGACTTAGTAAATCGAAAGGAGTTTATCGATTTAGTTAATCGATAGGAGTTAATCGATTTAGTCAATCGAGATGAGTTAATCAGTTTTAATGAATCGAGCGGAGTTAGTCGAATATGGTATTCGAACCAAATGATCAAACCAAGTAGTCAAGCCCAGTGGTCAAACCAAATGGGTCAGGTTAGCCAAACCTGGTCAGTCAAACCAAATGGGTCAGGTTAGCCAAACCTGGTCAGTCAAACCAAATGGGTCAGGTTAGCCAAACCTGGTCAGTCAAACCAAATGGGTCAAGTTAGTCAAACCTGGTCGGTCGAACCAAGTTAGTCGAGTTAGCCGAATAGGGTTAGTCAAATAGAATTAATCGATTAGGGTTAAACCATAGAACTAATCGATTAGAGTTAAACCAATAGAGTTAGTCGAGCCTAGTTAATCGAATCGAATTGGTCGAACCAAGTAAGTCGAGTTAGTCGAGTCAAGTTAAGTTAGTCGAGTTAAAGTTATCGATGTTAGTTTCATCGAAAGGAGTTATCGATGTTAGTTTCATCGAAAGGAGTTATCGATGTTAGTTTCATCGAAGGGGGTTATCGATTATAGTTTAATCGAAGTGAGATGTTCAAATATGGGATATTTGAAAGGAAGAGTTATCGAATATTAGTTATTCGAAGAGAGATTATCGAATATCGTTTATTCGAGAAGGAGTTAATCGTATATAGGTTATTCGAAGAAGAGTTAATCAAATAGAGATTTCTCGAAGAGAGTTAATCGGCAAATTCGATTATATCGAATTCGGGAAAGTACTTATACTTTCCAGTGTCTAAATAGAGATTTATTTATTTATAAATAAATAAGTGTTAGGTTAATTATTCACTAATAGGAATAGAAGTTATAATCAAAGTTAGGTAATTCGAAAGTAGGGATTCTAACGTTATCGTTATAACCAATGTTGTAAATATAGAAGTAGATTAGTAAAATTTGAATCCGAGAAAGGCGTAAAGAAGTTGTTAAAGATTAAAAGATAAACTTTGACCATTTCGAAGTTATAACGTTGTTCAGTTAAGGTCTGAGAGGTAATTATACCCCAACTTGAGTGACTTCCTTCTTAACTAAGAAATGGTAAGGTTTGATCGTAAAGGAGTTTTGGAAATGTTTTCCAAACGAGAATCAGAAATGTTTTCTGATAAAAGAAAATAAGAATTTAGAATATAGGGAAACAGGAGATAAGTAAATAAATGAACTAAAGAGATTTATGTTAAATGATGTTTGTTCGATATAATTTCCATTTGGAAATAATATCGTTGTTTGCACACTTGTTTTTCTTTGATAGTTAACTCACCGACTATCGAAGTTTTGACCATTTTAACGTTGTTAATATGGAGAGACCGGTTGGATTATTATCCATAGAACCACTCTGTATTGGCATAAGCGTCGCAAATCATATATGCCAAAGATAATTGAAGACGGAGTAAAATGCAAGGGCTATCCTGTTTACAGAATAGTGCCTTCGGTTTGTCCAGTCCCAGGACAACTTGTATGGACGAAGGTCTGACAGAGTATATCCAATGGATCGCGTAAGTTGATATGTTCAAACGTATTCACGTTTGGTGGCGGAGGAATTCGTTTCTCTTAGCTGTATACCCGTGTTATTTTTGGATAAGTCAATTTGTGATTTGGCGGGTATGACGATGTGACGTTCTAAGTGAATGAAGATGGATGTCTGACATAGTATTTCCAGACAGTCACGTACATTAATTTCTTCAACCGTATCAAGAGTGGAAGCGGAGAAGGAAACTTCTTTTAGCTGACACGTAATGTATTGTTGTAGACGTCAATTAGTGATTTTCGATGGATCTGACAATGTGGCATTCGAAGTGAATCTATTGTGATGATAAAGCGTAGCTTCTAGCCTCACATCCGGTAAATGACAGAAATCGGGCAGGCAGCATGGCTAAGTCGGTCGCACCGAAGTAGGGTGTATAATCACCTATCTAGTGAATATTCATTTGTTTCTTAAATCTATCAATGTTGCCCCATATATATACGGGGACGGTTGCTGATCCCAACCGTTGGTGATGTACATTCGATACACTCAAGCGAAATGAGTGGTCGGTCATGTGTGGCTGAGTTACAAGATGTTCTTGTTGAACTCCAGTGTATCGTTCCTAGAGTACACTGATCGGAAGGTGGTTCCATACCTTGTCATCGTTGGAAATCCATTATCCAATACGTGCTTGCGATTTTGATTGTATACTGTATATGTAGAACGTGAGATGAAAGCGTTTCTGCTAGTTGATATATATTTGTACATAGACATTATTATAATATCAAAAGGTTTTTGATATAAAGATATTTTGGATTCTCATAAGGGAAAAACCCGTTCCGTTCTGCGGCGTGGTCTTATGAGATATCGTTTACTTGTTCATATACCCGTTTAAACTGTTTTACTCATACCAGTCCCATGACTGACCCGGAGTTTATTTGTTTTGTTTTCCCTAAACTCTTGGGTGCCTAATTTTGTACGGGCAGTCAAGTAGTCAGGAATTTACAGATATACTGGAAGGGCGTGGAGCAGGAGGCTTCAAGATCATATAGCTATAGTTATTTCCGCTGTGTTGTAAGTGCTGTACTCTGATAAGTGCTATTGTATACATAACTGTTATATTTCAAAGTTATGTTATCTATTATATGTTATTCGTTCCGCTGTGAGGTTCGTGTTACTCTGATGTTGTGTTCTTCTTCTTCTTCTTCTATTCTAAGTTTCTATCTTATCTATCCTCACCCTCTGTCTTCTTTCTATTAGTTTCTTGAATTTCCAGTGCGATTTGGGTTGGACTTGTGTTATTTAGTCAGCTCAAATTCCCCTGGATTTTCGGGTCACTACATATATTTAGTTTATTCATGTCATGACCCTTTTCCCCGTTTAAATGCTAAGAATCACTGAGCTTACCAGACTTATGTCTGACCTAGTTTTCTTTCGCCTCTTTTCTTTCGTTCTCCTCCCCCCCCCCTCCCCCAGGTAGTCAGGGAGGGAATAACTCAGCTTAGTTTGGACCACATCTCCTTCCAAGCTTGAAGATTAGTCGAAATTTTGCTTGGATTCTCTTTTCCATTGCTATGGCTAGCTCATGCTAGATCGGGGAATATAAATGTTATTTTATGCTTCTTTACTTTGTTATGTAAGACAGATACTCTGGTATTGGAAAACGATTGTTGTACAAACTGTTTTATCAATAAAGTAAAGTTTTATTTTCCGCTGTTTAAATTTTTCTGTCTTGTAATTTATCTGCATCTTTTACCTAAAGCACTCCACCAAAGTTAAGGCATTCCCTTTGTGAGTGACCTTAACGGAGGTGGGGTGTTTCACTTGGTATCAAAGCTGAAGGTTACTGGATCAGATAAAAGATTTGAAAAATTATTTCCAAAACGGTTTTAAAAGAAGCATTTTCAAAAGAAAAGTTTTGTTTTAAAGGCATATTCCCCAAAGCCATATGCACTATCTTTTGATCCTCTATTTGAATCCTTGTTTCCTTCTTTCCTAAGTCTCCGAGGCTCCTGGCTTTCTGGGAGATAACCTCATCGCGGCATGGTTTCGTAGGCTCGACAAGACTACGACACTTGTCAAATGGCAAATAAGTGCCTAACTTCCATCTGTAGCCGTAATTTCCTTTCGAGCTTTGTAGGATTCCCCATGCGATGGAGGCAGCTTTCGAGAGACATGTCAACAAGTTAAACAAGGATGACAAAGTTGAGAATGAGGGGGTCTGGCTACGGAGCACAACACAAGGATGAAGAACCCATGGATATGGACTTGGCTCACAAAGGAGAGGAGGAAAAAAATAGTAAAACCTAAAACAAGAGGAAGTATCTTTATTTTGGTATAACGGTTCGTATAATTAAGGGCAAGGGCAAGAAAAAGGGACAGGATTTTCCGGAAGACGAGTGCATGCTCTCACCGCCAGCATACCTGAGAAAGAGGCAGTAAGATTTCGGTTGAAAGAGTTTTTCCTTTTTGATTATCCTGTTAGTACTCCTTCCGATATTAGCGCTTCACATCCGTTTATGTCTGCTTCCATAGTTGAGTCTCTGCACCCTGGTTATTGTGTAGTAGAGGATCCCATTATAGTCTCAAATCCAATTGCTGGTTCGACCCATCTATCTTTGACTTGTGAGGATTTGAGAATAGCTATATTTATGCTTAGTTTTTTTTGGGCTATGTGTTGATTCTAGGCATAGATTGGTTAGCTAGTAATTATGAAACAAGGGTAGTTAGACTTTTGACTTGCCTCGAGGATTGTCTTGAGATTTCGTACGATCCTAAGGGATCAGTTTGTCTTAGCTACCTAGAATCACTTTACTTATCTATCGACGATTTTCGATCTATTGGAGTAGTCCATGAGTACGCAAGATATTTTGATTAGGGTAGGGGTTTTCCCCCTAGGACTCGAGACAGACTTCCGCATATATCTAAATGACACTGCAAAGCTAGTTATGCGATCAACGATAATTTTGGAGCAAGATTGGCGTGGATAGCCAAAGTCGGTAAAGTGCTCCATTGTTTGGTTGTTTTGCTAGTATCATCTCACATAGATCGTCCAAATTCGGAGGAGGTATCCCTTGGGTGCTTGTCTGATATTGGTTTAGGCCTTTGGGGCTTGTACTTGAGGGATGTCGAGTTCGACTAGGATGGTTTGTGTGAGAAATAAATGGTTGGGGGCTGGCACCCTAAGTTAGACCGATCTTAAGAGAGGTAAAAAGCACATAGTAACCATTAGTTTTAGACCCTCAGATTGGCAACATGATGGATAAGTTAAGTAGAGGAGAGAACCCTAATCATCTTAGGATATACACTTGGTATCATGCTTAACATATGTTTATCTTGGAAGGATAGTTCGACTACTTTGGATACCCTCTAGCACAGTGAGTGACCAAGGTTCTATCTTTACTAGTGAGTTGTGGAAATGGAGGACAAGAAGCTTCGCAACCGTGAAGTTAAGGTACAGTGGTGAGAAGCTCACGAAGATGCAGCTTAAAGGACTGAAGACTAGATGTGCATCATACCCTTCTTAGGGTATATCCTTGATCTCTCTTTTTCTGTAGAGTTTATTTGCATGACTAGTCTCTATCTTTTAAGGTATATCCTCTGAGTCATATCTTCGATCCTTAGGTAGAAGCCAATGGATGTAAACATGTGTTTGAAACATGTTATGATTGGTCGTTGCAAGTGGTTGCTACTGGTTGATCGTGGATGCATATACACACATTAGGCACT
The DNA here is from genome assembly GCA_030737875.1 of Allium sativum. NCBI lineage: Eukaryota > Viridiplantae > Streptophyta > Magnoliopsida > Asparagales > Amaryllidaceae > Allium > Allium sativum. The sequence continues at coordinate 280,768,201 of CM060921.1, forward strand.
AGATCGGCTCAGTCACATTCATATTGAATTTGCATATATGTATTTGTTTATAGATTAAACTTGATGTGTTGCATTTGAGTGAATGGTTGTGCACTCATATAGAAATGATATGTATTGTAGGATTGCATACATATTAGACGCATGGCACTGACATGATTTGCATTAAGGAGGTCAACTGAATCAGTAGACCGCCTGATTTTGCACTGAATAAGGACAAATACACACACTATGCATATGATCATGAAAGCATTAGAAATCTTTTTAAGGACAATGGATGATTGTGATTAAATGGTTGAGTAGATGGATGATTGGATGGTAGGACACATTCTTCCCAACTTGAAGATTTCGGGGACGAAATCCTTTAAGGAGGGGAGAATGTAACACCCCGTATTTTCGGTAGACATTAAAGTAAAAAATCAAAGTATAATTAATTTGTAAAAGAAGAATTGAGGGAAACAGGTTGCGCCATTGCGTTTTTCTCGGAATTCTGCTTGAGATAGAGTCCGAGTTTGCGTAAATCGGACTCCGTGTGAGGAAGATATGGCCTTCAGAAGTTTCAATAAAAATCAGCCCGAAATTCATAATTTCGAATTTCGAAATTCAAAACAAACAACCGGGCTGGGTAGGAAAATTCCCGCCCAGGACCCAGGTTGACACTAGGGTCGACCTGGTTAAACAGGTCGACACTAGGGTCGACCTCCCCCCCCCCTTTCCAAATCTGTAGACAGATCCATTTTTCTGCACCTGGACGCCCTTCTAACCGGATTCATGAGCTCTAACCTATTTAAACACCCCCAAACCTAGCTTTCTCTCCACACAATTTCATTATGCCTATACTCTGCCTCTATTATAATTAAAAAAATAAAAATGGTGTCGCTACTCTGCTGGAATCAAAACTAGGATTAAAGCGTCTTCTTCCAAACTGAATAGAATTAAAAGAGAATCAAGTTAAAGCTTCAAGTTAGACCGTAGGCTTTCTGCTTCAAGCAACGTCGCGCGAATCATAGCAAATCGCCACAACGCTACATTATTATCCTTTTCTAAACCGATCATTGTAAGTTCGTTTATTCTTTAGATTTGAATGTGTAATTGGACTCGTGAATGTAATAAATTAAAATATAGAACTGTGCCTATTTGCAAGTTAATTATCTTTGATTCATGCTTATGTCAAATCTAACGTTATCTATACCTTCGGATCAGATTCTCGATTGTGGCCTAGAACTTGTTGTGGCTAATTGCCAATGACTATGATTATGGGACTTTTGCCTAAGACTATGACTATGAAACTGTTGCCCATGAAACTATCGCCTATGACTATGATCCATGACAAAGAGACTATTACATATGACTATGACTATAAGACTGTTGACTATGACTATGACTATGATTCATAATTTTGAGACTATTGCATATGATTCATGACTATGAGACTATTACCAAGATTTATGACTATGAGACTATTGCCTATGACACTGATTAAGAAACTATTGTGATTAGTCGCCCATGACTATTGTGGTTAATGGCCTATAACTATTGTAGTCAGTGACTTATGCATATTCCCATTAACCTATTAGGTTGTACTTCGAACTAGCATTATGTTAGACCAAATCACATATGCCTATTCCCTTATTATGTTGGATCCCATTTTGGGGTGTAACATGTCTAGTTTATTCCTATTCACTGTTATGTACATCAAACCCATTGGAACCATTATTTTTGTATTTGGTTCATTCTTGCGTGGCTATTCTTTTATGTCAATTCTCGTGCTTATCCCCTGTTCCTTGCTTTGATACTATTAGTATCATTTCATGAGTACTTGGAAACTTGTGAAATCATGTTATATGTACAATTTACGGCGCGGGAATTTGGGCGTAGCTTAATTAAGTTAGTATGGCATAATAAATATGTTGGCATAATCTAAATTGGCTATAATAGTGAATGATTTACATGCATATTAGACTTGGGCATAAGTTGATAAATTTAATTGGATGCAAAGTGTGTAATTGGTGTGTAAACCAAGTTTTGGACATAAACGGTAAACTAGAATATTAAATCTAGTTTTGACATGAACCGTAAATTGGAATATTAATTTAAATCGGGCATAAATTGTAAAAGGGGAATAATAAATCCAAAATTGGTATAAACTGCAAGTTGGGCTGATTGATAGGTAAATCAAGTTTTGCGCATAGAATATAAGTATGTTAATTTGCATGACAGTTGAATATGATCTTGGCTAAATTGATTTACGGAAAGTTTACATAAATAGTAAATATGTAAATTTAGTAAAAGACGAATATGCCTAACCCGAGGTTAGACTGAGTTGTGGCGTAAAACTGCCCGGAACCGACCGGCACATCCAGTGACCACAACAATACCTGTCTAATGTGGGTGGTTAGTGCATCAAGCCCAGAAAGACCTGAGGTTAGACTGAGTTATGGTGTAAACCTGCCCGGAACCGACCGGCACATCCAGCAACCACAACAATATCTGTCTAATGTGAGTGGTTGGTGCTTTAATTGATTAATTAAGACTCATGAATAAATCAAGCTAGAAATGATAAGGTTAAGTAATTAGGGAAACACTTAACTGTAATAACATGTTAATTAGACAAGTGGGTGAGGTTAAGTAAATTTAGAACACTTAACCGTTGTAACATGTTAATTAAGCAGATGATAGGGTTAAGTTAACTAAAGTAACATTTAACCAAAATATATAATGACCTGTGGTGGGGTTAAGTAAATACAAGAGGAACATACTTAACCAGTATAATACGAATTGAGGTAGGGTCAAGTCAACACCAGGGGGAAACACTTAACCAACATGACGTGACAGGTGGATGGGTTAAGTTAACTTGAATTGATTAATGACACTTGACTGGTATAACTTGATGAGCTAATGGGGTTAAGTTAAATGGGGGAATACTTAACTAATATAACCTGATGACTGAACAGGGTTAAGTTAATGGATCACACTTAACCAATCCAACAGGATAAGCGAGAAAGGTTAAGTTAATAAGAACCACAACCAACACGACTTGACAAGTAGGAGGTTAAGTGCACGTCAGGTAGGTGGGTAATATTCATAAATATAGGCCCACAAAACTTAACCGTTAAGAAAACATGTTAGAATCGGTGGGAGGGTTAAGTACATCTCGTATAGGTGGGTAATATTTGTATATATAGGCCCACAAACTTAACCAGCAGGAAATCCTAGTAACGGGGACCCGTTTCAGCAGTAACCCACATAGATGTGTCATGGTACCCTAAAACTAGGCTGGGTGGGGCACGATTACTGGGCCGATTATAAGCGGTCAAAAGATAACGGCAGGGGGTACGTCAGTGATGGTTCCGACGGTTTACGGGCGTGCGCATATTCCGGAGTGGGAAAAAGCAGACACTGGGTACCAGTAGTTATACACTATGGATCTTGAATCGTGTCAGGTCGCTATCATAAGGCTTGATGCACCTTATGGTGGGGTCAGCACAGAGTATCTACACGCAAGAGAGGGCCGACTGACACAGGCACATGGAAAATTAATACACGTATGTAGCATAATCCCTAGTTGGACCTAGGTCGCATAAACCCTGAATCTGAGAAGCGTTCAATAGGTAGCATAAACCCCAGTGGCCCTGGGTTGCGTAAACCCTGGTTGAATCTGGTAAGCGCTCGATAGTAAACCCTAGATTAGATCTAGGTAATAAATGGAATCCCCATAATAGACATACACCTGAAGGCAACCACAATTACGGGGATTGGGATCACGCTACCATATGATCATTTTATATAGATTACTAGCTGGGACACTAGTTAGGTGGTGCAGAGATATAGAAATCAGTATAACAGGGTAGTCGCGAAGCGGAGAAGGAGTAGAAGCGCATTCAGTTTATCAGTACATTCAGTTTATCTTGCCTTGTCGTATCTCACATTTATCCCATGTTATCTTGTTACTATGGTTTAGTCTTATATTTAGTTTATTCATGTCATGACCCTCTTCCCCGTTTAGATGCTTAGAATCACTGAGCTTACCAGACTTATGTTTGACCTAATTTGCTTTCGCCTCTTTTCTTTTGTTTCCCCCCTCCCCCAGGTAGTCAGGGAGGGAATAGCTCAGCTTAGTATGGACCACATCTCCATCTAAGCTTGAAGATTAGTCGAAGTTTTGCTTGGATTCTCTTTTCCATTGCTATGGATGGCTCATGCTACATTGGGGAATATAAATGCTATTTTATGCTTCTTTATTTTGTTATGTAAGACAGATACTCTGGTATTGGAAAACAATTGTTGTACAAACTGTTTTATCAATAAAGTAAAGTTTTATTTTCCGCTGTTTAAATTTGTCTGTCTTGTAATTTATCTGCATCTTTTACCTAAAGCGCTCCACCAAAGTTATGGCATTCCCTTTGTGAGTGACCTAAACGGAGGTGCGGTGTTTCAGTGAGCTGGACTGGTTGCATGATGCAAGGTGGAGGCGATGGCTTTGTTGGGAGGTGCTCAGCGCAGGGAAGGTTTGTTGTAGAGGTTCGTCGAAGAAAGTTACGGCCAATGGTCATCAACTTGACGCTCATAAGGGTGGGTGCACCTGGCGTGTGAGTTTGGTGAGGCCTGGTGAGGTTAAGAGTCGCTGGTCTACAACATACAGCGAAAAGATGCTGTCTGACGAGGGGATCAAGGTGGCTGCGAGTTGATTAAAGTCATGATGGGGATGTTGAGGAATGTAAGTGAAGAAGAACGAGGGTGGTTTCAGGTATTTTCGTGGAGGAATGATAAACGTTACTTGGTGGAGGAACGAAATAGTGGGACGCATTTGTATTGGGAAGGAGGAGTACAGGAACTTGCGGTTTTATTTTAGTGAAGGGGGGACGTGAATTACCAGGAAAGGGGCATGCAGGTTTTGGCAAGTATGGTTAGAAGAAGGAGAAGCAACAGTGAAAGAGGCAGGCATAGAAACTGGGCTGTTCGAAAAAAGGGTAAGGCCCAGATTCAATTAAATATTTAAAGTTTATTTCAATAGCATGGCAACCGAAAGAAATCACCAACCTATTGTTTGTTGGCAACTTTGTGGGTATAAGTTAATAGACATGTACGTTTTGCAGTGTAGCACGTTTTAGTAAGGGATGGAGAATAGCAAAGAAGCGGGTCAGTTTTCTTGTACACGAGTTTGAAGTGGCATTGGTCCAGGAAAATAAAGGTTAAGCCATATAATAATTTAAATAAATTAAGCTTTGTTTTTATATTAATAGCGAAGAAATTGGGGTTTAAATATCTAGGCCGTAGGACGTCAGAATTTCGTACGGATGAACACGTTGGAATCGTGTGAACGATGATGAAGCTAGTTTGGAACTGGTTGGAGCTCATTAGAAATTATGGCAGAATAAAGCAGCTGACAGATCTATCGACCATTAACCGTTATTCAATGATTTGAGGTCCAATGTGAGTAAATCTCACCAACTCTGCTCAATTTATATTTTTATAAAATATTTTTGAATTGATAAATGATGGTTGTTTGCTGTGGGTTGGCTGTTTGGTTGAACTGCTAGTTAATTGGTTGAAAATAGCGATAACGATATATATATATATCGTTTATCGAATATTGATTCTGTTTATCAGAATATTTTATATTCGTGTTATTTATGTTGATTAACATCTGTGGATGCTGGGAAACAGGTCGGAGGGACCCAACTGGGTTCCTCAATATTTATTTTACCATTTTTCATATATTGTGATATATGATGTGATATAGGATCTGTTGTTAATTCTAGGTGTTTGGATGATATTGATCACTGTTATATGGTATGTTAAATACCATAAGGAATACTGGAATGTAAAAAGAGAATTTTTAAAGCGTATATTGAAATAAAATATTTGTAGAAAATAAATAGACAATTTAAAAAGGAATTATTTATAAAATAAACAGAATATTAAAAAGGAAATATTTGGAACCAAATAGGATTATAAAAAGAATTATTTGGGAAATTTATAGAATTAAGAAAAGAGAATTATACATGTACTAAGTTTAGACCTGTGCTTCGCACACGGGTGTAACATGATATTGATTCAAAGTAGATTTTAAATTGAAATTTGTTTTAAACAGATTAATGGAATGATTTTATTTATAAATGACATTTATAAATTAAAAAAAATTATTTTTTGATAAATGAATATATATATAAGTCGAACTTATATAGAGAAGTAGAAATCGGTTTAACACCGATATTTTATGGTATATGAATTCAACATTTATAAAGGGAAATTTAAATGAGATTTTAAGTGTTAGAAGTTAAAAGGAGATTTTATACAAATAATTCTGTAAATAGAAATATAAATAGAAATTGAAGTTGAGATATTGTTTTCAAATATGAAATCAAACCGAATAGACTATGTAAAAGAAACATTATTCATATTCGAATGTGAATAATGAAAATAAGCAAAGATTTGCGAATAAAAACTTGTGTAAGGAAATTTGGTTTTGAAACAGGAATTCAAACAGTAATGAAATTCCGAATGGTTAAGAAATAAAGAACTTGTTTTTAAAAATGAAACAATTGTTGTGATTTATAAACAAAGTTTATAAATGAACTAAAATATAATTATCAGTGGATAATTGAGATGTTTTCAAATGATTAATAAAGTATATTTTCTAAATTTAGAAAATAAGAATTTACGAATATATAGGAATGGGGAAATGAATAAATGTATGATAAATTAAATCAAAGGAGATAAGAGTTGATTGATGATTGATCGATAGAATTTCCATTTGGAAATAATATCGTTATTTGCACACCTGTTTTTCTTTGATAGTAAACTCACCTACTATCGAAGTTTTTGACCATATTTACGTCGTCAATACGGAGAGACCGGGATCAGATTCATTATCTGAAAACTACTCTGTATGGACGTTAGCGTTGCGATCAAATATGATGAAGATAATTGAAGATGGAGTTATGCAAGGGCTATCCTGTTTACAGAATAGTGCCTTCGGTTTGTCCAGTCCCAGGACAAAACGTGAACGGACGAATGTCTGACAAAGTATATCTAATAGATCGCGTAAGTTGATCTCTTCAAACGTACTTACATTTGTGGCGGAGTAATTCGTTTCTCTTAGCTTTATACCCGTGGTATTTTTGGGGAAATCAATGTGTGATTTGGCGGGTATGACGATGTGGCATTCAAAGTGAATGGTGGTCAGGTGTTTTAAAGATACGTTATGACCTCAAGCCTCATCAACCGGCAAATGACAGAAATCGGGCAGGCAACATGGCTAAGTGGGTCGCTCCCATTAGGGTGTATATCACTTATCTAGAGAAAATCCATTTCATTATTTTATCTATTATCGATGATGTCCCTTTTCGGGAAACGGTGGGTAGCTCCCAACCGTTGGTGGTATACATTCGATACACTCAAGCGAAATGAGTGGTCGGTCGTGTGTGGGCCGGGTTGCAAGATGTTCTTATTGAACCCAGTGTATTTGCCCCTAGAGATACACTATCGACAGGTGGTCTCATACCTTGTCATAGTTGGAATCCAATCTCCAATAAGCGCTCGCGGTTTTGTTTGTATACTATATCTGTGGAACGTGAGATGTAAGCGTTCTCCTAGATTGTTAATTACTTGTGATTAGACATTATTATAATATCAGAGAAGTATTGATTTCCAAAAGTGTTTTGGGTTATCCTAAGGTAAAAACCGTCCGTGTTTATGTGTAGATCGGTCTTACGATTACCTTTTCGTTTGAAAAGGATTTTGAAAAGTTAAATCAAATGATTTGAGTTTACTCACACCAGTCCCAGGACTGACCCAGAGTTTATTTTGTTTTGTTTTCCCTAAACTCTTGGGTGCCCAAATTTGTACGGGTAGTCAAGTAGTTTAGGTCTTTACAGGTATACTTGGAGGAACTTGAAGCAGGAGGCTTCAGGATTATATAGCTATTGTTATTTCCATTATGTGTAAGTATTGTACTCTGATAATGTTATTATATATATATACTGTTTTATTACAAAGTTATGTTATAATATATTTTATTCGTTCCGCTGTGAGATTCGTGTTACTCTGATTTTGTTCTGTGGTGTTTTTTCTTCTTCTTCTATTCTAATTTTCTATCTTATCTATTCTCACCCTCTAACTTCTTTCTATTAACGATCAGGTATTTCCGATGTCTGAATAGTCAACATGGTAGTTTTGTGTTGATTTTCGGAGTCGAAAATCCCAGTTCGTTACAACCCGCTTATAAACAGGTGGGTTTAGGGTTGACCCGCTAACCCGATTTTGACCCGCCAAACCTGATTATATGTTGTATCGCTTCCATGTAGTATTTTCTGTATTTTGTTAGTGTTGGTATTTTATGTATGCAGTAATCAGTATGTTCATATATTCTTATGTACGTTATTATACTTTACTTATTTATTTTTGTATGCTGTTAGTTATATTTTATTTATAACAACTATGTCTCTTACATATCGTTAGTCTTTTATGTATGCAATATGCTCATATTTTCTTATGTATGGGGAATGATTTTGTGATATGATGATTTCATTCTTTATATATGTGTTGTATTTTGGTGATTTTATAACTTGCTGCCTGTTGGTGATTTTATAACTTGCTTCCTGCTAGTGATTATGTAATAGTGCTGCCTATTGGTGATTTGGTTCTTTTGATGTTTATATAAGTAGGCAATATTTTACAATGGGTCAAACGGGTAAACCTGACCCAGTCTGACATGACCCGATTAGCTGGGGTTAGGAAAAAATGACTCGTTCAATAAACAAGTTGACCTAACTCATTTATAAATCGACCCGAACCCGGCCCAATACAATCCATTGACAACCCTAGCTTAAATGTAGCCTTGATTCTTACTCGTACTTGGAGATCTTACAAAAAACCCTAGAAGGTATTTCCATAGAAACTACATACATTCCTAATGCTTTCATTCCAAGAACTCTTATACTAAAAGCTAGGAATTTGATGTCAATTACATCCTTACTTTTACATAAAGTACAAGAACAACTAATAATCATTAGATACACGAACTTAATTGATCTTTATTGTCTTAAGTTCTAATTTCTAATAGGGGACAAACAAACCAACAATCTATGGTTATTGATTTTTCTGACCTTTCTCATAATAGGTAACGCCTCCATGACCTAACTGAAAAAATGATGGTAATTACTCCAAGGTAACTACTCTCGTGGGTCCTATTACTAATGCTACCAAGAAGAACTGATACTAAGGTACTAATTAGAACTATTTAAAAATATCTTCTCAATTTGTCTATAAAAGCTAAACTTCTCTCGGTGTTGAAGGTCAAGTAAATCTGAATCTTGGAAAATAATTCAATATCTTTTCTATATTATTCCACTAATCCAAGAAAATTCCTTACCTTCCAAAGTTATCTTTAGAGAACCTAGTCTTGGGTCCATATGCTTATAAGGTACCGAATTTCTTTACTAAATGCCAAATTTATTCCTTATTATCCTTTGATTAGACCAACATGTCATCCACATTGACCTCAACCAACTTAACCGGAAACCTCGCCAAACACCTTATCCAATCAAGTCAATAACTAGGCTTAGGTACAAGCTGATCTAAAAGGTTTGGTAATTGTTCTTAAGATCCATTGGGTATTCTACTAGCAGCTTTGTCTATAATCCTTTCCACTATTCACAACTTTTGGAAATCACCAATAAAGAAATTTTTCTATGGGAAAATATTGACTCCTAATGAATAATCAAAAAGACAGTCTACATGGAGCAAAGAATGACGATTCTTTTAAAATAACTTATTTATGATTACTATAGAGCAGAAGGAACTATTTATCTTTATAACAAATAAATGTGGTGTCTCTCATTCAAAAATACTTACTCTTACCAATCCTTTTCAAAATTTCCTTTGTTTTTTTCTAAGATCTTTCTGTTGTGGTTGAAGTCCAATGACTTCCTCAAAATAAATCTGGAAAGTTCTTATCATAGGTATGTGATTCAATCCACCAAAAATAGGTCTAAGGAGTAAAATAATCCATTTCAACTAATTCTTCACAAGCCAATCCTAGGTGCATCTATGATGCACACACCCAAGTAACTATCCACCTCCTAACATCCAAGATGCCTCATCATATAGCTAATCTGTTTGAACTCCAAATCAACCCACACCTAGTAATGCTATTAGCATTACTCTATACTAGACAAGATTCTAGGCACAAGTAGGAAACTCGGACCTCTTTTCTTTCCCTCGAAACTATGTTTCTTACTAGTAATGATATCGTGAACATGAATCTGAATATCGATCTCCCTTATAGGAGGTACCCTTCTAACCTCTTTCAATATTCAGAAAATCTAGCACAATAGGAACTGAATCGATATTACTTGGCAATGCACTAAGGGGTATAGGAAACTTAACATGATTGACCCCTCGGGTCACAAGAAATCTCAAGAGTTTATCCCCTGAATACCCTAGCTCGACAAATCTCCTTTGGTAGTCAAAATATCCCCACATGGATGATTAATCTTTCCTCCAAATTTTTCCATCTCAGAAATCCTAGAACATAAGCATCTTAGTTAACAAACTATGTGGCTAACCTATCTGGACCCAAAACCAACCCACACATAGAAATGCCCTAAGCAACCCCCTATATCTAGAATCTCTAGTCTCAAACCCCGACCCATCATAAGTAACCATGTTAATCCCCTATAGAGTTAAGAAACTACTACTGGGTCTAGAAATTGTCTAAGTGCAAACAATCAACTAGTATAACTAATGCACACTCTATATGGAATAGGGATTCATTATTCCTATAAAAGAAAGCTTTATTAGGAATATAATATAGGTGTCCTACATGATCTGTCTCAAACCAGCGTAGCTATGGCCTTATGTAGCCACCCCTCAAGCACATGAATCCAAGATAAAGGAGCAGGATGCTCCAAAATCAGAAAACTAAAAAGAACTAGGGATAGAGAACAACTCTTTTATCAACCATTTCTCATTTTCATCACTCGATCCTTTTGATCAACACTTTTTCTTTAACAATGTCAGCCCAGTTCCCTTGTCTAGTTAATGTTTATAATACATCAACTGTTTCTTCTCAAAGCTAGTGGTATCTTCCCGAATACTTATAGTAATATTCTTAAGTCATCTCAGAACCTTAGCCTCTAAGATTGTCTGTGCTAGGCCTTACTTAATATATCTCAAGTACCAAGTTTATCTCCTAACTCCGGTTCCATAAAGAAATTGCAAATGAACTAAACGGGTTCATCCAAAAATCAGAATTCCAAACAATAAAGATTTGGGGTCTGTATTTACATAAGTAAGTTTAGATAGGTTGTTCCGTAGATAACTTAACGAAAAAGGGAGAAATAGGACAAGGAAGCGAGACAGACTTGAGGGAATTTTTGTAAAGCTTTTATTTTCAAAAATACCTTTTGTTTTAAAAATATATTTTTCTTTAGAAAAATACTTTACTTTAAAACAAATTTTTAGGAATCCTATTACTTTAGACTAAGATACCGAATATAACACCCCACACCCCTTTATAACCTCGAATAGGTCATACCAAGGAATGCAGAGCATTGTTGGCATAAAGAAACTAATCACATAGACTAAGATTCACAATACATAAATAACGAAAATAGTGGGATCATTTTTTATAACATATTTTTTATTCCTAAATCATTCTTTGTACAAAATGAGTTTTAATGCAAATCATATGTCTTACATAATCTTAGCCCAAATCAGAGTATATATTAAACATTTCCCTTCACAAATACAAATCCAAACCATGACAAATAAGATATCATAAAATAGAAGTAAGTACATTAATTGAAAAAATGATGTCTTTCATTAATTCTCCCAAGCTGCTAGTATCATTTGTCCTTTGTCCTACGAGTCTAATAGGGGGAAAAAGGAAGAAAGTGGAGTGAACCAAATATAAAGCCTGGTGCATGAAGTAATTACTAGCATGACTGAGCAAGATAAGAGAAATATATTTAATATTAGTTCCAGTGCTAATAGGGAAAAGTGTTCATGCACAACTACTAAAGGTAAACATACCGAGAAATATATTTGGACTAGTTGTTCAATTGTTTATCTAGTTCAACTGGTCTATTGATTGTTTGCACTGATTCTACTTCTATAGAAATATTATCGGAATGAATTTTCTTAATTTTACCCATTAATCGATCTTTCCTATCTATATTAATCGACCTTTCCTTACACTAAATCATCCCTGCCCGGATGTGAACAGGATCCTATCCTAAATATCACTCGCCTGTGGGTTTGCGTTTAGACGGACATCTATCTAACACTAGGATTGACATGTCTTTTTTAACGATTCGATGCACCGCACATTTGGTCATCGCTGGTACGCATTGACCTAAGATCCTTCTTCGAATTGGCCAATTATCGACCATAATTTGGCAAGCATGTCTCCATATGAGTACCACTGGTATAGGCCTCGAGTCAGTTATCTGCCACAATCTGACATCTATCTGTTGTTGGTATGGGATCCTTCCAACAATATCCTAGATGCATCCCCATTTCAGTCCCCATGACTGAGCAATATCTATTAATGATTTATTCCCCCCTTCAGCATTACCATCAGTACAGGCCTTTGTATGGGTACTTATTTTCCCCCAATCAGTAGTTTCTGCCAGAATATATCACTGCGTTCTTACCAAACTTTATTAGTCACTTACTTTCCATAATCAACATTTGTTGTCGGAACGGACCACTATGTTATTTTTCAATTTTATTAGCCACTTACTTTCCCTAATCAACAGTTGCTACTAGAACGGATCACTACAGTTATGTGCTTATTAAACTTAATCCAAGATCTAAGTTTTAATTTTAATAAGACTTTCCATTTTCCTTTTTAGTTATAACTCCCATGCTATAACTCTAATTGCATATATCCCAAATTTGCTTATTATGATCCACTAATATATTCATTTAGTTATCATAATATATTCTTGTTTTCTGTTCTTTTCCCATTACAACCTATGTCATAGTTTATTGCAAATCCTCATTAATTTGTCCATTTCAGCCTAATCCCTTTTTTAATTGTAGTTCTACAATTTATGCACAGTTTTCTGTAAATTTAGTTTGTAACAACCCGTATTTCTCAAATATTTAAATTATTAAATTAATATGACTTTTGAATATTTCATGGTTATAAATAAAATTTAATGATTTAATTATGCAATTCTATGATGTAAACTTAACTAAATGATTTAAATAATGAAATTCAACTTATTTTGACAATAGTAACTTGTATTGATTGCAAATAAAATTATGATTTAGTTTATATTGATAAAACATTGAAAGTTGAAATTTAAGTATTAAAATATTTGAATGAAATGGATTTGATTAATTTATAATTGGAATCCAAATTGAATTTGATTAATAATCAAAATTTGAATTCAAGTTAAATGAAATTTTATTTGTAGAGTTAATTTGAATTCTATTTTGATTTGATTAAAATTAAGAAACTTTGAAATTTAATTTAAAAGTGAACAAACGAAGACTGGATATTTTAATATATTAATGGACTTGTTAAAATAGCCATTTTGTAAACGATCTTGGAATTCGATGGAATCAGATTCATTGGATTTAGAATTTTAAATTATTGTAAGATTTCAAATTTCATGTGAAACAGAGTTGTAACATGGTCGTGCACGATATAAACACATATATTGATTAACGGATTGAAATATAAAATAGGCATTCTTCAAACAATCTCGGATTTCAACAAAACCAGTTTCATTGGATTCGAAATATTAAATTATTATGAGTTTTTAAATTTCATATCCATCGGATTTGTCATTTGATCATGCGAATTCATAATGCTCGACAAATTTAATGAAAATAAAATATTGGAACTCCTGCCTAAATACATCTCATCATAAACCTATTTCTCTTTCATATAAATAATCTCTAATTCTAACCTAACCCTACCCTCATTTCCTATTTTCTTTTCAAGTCGCCACTTTCAGGAAGGAAAAAAACCCGATGTCCACACCTCTTGCAGAAATCAAAACAATTCCAACATAAATCCTAAAATTGTGAAACTTGTTTCTTTGGGTTGCTTGAACCAAGATCTTCATTTTCATTCGTTTGTAAAAGGTTGCGACTTCAGAATATTTGGTGTGACATTTTACAGTAAATGATTTATATTAGGTTGGGATTTGTGATGGATTTAAAGATTAATTCACGAACCGATGATCGTTGCGTGATTGTAGCATGGAGAAGCATCGTGTGGCGAACTTTAGGAGAATTCAGCTGCGAAAATTATTGCAACCTATACGTATAATGTGCCTTAGGGGCTAAAAACGGGTTTTGAATGATGAGGCTGAGTTTAGGTTGATGGTGTTAGGGAGGAAGCATTCGAGAAGAGAAGAACAATGGTAAAATCGGTTTGAATTTTTATCGAGAGAGAATGAGGAGAAGTGGAAGAGAGAAGGAACGGTTTTTTGCCATGAATGGTGCGGGTTTGCTTTTTTTGTAGGATGGTTCTATTTGAGGAAGAAGAGGGAAGGGTGTGTGGCATGGAGAGAGAGGGGGTGAGTGTTGTTTACCTTATTTTATTTTAATTTAAAAATTCCTATGATAAAACACGTGTAACTTTTGCATAAGAACTCAGATTGACTTGTGGTCTGTCTCGTTAGGACCTTATTGAAATTTAGGACGATATATGGCTGATTTGGTTGGATTTAGAGACAAAAAAATTGGCCTATATTTGGACTTCAAACATATTCAAAACCAAAGGTGAGTGATTAAACCCACTCACACTTAACAATGATATTTGTTTGTTAGTAAATTAAAATCATGTTATCATATTATTGTAACAACCCGGAATTTTGGAACCAATTAAAAAAATTATTTTAGAAATTTTAGTGAGTTTTGAATATTTAAAATAATTTATTTTAAATAATAACGACGAAAAATTTATTTTAATTGAAGTTAGAACGAATATATTTATTTTAATTATAAAAGGAGTTAGAAATAGCGCGGTAGTCTGAAAATTTGAATTTGCACTTTGACTGACTGCACAAGATGCAAAATAAATCGGATTTTGGTGAAACCAAAAATATTTAAATCTGTTTAATAATATCTTTCCAACGAATCCGAAAAGTTTAAATTTCATAGCGGGAATCAAAAGTTATGGCCAGTTGAATATTCATAATAGTCGCTATAGAATTTAATATAATATATAGCCCGCATAAATAGCCATTTTGCAAACGACCTCCATTTTCGACGAAACCACTTTGGTTGGATCCGAAATGTCAATTTATTATTAGATTCCAATTTTCATAATTTTTGAAATTAATATGTGAGCGTGGTAAATCAAAACGTGTTTTGTTAATTTAAGTCAATTTGGATCGACCAGAAAATGGCCATTTTTTAAACGGTCTCCAAATTCAACAAAATTAATTTTGTTAGGACCGTATCATCAAAACATAACTAGAAATATTTTTTCTGTAATTTTTAGAGTCAGTATGTGTCCCCGGTAAATTTAAATGTACGATCGAATTAAATAAATAAATGATTTATATTTAAATTAAAGAAAAGTGGGCTGAGACGATCAAACAGACTGACGGGACCTAGTCCATTGTGTCTGGAATAGGGGTATTTGGCTAGGGGCAATATTCTTTGGGCTGCAATTGGAGTTGAAAGGGTTAACGGGCTTAAACTAGAGATTTATTATTATTTTATTATAAATAGGAATAAAAAAATCAAAACCAAAACCCTAATTCCCTCTTATATCCTACAGCCGCCACCATCTCATATGAATGGCCAAGATGTTCGATTTTTATAGCCTCAATTATTCTCAATCCGTTTCAAATTAAGTTCCAACTCCAAAGCGATTTTTGTAGAGAAAAGTGTGACCTTTGATTTCGTACGGATGAGATGTTTTATCGTCCGACGTGTTGGGAGATTTCAGAACACAAAGTGACGGAAATCGATGGGGTTTTGGGTCCGCCAAGGGGTGTCGAAGTTCACCGTGCTGCCGGCGCTGGGGGGAACAGAGGGTGACGCTTCTCGTGATGCTGACGGATTGATGGCCGGTGGTGTGTTTGGGCGTGCGAGAAGGGAGGAAGGGCACGATGTTTTGGGTTTCACTGTTCGTGGGCTATAGAACATAGCGGGATGAAGGTGTAGCGTAATTATTAAATTAATTAATTAATTATCTTAGTTTATATTAATTATGTCATTAACGTTTAAAATACGATAACTTGTTCAAACAGCAACGGAATTAGACGATTTAAAATGCGTTGGAATTGCAGAAATGAGATCTACATTTCTGGACTGATTAGAATGAATTTTGAGCAGATCAGATTTTGGCCAAAAATTCAATTCTGAATTATTCAGAATTAAAAGCAATGTGAGATTTCTATTTTTAATAATTAATTAAAATTTAATTATTTCTTGCTATTTGAAATCCATGTATGTACAATTATAAAATCAGATCTGTGATGTTTGGATTGGAATTAGTTGATTGTTGATTGTTATGGATGGTGATGCTCATGTTTGTTAGATCTGGATCTATAATAGAAATTCTTTCTTTTATTTGAATCTATAATTATTGTTAGATCTCGATTTGAAATAAAAATTTATTTTTATTTCAGATCTATGAATATTGATTGGGTTTTATAATATGAGTTTCGTCATTTACTTAAATATATTAAAACATGGTTTTGTCAAAATTAGATTTACAATAAAAATCTCATTTTTATTGATTACATGAAACATGGTCTTTGTCAAAAATTTGTTTTCATTTCAATAAAAGAAATTATAATAAAACGATTGCATTTTTACTTCCACTTCATTTCAAAAAAAAAAAAAAAAAAAAGATTGCATTTTTATTTGTCACTTCGTTTCAATAAAAAGATTATAATAAAAAGCTTTCATTTTTGTTGTCACTTTCTTCAACAAAATAAAAAGAGTAGAATAGGAAGATATGTTCGTTTTGTCATTTAGTTACAATAAAAAAAGTAGAATTAAAAGATATGTTTTATTTGTCATTTAGATACAATAAAAAGAGTAGAATGAAAAGATATATTTTTATTGTCATTTAGTTACAATAAAAAAGTAAAATAGAAAGATATGTTTTTATTGTCAATTTTTGTCGCAATGAAAGATTGGCTATTAAAGAATATATTTTTACCATAATTTTGTTAATATAAAAAGACAAGTTATTAAAGTGGAAATGAAATTTGTCACTTTTATCAAATTATAAACCCAATTTGTCATTTTTGTTAAAATGTAATAGTTGAAACAAAATTTGCCATTTTGTCAAAATATAATAGTTCAAACAAACATGAGCATTTTTATCAAATTAGAAGTGTTGAAACAAAAGTGAACATTTTTGACAAATTAGAATAGTTGAATTAGAAATATACATTTTTGTCCAAAATATACATTTTTGCCAAAAAAGATTAGTTGAAACAAAAATATACATTTTTGTCAAATAGAATTGTTGAAACAAAAATCATCATTTTTGTTAATTAGAATAGTTGAAACAATAATTAATATTTTGTTAACTAAAATGCAGTTAAACAAAAAGATTAGTTGAAACAAAAATATACATTTTTGTGAAATAGAATTATTGAAACAAAAATCATCATTTTTGTTAATTAGAATAGTTGAAACAATAAATAACATTTTGTTAATTAAAATGGAGTTAAACAAAAATCATAATATTTGTTAATTAGAATAGTTGAAACAATAATTAACATTTTTGTTAATTAGAATTAAGTTAAACACAATATACATTTTGTTAAAACATATTAATTGAAATAAAATATACATTTTGTCAAATTAGAATAGTTGAAATGGAAATGTACATTTTGTTAGAATAGATTTGGGGAATTAGAAATGAACATTTTGTCAAATTAGAATGGTTGAAATAAAAATGTACATTTTGTCAAATGTGATGGTTGAAAAACAAAAATTACATTTTTGTTACGTAAGATTAGAATAAAACAAAAATTTACAATTTTGGTTAAATAAGATTAGAGTTAAACAAAAATTACATTTTTGTTAAATAAGATTTGAACTATGACAAAAATAACATTTTTTGGTTAAAGAGATTTGTGGGTGAGCAAAAATACTAATTTTGTCAATGAATTGTCAACGTAAATGCCACTATCACTTGTAATCATTTTTCTAAACTAGATTTGTTAACAAAATGAAATTATCACTTTTTATGCATTTTGTTGAAATAGAATTGTCAACAAAATAAAATTATCACTTTTTATGCATTTTATTGTACTAGAATTGTCAACAAAATGAATGTTTCACTTTTTATGCATTTTGTTGAAGTAGAATTGTCAACAAAATGAATGAATCACTTTTAAATCATTTTGCTGAAATAGAATTGTCAACAAAATGGATGTATTTTTTTTTATGCGTTTTGTTGAAATAAAACTTATATGCGAATATAAGAATCCTTTTCACGGTCAAAACATACAGTAAAATTTATATGCAAATATAAGAATCATTTTATTTATCAAAACATGCATTAGAATTTGTATGTAAATTAAAGTGACATTTTATTGTTAAATTATACTACAGAATTTGTATGCAAATCAAAGTGACGTTTGTATTGTCAAATTGTACATTGGATACATGTAGGGAAATTTTGCGAGTAAAATACATTTTCATTTGGCACTAGGAATATAATTACATGTTTGTTATTTATCATCAACATGTTAGCGGAATTAAAATTGGTTAAATTCATTAACCAATGATCTATTTAGATGAACTATTGTTGTCTAAAAACCTCATACGGGAATTGGGATGATATTTGACATACACTAGTCCTAATATTTAGTTGTATGTCAATCGATGGATTGACAGGCTGCGATGAGCATTATTTATTCATTGTAATGCTCACACAGTTATAAATTCCACTCTGGATGTGAATGGAAGGTTTAATGATTATTTCTCATTATTGTCGTGTACATGCGATGTGTGAAATCCATATAACCGAAATTATGTGGAAAGTGATTGAGTCACATTCCGATTCAGAATATCCTTTTGATAAAGAATGTTTTAAAATAAAGAATATTGTAATATTAAGAATATTTTTACACAAAAAATCTTTTTGTATAAAGGATATTTTTGAATAACAAATATTTTAAAATAATATTCAACGAAGAATAAAAGGATGATTTCTATGTCCATTTTTGGATGGACAAAGATAAAAATATTTTTTCGAAATGAACCAACTATTAAGTAGAATAAGTCTTTTAAATTAAGATTTAATGAAGTATTCTAATTAATTAATATTTAATTTGAATTAAATAAAAGAATTAGATTTTGGGTTGTCGTGGATGGTGTCTTAAATAACGCTGTTCTTAAACCCCGTACGAAAAGGATAAATCTTTTAATTAAGATGATTAGAGTTTCCAATTATATTTATTGATTGGAATAAAATGATATGTGAATTGGGCTTATTGTGAACTGTGTTTTAAACGACATTTGTTCTTCAGCCCAATTATCAGTAAAAATATGATTTAGAATTTATAAATCTTTATATTAAGATTTAAAAAAAAAGAAATAATCCGAAGTCAAGTTTTTCCAATTTAATATATTAAATTGGAATTGAGTGGAAATTCGATTTGATAATAATCGAGATAGGCTTCTGTAAAAGAGGACTGTTACTATATATGGAATTTAAAAGGCTTTGCCGTTATTCCATTTATATTATTAGTCTGATACGGAAATTTATATCGATTATATATTGATTTGATTTCTATGGAAATTCCATATTTAATGGAAGTTGATTTTGGGTTTATCGTGAACTGTGTTTTAATGACATTGGTTCTTTAGCCGAGTTAAAGACAAAATTAATTTCTTAAAAGTCGAATAATCATGAAGCAATGATTTTTGACATTAAAATCAAATTTGAGTTTTAATGGATCTTTAAAAAGAAGATTAAAGAATAAATTTAAAGGAATTTATCTTTGATAAAATTGATGGGAATCTTTCCCTTTTAATATGAATATTTTATTAAAAGAATTTTCTGAATTGGAATGAGGCGTATGATGTGTCTTTATAACACTTGATTTTTTATTATAAAATACGCGTGTTATTCGAAAAGACCGGGTTTAACCCATTCTGAATAATTACAACGACGATTAAAAGTCAAAGACATTGAAGATGTTGATTGAAGACCGGCGATCTTCACATTGAATGGATGACTACTGATGCCCGACATTGGGTCGCTCCTAGGAAAGGGTTAAAGTGGTAGTTGTCCGGACGTACTTGTTGATTGTCTGGATAAGCGAGCACTGCTCTTCCGTATTGAGCATACGGGACGAAAAATAAGGTGTCTCCGGTCTCGTTCAGACCCAGAACGGACTTGTAAATGGATGTGTGTCTGACGTTGAATTTCATTCTATGTGAATTGATTTCTATTTAATATATATCTGTTTGGTGGCAGAGAATTTATTTTCTTGCTTAACACCCTTCTCTGAGACGCATGAGCTCAGAGGTTATATATCGATAGTTATTGATTGCATGGCGTGGATTGTCAATGTGGCATGCCATGATGCAAATGATCGAGGCTTTTATTGAAAAGGAGAGCCTTGTGGTTGATGATCAAAGCATAGCCTATTTCTGCATAGCTTTGTGTATAGCGTTACTTCACGAGCCTCACACCCCGGTAAGAGTTAGAAACGGGACAAGGGAACGCAGGGAGTGCACACGTTTCTTTCTAGCTAGAAGTGGTATCAGGGTTTTGCAAGCCCTGACATTTTACCTATGTGGTTGATGGATTATGAGGCACCTCGGTTTTATTGGTCGATAGCGACCAAATTATAGGTTCAATAGGATCGGGAAACGTGTATTCAGGAATTGCCAATCCACTAAAGTATTTGTGGACCGTCCCTATAGGATCCAAGGGTTCGCAAGCGTCCGAATCCTGAGACATTGCTAGAGTGCCTCGAATCGGTAAGGAGATCGTCCCTAGCCTTGACTCATGATGGAAACCCAATCTCCAATACGAAATTACAGTTTTGATTGTAAACCTATATATGGCGACATAGTAGGATAGGGTACTATGACGTCTAGGATTGATACATTTACTTTGAAGTATTTTAAAACTGATTAGACACTAATTATAATATTAAAATATTATTTTCTACGTATCAAGCATGTTTGATCATTATAAGGGAAAACTCTATCCACTGTTTTGCATTGCATTGTGTGATGGGACTTGAGTCTTATAATGAATTCATTTTTCTAAAAAGCATTACGTTGTTTTGAATAAAAATTTATATAATTTATGCGCTGGCAATCCAACGGAGTAAACCCGTTCCGCGTTAGCGGCGTGGTCCTGTGATTAGTTGTATTGTTAGATAAGTTAGGAAAGATTTCTCACACCAGTCCCATGACTGACCTGTAGTTTGTTTCACTTTGAAAACTCAGGTGCCCTCTTTTCCACACGGGCAGTCGAGTAGCTTATTTTGCACATATATTGAGCAGGATTCTGGATCGAAGCTTAAAGCTGTGTCCAGAGCATTGATAGACTTCCGCTGTATCAGTTTATTAATTCTGCTGCGCTGTATTAAGTTCATTGTAAATTATCTTCCGCTGTTGTATTATTATATTCGATGTACTCTGATATTCTGTACTCTAATGTAACATTAATATAATGTTTATAAAAGTCTTCTGTTATTTGTTCTGATGTGTTATATGCCCAAAGTTAGCGTATTCGGGTTTTTGAACGGTCTTAGTTGATTTTTCGATCGATTAGGTTCGGGCAAAATCCGAATCGTTACAGTTGGTATCAGAGCTCTGGTTAGCTCAAATCTTTGGGGTACAACTCGTTAAAACTGAACAAAAGACTCATCAGAGGTAGGATTAGTAATATCCTATAAAAGAATACTCATTAGAGATAGGATCAGTAGCATCCTAGAATGAGAAAACTTGTTAGAGATGGGGTTAGTAATGCCCTAGAATGAGTTAAGAGTGACAAGTTTATAATTAACGCATTTGTGATTATATATATAAGCCGATCTTAGAAAATATGATTTTTGAATATATAAAAGTTATATATATTTGAAAAGTAATCAACTAATAAAAATTATTGAAACCAATAAAAGAATGAAAATTGAGTTGATTAGTTAAAACAACTTTCAGCTCCATTCCTTTTCGAGGACGAAAAGATTTTAAGTGGGGGAGATTGCAACAACCTGGAATTTTGGAACCAATTTTAAAATTTTATTTTAAACTTTTTAATGAATTTTGAATATTTAAAATAATTTATTTTAAATAATAACGATGAAAAATTTATTTTAATCGAAGTTAGAACGAATATATTTATTTTAATTATAAAAGTAGTTAGAAATATCACGGTAGTTTGAAAATTTGAATTTGAACTTTGACTGACTACACAGGATGCAAAATAAATCGGATTTTGCTGAAACCAAAAATATTTAAATCTGTTTAATAATATCTTTCCAACGAATCTGAAAAAATGAAATTTCATAGCGGGAAGCAAAATTTATGGCCAGTTAAATATTCATAATAGTCGCTATAGAATTTAATATAATATATAGCCCGTATAAATAGCCATTTTGCAAACGACCTCCGTTTTCAACGAAACCACCTTGGTTGGATCCGTAATGTCAATTTATTGTTAGATTCCAATTTTCATAATTTTTGAAATTAATATTTGAGCGTGGTAAATCAAAACGTGTTTTGTTAATTTCAGTCAATTTGGATCGACCAGAAAATGGCCATTTTTCAAACGGTCTCTGTAACGTCCCGTATTTTTACAATATAATAATTAATTTATTTAATTATTTAAATAGTGATTTAGAGATTTAAATGGTCGTTTAATTAAATAATATTGAATAATTAATTAATATAAATAATAGAATAATATATTTAATTTCGAAAAAGTCGGAGATAGTGGAATTCACAATATTGTGTGAATTGGATCATTTATAATATATAATCCAGTATAGAGTTGAATTATAATAACGAATATATTATTTAAACGAAGTTTGAATGTATAATTATATTATAATTATAATCGAGCCCGAAATGGCGCGGCAGTTCGTAATTTGACGATTCGAACTTTAAACGAATATACAGAACTCGTTTTAAGCCGGATTTGAAATATCGAGTTATAAATCTCGATATATTTATTTTGGAGTTATATGATATTGTATGTGGATATATATACAATAATATTAATTTTTATTAATATTAATTTAATTATTTTTAAATATATTAATATTTAAAAGGGTTTATTTAGAGCTTTAAAAATAGCCATTTTTGCAAACGAGCTCCGTTTTCGATGAAACTAATTTTGTTGGATACGGAATATTAAATTATTGTTAGATTTCAATTTCCGTGATTTTTGGAGTCATTATGTGGCCGTACGGATTTTTAATGTGAAAAACAGTTAGTATTTTGACAGTTAAAAATACGCAGTGTGAGCAAACGGACTCGGAATTCGATGAAACAAGTTTCGTTAGGTCATTAATGTCAAACTGTAGTTGTATGTCCATTTTCGTTGAATTCGGATATGTTATGCGATCATAGGAAACTTTAAACGATCAAAAAAAATAACAATTGAATATAAAATTGCAAAGCTTCCCTAGTAAGCTAGTCGGGCCTATAAATACCCTCATCATCTAACCTAACCCTTACTTTTCTCCCGTAGTCAACAACGAACAATTCCAAGCTGCTACAGACAAATAGAAACCATCGTGAGTTAAGAATCAAAGGAAGAAAATCAATAGAAAATCAAATTTGAATCAATCGAGTTCTTTTTCCTCTAACCATATCGTTGGTCTCGATTCTCTCTGAAACGCGATGCCTGTGCTGCAGCCGACCAAGGGTTTGGCGTCGGTTGAACTAGAGGAGGCCGAAGGGAAGATCGATGGTGCGGATGAGCTCGTAGCAAGATCATCTTCGCGATGGTGCAAACCATAAGTGGCTCGATCAAACTTTCTAATGATTGAAATTCTACAGGCAATGCTAGGGCTTGGGGTTGACGTTGATGTGGTGGAGGAGGGACCACGGTGAGATCAGCGTGGGGTTATGGAAGGCGAGGTGCAGCCGTTGTTCACTGTTTAGCGGAGTGCTGAGCTACTTTGGGAGGTGTGACGGAATGGGTTCGCTGACCAAGCAGCAGCTCGGTTTTAGGGGGCGTCGAACTTGATGTAGGGGTGGTTTTCGGGTAGAGAATCAGGTGGCGAGTACAATGGTGGCGGATGCGGTGCCGATGGATGAATGTGGTAGAGGGCAATGTTGGTCAACTGGCGGTCAAAGGGGTAATTGGTATACTAGAGGGAGCGATTTTAGTTTTGGGAAAGACTACTGTTCAAACCGGGTTAAAGGGATTTGGGCTGACGGTTTAAATGAGGTGTGGACCAAATTCTAAAAATAAAGTTAGTTTAGTTTAAATCAAATAAGAGTGCTAACTTATAAAAGTAATATCTTTGTCATATGTTATCGGAATTCGACAAAACAGGATCAGTTGGGATCGTATGGACGAAGGCTACACCATGGAACTGACTGGGAGTGAATTGGAGCTCATTACAATTTATAGCGACATAAATTGTCTGTCTGAATCAGCCGACAGTTATCGTTATTTAACGATGACCGTCCAATGTGAGCAAATCTCACTAACTCTGTACAGTTTATATTTTATAAATATAATCTAGTATTGATAAATGATGATTGATTGTTGTGTGTTGATTTTTGGTTAAACTATTAATTAATTGGCTAAAATTATAGATAGAGTTATATATATATAATCGTTAATTATATATTGATTCTGTGTATCAGAATATTTCATATATAAATGAAAGCGATGTTAATTATATTGTTTAACATCTGTGAACGCAGGGAGACAGGTTGGAGGGATTCAACTGGATTCCTCAATATTATAATACTGTTTGTTTTCATATATTGTGATATAAGATGTGATATAAGATGTGATATAAAATCTGTGATTGATTATGATAACACTGGTCATGTTATTTGGTATTTTAAATACCATATGAAATACTGGAATGTAAAAAGGAAATTTTCAAAGTGAGTATTGAAAATGAAATATTTATATATAGAATAAATATGATATTATAAAAGGTAATATTTGGAAAACAAATATTGGAAAATATAACTAAGGAAATGTTTGGGAAATGAATAGAATTATATAAAAGGATTTATATAAAATGAATTGGATTATATAAAAGGATTTATATAAAACAAATAGAATTGTATAAAAGGATTTATATAGAATAAATAGAATTACATAAAGGGAATTATAAATGATATTTAAGAGTTAGAAATAAAAAGGAGATTTGTATGAAAATTTTTACAAATAAAAATATAAATAGAATTTGGGTTTGAGATATTGTTTTTAAAATACGAAATCAAACTTTTTTTATTGCAAAGAAGAAATATTATTCACATTTAATGTGAATAAAGGATTTAAGTAAATATTTTGCAAATAAAATATTATAAAGGAATTTGGGGTTTGAATTAGGAATTTAAATGGAATTACTGAAATTAGAAACTAACTGTAAATTAGTTGAGATGAATGGCTTTCTGGGTTTCGATCTGATATTGGTTTCGGCCTTCGGGGTTTATGCTTGGGAAGTTGTTCTCTTACTAGTTTACAGTTAGAGACTGATAGAGGTGGAAAGATATTGATGTGTGAATCAGAAATGTAAAAGTTTTCCAAAGTTAACAACATATATTTTCTAATTTTAGAAAATAAGGAATTTATGAATAAATGGAAATGATAAATGGGAAATCGGGAAATGAAATGATGATTGATCGGTAAGATTTCCATTTGGGAATACGACCGTTGTTTGTACACATGTTTTCCTTTGATAGTTAAATCACCGACTATCAAAAATTTTGACCATTTTCGTTGTCAATACGGGGAGACCGGGATCAGATATATTATCTGAAAACCACTCCATATGGCATTAGCGTTGCGAATCAAATATGATGAAGATAATTGAAGACGGAGTTATGCAAGGGTTGTCCTGTTTACATAATAGTGCCTTCGGTCTGTCCAGTCCCAGGACGATCTGTATGGAAGAATATCTGATGGAATATATTTAATAGATCGCATAAGTTGATCTCTTCAAAGGTATTTACGTTTGGTGGCGGAGGAATTCGTTTCTCTTAGCTATTTACCCGTGATATGTTTAGAGAAATCAATTTGTGGTTTAGCGGGTATGATGATGTGACATTCAAAGTGAATGAAGATGTGGTTTGAAAAGGATACATTATGGCCTCTAGCCTCACAACCGAGGAATGGTATAAAATCGGGTAGGTCGCATGGCTAAGTGGTTAGCTACCAATTAGGGTGTATTATCACCTGATCTAAAGAAATTCCATTTACTTCTATAATCTATTTCTATGTTGTCCCTTTCGGGAAACGGTTGCTGATCCCAACCGTCGGTGATAATACATTTGGTACACTCAAGCGAAATGAGTGACTGGACACGTTTAGCCTGGGTTACAAGATGTTCTTGTAGAACCCAGTGTATTCCTATCTTGAGATACACTGTCGGAAAGTGGTCCCATACCTTACCAATTGAAATCTATTACCTAATAAGCGCCCACGGTTTTTGATTATATATTATGTATGTGGAACGTGAGATGAAATCATTCTGCTAGATGATTATTATATTGCGGTTGATATACACTATTATAATATCCAAAGAGTTTTGATATAATGATTATCGTTTCTTTCAAAAGGATTCTTGAGTGTTGGACCAAGTGTTTTGGATTCTCATAAGGGAAAAACCCGTTCCGTTATACGGCGTGGTCTTATGAGATATCGTTTAATTGCTCAAACTGTTTTGAATGGTTTTACTCATACCAGTCCCATGACTGACCCGAAGTTTATTTTGTTTTGTTTTCCCTAAACTCTTGGGTGCCCGATTTTGTGCGGGCAGTCAAGTAGTCGGGATTTCACAAATACTTGAAAAGCTGGAGCAGGAGGCTTCAGGATGATAGCTATTGTTTATTTCCGCTGAGTTCTAAGTGTTGTACTCTGATAATGGTATTGCATACATATACTGTTTTGATTTCAAGCTATGTTGTATAATATATTTTATTCGTTTCGCTGTGAGATTCGTGTTACTCTGATGTTGTAGTTGTCTTCTTCTTCTATTCTAATTTTCTATCTTATCTATTCTCACCCTCTAACTTCTTTCTATTAACTATCTGGTATTTCCGATGCTTATATAGTCGACATTGAGTTTATGTTGATAACCAGGATCGCGAAAACCCGGATCGTTACAGTGGTATCAGAGCTAAAGGTTAAGTGATTACCTTGGCTCTGTGGCATAACTCAGTAGAGATGGGGTTAGTATTGCCCTAGATTGAGTTGAGTGTATATATACGAGAGAGCGTATGTGTAGATTTTATAAATATTGTTTTATATTGTGGTGATTTATTGGTTGAGTTGTTTATGAGTTCTGATCGATCAGTTTGATCCACTGTATCGGTAGGGGTTTATAAACACTTGAATACGATGGACCGACACAGTATAGTTTGAAAAGAGGGTAAATGAAATAATTTTATCCAAATTGTATTTTGATATGAATAAAGTATAGATATTTGATATATTATAGTATATTGGATGTGTTGGTTGTTATATTAATCGAATAAGATTAAAATTGAGTTGGTTATACATATATAACCAAATAAAATTCATATAAGTATTACGAAATGAATTAAAACTGAGATTAAACCAGAATTGAGAATTTAAAACTCTGGGGTTTGGAAAGGTGTTTGTAAATGGATTTGGAATTAGTATATGAGAATTTTAAAATCCTGGGAGGTTTTAAATTGTTTACAAGCATTGTGAATAATATTTTGAATGTATTTCAAAACGGAAATGGTAAGAAATGGTTTTGAAAGTGATATAGCATTGAACTCACTGCAGACGCTGGAAAATAATTTCGATAATAATCCGGACATCATCGGTATTCATTTTCGAGTTTCCAAGTGACGGATTACTACCAAAGTTATTGATTTCGAATTGTTTTGGAAAAACAAGTTATTTTGAATCCTGAAAGGGAAGTTTGGTTTTTTGATATGGTAAACTATTTAAAACCCCCAGGATTGTTTGATTTGAAAATAAATTGAATTAGAATTTGTGAAAGCAAATCAAAAAATAAGATATAGAATAAAAATTGGATAGTGAGATAGGAATCTGGAATTTTGCTGAATTGGTATGTTAAGCGTTTGGAATCGAGGATGGAACTCGAGCTTGAAATGATATTATGGTTTGGATATAAGCGAATAATTGGTTGAGAATAAATTGATTGGTAATCAATTGGAATGGATCATTGGTATATGCAGAATTGTTAACAGATGGGAATGATATAATGATACACCCGACAAAAAGGTACAAGTTTATATTTCATATGGGTATGAGATTTTTTTTGAGCCGATGTGGCAAGCCGCTTGGCTATTTGATTTTCTTTTGGGTTGGAGAAGGTTTAGAGAGGCGAGTTGTAGCTGTACCGATTGAGCCATACAAAGGAGACGCTGGCGGAAATTTTCGAAAAATTAAGGTGTTAGAAAATTTTCAGAATTTTTGAAAATTTTAGTTATTCGAAATGAATTAATATTTTAATTGAAATTAATTGGTTCAATGAAACTGAAATTAAAATGTAAACAAATAATTATTAACCCAGTTAATAGGGTTTGTTTTCTACTTAGCAATTTCGAGGACGAAATTATTTTAAGGGGGGAAGAATGTAACGTCCCATATTTTTACGGTATAATAATTAATTAATTTAATTATTTAAATAGTGATTTAGAGATTTAAATGGTCGTTTAATTAAATAATATTGAATATTTAATTAATATAAATAATAGAACAATATATTTAATTCTGAAATTGTCGAAAATAGTGGAATTCACAATATTGTGTGAATTGGATCATTTATAATATATAATTCAGTATAGAGTTGAATTATAATAACGAATATACTATTTAAATGAGGTTTGAACGTGTAATTATATTATAATTATAATCGAGCCCGAAATGGCTCGGCAGTTCGTAATTTGGCAAATCGAACTTTAAACGAATATACAGAATCCGTTTTAAGCCGGATTTGAAATATCGAGTTATAAATCCCGATATATTTATTTTGGAGTTATATGATATTTTATGTGGATATATATACGATAATATTAATTTTTATTAATATTAATTTAATTATTTTTAAATATACTAATATTTAAAAGGGTTTATTTAGAGCTTTAAAAATAGCCATTTTTGCAAACGAACTCCGTTTTCGATGAAACTAATTTTGTTGGATCCGGAATATTAAATTATTGTTATATTTCAATTTCCATGATTTTTGGAGTCATTGTGTGGTCGTACGGATTTTTAATATGAAAAACAGTCAGTATTTTGACGGTTAAAAATACATTGTGTGAGCAAACGAACTCGGAATTCGATGAAACAAGTTTCGTCGGGTCCGTAATGTTGAATTGTATTTGTATGTCCATTTTCATTGAATTCGGATATGTTATGCGATCATAGGAAATTTTAAATGATCAAAACAATAATAACAATTGAATATAATTTAATATAAAAATTGTGAAGCTTCCCTAGTAAGCTAGCCGGGCCTATAAATACCCTCATCTTCTAACCTAACCATTACTTTTCTCCCGAAGTCAACAGCGAACAATTCCAAGCCTCCACAAACAAATAGAAACCATCATGAGTTAAGAATCAAAGGAAGAAAATCAATGGAAAATCAAATTTGAATCAATCGAGTTCTTTTTCCTTTAACCATATCGTTAGTCTCAATTCTCTATAAAACGCGATGCCTGTGCTACAGCCGGCCTAGGGTTTGGCGTCGGTTGAACTAGAGGAGGCCGAAGGGAAGATCGATGGTGCGGATGAGCTCGTAGCAAGATCAGCTTCACGATGGTGTAAGCCAAAAGCGGCTCGATCAAACTTTCTGATGATCGAAATTCTACAGGAAATGCTAGGGCTTGGGGTTGACGATGATGTGGTGGAGGAGGGACCACGGTGAGGTAAGCGTGGGGTTCTGGAAGGCAAGGCGCAGCTGTTGGTCACCGTTTAGCGGAGTGCGGTGCTACTTTGGGAGGTGCAACGGAATGGGTTCGCTGACCAAGCAGTAGGTCGGTTTTAGGGGGTGTCGAACTTGGTGTAGGGGTGGTTTTCGGGTAGAGAATCAGGTGGCGAGTACAATGGTGGCAGAGGCGGTGCCGATGGATGAACGTAGTGGAGGGCGGTGTTGGTCAACTAACGGTCAAAGGAGTAACTGGTATACTGGAGGGAGCGATTTTAATTTTAGGGAAGACTACTGTTCAAACCGGGTTAAAGGGATTTGGGATGACGGTTTAAAAGGGGTGAGGCCCAAATTCTAAAAATAAAATTAGTTTAGTTTAAATCAAATAAGAGTGCTAACTTATAAAAGTAATATCTTTGTCATATGTTATCGAAATTTGACAAAACAGGATCTGTTGGGACCGTATGAACGACGGCTACACCATGGAACTGACTGGGAGTGAATTGGAGCTCATTACAATTTATAGCGAAATAAATTGCCTGTCTGAATCAACTGACAGTTATCGTTATTTGATGATGACCGTCCAATGTGAGTAAATCTCACTAACTATGTATAGTTTATATTTTATAAATATAATCTAGTATTGATAAATGATGATTGATTGTTGTGTGTTGATTGTTGGTTGAACAATTAATTAATTGGCTAAAATTATAGATAGAGTTATATATATATATATATATATATATTGTTAGCCCACTTTGTGAACTGGGCAACACAAAGTCAAGATGTGAAATATTGAAGAGCTTGAAAAACACTGAAGCGGGTCGGATCGGAGCAGTGTAGCGGTTCGGATCGGATAAAGTCTGCTGTTCGGATCGGTGAACTATTGTTGTTGGAATCAGAGAGGCACGTCTGTTCGGATCGAAGAGCAACCTATTTCCAGCTGGAGCGAAGAGCAACAGATCTGAGCGGAGCGGAGTAAAAACAGGGATTAGTCCTAAGTCAATCCGGGTCGGATCGGGTACTCCGATCCGAACCCCTTGTGCATACCCTTCCGACCCGAGCCTGTCTTCCACGTCACTCTCCTGCATGGGCGCCTGGTTATTCGGAGCAGCTATGACCAGTTCCTACCCACAACGTCCACTACTCTGATGCGTTGTCAACATAGAAATCCATCCGAACCCGAGGCTGATGGGATGGATGACACGTGGCTCCGATCCAGATCGGGTTCTGAGCAAATTCTCACCTATAAATACCCCGTCTGGAGGCAAAGAAAAGGATCTTTTTTCTGGCACTTTGAGAGTTCAACCACCATCATAACCCGAATTCCAGCACTCCCGGAAAATCCAAATCTTCTTTCATTATTTGTTTTTAGATAATTCAGTGATTGTAAGTGAGTTGTGAGAGAAATCAAGTGAATATTTCATTGTATTTGCAACTACATCATTGAAAATAGTGAAAGACAAGTGGACGTAGGCATTTCTTCGCCGAACCACTATAAATCCTGTGTGTTCATTTTTCTTTTGATCTCATTTCATTTTGCTTTTATTCAATTTGGGTGTTAGAACCACTTTTTGGTCTAACATTTTGGTGCTTTCACTGAGAACTCATCTGAATCCTTTATTTTTCGGGGTTATCGTTCTACTTTTTGGACCGTTGAGTTCAAAGAAGTTAATCCTCAAGTTTCGACACTCTTAGATATTTGTTGAATTGATTGTTGAACAACCATGGCCAAAGGAAAAGGCAAAGAGGTTCAATCTGGTCGAGGAAATGGAGCTGGCGAAGATCAGCAGAATGCGGTTGTGACAAGGTCTCGTGGGCAGAGCTCAGCAGCAGGACGAACCGATGCAGGAAACCCGAACCGCCTTCAGGGGGAGAGCTCCGATCCGATCCGGGTAGGAGATTCTGAAGCAGTGCATTCCCCCAACCTGAACCGACCCGAGCAGCTTGCCATGTACCGACCCGATCAGGCTCCCCAGCTCCGAACCGACCCGATCTCCCATCTCCGAACCAATCCGACACTTGGTGATGTTGGAACCTCTACTCGAGTCCCTACAAATGCTCTGATTCCAGCCACCAGGGTCAATGATCAGGTCAATCCATCTGCGCCCATTACTCAAGGAGATTTCTCGCGCCTACTTGACATGCTTGAGAGTACTAGGGAGGCTATGAAAATCCACGAGCGCACCAATCTCATGATGCAAGAAAATATGAGACTCATGAGCAGGGAAATTAGCGAACTCCGTAGACAGAGAACCCCATCACCAGTTCGTCACACACTAGTGGACCAGTCTTCTTCTTCCGAGGAAGAGCGGCCCCGTGAATGAAGGCCGCTCGAACGACCTCAGAATTTGGAGCAGCTGGCATTCGGATCTTTGGGGTCTCGTGAGGACATTGCAAGAGCACTAGGAAACAATGATCCCACTCAGGGGCAAAGGCTCCAGTCCCCACCTCCCGAGATCGACCGGGAGCGTAGGGAGCGGAATAGAGCAGAAGCAGCTCGAAGAAGAAGGGCTTCTCCTGAACAAGAGCCCAGAAGGAACCCGGATACCAGGGCCAGGGAAGCTGAACGGGCCCTAACTAATGCTGATGTACAGGCAATGGTGCGCCAGATTATGTCCGAGAGCCGGAACTATACCCCTGAAGATTATGGCATTGAGCGAAGCCATACTCCTTTCACTGACGACATCCTCGACTTTCAGTTTCCCCGGCGTTTTAACCTGCCACAGATGGACAAGTACAATGGAAGGACTGATCCGGGACAGCATTTGATGCGATACTCGTGGCTCATGAATGCTGCTGCTGCCCCTGATGCGGTGAAGTGTAAAGCATTCCCGATCTATTTAGAAGATGTGGCGCTGTTTTGGTTTACCCGACTTCCCCCTCGTTCGGTTTCGAATTATAGGGAACTGAGCAAACGTTTTATGAATCAGTTCCGACTCCACACCCGAAAGTCCAAGAGTGTTATTGAATTATCAAGAATTAAGCAGGCGCCAGGAGAGTCTTTAAGGTCATATCTTGACCGTTTTAACTTGGCTGTGACTGCAGTTAGTGACCCGCATGAGCCCACCATCTTGATGGCAATAAAGGAAGGAGTCGATCCTGAATCCGAGTTTGGAGATTACCTTTCTGGGAAGACACCCTCCACAAGAGAGATATTCTATGAAAAAGCCGATATTTATTTAAGACGAGAGGAGGCTAGGGCAAACCGAAAGAGAAAGTCAGAAGCGGCTTCAAAAGAAAATGTTCAGAGTAACGTCGCCGTGAAGCAGTCTGGGGAAAGTTCCGGAAAAGTTGAAGTAAATGTGGGAAACAAGAGTGGAAACGACAATTCTGGAAACGGGAGCAACAACAATAACCGTAATGCGAGCGGTAACAGAAGAAATAGAAATAGGGGAAGTGATTCTAGCAAAAGATCCCGATTCCAGACTTATGAGAATTATACACCGTTGAACGACACTCTAGAGAACATTTACCTGGATACGTACAACGTTTTGCAATATAAAAGACCGCCGCCTCGTGACTCGACAGAGAAAGAAATGGCAACTGGGAAGTTTTGTTTGTTTCATGGAACTCATGGGCATTCAACTAATGAATGTCGGCATTTGAGAGATGTGATTGAGAAGCTGCTGCGCGAAGGGAAACTGGATGAATATAAGGTTGCCCCGAGGGACAGGGGGCAAGGGGAGCAGGCTCCAAAACAGATTCTACCTGCTCCCAAGCCTACAGCGCAGCAGAAAGGCAAGGGAATTGTTATCAACTCCATAGTGGGTGGACCTCACCCAGCAATCCGTAGCTTTAGAGCAATGGATCAATATGTAAATGCTGCCAAGCACGTAGATGTGAATGAAGGTGATGATTTGGAAGATATCGCTCCCATAAAACAGCAGAAGACCATGTCTGACGACGTGGTATTCCGCAGCAGAGATAATACTGGGATCCAATCGCCCACTGATGATCCGTTGGTTATTACTACCACCATTGGGCCAGCCTTGGTTCATAAGGTGTTAGTAGACAACGGAAGTTCTGTCAATATTTTATTTAAAAGGTCATTCAATCAGATGAAGCTTGAATCTGAAGATTTGAAGCCATGTGAAGGATGGATCAGAGGCTTCAACGGGGCGTCAACAGCCCCCATGGGGTACATAGAATTGCCCATGACCTTGGGGCAAGGAGAACGCCGAAGAGTGCGGATGCTTCAGTTCGTAGTATTGGACGTAGATTCGCCTTATAATGCATTTTTGGGGAGGCCTGCCCTTGCTGAGTTCAGAGCTTGTATCGCCCCTTGGTGTTTATTGCTTAAGTTCCCAACTGAAGCCGGAACTGGAGTAATGAGAGGGGATCAAGTTTCCGGACGAGCCTGCTATGTTGCCGAATTAAAGATGTTGATGAAAGGACTTAACATCGAGAGTAAAGATGCCTCGCCTCCCCCAAAGGGGGGATCGGCATAGCAATTAGAGAAATCGACCCCGAAGGAGTTGCCCAAAGGAACGCCTGAAGACCTGGATCCCAGAAAAGACGAGGAACCAGAGACTAGAAATGCAACTCCTAATGAAGCGACAGTGGAAATTCCCATTGATGAAGCTGATCCAACGAGAGTTTTGAAGATTGGGTCTCAATTGGATCCACGTCGGGCCAAAGAACTAACGGATTTTTTGAAGGCGAACTTGGACGTGTTTGCCTGGACCCACGCTGACATGTGTGGGATATCGCCATCCATCATAAGTCACACAATAAATGTAAACCCGAAACATCCGCCTGTGAAGCAAAAGAGACGTATGCTGGGCCCAGAGAGGTCGGCTGCTCTCAAAGAGGAAGTGGAGAAGCTGAAGCAGAACGGATTTATTCGAGATTCGACATATCCCGACTGGATATCGAATCCCGTCTTGGTAAAGAAGCCGAATGGAAAGTGGCGAACTTGCATTGATTTTTCAGATTTTAACAAAGCTTGCCAAAAAGATAGTTTCCCACTTCCCAGGATTGACCAGCTTGTAGATTCGACAGCAGGTCATGAACTTCTCTCTTTCATGGATGCATATTCTGGGTACAACCAAATTCCTATGCACGTGCCAGATCAAGAACATACGAGCTTCATTACGAATTTGGGATTATATTGTTATGTCGTAATGCTATTCGGATTGAAAAACGCCGGAGCCACTTATCAGCGCTTGGTGAACAGAATGTTTTATAATCAAATAGGGAAGATTATGGAAGTTTACGTGGATGATATGCTTGTCAAATCGAAACAGTCCTCCAGCCATACGCAAGACTTGGCGGAAATGTTTGGTATCCTGCGAAAGTATCGGATGAAGTTGAATCCTCTGAAATGCTCATTTGGAGTGGCATCGGGAAAGTTCCTAGGCTTCATTGTGAGCTCCCGAGGAATTGAAATCAATCCTAGCCAAATAGCAGCGATTAGGAATATTGAAGAACCAAGAAGAATTAAAGATGTCCAAAGTCTTGCAGGGAAAGTAGCCGCGTTGAGTAGATTCATCTCCAAAGCCACAGACAAATGCGTTCCATTTTTTGATTTGATTAAAAGAGAAAAGAAGAACTTCGAGTGGACTCCGGACTGTGTTGAGGCCTTTCGAAATTTACTGGAACTGCTAGAGAAATCGCCGATTTTGTCAAAGCCAGTGGATCACGAAGAATTGTTTGTTTACTTGGCAGTCTCGGCTCACGCCGTTAGCACAGCCCTGGTTCGAGAAGAAGACAAAGTACAAAGGCCAGTATATTATGTAAGCAAGAAATTAGCAGCGGCAGAGCGCAACTACCCAAAGATTGAGAAGCTCGCTTACAGCCTCCTAATCGCATCCCGAAAACTTCGTCACTATTTCCAAGCCCATCCAATAACCATATACACTGACCAGCCCCTAAGGCAGGTGTTGCAGAGACCCGAAGCATCGGGAAGGTTGATCAAATGGAATATAGAATTAAGCTAATTTGATTTAAATTTTCAACCACGAAGGTCGATCAGGGGGCAAGCTCTAGCAGACTTTATTGCGGAGTTCACCATCCCAGAGGAGGAAGTAATCGATGAAAGAGTGATTAAGTCCGAGGATGAGTTGAAGATAGATCCATGGAAGCTATACACAGATGGAGCCAAAAACGACTGAAGGTCCGGGGCTGGAATCGTCTTAGTCACTCCTGAAGGACGGTCGTTATATTACGCTCTACGATTAGAATTTTCGGCGACTAACAATGATTCTGAGTACGAAGCCCTGATTGCCGGGCTGAAGCTTGCTAAAGACCTCGGAGTAAAAAATTTGGACATATTCTGTGACTCTAAAATCGTTGTTTGCCAAGTGCGAGAGGAATTTGTGGCTCGGGGACCTCGACTTATCGCCTACCTCAGGAAAGTGAGAGAGCTATTGAGCGACTTGGAGCGGTACAATATAACACATATCCCAAGAGCCAAAAACCAAAAGGCGGATAGGCT
Source organism: Allium sativum (assembly GCA_030737875.1). Taxonomy (NCBI): domain Eukaryota; kingdom Viridiplantae; phylum Streptophyta; class Magnoliopsida; order Asparagales; family Amaryllidaceae; genus Allium; species Allium sativum. Next base: position 280,804,675 of record CM060921.1, read on the forward strand.
GGCAAAGCTGGCTAGTTCCGACAATCCGGAAGAGACTGAAATAATTCCAATTGAAACGTTGGAATCGCCAAGCTTTGAGTCAATGGAAATTGAGTTCGCTCTCGAAGCGGAACCGGAGAAGGAGTCGTGGATGACCCCAATTAAGAACTTCCTTAAGAATGGGACACTCCCATCAAAGAAGAGTGAGAAAAGGGCAATAGTTCGCAAGGCTACCAGATATGTCATACAAGATGATATTCTTTATAGGCAAGGATTTTCTATGCCCCTGTTACGATGTGTAGCACACGACGACATCAAACGTGTACTAAGAGAAGTGCACGAAGGTGAGTGTGGAGATCATACAGGAGGTCAGACTTTAGCGAAAAAGATATTGCGATATGGATACTTCTGGCCAACAATTAATAAAGATGCAGCTGATTATTCACGACGCTGCGATAGGTGCCAGAGATTCGCCAAAATCCCCAGAGCACCGTCGACCCAACTCAAGTCAATGGTGAGTCCTTGGCCATTTGCCACGTGGGGAATTGATATCATTGGAGTTTTACCGATTGCTAAAGGATGAGCGAAATATGCAATAGTCGCTGTAGACTATTTTACGAAGTGGGTGGAAGCTGAGCCCTTGACCAAAATCACGGCAAGAAAAGTGATAAGTTTCGTGGTTAGAAATATTATATGCCGGTTCGGGATCCCAAGGACCATTATAACTGACAACGGAACCCAGTTTGATGGTACTGAATTCAGAAATTTCTGCCAGAAGTATAAGATCGACAAGCGATACACTGCGGTTGCTTATCCGCAGTCGAATGGGCAAGTTGAGGCAATAAACAAAGTAATAAAATCCATCCTCAAGAAACGGTTGGAGCGCGCAAAGGCAAAATGGGTTGACGAATTGCCCCTAGCTTTGTGGGCATATCGGACAACATTTAAGACGGCTACTGGTCATACCCCTTTCTCTCTCTCTTTTGGCTCAGAAGCAGTGATTCTGGTTTGAGCTTGACGTTCCTTCCCACAGGGTGACGTATTATGACCCAATGACGAATCGGGCACTCTTACTTGAGTCTCTTGATGAAGTCGAAGAAAAAAGGGACGAAGCAGATTTGCGTGCGGCAAGACATCGACGTCAGATGGCATGCTATTACGACAAAAAAGTTCGCCTTAGAACTTTTGAACCAGGAGATTTGGTGCTAAAAAGAGTCTTTCCATCCCTTCCTCACCTCGGTCCAAAGTGGGAGGGACCCTTTGTCATCCAACGGAAACTTGAAAAAGGAACCTTCAAGTTAACGACCGTGGATGGCGAAGAAGTCCCTAGAGCATGGAATGCCCAACACTTGATGCGATATTTGGATTAGAAATGTTGTACTCTTTGTTATTTTTCTTATGAACTCTGTAATAAGGCACGACTTGCCTTGGGAAAATCTGATGATATGAATAAAGGACTATAAAGTGGATGTAGGCTACAACTTAGCCGAACCACTATAAAAATATCGTGTGTTATTTACTTTTAGGCATTATATATATACATTCATAGACTATTCTGCTGTGATTATGGAATATAAGATGATTCAAAACCTGAAAAGGTTGAAGACAGTTTAAACACAAGAAAAAGCATAACGACTATTTGTGCGATAGGACATAAAAGAATGAGAAAACGACATTCTTAACTCTAACTCTCCGGAGAGAGAGAGAGTATAAAAGCGTCTCCGACTGAGCGCTGAGAAAGAGATCCTTCCCCGCTGAAAGACCGGGGAATGAATAGATTGCTGAGCTCGAACTCTAACTCTCCACAGAGAGAGAGTATAAAAGGACGGGAAGACGACGTCCTCTGAGGCATGAAGGTGCACCCAGACTAGGGACCACCACAGTAAGAACTCTAACCTGAATATAAGACAGGAGAGTATAAAAGAAATGCCAGAAAAAACGACAGGCACTGACGACACAGAAAATGCTATCCCGTCAGAAAATCGGGAGCATTCAGATTGCTTGATTAAGCCTTAAATAATTTGTGAGAATTGACTGGGGGCATATATGTATACACATATTTCCTCCCACCGTAATTTCATTTCATAACTATAGTATGACAGGCATTTTCACATAAGTGCAGAACTACTGACAAGCAGACATTACAGAAAATGAATTATTTTTTATTTACAAATGAATGAATTTGTACAGGAAAATAGCTAAAAAAGAAGGTGCAAGAGCCGCTCTTGTAGCAGCAATTGTTGGTTCACTGAATGCTAAAATGACACAAGGCAATCCACTGTTTAGATTTCGAGTGGGCCTTGGACTTCTTGGCGGCTTTCTCCGCATCCTTTGCCTCTTTCTCGGCCTCTGTCAAGATTCGTTTTGATTTCTTCTTTCCTGAAGATGCGGTGCTGGAACCGGTTGACTTCTTCCCGGAGGGCGGAGCGCTGGAATCAAGAGAAGATTTTTTAGCGAGTTCCTCTGTAATAGATCTAGTTGAGAGCTTAACAACTAACCTTGATCCCGCATCCACGACTGCGAGAGGCTTGAGGGCTTCAGGGTCTAGTTCTTCGGCTTTTAATTGCAAGCGTTTATCTTGATCAGCTTTCATTGTAGCCAAAGTAACATCATCAGCATTTTTTGACTCCCCGACTATTGCTACCTCTGGATCTTCCTCATGTCCTCCGTCACCGCCATCATCCTTTAAAGCTGCTATCAATTCTTCATCATGGGGAATATCAGCCTTAGATGGCTCGCTTCCTTCTCCCAAATCTATAGGAGCAGCCTTGTCCTTCCCTCCTTTTGCCTTCTCCGAAGGTTCTGCCCCAGATGCGGCTCCCTGAGTCACCTCTGTCTTTCCGAATGGCTCAACACCTACAGAGTGAGAAGCAACAGTTATCAACTCAGGAGAAAATAATGGGTTTTTCATCGATTGCTCAATCACGTGGCGAAAGGTAGAAATAGCCTTGACGAATTGAGGAGAAAAGGTAGGGATACCTTCCGAAGACTTCTCGGCAGGGGTAACTACTGTCTCTGATGCCATTTCAGGAATAGGGGATAGCAGAGTTGTTCGAGGGATTCCCGGATTTTCAGGATAATACCCCTCTACTTCAGAAGTTGCGGGGGCAGTGGAAGAGGAACCAGCCTCGAGAACATTCTTCTGTTTAGTCCTCTGTCTCCCTTCTTCCATAACATCAGCAATGAGGCGGCGCCCTTCAGCTAGGCGTTCAGGCTCATCATCCCTTAAGTATTTCTCCATCATCTTGTCTTCATCGACGGAGTCGACCTTGAGCTCCTCTTTTTCCCACTCAACAATCTGACTCCATACTTGGACTAGAGTAGATGGATAATCCTCAATCCAAGAAATGTTCCGGCGACGGATGATGTGTGCGAAGAATTCAATCATTAATTCACCGAAACCCTGAATCTCTGCCTCCGCCTCTGACAGTTGTTTGCGGGCCTCCTCCACAGATTTGATAGCACACTCAACGTTGCCCTCTGCCAGGGCAGCTCTGTTCTCTGCCTCCAGTAGCTTTGAAGCCAAGTCAGCATTCTTCTTTTCTAGCTCAACATTCCTCTTTGCTAACTCGGCATTTTTCCATTCGAGGTCAGCGTAAGCAAGGCGCGTCTTAGCAGCTTCTGACTTAGCATCATCAACTTGCTTTTTTAACTCAGAATGCTCTTGAGTGTGAGATTCAAGCAAGTCATGATAACGTTTTTGCATATCTTCAAATTGTTGTTTGAAATTCGTAGCGTCCCTCTGAGCAATAGCAAGCTGGGCCTGAGTGTCCTCCAAATCTTTTCCTAGATTCTTTAAGGCCTTTGCATCTTCTTCCGCAGTTTTTTGCATTGAATCAGCATTCGTGATTAGAGTACGGGTAATTCTAGAAAGGTTGCGTGAATATTTGAACATTTCAGAATATTGTTTTTCAACCGCGTCTATCTTTGCTTTGGCCTCGTCTGCCCACCTGGAAGAAATAGGTTCGAGGGTAGGTAAAAAAGTCAAAGTCTCGAAGTAATGTTCGGGAAATTGCTCCTTCAAATACGCCCGCTTGATTGCAGCTTCCGCATCTAGTGGTGGGGGAGCGGGGATCGTCAATTCAGTATCCCTGTGTGTGGAGGATTCAATAGTTGCTTTATCTGTCCTAGGCCATTTAGTAGCAGGGACCTTGCGTTTACTTTGAGACTCAGTATCTTTTGGAGGACTTCTCTCTCTGCTGCGTTTTCATGGGAAGAGGTGGAGTCTTTCGATTGTGGCCTGTCCTCTTCCCTACGACTTTGATAACCTATAGATTTCTCTTGGTCTGATCGAACGGGAGAGCGAGAGCGTGAGTGAAACGACCCGTAACTTCCCCGTGAAGGAAAGCACGGATAGAATTGAGAACAACACACAAATGAACGCATACGGAAGAACATTTCATTGTTATTACAACAATTCCATCAGATACAAGAATATACAGAGTATAATTGAATAAATTACATTCAACAAATATCAGAGATTACAATAAATTACATAGCAGCGGAAAAATAATATAAAACACAACTAGAAGTGATACACGGATACAGAGCTTTCCGAGCATCGTTCCAGCTGTTAATCAGGACCCTGTGAATATAAATCTGCAAAACCAAAACTACTAGCTGCCCGTGCGGAAAATAGGGGCACCCAGAGTTTAGGTTAAAACAATAAACTCCAGGTCAGTCATGTGACTGGTGTGAGAACTAAAACAGTTATAAATATTGGTTTTCAAAGTAAGGTAAATCAAGGGACCACGCCGTATAACACGGAACGGGTTTCCTCCCAAGAATACCAGTGCATAGAACACACAGCGCAATGCTAAATAAAGAAAAATGAAGCTATTATAAGACCCAGGTCCCATCACACAATGCAACGCAAGCCGGAGGATAGGGTTTTCCCTTATAATAGCCAAACATGCTTGGTACGTCAAAACAAATCATTTGATACTATTATAAGTGTATAGTGTCAAAACAATTTTCAATCATAAATATCAATCATAGACGGCATGGGTACCATATATCATGTCGCCATACTAGTTCTACAATTAAAACCGCAATATCACGTATTGGAAATTGGATTTCCGTCATGAGCCGAGGCAAGGGGCAAGCTCCTCTCCGCGTTCGAGACACTCTAGCAATGCCTCAGGACCCCACTCTGATCCTTGGAATCGGCTGGGCCGGTCCTCTCTTACTTTTGAGGATTAGTTATTCCTGAACACACGTTTCCCGATCCTTACAGACCTATATCCGAGGCGCCTCGCATTCCAACAACCACACAGGTGAAAAGTATATAAATGTCAGGGCTGGTAGGTCACTGACACCACCCTAGCTAGAAAGAAACGTCGTGCTCTCCCAGCGGTCCGTCTCCCGTTTTTGACTCATACCGAGGTGTGAGGCTCGCGAATTCACGTTATACACAAAGCTATGCCACACAGGCCGTGCTTTGATCATCAACCACAAGACTTTGCTTTTCAACAGAAGCCCTGATCATTTGCCACTTACGCATGCCACACTGGCAATTCATTCCATGCGACTGATGTCCATCGATATACAACCTCTGAGCTCGTATGTCTCAGAGAAGGGCGTTAAGCAAGAGAATAAATTCTCCGCCGCCAAACAGATGTATATTTAATAGAGATCAATCAACACAGAATAAAATCCAATGTCAGACACACAATCCATTTACAAGTTCGTTCTGGGTCTGAACGAAACCGGAGGCACTTTCCTCGCATATCCATCGATCTCCAAGTACGTCTGGACGATCACCGACTGTTTCCCTCATCCTGGGTGTACAGCCCAATCAAGATCATCAGTAATCACCCAAACGATGTGAAGACTTCCGGTCTTCTACCACCGTCTTCATCTTCGACATCTCGTCGAATCGGTTATTCAGAATGGGTATAACCCGGCCTTTCTGAATAACCCACGTATATAATAAACAAATGTTACACAAACACAACAAACGCCTCATTCCAATTCAGAATATTCTTTTATTCACAAAATCACATTCTTAGGGAAAAGGTTCCCATTAATTTTATCAAAGATAAATTCTTCTAAATTTATTCTTTAATCTTCCTTTGGATATCGTCTCAAACTAGTCGGGATTAACGAACCACACCGAAGTAATTATTTAGTTTATTTCCCAATCCCAACCTATATATCCCATGGAGCAAAACTGGTGATACTCCATATCTAACACCACGGTGTTATCGGTAAAATTAATTACCATTTCACGTTCAAATCTAATTAAAGATTTAACTATCGCTTTGGAGCAAAACTGGTGGTACTCCATTCTCGATCACCTTTCAGATTTGATAATTTAAATTATCAATTCACTTTTTAATCTAATTAAAGATTCATTAAAACTCCACTTAGTTTTAATCTTTTCAAAATTCAATATCCTGCCTTTAACTGGGTTAAAGAACCAATGTCATCAAAAACACGATTCACGACAAACCAAATCACATTTGATATTAAATACAAGGCTCTGAATAGAAAATATATCGGCTTATATTCAATATCAAATTCTGAAACCAACAAATATCGTATTGGAAATAACGATATAAAATATCTTTCAAATCCCCATAACAATATTTGTATAGTCACGAAATCCAACATCGAAATATCCCGAAGATAATTTCGATTCAGCTCCAGTCCAATCCACGTATTGGAAATTATCGATTATTTTCAACATCACTTTCAAATTCAATTTATTTATTTTAAAAATAAATTGATTTCAATTCTAGTTCAAAACTAGTTCATTTCGATAAAAATCTATTTTTATCTTTTCAAATGTGGAATTTTCCAGCCCAAATCTTTCCAATTCACATATTATAATTTTACACAAATTATAGATATTTTTAATAATTTTATCAAGGCCCGTACAGTCGATTTCCAACAACGGCCATCGAACTGCACTTACATCGACCTTTTTCGAATTTGATTTGGACATAATTCCAAATCCAACCGTTAGATTTCAAATTTCTCATATTCATTGGAAAGCTCTTTTCGATACGAACCCAACGGTTCCGGTTTTAGGAGAATCCGACGGTTGGATCTCCCGCAATGTCCGTTTGAATTAAATGGTCGAAATTCACGAACTACCGCGGCGCGGCGCGTTCTATTCAGGCCATTATATATATAATATATATATATTATATATATTTCGTCGATTTCCTTTTAAAACGAATTTTATAAATCATTTTAACTTCGTTTCAAAACCATTTCAACACTATTTCCATTCAAAGCCAAAATTGAATTTTTCTTTATAAATTCGTTTTAAAATTCATTTATATTCAATTCAAATTTTAATTCAATTTGAATTCATTTCAATTCACTTTCAATTCAATTTGAATTCGTTTTCAATTCATTTCATTTCGAAATCGTTTTCAATTCAATTCATTTCGAAATCGTTTTCAATTCATTTCGAAATCGTTTTCAATTCAATTCATTTCGAAATCGTTTTCAATTCATTTCGAAATCGTTTTCAATTCAATTCATTTCGAAATCGTTTTCAATTCAATTCATTTCGAAATCGTTTTCAATTCAATTCATTTCGAAATCGTTTAAAATCGATATAAATATCGTTCACGTCGAAATAACGCATCTCTAATCAACACGGCTTTATATTTTTCAAAACTCCTTTATTCTATCCAACAAATGAATATTTATCCCATTCAACACATGAATCTATATTTCTTTCAACACACGACTAATCTCAACACATGAGTACTGTCAACACATCACTATTTTTGTTATGTAAAATACTTTATAAAACTATGGTATCTATCGTTTGATTTTAATTAGACTTCTACTAGGAAGTAGTTCTAATTTTAAATATGATAAAGATGTAATTTATTTTATTTAAAATATTTCACTCAACACATGAACATCGTCAACACATGACTATTTTTATATTCAACACATGAATATCGTCAACACATCACTATTTTTATATTCAACACATGAATTTTCTTTTATAATATTCATTATTTTCCCGATTGGAATGAGGCCCAATCAATCACCATATAACGTTAATTATATGGATTCCATACAACACATGTATTTAACAGCATTAATAAACAATCAACCATCAACCAAAGTGCACTACGCTGTATAAGCATCAAATATAGATATCTAACGCTTATAACAGCCTGTCAATCAATCGATCGACATATTTAATCAATCAGGATGAGTGAACTTCAAATTTCATCCCAACACCCTTGTGGGGTTTTAAACAATCAAACACAGATTTTATTTGTGCAGTTGGGCGATGTGTAAAATTTATCATCCCAATCAATGTCCTTCAAATCAGTGTACATAAACAAACCGTCCGGTTTGTAAATGAATATTTTATTTATTCACTTTCACGTTAAAAATTATATTTTTAACGATAAAATATTCTATTTCAACACATGAATTTCTATTCATTTCATTTACACAATAAAAATGATATTTTTATTTTTCTAACATATTTTAGAAAATTTCGGCGGCATAACGGCACGATACTAGAAACGGGACAAGGCCTAGCCTTATCCCCGGTCTAGTGAAGGCCCACGCCATTCACACATCAATCAAATCCATTTCAATTCACCAAACAATACAATTTCAATTCAAATAATCTAACCAACTACACAACCAAACAATTTTCAAACAAGCCATCCATGGTCTGTGGATGACGGGTGTCGGGTGCTACTAAGCACCGTCTACATCCTAGTATATATATAACTAGAAAAAGAATTTAGAGTGAGAAGTTCTCACCGAAAGCTATCCAATACCACGACTCTTCATTTGATAGAAATCTTCATCTTCGTCGCATCTTCGTTGCCCGTAGTTACTACATATATAAAAATCACACATTTTTATATTTTGATGTCTTTAAAAAAAACACATTTTTATTTATTCATTTTCAATTTAAAAGTCACACTTTTATAATCACTTCATATATTTAAAAATCGAATTTTTACTATGCTATTCAATATATAAAAATTCCATTTTTACTTTCACGCTATATGGATAAAAATGCTATTTTTATACCGCTACTATATAGATAAAAATTCTATTTTTACATCGTTATTCTATATATAAAGATCTCGCCTTTTCAACTATAAAGATTTCATCTTTATATATATAAAAAAAAACAGCACTTTATTTCGACGTATAGAAAATAAAAATCAGATTTTTATTTTGCTACATACACAAAGATGATATTTTTATATTCTCTATCCTATAAAGATTATATTTTTAATACTTTAAAAATATAAAAATCATATTTTTAATATTTCTATATAGTAAAGACTATATTTTTAATACTTTAAAAATATAAAAAACATATTTTTATCACTTTAAAAATATAAAGATCATACCTTTTTCCAAATAAAAATCCTATCTTTTCACCTTTCAAAGTTCTAATCTTTTTCCATTTAAAATTCAAACCTTTTCTATTTTAAATTCTCTTTTTCTTTCAGTTTTAAAATTCCTAAAAAATCAGTTTTAATATTCCTATTAAAAATCAGTTTAAATATTCCTAAAAAAAAATCAGTTTAAATATTCCTATTTATAAAAAAATAAAATACTAAAAAAAAACAAATAAATAAAATAAAAACGACTTACAGGGGATGGAGGAGAAGAGGGGTCGGAGGGGTGGCGGGTCGTGGTGGCTGCGGCTGCGTCGGTGGATGGGGGGAGGGGGTCTCGCGGCTGTCGATTAGGGCAGGGGGGGTTGGAGCTTCGAGGTGGCGGAGGAGGAGAAGGGGAGGGCGGCGAGCTAAGGGAGGGGGTCGCGGGGTCCACCGGGGAGGGGCGGCGGCGACGATGGCTACGGGGGTGGGGGGCGATCGCGATTTCAATTTTCTTTTTTTCTTTTTTCTTCTTTTCCTTTCTGTTAAACGAAAACGGGGGGGCCAAAGGTTATAGGGAGATAGAAATTTTTTTATTAATTTAATTATTTAATTATTTTCTTTTAATTCAAAAAGTCAACTTTTTCAATCGACCTCTAAAAGAGGTCCACCGCCTGTCGCCCATAGCGTTTAACCCCCATTCCGAACACAATGGGATATGCCACGTGGGCTGATTCGACTGTTTGAATCCGTTTCTATTAAACTTACATTTAAATCACTTTATTGAATTTTAAACGTACATTTCAATTTACCGAGGTCACATACTACCTCTATAAATTCCCGAAAAATATTTTCTAGCTTCGTATTGACGATACGGTCCTAACAAAACTAGTTTCGTCGAATTCTGAGACCGTTAGAAAAATGGCCAATTTCCAGTCGATTAAAATCAACTGAAATGGTCAAAACGCGTTTTCCTTTGCCACGCTCACATATTGATTCGAAAAATTATGAAATTTGGAATCTAGCAATAATTTGACACTGCGGATCCAACAAAACTGGTTTCGTCGAAATCCGAGGTCATTTGCAAAATGTCCATTTTTAAGGGCCTGAATTCCATAGCGACTATTCAGAATTTTCAACTGGACATATCTTTTGATTCCCGCTACGAAATTTTGATTATTCGGATTCGTTGGAAAGATATTCACAATTAGATCCCATTATTTTTGGTTTCACTAAAATCCGGATTGTTTTGTACCCGGTACATTCAATTGAAGTTTGAAATCGAATTATCGAACTACCGCGCCATTTTCAATTCTAATATAATTATATATAATTATTTATATTCTAACGACGACGCGTATTTTATATATGTTGAATTCTATTCAAAATAAATTTCTCGTCGATATTATTTAAAATAATCCATTTTAAATATTCAAAATTCGCTAAAATTACCAAAATAAAAATTTTAAACTGGCCCAGATTTTGCGGGTTATTACAATCTCCCCCACTTAAAACTTTTCGTCCCCGAAAAGGAACAAAGTCGAAAGTGGTTTGATTAATCAACGCTACGTTCGATCTGGCTTCCATTCTCCAACTTTTCAGTTTCTGAGAATTTTCAAAATTTCAAAAATTTGGCTAACACCCTGAATTTTCGAAAAATTTCGCCATAACCTCCCCTGCACCGGGAGCATCGGGGAATTTCAAATAGCTTCCCCGGTCCTTCAGATCTCAAAAAGAAAAAGAAAAAGCCAAGCGGCTAGCCAATAGGCTCACAAAATCATCATCACCCAAACAAAACAGGAAATAATGTAGTAAACATGTACCTATTTGTCGGGCAAACAAATTTTATTCTTCGGCTCTAGCCTCCTTGCTATGACCTGTTCAATGTAAGTGTATATATATATGCAAGCAAATGCGACCGATTTCAATATAGTTCAATATTTGGTTCAATTAGGCATAATGGTTAAAAATTAGCAAACAATTAAACAAACAACACAAACATCAATCAATTAGTGGATTAGAGTTTCAAATTCATAAATTTTGATATATACACAGAAAATCATGTTTTGATGCCAATTCACAACAAAGTGTTCTAACTATATTAATTTTGGTTCTCACACCAGTCTAATGGAAATATATAGAAATCACACGTTCGAAACACGAATATAAATTCTGATGATGATATATCAATCATCAGAACCATCTCCGGGTGTCTAGAATGTGACTCTATATCTATCTAATATATTAAAACTTCGAATATACGTTCATGACGCGTATACGCGAAATCTATATATACTCGATTGTCCATATTCAACATAAATAAATAATCAAATACGTATAAAACGATTTAAATTTCAAAACAAAATTGTTTTTATTTGAAAAATATACTCTTCACACTCGTTCTAGGATACTACTGATCCTATCTCTAACGAGTCATTCTAATTGGATATTACTAACCCAATATCTGATGAATTCTTTCGTATGGTTCTAATGTGTCTTGTTCTCGAGCTCTGTAAACCAAAGCTCCGATACCAAATGAAACGACCCGTAACTTCCCCGTGAAGGAAAGCACGGATAGAATTGAGAACAACACACAAATGAACGCATACGGAAGAACATTTCATTGTTATTACAACAATTCCATCAGATACAAGAATATACAGAGTATAATTGAATAAATTACATTCAACAAATATCAGAGATTACAATAAATTACATAGCAGCGGAAAAATAATATAAAACACAACTAGAAGTGATACACGGATACAGAGCTTTCCGAGCATCGTTCCAGCTGTTAATCAGGACCCTGTGAATATAAATCTGCAAAACCAAAACTACTAGCTGCCCGTGCGGAAAATAGGGGCACCCAGAGTTTAGGTTAAAACAATAAACTCCAGGTCAGTCATGTGACTGGTGTGAGAACTAAAACAGTTATAAATATTGGTTTTCAAAGTAAGGTAAATCAAGGGACCACGCCGTATAACACGGAACGGGTTTCCTCCCAAGAATACCAGTGCATAGAACACACAGCGCAATGCTAAATAAAGAAAAATGAAGCTATTATAAGACCCAGGTCCCATCACACAATGCAACGCAAGCCGGAGGATAGGGTTTTCCCTTATAATAGCCAAACATGCTTGGTACGTCAAAACAAATCATTTGATACTATTATAAGTGTATAGTGTCAAAACAATTTTCAATCATAAATATCAATCATAGACGGCATGGGTACCATATATCATGTCGCCATACTAGTTCTACAATTAAAACCGCAATATCACGTATTGGAAATGGGATTTCCGTCATGAGCCGAGGCAAGGGGCAAGCTCCTCTCCGCGTTCGAGACACTCTAGCAATGCCTCAGGACCCCACTCTGATCCTTGGAATCGGCTGGGCCGGTCCTCTCTTACTTTTGAGGATTAGTTATTCCTGAACACACGTTTCCCGGTCCTTACAGACCTATATCCGAGGCGCCTCGCATTCCAACAACCACACAGGTGAAAAGTATATAAATGTCAGGGCTGGTAGGTCACTGACACCACCCTAGCTAGAAAGAAACGTCGTGCTCTCCCAGCGGTCCGTCTTCCGTTTTTGACTCATACCGAGGTGTGAGGCTCGCGAATTCACGTTATACACAAAGCTATGCCACACAGGCCGTGCTTTGATCATCAACCACAAGACTTTGCTTTTCAACAGAAGCCCTGATCATTTGCCACTTACGCATGCCACACTGGCAATTCATTCCATGCGACTGATGTCCATCGATATACAACCTCTGAGCTCGTATGTCTCAGAGAAGGGCGTTAAGCAAGAGAATAAATTCTCCGCCGCCAAACAGATGTATATTTAATAGAGATCAATCAACACAGAATAAAATCCAATGTCAGACACACAATCCATTTACAAGTTCGTTCTGGGTCTGAACGAAACCGGAGGCACTTTCCTCGCATATCCATCGATCTCCAAGTACGTCTGGACGATCACCGACTGTTTCCCTCATCCTGGGTGTACAGCCCAATCAAGATCATCAGTAATCACCCAAACGATGTGAAGACTTCCGGTCTTCTACCACCGTCTTCATCTTCGACATCTCGTCGAATCGGTTATTCAGAATGGGTATAACCCGGCCTTTCTGAATAACCCACGTATATAATAAACAAATGTTACACAAACACAACAAACGCCTCATTCCAATTCAGAATATTCTTTTATTCACAAAATCACATTCTTAGGGAAAAGGTTCCCATTAATTTTATCAAAGATAAATTCTTCTAAATTTATTCTTTAATCTTCCTTTGGATATCGTCTCAAACTAGTCGGGATTAACGAACCACACCGAAGTAATTATTTAGTTTATTTCCCAATCCCAACCTATATATCCCATGGAGCAAAACTGGTGATACTCCATATCTAACACCACGGTGTTATCGGTAAAATTAATTACCATTTCACGTTCAAATCTAATTAAAGATTTAACTATCGCTTTGGAGCAAAACTGGTGGTACTCCATTCTCGATCACCTTTCAGATTTGATAATTTAAATTATCAATTCACTTTTTAATCTAATTAAAGATTCATTAAAACTCCACTTAGTTTTAATCTTTTCAAAATTCAATATCCTGCCTTTAACTGGGTTAAAGAACCAATGTCATCAAAAACACGATTCACGACAAACCAAATCACATTTGATATTAAATACAAGGCTCTGAATAGAAAATATATCGGCTTATATTCAATATCAAATTCTGAAACCAACAAATATCGTATTGGAAATAACGATATAAAATATCTTTCAAATCCCCATAACAATATTTGTATAGTCACGAAATCCAACATCGAAATATCCCGAAGATAATTTCGATTCAGCTCCAGTCCAATCCACGTATTGGAAATTATCGATTATTTTCAACATCACTTTCAAATTCAATTTATTTATTTTAAAAATAAATTGATTTCAATTCTAGTTCAAAACTAGTTCATTTCGATAAAAATCTATTTTTATCTTTTCAAATGTGGAATTTTCCAGCCCAAATCTTTCCAATTCACATATTATAATTTTACACAAATTATAGATATTTTTAATAATTTTATCAAGGCCCGTACAGTCGATTTCCAACAACGGCCATCGAACTGCACTTACATCGACCTTTTTCGAATTTGATTTGGACATAATTCCAAATCCAACCGTTAGATTTCAAATTTCTCATATTCATTGGAAAGCTCTTTTCGATACGAACCCAACGGTTCCGGTTTTAGGAGAATCCGACGGTTGGATCTCCCGCAATGTCCGTTTGAATTAAATGGTCGAAATTCACGAACTACCGCGGCGCGGCGCGTTCTATTCAGGCCATTATATATATAATATATATATATTATATATATTTCGTCGATTTCCTTTTAAAACGAATTTTATAAATCATTTTAACTTCGTTTCAAAACCATTTCAACACTATTTCCATTCAAAGCCAAAATTGAATTTTTCTTTATAAATTCGTTTTAAAATTCATTTATATTCAATTCAAATTTTAATTCAATTTGAATTCATTTCAATTCACTTTCAATTCAATTTGAATTCGTTTTCAATTCATTTCATTTCGAAATCGTTTTCAATTCAATTCATTTCGAAATCGTTTTCAATTCATTTCGAAATCGTTTTCAATTCAATTCATTTCGAAATCGTTTTCAATTCAATTCATTTCGAAATCGTTTTCAATTCAATTCGTTTCGAAATCGTTTTCAATTCAATTCATTTCGAAATCGTTTAAAATCGATATAAATATCGTTCACGTCGAAATAACGCATCTCTAATCAACACGGCTTTATATTTTTCAAAACTCCTTTATTCTATCCAACAAATGAATATTTATCCCATTCAACACATGAATCTATATTTCTTTCAACACACGACTAATCTCAACACATGAGTACTGTCAACACATCACTATTTTTGTTATGTAAAATACTTTATAAAACTATGGTATCTATCGTTTGATTTTAATTAGACTTCTACTAGGAAGTAGTTCTAATTTTAAATATGATAAAGATGTAATTTATTTTATTTAAAATATTTCACTCAACACATGAACATCGTCAACACATGACTATTTTTATATTCAACACATGAATATCGTCAACACATCACTATTTTTATATTCAACACATGAATTTTCTTTTATAATATTCATTATTTTCCCGATTGGAATGAGGCCCAATCAATCACCATATAACGTTAATTATATGGATTCCATACAACACATGTATTTAACAGCATTAATAAACAATCAACCATCAACCAAAGTGCACTACGCTGTATAAGCATCAAATATAGATATCTAACGCTTATAACAGCCTGTCAATCAATCGATCGACATATTTAATCAATCAGGATGAGTGAACTTCAAATTTCATCCCAACACCCTTGTGGGGTTTCAAACAATCAAACACAGATTTTATTTGTGCAGTTGGGCGATGTGTAAAATTTATCATCCCAATCAATGTCCTTCAAATCAGTGTACATAAACAAACCGTCCGGTTTGTAAATGAATATTTTATTTATTCACTTTCACGTTAAAAATTATATTTTTAACGATAAAATATTCTATTTCAACACATGAATTTCTATTCATTTCATTTACACAATAAAAATGATATTTTTATTTTTCTAACATATTTTAGAAAATTTCGGCGGCATAACGGCACGATACTAGAAACGGGACAAGGCCTAGCCTTATCCCCGGTCTAGTGAAGGCCCACGCCATTCACACATCAATCAAATCCATTTCAATTCACCAAACAATACAATTTCAATTCAAATAATCTAACCAACTACACAACCAAACAATTTTCAAACAAGCCATCCATGGTCTGTGGATGACGGGTGTCGGGTGCTACTAAGCACCGTCTACATCCTAGTATATATATAACTAGAAAAAGAATTTAGAGTGAGAAGTTCTCACCGAAAGCTATCCAATACCACGACTCTTCATTTGATAGAAATCTTCATCTTCGTCGCATCTTCGTTGCCCGTAGTTACTACATATATAAAAATCACACATTTTTATATTTTGATGTCTTTAAAAAAAACACATTTTTATTTATTCATTTTCAATTTAAAAGTCACACTTTTATAATCACTTCATATATTTAAAAATCGAATTTTTACTATGCTATTCAATATATAAAAATTCCATTTTTACTTTCACGCTATATGGATAAAAATGCTATTTTTATACCGCTACTATATAGATAAAAATTCTATTTTTACATCGTTATTCTATATATAAAGATCTCGCCTTTTCAACTATAAAGATTTCATCTTTATATATATAAAAAAAACAGCACTTTATTTCGACGTATAGAAAATAAAAATCAGATTTTTATTTTGCTACATACACAAAGATGATATTTTTATATTCTCTATCCTATAAAGATTATATTTTTAATACTTTAAAAATATAAAAATCATATTTTTAATATTTCTATATAGTAAAGACTATATTTTTAATACTTTAAAAATATAAAAATCATATTTTTATCACTTTAAAAATATAAAGATCATACCTTTTTCCAAATAAAAATCCTATCTTTTCACCTTTCAAAGTTCTAATCTTTTTCCATTTAAAATTCAAACCTTTTCTATTTTAAATTCTCTTTTTCTTTCAGTTTTAAAATTCCTAAAAAATCAGTTTTAATATTCCTATTAAAAATCAGTTTAAATATTCCTAAAAAAAAAATCAGTTTAAATATTCCTATTTATAAAAAAATAAAATACTAAAAAAAACAAATAAATAAAATAAAAACGACTTACAGGGGATGGAGGAGAAGAGGGGTCGGAGGGGTGGTGGGTCGTGGTGGCTGCGGCTGCGTCGGTGGATGGGGGGAGGGGGTCTCGC
Source organism: Allium sativum (assembly GCA_030737875.1). Taxonomy (NCBI): domain Eukaryota; kingdom Viridiplantae; phylum Streptophyta; class Magnoliopsida; order Asparagales; family Amaryllidaceae; genus Allium; species Allium sativum. The sequence continues at coordinate 280,821,881 of CM060921.1, forward strand.
GGCTGTCGATTAGGGCAGGGGGGGTTGGAGCTTCGAGGTGGCGGAGGAGGAGAAGGGGAGGGCGGCGAGCTAAGGGAGGGGGTCGCGGGGTCCACCGGGGAGGGGCGGCGGCGACGATGGCTACGGGGGGGGGGGGGTGCGATCGCGATTTCAATTTTCTTTTTTTTTTTTTTTCTTCTTTTCCTTTCTGTTAAACGAAAACGGGGGGGCCAAAGGTTATAGGGAGATAGAAATTTTTTTATTAATTTAATTATTTTCTTTTAATTCAAAAAGTCAACTTTTTCAATCAACCTCTAAAAGAGGTCCACCGCCTGTCGCCCATAGCGTTTAACCCCCATTCCGAACACAATGGGATATGCCACGTGGGCTGATTCGACTGTTTGAATCCGTTTCTATTAAACTTACATTTAAATCACTTTATTGAATTTTAAACGTACATTTCAATTTACCGAGGTCACATACTACCTCTATAAATTCCCGAAAAATATTTTCTAGCTTCGTATTGACGATACGGTCCTAACAAAACTAGTTTCGTCGAATTCTGAGACCGTTAGAAAAATGGCCAATTTCCAGTCGATTAAAATCAACTGAAATGGTCAAAACGCGTTTTCCTTTGCCACGCTCACATATTGATTCGAAAAATTATGAAATTTGGAATCTAGCAATAATTTGACACTGCGGATCCAACAAAACTGGTTTCGTCGAAATCCGAGGTCATTTGCAAAATGTCCATTTTTAAGGGCCTGAATTCCATAGCGACTATTCAGAATTTTCAACTGGACATATCTTTTGATTCCCGCTACGAAATTTTGATTACTCGGATTCGTTGGAAAGATATTCACAATTAGATCCCATTATTTTTGGTTTCACTAAAATCCGGATTGTTTTGTACCCGGTACATTCAATTGAAGTTTGAAATCGAATTATCGAACTACCGCGCCATTTTCAATTCTAATATAATTATATATAATTATTTATATTCTAACGACGACGCTTATTTTATATACGTTGAATTCTATTCAAAATAAATTTCTCGTCGATATTATTTAAAATAATCCATTTTAAATATTCAAAATTCGCTAAAATTACCAAAATAAAAATTTTAAACTGGCCCAGATTTTGCGGGTTATTACAGTGAGGTTCGAGAGCGATAGGGATCATAAGGCCTTCTCTCCTCCCTACCGCGATCGTCGCGGCGATCATACTCGATATCCTGAGGTGGATTAGACATGCTGCGGCGGAGCTTCCTGATATCATAGTAAGATCGGGACATCGTGCCTGCACAATAAGACAAATGAAATTCAGAATCAATAGTTTCACAGAGAGAGAGGTGCAATGAATGCTAATGCTGTTGTATAAAGTGTGTCCTAAGTGGTGTGTTTCCCCCCGACCAACTCGAGTCTGAAGCTAGACTAGTACGGGCAGGCTCTTTGGCCTTAGCAGGAGTAGTCTCTTCAGAAGAGGTGAAGATTAAGGGATCCTTCCTAAAATCCTCTAAAATGCTAATGCTGTTGTATATAGTTTCAGGTAAGGGGAGATCCCCCAAACCCTGAAATAATGGGTCGTCAGTACTGGGGACATCTCCCTCGGAAGCATTAAGTGGCGACTCTTTGGAGGATGTTGACTTTTCCAGAGAAGTAGCCTCCTCGGGGGCAGTATACCCTTCACGATGTTTGTAGGCCAAATTAGCCAATTCGTCATCTTGAGTAGAAGATGGAGAAGGTGAAGTTTGAAGAGGCACTGCAGGAACTCCAAAACCTTCTCCTATCTCTGGAACTACATCCACTGGAGGAATATATACGTATGGAGCCGTCCCATGACCGATACTACGAAAAACAGATAACAGCCCATGAAAGTGAAGATATTCGTCCTTAAGGACTTCATCAATAGTCAGGAATTTCTGGTCGCCATTAAGAAGCTGGTGCATCCGATCAAAGAACACCTGATCTGATATTTGTTTTGGGTTGTCGACTACAAGCAAAAAGAAAAACAAGTTAAGGAGATGACTCGAGTGTATAGAGCCCAGATTTAGAAAATCAGTGCTTTACTTGATTTCGTCCACCTCCTGGCACATCCAGGCAGTCGCTTCACATAAAACCACTCCAGTCTGGAATCTCCAGCTTTACTACTGAATGGCGTTGAAATTATCTTCCTCTTGGGAACAGATTCAAAATAGCAAAAAGAAGGAGTTTCTCGAGCCCGATGCTTGAAGTTGTAGAAGAAATGAACGTCATCGAAAGTGAGTTCTATGCCTAGGATCTCACGATATGCTATATATAAAGTGTGTAAGTAAGCATAAGAATTGGGATGCAGCTGCATGGGGGCAATCTGCATTTGTCTTAGAAAATCTACGATGAAGGGAGAAAATGGAGGGATAGCACCGACCATGCACATCAACCGGGTGATTGCCATATATCCTTCCAAAGGATTGTGGGGACGATCAGATCTCGAAGGAACTAGAGTGTCCTTTTTCATTATCCCGTACTTTAAGCAAATTCGGATAAGTCGGTCGTTGTCGATTGTTGATTCAACGGAATCTGGAGGTGATTCCAATATGACAGCCGATTCAAATTCATCAGGGGCCCGGTCGTCACCAATCCCTCCTTCCTCCTCAAAACCTAGAGAAACTTCATTCTCTGAAGACACTTCGTCACTTTCACGCTTTCCAACCTCGTAGTCTGAACCCTCGTTATTCCGTTCTAGATCCGACGGAGAAGATATGTCCTCGAGAGTAATTTTGTTAGAGGTTTCCGGGGCTTCTTTCCTCTCAGCTAGTCTGGAAGAGCGTCTGGGTCTCATGGTCATAAAACTATTGAAGAAGCAATAGCACAAATTAGAGCAAATTAGCCCGTATCCCCCCGTGCATGTGTACAAACTAAAGTGTAAACAATGTATACGGAAGGTGCAAAGTAAATGTTTAAAAGTGCGACGAAAAAGTTTGGCAAAATATAAAGAGTTGAAGTAATTCTTGATGTCCAGTTACGTTCGCAAGGCACTATCCTAACTGTCCATTAAATTGAAGATTATGCCGAAAGTTGATTGGGCCAGTTAGACGAGTTTTTATGCGTTAAGGTAGACTGTGCTTCGGTTCGGTTCGGGTGCATTCATTGGGATCGGATCGGGGGCGTGGCCTTAGGCTTGGATATCTCATTGAAACGCAGAAATCAAAATCGAATCGGATCGGAGGCAAAGTCCCCTAACGGTTCGGATTGGATCACGTAGTTATACTTCTCCTCCGTCATCTTACGGTCCGACCCGATCCGGTTAGGTAGGCTCCTTTCCCCCTTCTTTAAATACTTGCTCCGACCCGATCCGATCTCCTGGATTTCTTTTTTCTTTCTTTACTTGCCCCGACCCGGTCCGACCTCCTGAATTTCCTTCTTCCCTTGTCTTTTCACCTTCCACATCCCTCCGAACCGAACCGATTCCCTATTATCTTCTTCTCCTTCGCCCTCTTTCTTCCCTAACCGACGCCAAGGCCAGTTTCGTGCCAGTCACTCAAATCAAAGCCAAGCTATCATGCGTTGGCGCACTCAACGACGGATTCTAATCCCTTCCATTCCAACCACGAGATGGCGACGAGTCTACTGGCGACGATGACGAGGGGGGGTCACAGTGGCAAGGTCATCAGAGTTTCATACTCGAATCATCCTAATCGTCTACGAATCCGAATCGAGAGTAATTAAAGAAGGAATTGTTCAAAGTTTTATAACCTACCGGTGTAATTACTTCGAGAATTAAGAGGAATTTTGATGTTTCACGAATTGAGATTTTTCTCGTTTTGCAGAACTTGGGGAGTAAAACAGTAAAAGTGAGAGAAGGAAGAAGAATCGGTTTATATAGAGGAGTAGGGTATCCATTCGTCTCACCATTCGGATCGGCGGCCCAATAGAAGAACCCCCGTTCGGATCGGATGGACAGTCCAGAAGCGAAGCTTGGCCCAACAGTCCAGTGAAAAATAGAAAGGAGAAGGGGTCTGTTCGGGTCGGAATCCGAACCGAACCGAGTTCTTTAGCTCAGCAACGAACTAAATTGAAATCTGAAGAAAAAGATGAAAACACAAGGAAAATCAAAAGAAAAATCACCTCGAAGAGCACTGTGCAATAATAATCAAAGCATGCTCCATCTCCAACAGAAGCATCCTTTGAGGGGGCAAAATGTTAGCCCACTTTGTGAACTGTGCAACACAAAGTCAAGATGTGAAATATTGAAGAGCTTGAAAAACACTGAAGCGGGTCGGATCGGAGCAGTGTAGCGGTTCGGATCGGATAAAGTCTGATGTTCGGATCGGTGAACTATTGTTGTTGGAATCAGAGAGGCACGTCTGTTCGGATCGAAGAGCAACCTATTTCCAGCTGGAGCGAAGAGCAACAGATCTGAGCGGAGCGGAGTAAATACAGGGATTAGTCCTAACTCAATCCGGGTCGGATCGGGTACTCCGATCTGAACCCCTTGTGCATACCCTTCTGACCCGAGCCTGTCTTCCACGTCACTCTCCTGCATGGGCGCCTGGTTATTCGGAGCAGCTATGACCAGTTCCTACCCACAACGTCCACTACTCTGATGCGTTGTCAACATAGAAATCCATCCGAACCCGAGGCTGATGGGATGGATGACACGTGGCTCCGATCCGGATCGGGTTCTGAGCAAATTCTCACCTATAAATACCCCGTCTGGAGACAAAGAAAAGGATCTTTTTTCTAGCACTTTGAGAGTTCAACCACCATCATAACCCGAATTCCAGCACTCCCGGAAAATCCAAATCTTCTTTCATTATTTGTTTTTAGATAATTCAGTGATTGTAAGTGAGTTGTGACAGAAATCAAGTGAATATTTCATTGTATTTTCAACTACATCATTGAAAATAGTGAAAGACAAGTGGACGTAGGCATTTCTTCGCCGAACCACTATAAATCCTGTGTGTTCATTTTTCTTTTGATCTCATTTCATTTTGCTTATATTCAATTTGGGTGTTAGAACCACTTTTTGGTCTAACATATATAATCGTTAATTATATATTGATTCTGTTTATCAGAATATTTCATATAGAAATGAAACTAATGTTAATTATATTGGTTAACATCTGTGAATGCAGGGAGACAGGTTGGAGGGATCCAACTGGATTCCTCAATATTATAATACTGTTTGTTTTCATATATTGTGAAATATGATGTGATATAAAATTTGTGATTGATTATGATGACACTGGTCATGTTATTTGTTATTTTAAATACAATATGAAATACTGGAATGTAAAAAGGAAATTTTCAAAGTGAGTATTGAAAATGAAATATTTTTATATAGAATAAATAGGATATTATAAACGGAAATATTTGGAACACAAATATTGGAAAATATAATTAAGGAAATAATTGGGAAATGAATAGAATTATGTTAAAGGATTTATATAAAATGAATAGGATTATATAAAAGGATTTATATAAAATGAATAGGATTATATAAAAGGATTTATATAAAACAAATAGAATTTTATAAAAGGATTTATATAGAATAAATAGAATTATATAAAGGGAATTATAAATGAGATTTAAGAGTTAGAAATAAAAAGGAGATTTGTATTAAAAATTCCACAAATAAAAATATAAATAGAATTTGGGTTTGAGATATTGTTTTTAAAATACGAAATCAAACTGTTTTGATTGCGAAGAAGAAATATTATTCACATTTAATGTGAATAAAGGATTTAAGTAAATATTTTGCAAATAAAATTTTATAAAGGAATTTGGGGTTTGAACTAGGAATTTAAATGCAATTACTGAAATTAGAAACTGGTTGGAAATTAGTTGCGTTGAATGACTTTCTGGTCTTCGATCTGATGTTGGTTTCGGCCTTCGGGGTTTATGCTTGGGAAGTTTTTCTCTTACTAGTTTACAGTTAGAGACTGACAAAGGTGGAAAGATATTGATGCGTGAATCAGAAATGGAAAAGTTTTCCAAAGTTAATAACATATACTTTCTAATTTTAGAAAATAAGGAATTTATGAATATATGGAAACGATAAATGGGAAATTGGGAAATGAAATGATGATTGATCAGTAAGATTTCCATTTGGGAATACGACCGTTGTTTGTACACATGTTTTCCTTTGATAGTTAAATCACCGACTATCAAAGATTTTGACCATTTTTGTTGTTAAGACGGAAAGACCGGGATCAGATATATTATCTGAAAACCACTCCATATGGCATTAGCGTTGCGAATCAAATATGATGAAGATAATTGAAGACAGAGTTATGCAAGGGCTGTCCTGCTTACAGAATAGTTCCTTCGATCTGTCCAGTCCCAAGATGACCTGTATGGAAGAATGTCTAACGGAGTATATTTAATGGATCGCGTAAGTTGACCTCTTCAAACGTATTTACATTTGGTGGCGGAGGAATTCGTTTCTCTTAGCTATTTACCTGTGATATGTTTAGAGAAATCAATTTGTGATTTAGCGGGTATGATGATGTGGCATTCAAAGTGAATGAAGATGTGGTTTGAAAAGGATACATTATGGCCTCTAGCCTCACAACCGAGGAATGGTATAAAATCGGGTAGGTCGCATGGCTAAGTGGTTAGCTGCCAATTAGGGTGTATTGTCACCTGATCTAGAGAAATTACATTTACTTCTATAATCTATTTCGATGTTGTCCTTTCGGGAAACGGTTGCTGATCCCAACCGTTAGTGATAATATATTCGGTACACTCAAGCGAAATGAGTGACCGGTCATGTTTATCCTGGGTTACAAGATGTTCTTGTTGAACCAGGTGTATTCCTCTCCAGAGATACACTGTCGGAAGGTGGTCCCATACCTTGCCAGTTGGAATCCATTACCCAATAAGCTTCTGCGGTTTTTGATTATATATTATGTATGTGGAACGTGAGATGAAAGCGTTCTGCTATATGATTATTATATTGTGGTTGATAGACACTATTATAATATCCAAAGAGTTTTTATATAAAGATTATCATTTATTTCAAAAGGATTTTTGAATGTTGGACCAAGTGTTTTGGATTCTCATAAGGGAAAACCCATTCCGTTATACGGTGTGGTCTTATGAGATATCGTTTAATTGCTCAAACTGTTTTAAATGGTTTTACTCATACCAGTCCCATGACTGACCCGGAGTTTATTTTTTTTGTTTTCCCTAAACTCTTGGGTGCCCAATTTTGCATGGGCAGTCAAGTAGTCGGGATTTCGCAGATACTTGAAAAGCTGGAGCAGGAGGCTTTAGGATTATAGCTATTGTTTATTTCCGCTGAGTTGCAAGTGTTGCACTCTGATAATGGTATTGTATAAATATACTATTTTGATTTCAAGCTATGTTGTATAATATATTTTATTTGTTCCACTGTGAGATTCATGTTACTCTGATGTTGTAGTTGTCTTCTTCTTCTTCTATTCTAATTTTCTATCTTATTTATTCTCACCCTCTAAGTTCTTTCTATTAACTATCCGGTATTTCTGATGCTTGGATAGTCGACATTGAGTTTATGTCGATAACCAGGATCATGGAAACACAGGTCGTTACCAAATTCGACGAAATTAATTTTGTTAGTACCGTATCGTCAAAACATAACTAGAAATATTTTTTCTGTAATTTTTAGAGTCAGTTTGTGGCCCCGGTAAATTTAAATGTACGATCGAATTAAATAAATAAATTATTTATATTTTAAATTAAAGAAAAGTGGATTGAGACGATCAAACGGGCTGACGGGACCTAGTCCATTGTGTCCGGAATAGGGGTATTTGGCTAGGGGCAATATTCTTTGGGCTGAAATTGGTGCTGAAAGGGTTAACGGGCTTAAACTAAAGATTTAATATTATTTTATTATAAATAGGAATAAAAAAATCAAAACCAGAACCCTAATTCCCATTTATATCCTACAGCCACCGCCATCTCATATGAATGGCCAAGATGTTCGATTTTTACAGTCTCAATTATTCTCAGTCCGTTTCAAATTAAGTTCCAACTCCAAAGCGATGTTTATAGAGAAAAGTGTGGCCTTTGATTTCGTATGGATGAGATGATTTATTGTCTAACATGTTGGGAGAATTCAGAGCTCAAAGTGACGGAAATCGATGGGGTTTTGGGGCCGCCAGGGGGTGTCGAAGTTCACCGTGTTGCCGACGCTGGTGGGAACGGAGGGTGAAGCTTCTCGTGGTGCTGACGGATTGATGGCCGGTGGTGTGTTTAGGCATGAGAGAAGGGAGGAAGGGCATGATGTTTTGGGTTTCACTGTTCGTAGGTTACAGAACATAGCGGGATGAAGGTGTAGTATAATTATTAAATAAATTAATTATCTTAGTTTATATTAACTATGTCATTAACGTTTAAAATACGATAACTTGTTCAAACAGCAACGGAATCAGACGTTTTATAATGCGTTGGAATCGCAGAAAAGAGATCTACATTTCTGGACTGACTAGAACGAATTCTGAGCAGATCAGATTTTGGCTAAAAATTCGATTCTGAATTATTCAGAATTAAAAGCAATGTGAGATTTCTATTTTTAATAATTAATTAAAATTTAATTATTTCTCGCTATTTGAAATCCATTATGTACGATTATAAAATCAGATCTGTGATGTTTGGATTGGAATTAGTTGATTGTTGATTGTGATGGATTGTGATGCTCATGTTTGTTAGATCTGGATCTACAATACAAATTCTTTCTTTTATTTGAATCTAGAATTATTGTTAGATCTCGATTTGAAATAAAAAAATTATTTTTATTTCAGATCTATGAATAATGATTGGGTTTTACAATATGAGTTTTATCTTTTACTTAGATATATGAAAACATGGTTTTGTCAAAATTAGATTTACAATAAAAATTTCATTTTTATTGATTACATGAAGCATGATCTTTGTCAAAAAATTGTTTTCATTTCAATAAAAGAAATTATGTGACGACCCCAAACCCCCATAAGACGGTGGCAAGGGTAATCTTTGGAATATAACACATAACAGATGACAGCAGAACAGAAATAAATAAATACACCAGATAATGTACAATAGAATACACTGGATAAACATAATCATCAGAGTTACACTGTATATAGGATCATACTTAGTACAAAATACAGCTCAGCTTTACATAAAATGTCTACAGCGGAAAAGAAAACATAATATGTACAACAGGAGCTGAATAGCATAAAAAGAGATAAATGATAGAATCCATCTTCAGCTCTAGCTATCTAGAAAGAGCCTGCTAAAACCTAAATACAAGGCTGCCCGTGTAGAAAAAAGGGCACCCGATTTTGCAAGTGAAACAAACTACGAGTCAGTCATGGGACTGGTATGAGAAATCTACTTAACACATTTTTCAATATGGCTAATCACAGAACCATGCCACTTTCGCGGAACGGGTTTACTCCATTGGATTGCCAGTGTTTTAAAACAAGTAAATCTTTTAAACATCGCAATGCTTTTTATAAAAATGAAGCCATTATAAGACTCAGTTCCCATCACACAATGCAACACAAACCGGGGGGATAGAGTTTTACCTTATAATGACCAAAATATGCTTGATACGAATAAAACAAAAGCATTTAATATTATTACAAGTGTTTATATGTTTCGAAAGCAAATTTCAATCATAACTATCAATCATAGACGGCATGGGTACCATATATCATGTCGCCATACATATATACAATCAAAACCGCACGGTGTCGTATTTGGAAATTGGATTTCCGTCATGAACCAAGGCAAAAGATAGTCCTTACCGAATTCGAGACAATCTAGCCTATCATGTCTCAGGAACAACCGCAACTACACCTTGGATCGTCAGGGCCGGTCCAACGATGTGGATTAAAATGCCTGAACACTGCGTTTCCCCGCCCTTTGGGGCGTAAATGAGCCAAATGACTCCATCGGCTCCACACAGTCATCGATATATCCGAGGCGCCTCGCAACAGCAACAACCACACAGGTGAAAATAATATAAATGTCAAGGCTGGTAGGTCACTGACACCACCCTAGCTAGAAAGAAACGCATGTCCTCCCTGAGGTCCTCTCCCGTTTCTGGTTCATACCGGAGTGTGAGGCTTGCGAATCAAAATTATACACAAAGTTATGCCACACAGGTCGTTCTTTGATCATCAACCACAAGACTTTGCTTTTCAACAGAAGCCTTGATCATCTACCACTTAGGCATGCCACACAGGCAATTCACTCCATGCGACTGATTTCTATCGATATATAACCTCTGAGCTCGTACGTCTCAGAAAAGGGCGTTAAGCAAGAGAATAAATTCTCCGCCGCCAAACAGATATATATTTAATAGAGATCAATCAGCACAGAACAAAATCCAATGTCATACACACGGTCCATTTACAAGTTCGTTCTGGGTCTGAACGAAACCGGAGGCACTCAATACCTCGCTTATCCGTACAATCAACAAGTACGTCCGGACGGCTACTACAGCCCCTTCAAGGTAGATACTCCTATCATGAGCATCAGTAGCACCCCTCCATTCGACGTGAAGATCATCGATCTTGCATCGACTTCATATCTTCGACTTTCAATCGTCGATCAATTATTTGAAATGAGAATTAACTCAGCCTTTAGAATTTCAAATCAATTCATTTCAATGGTTAAATTATTCGATATCACAAATTCTGTTCTTTAATGTAATTTTCACGCCAAGCACATTCAACCATCAAATATCACATAAACCAAGCAAATTCAGTTTATTTCCATTCCATATCGTTTATAATATTTTATCACGATTTATCGCTATTTTTATTTATTTAAAAATAGCCAATTTATTCAAACGACGCTTCAGGCCATAACGCGGCCGTGGCACTGTTTTTCTTCAGATTTGATTTACACATATCTGAAAATCTAACCGTTAGATCTTCACAAATTTTATATCATTATAAAGATCTTTTCAAAATGAATCCAACGGCTTCAGTTTTGGGAAAATCCGACGGTCGGATCTCCCGCACTAATCGTTTGAAGTTACGATTTCAAAATACGAACTGCAGCGTCGTTATTCGATTTAATTTAATTATACTTATATATAATTATAAATATAATCGATTCTAGCGCTGTTTTTCTTCAGATTTGAATTAAACATTCCAGACAATCCAACCGTTGGATCTTCACAAAGTGGGTGTCGTTGGAAAGATATTTCCAAAGCGAACCCAACAGTTTCGGTTTCGGGAAAATCTGATGGTCGGATCTCCCGCACTAATCGTTTGAAATCACGGTTTCAAAACACGAACTGCAGCTTCGTTATTCAATATATTTTAATTATATATATATATATGTGTGTATATATATATAATTCATTCTTCGATTTCAAAACTATATTCACTTCATATATTTGATAAAAATGACATTTTTATCCAACAGTTATTTATTTCATCACATCACTATTTTTAACACTTTATATTCACAATAAAAATGTAGATTTTATTGTTCAATCTATATATTCAACACATGAATGTTTTCGACTTCACACATACGATAAAAAATATGATTTTTATCGTTCTAGTCCTTTATTCAACACATGTATGTTTTCTATAGTTTATATATATAATAAAAATGTGATTTTTATTGTTAAACAATTTATTTCAAAACATGATTATTTTATATAGTTCATACATAAGGTAAAAATGTTATTTTTATATTTCAAAGAATTTATTCAACACATGAACTTCATTCAACACATGAATTTCTATTCAACACATGAATATAGTTTCAACACATGAAAACAATTTTAACACATGAATATTATTGAAAATTTTGGCAGCATAATGGCAGGGTAGTTAAAACCGGCACCGTCCCTAGTACGGCTCCTCGCTCTACCTTAAAGCCTCGCAGCTTTTGACAATAGGGATTTTCAATATCTAGTTCTTACGCAGATGAATTTTCCCATATACTAATCCTATTGGGATTTCAATCACAATCAATCATTTCAAATCAACTATTCATGATATTCACCAAATTCACACCAACCAATAATCCAAACAATATCACAACCAATATATATCGTCCATGGTTTGTGGACGAGGCGAGTATATATATATATATATGTGGATATACGTATATAACTATATTTCAATTTCATTTCAAATTCATTTCAACGCATATATCACTTTTGCAACGCATATATCACTTATACATCGAACATACGACTGATACAACTCTTATACATGTGGTGTACAACGCTTATATAACTCATACATCGACTATATAATTTATACATCGTCGTTTTCCATATCGTTCATAAATTAGAAATCTCACATTGGGTTCCACTCCTCTAAAAATTGTAGAAGGCTCAGAAAAATATCCGGTCTCTTCTAGAATGTAGAAGACGTCCGCACGAGTCCATTGTCTCTTGTTTCACTGGATTTCGACAACGTACCAAAAAGATATGATTTTTACAGTGAAATCATAAACCATAGTGCTTTAAAGTGCTATAAACTAATAAAAATAAATAAACCATTGCCCTCACTTAAATCTTCAAAACTAGGTCTTCAATTTTCGTCGAATCCGTGGAGCGATACGTCGATCAGCCTGCACCACGTCGTCGGGCTTGGAGTCGCGCGCCGGAGCCACACCAGGTTGGTCAACTCGATCGCACGGTGGAGGAGGTACGGCGGCTCGAACGGCGAGACTTTGAAGCGGCGGATCTCGATGCAGGAGCGACGAGGGGCGACACTTATATGGATTTGAAGAGTGGATAGAGTTCTTCGAAAAGTTCAACTGGGTCGGGGTGTAATTCTTCGTGGTTTGGTCGGAAAGGGGACGGGAAAGATGGAGCTGCTAATCGTCGTCGAGATCTGAAGGGGTCAGGGAGAGAGAAAGAGAATGGTGAATTTTGATTGGCCCGGCCCTTTTATATTTATTTTTAAATCCAAAATTTCCCGTTTCTCCTTACGAACTCCATTCCAAACTCAACGACTGTCGTCCCTAGCTAAATACCTCCATTTCGAACATAATGGGATATGTTTCGTACGCCCATTTGACTATTTCAGTCAGTTTTTCTTCAAATTAAAATATAAAACATTCAATAATTGATTTGAATGTACATTTCAATTTGCCGGGGCCACATACTGATTCTAAAAATTCCCCAAAAATAAATCTAGCTATGTTTTGACGATACGGTCCCAACAAAACTATTTTCGTCGAATTCTGAGACCATTTGAAAAATGGCCATTTTCTGGTCGATCCAATTTAACTGTAATTGACCAAACACATTTTCCTTCACCACGCTCACATATTAACTTCAAAAATTATGGAATTTGAAAACTAGAAATAATTTGACATGCTGGATCCAACAAATGTGGTTTCGTTGAATTCTGAGGTCGTTTGCAAAATGTCTATTTTCAAGGGCGATATATTCTCTATAGCGACCTTTCTGAAAATTCATTTGGCCATAACTTTTGATTCCCGCTATGAAACTTCGATTTTTCAGATTCATTAGAAAGATATTCACTAACAGATTTAAATATTTTGGTTTCACTAAAATCCGTTTTATTTTGCACCCGGTACAGTCAGTCAAAGTTTGAATTGAAATTTTGAAACTACCGCACCATTTCAGGCCTTGTTTATAATTTAAAATAATTATATTTATTTTCAAACATCGATTCAAACATACTTTTCGTCGTTATTATTTAAAATAATTTATTTTAAATATATAAAATCCACTAAAATAGCCAATTTAAAATTTTTAAACTGGCTCAGATTTTTCGGGTTGTTACAATCTCCCCCACTTAAAACTTTTCGTCCCCGAAAAGGAACGAAGTCGAAAGTTGTTTAATTAACCAACTCAACTTTCCTTCTGGTTTCCATTCTCCGACTTTTCAGTTTCTAAGAATTTTCAAACTCTTCAAAATTTGGCTAACACCCTAAATTTTCGAAAAATTTCGCCATAACCTCCTTTGTACGGGGAGTTTCGGGATATTTCAAATAGCCTCCCATGGCCCTCACCAATCCAAAAGAAAAAGAAAACGCCAAGCGGCTAGCCAATCGGCTCATAAAATCATCAAATCCCAAGAAATACAATAAACATGTACCTATTGTCGGGCAAACAATTTTATTCCTGTTCTTAGCTGTTTATCCATAATCTGTTCACACATATACAATGCACATGTATATATTTCTATATGTTTCTAAATTAGTTCAATACTTGATCAATTGCATACATTTAACTTCATTCTCTTATTGATTAAATTGACTATCATTCTAATAATTTAATTAATCAAACCCACAATCACACAACACAAACAACAATCAATTTGTTGTTAACTTTTCAAATATATCTTTTACATATTCAAAATTCATATTTCTAAAACCAGACTATATATATAATCACAAATATGTTATTTATAAACATATAACTCTCAACTCGTTCTGGGGCATTTCTGACCCCATCTCTAACGAGTTATTCTGATTCTGCTATACTCATACTAGGATATTACTGATCCTATCTGTAATGAGTTATTCTCCCTAGAACACTACTGGTTCTATTTCTGATGAGTTTGTTAATATGTTATATTCCAGAACTAAGCTTAACCAAAGCTCTGATACCACGTTTGTAACGACCCCAAACCCCCATAAGACGGTGGCTGGGGTAATCTTTGGAATATAACACATAACAGATGAAGCAGAATAGGAATAAATAAATACACCAGATAATGTACAATAGAATACAATGGATAAACATAATCATCAGAGTTACACAGTATATAGGATCATACTTAGTACAAAATACAGTTCAGCTTTAAATAAAATGTCTACAGCGGAAAAGAAAACATAATATGTACAACAGGAGCTGAACAGCATAAAAAGAGATAAATGATAGAATCCATCTTCAGCTCCAGCTATCCAGAAAGAGCTTGCTAAAACATGAATACAAGGCTGCCCATGTAGAAAAAGGGGCACCCGAGTTTGCAAGTGAAACAAACTACGAGTCGGTCATGGGACTGGTATGAGAAATCTACTTAACACATTTTACAATATGGCTAATTACAGGACCACGCCACTTTCGCGAAACGGGTTTACTCCATTGGATTGCCAGTGCTTTAAAACAAGTAAATCTTTTAAACATCGCAATGCTTTTTATAAAAATGAAGCCATTATAAGACTCAGTTCCGATCACACAATGCAACACAAACCGGAGGATAGAGTTTTACCTTATAATGGCCAAAATATGCTTGATACGAATAAAACAAAAGCATTTGATATTATTATTAGTATTTATATGTTTCAAAAGCAAATTTCAATCATAACTATCAATCATAGACGGCATGGGTACCATATATCATGTCGCCATATATATATACAATCAAAACCGCATGGTGTCGTATTTGGAAATTGGATTTCTGTCATGAACCAAGGCAAAAGATAGTCCTGACCGAATTTGAGACAATCTAGCCTACCATGTCTCAGGAACAGCCGCAACTTCACCTTGGATCGTTAGGTTCGGTCCACCGATGTGGATTAAAATGCCTGAACACTGCGTTTCCCCGCCCTTCGGGGCGTAAATGAGCCTAATGACTCCATCGACTCCACATAGTCACCAATATTTCTAAGGCGCCTCGCAACAGAAACAACCACACAGGTGAAAATAATATAAATGTCAGGGCTGGTAGGTCACTGACACCACCCTAGCTAGAAAGAAACGCATGTCCTCCCTGAGGTCCTCTCCCGTTTCTGGTTCATACCGGGGTGTGAGGCTCGCGAATCAACGTTATACACAAAGCTATGCCACACAGGCCGTGCTTTGATCATCAACCACAAGACTTTGCTTTTCAACAGAAGCCTTGTTCATCTGCCACTTAGGCATGCCACATAGGCAATTCACTCCATGCGACTGATTTCTATCGATATATAACCTCTGAGCTCGTACGTCTCAGAGAAGGGCGTTAAGCAAGAGAATAAATTCTCCGCCGCCAAACAGATATATATTTAATAGAGATCAATCAGCACAGAAAAAAATCCAATGTCATACACACAGTCCATTTACAAGTTCATTATTGGTCTGAATGAAACCGGAGGCACTCAATACCTCGCATATCCGTAAAATCAACAAGTACGTCCGGACGGCTACTGCTTCATCCCCTTCAAGGTAGCTACTCCTATCATGAGCATAAGTAGCACCCCTCCATTCGATGTGAAGATCATCGGTTGTAACAACCCGGAAATTCTGGGCCAATTTAAAATTTTTATTTTGGCAATTTTAGTGAATTTTGTATATTTAAAATGGATTATTTTAAATAAAAACGACGAGAAATTTATTTTGAATGGATTTAGAACGTATATATTTATATACGTCGTCGTTAGAATATAATAATTATAAAAGGAATTGAAAATGGCGCGGTAGTTCGATAATTCAATTTCAAATTTCAACTGAACATACCGGGTGCAAAATAAACCGGATTTTAGCGAAACCAAAAACATTAGAATCTAATTGAGAATATCTTTCCAACGAATCCGAAAAATCAAAGTTTCATAGAGGGAATCAAAAGATTTGTCCAGTTGAAAATTCAGAATAGTCGCTATGGAATTCAGGCCCTTAAAAATAGCCATTTTGCAAACGACCTCGGATTTCGACGAAACCACTTTCGTTGGATCCGCGATGTCAAGTTATTGCTAGGTCTCAAATTTCATAATTTTCTGATACAATATGTGAGCGTGGCATAAGAAAACGCGTTTGACCAGTTTCAGTTTATTTTAATCGACTGGAAAATGGCCATTTTTCAAACGGTCTCAGAATTCGACGAAATTAGTTTTGTTAGGACCGTATCGTCGATACGAAGCCAGAAAATATTTTTTGGGAATTTTTCTAGTTAGTATGTGGCCCCGGTAGATTGAAATGTGCGTTCAAATTCAATGTATAGAGTTATATTTTGATTTTAACGAAAACTGATCGTAACGATCGAATTGGCCTTCGTGACATATCCCATTGTGTTCGGAATAGGGGTGCGACAGTCGTTGGGTCCAATTTGGGGTTCGATAGAAAAAGCAACTTTTTGAAATTAAAAGAAATAAAATAATAATTAAATTATATAGGCCCCCTATTTCTCTCCCTCTCCCTCACTCGTTAACCAGAGAAATAAAAAAGAAAAAAAACCCGATTTCCAAAAACCCGCCCCCCTTCCTCGATCGCCACCACCCCAGGGCGGCGCCGCGCCTGGCCAGACCCCCTCCCCCACTCCGACGATCTCTCTCTCCTCCCTCTACTTCTCCCTCCTTCAATCCTCTCCCCTCGCAGCTCCCTCTCCTTCTCTATTATCTCTCCTCACGCACCCTAGCCCCTCCCCTAGCCCATCGCGAAGCACAGTCCGCCGCCATGTCCCTACGCCGCCAGCGCAGGCGCGAGCCTCCCCCCCCCTCCCGGGCCGCCGCAGTATCACCTCCGACCCCCTTCGGCTAATGAAGGTGATTTTTACTGTATTAAATCAGTTTTAATTTAATTGCAGTTTTGTTAAATCATTTTTAAAGTTTATAGTAAATCAGTAAATAAAATTTCTGTTTTTAAATATATAAATAGCAAGAAAGATATGATTTTGAAGGTGATAGAACCATGATTTTTATTTGTTTAAAGTTTATATTTTTGTAGGGGAAGGTATAGATTTTTAAAACTAGAAAGATCGGATTTTTAATTATATGAAAATATAATTTTTATAATATAGAAAGGTTAAAAATATGATTTTTATATAGTGGCGATAATAAAAATACGATTTTTATATTATATAGATAGTAAAAATTTGATCTTTATATAGTAAGGAGAATAAAAATCTGATTTTTATTATATAAATGTTGAAATAAAAATGTGATTTTTATAGTGTCGAAATAAAGATTCTGTAACAACCCGTATTTTGAATAACATGTTATAACATAAATCAAGGCAGAATTAAATGTTAAAATCTGAATCAAGGGAAACGGGCTGTGCCATTGCGTTCGTCGAGGAAAAATACGCGAAATAGAGTCCGAGTTTTCGAGAATCGGAGTCCGTATGACCCAGTTATGGCCCATAGAAGTTTTCAGAAAATTCCAAGTTCAAAAATTCAGCCCGAAATTCAAATCTGGAGCCAAGCAGACTGGGCGGGAAAATTTCCCGCCCTCCCCCAAGTCGATTGGGGAGTCGACTTGGGAGTCGACTTGCCCTAGATGGTGTCGACTGCCCAGTCGACACCCCTGTCGACCTGGGTGGTCGCGCCAGTCTGGCCTGATGCACCTGTTTTGGCTCTTGGGTCATATTTTGTTGGCTTGTGACGTGATTAGATGGCTCAGATCTAAACTAGGGTTAATCCTATGGCCTAAACTAACCTAAACTTCTATATAAGCACCCTAAACCCTACCCTAAATCACCACAAATCAATCCTACAACTAGGTTATGCCAAAATGCTCCCTAATCTTGTCCTCCACCTTCATATCATGGCCTCCATCTTCTTCATGAGAGCTTGAGTGTTCTAAGCTAGTTCTAAAGTAAAAGAGCCATCTTTCTTCATCAAAGCA
The DNA here is from genome assembly GCA_030737875.1 of Allium sativum. Taxonomy (NCBI): domain Eukaryota; kingdom Viridiplantae; phylum Streptophyta; class Magnoliopsida; order Asparagales; family Amaryllidaceae; genus Allium; species Allium sativum. The sequence goes on from CM060921.1 coordinate 280,840,366, forward strand.
AGGATCTTCTTCTTATTTCTCAAGCGTTTTTGAGTGGAGCTTATCATTTGGGGATTTCTAGTGTGGCTTCGTCTCAATCTTGTTTATTTTGTTCTAGTCTTCATAGCCAAGCTTTGTAAGCCCTATTCTACTCTTAGATTTAAACTATGAACTTAAATGTGACATGTTGCAAGTTGAAATTGGGATTAAGTGTAATGTTTACCTTAGATCTATCATTTTATGCATAGATCCATTCATGACTCTTTTGATCTATGATTATGAGACTATCACTTTGACATTTTGGGTTGAAAGCTATGAGCTTTATGTGGAAATGTTGCATAATGCAACATAGAAACTCTAATGACCTTGATGTTTACTTGCCATGTTATGAACTATATGCTAATCACAAGTTATCACCCCATGTCTACTATGACCATGTTATCACCTAGTTGCTAAGTTGATGTCATGCATGTTTTGAGGCCAATAATGCCATATGCTAGTTGTGATGAACACCTTTGCCTCATATATCACCATGTTAAACTTGTGATAGACTTTGCCACATTATGCCCAACTTGTCATATCATTATGTTCCCCCTTTTTTTGATCTATGTGTGTTGATGCGAACTTACATGCGATGGGGTTACGTTATGGGTAAACTTAAATGACATGAAACATGACTTGAAAATATGACATGTGATTATGCTTGAAAACATGAACGTGGACATGACATGTAGAAAGCATGAAAGTGGCCAACTCGAGGTTGGGTTGAGTTTGTAGCATAAATCTACCCGGAACCGACCGGCTTAACTAGTGGCTACAAACAATAGGACCCAATTTGAGTAGTTGGTCATATCGCACTTAAAACCCAAGGTTAGACTAGGTTGTGGTGTAAAGCTACCCGGACCCGCCCGGCTTAACTAGTGACCACAACAAAGTCTAATGTGAGAGGTTGGGGTGCATTAAGTTAATTAATGCCACATGGTAGGGTTAAGTCATGGACCACTTGAATATACTTGACCAGTTAAACACGATGTATTGATAGGGTTAAGTCATGAACTGCTTGGATACACTTGACCAACTCAATACATGGTTAGGATAGGGTTAACCACACTTAACCCGCTTGAAATCCTAGTTACGTGGTCCTTTTCAGCAGTAACCCACTAGGGAGTATCATGGATACCCTAGGACAAGGCTAGGGTGGGGCACGATTACTGGGCTGATTGTAAGAGACCAAAAGAGACGGCTGAATGGTGCACCAGTTAAGTTCAGGCGGACCATGGTCGTGCACATTAAGTCCGGAGTTGAACATGGGCACCGGTAGGTTTAGACTGTGCGTGCTTGTTTTGTGTCTGTGGTTTACACCCTAGGACTGGATACACCCTAAGGTGGACCTTGCACAGTTAACTACATTCCATGATTAAGCCGTATGACACCGATACACGACGAGTTAGGCTTATAGGGAGCCGATCGACTAGACCGAGTAGTTGGACCTTGATTTAGGTCATCTCATGATGTTGGGCCAAGGGATCATTTCTTGTTTATACTTGACATGGATTAGAATACTAGTACACTTGGTGCAACTTAACCTTGTATATGTGATGCCACTCTTGTTAACTTTTCACCATGCCAGTTATCATCCTATGTTTCATCTCTGTTTTACATGTCCAGTTAACTTTATTAGTTTTTATACTAATAGTAGGTAGGACTTACCAGTCTTTTTGACTGACCTGTTTTCCTTTCGCCTCTTTTCTTCCGTTCCCCCCCCCCTCCCCCCCCCCCCCCCCGGGTTCTCAGGGTGGGAACACTAGCACCTAGCTTGGATCTTTAGCTTGCTTTCTGGATAGCTCATGTATGGTTTGGACTTGAGCTCGCTATGGCTTTACCACGTCTACTTTGGGGATAGTTTACTTTATGTTATTTCCAGTTTTCAGTTTATGTTTCTAGACTTGTAGTAGTTGGAAAATAATGACTAAGTACTTTGATGTAACTTGATTATGGTTTTGAAATAGTAATTTTATCCGCTGCTTTATTTACTCTGTTTTACTCATATGTTCTGTCTTGTGATATCTTCATGCATGTTTACCTTGTCCAACACCCCTCCAAAGCCAGTGTACTTGCAAGAGTGACCCTGGCGGAAGTGGGGTGTTACATTTGGTATCAGAGCATAAGGTTTACAAGATTTGAGCAAAAGGTTTTTAAAACTTACCTTTTGAAAAACTATTTTCAAAACCGATTATAAAGAAGTATTTTCCAAGAAAAGTCTAGTTTATTTTAAAAGGCTATTCCCCAAAAGCCATTAGCACTATCCTTTGTTTCCTCATTCTAAATCTATCTTTTCCTTTTTCTGCATGGCCGGTCTTAACCTTCCCGAGGGAGTACCCATACCAGGATGGTTCCGAAGGTACTTGGAAGCTAGGGCCAACGATGCGGGCCCAGCAAACACTCCCACTCCTCCTCCCGTACCTGAGGTTCCTCCTCCTCAGCGTCCACAAGCGGATTTCGCAAAGATTTGCAAAGACTTTAAGGCGATGGGTGACAAGAATTTTGTTGGGACAGAGACTTATGTGGAGGCAAGAAACTGGTTAAAGGAAACTAAAGACCTTTTTGCTATCTTTGATGTGGATGATCGTAGGAAAGTTTTGTTGGCAGTATGGCTATTGAAAGAGGAAGCTGCTTATTGGTGGGAGGTCACCAACACTACTAGGCCTATAGAGACTTGGGCCGACTTTAGGATGAGGTTTGGGCTTAAGTTTCTATCATCTGCTGAGAAGAATCTGCAAATGGAAAATGTTTATATCTTTGAAGCAAGGGGACATGACAGTGAGGGAGTATGTGAATAAGTTTAACCAGCTTGCTCGATTCGGCTTAGACATGGTTAACACACCTCAGAAGAAGGCTCTACGCTTTGCACGAGGATTGAATGAGCCATTACAAGGTTTAGCCATGTCTCATATACCCATGGGGGCCACTTTTGAGAGCTTAGTGGATATGGCCTTGCTTCAGGGAGATGATAAGAATGGCAAGAAAGAAGTCAAGCCTAATGAGACTCAAACCAAGAAGGCGGACTCCAAGTGGGGAGGAAATCAGAGCAACCAGAGTAATCAGAACAACAAGAGCAACAAGAACAACAAGGGTAACAAGGCCAATAACAACAAGGCAAGGGAGACAAGGAAGTGCAACTTCTGTGGGATTGTTGGACACATAGCCAAAGATTGTAGGAAGAAGAAGAGGAAGTTGGGAGAATGCTTTCATTGCGGAGAGTCTGGACACTTCAGCAAGGATTGCCCAAAGAAGCAAGGGCAGGGGCAAGGACAGACTCAGCGAGCAGGACCTTCTGGAGGGCAGATGCATGCTCTCAACACTACTCCAGCTCCGGACCGAGGTAGTATTTCTGTAGAAAGCCTTGTTTATATTTCCGGTTTTCCTGTTCGAACTTTATTTGATTCTGGCGCATCGCATACCTTTATTTCTTCCGACATTGTTGAAAGTTTGCACCTAAGTACTAGTCTAGTTGAGGATCCCGTTAGTGTTTCAAATCCAATTGGGAGTTCCGCCCATCTATCTATGATTGGTATGGATTTGAGGATTTCTATCTTGACCGTGGAATTCACATGTAATGCTTATGTTCTCGGGTTCATGGGATACGGGTTGATTTTGGGCATGGATTGGTTGTCCAGTTATGGAGCCATTCTCAATTGTGAGCATAGGGTAGTGAGGCTTATGACTCGCCTTGGCAATACCCTAGAGATTTCTTGTAACCCTCTGGATCCCGTCATGTTATGTTATCTTGAATCCCTCGACTCGTCTATTGACAATCTTCAATCTGTGAGAGTGGTCCGAGAATACCCTGATGTTTTCGATGAGGTGAAGGGGTTACCCCCTAAACGCGAGATAGACTTCCGTATTTATCTGGTTGATAATGCCAAGCCAATTTCATTGCCTGTTAGGCACATGGCCCCGCGAGAAAGAAGAGAGTTTAGCAAGCAAATCAAGGAGTTGCTTGAGAAAAATTTCATTAGGCGAAGCATTTCAGAATGGGGTGCTCCGGTGGTATTCTCTACTAAGGCGGATGGTTTGCTTCGTCTATGTGTTGATTATCGTGAGTTGAACAAGCTGACAAAGAAGAATAAACACCTGTTACCGAGGATTGATGATCTCTTTGACCAGCTTGTTGGTGCTTCTATTTTCTCTCAGCTCGATCTAGCCACCGGATTCCATCAGCTTAGAGTGGTTGAGGATAGTATTGATAAGACTGCGTTTAGGACTCCAGATGGATTCCTTGAATGGCTAGTCATGCCGTTCGGTTTGACTAATGCACCCGCATACTTTGTTGATTTGATGAGTAGGGTGTTCAGGGAGTTCCTTAACAAGTTTGCGGTTGTCTTCGTGGATGATATTCTGGTCTTCTCTAAGGACGAGGAAGAGCATGCTATACACCTCAAGGAGGTTATGGATACGCTTAGAGCTCATCAGTTGAAAGCCAAGTTCTCTAAATGCCATTTCTGGAGAAAGGAAGTTCGGTTCCTTGGGCATATAGTTTCTAAGCAAGGCATAGCTGTGGATCCCGCTAAAGTGGTGGCGGTACAAGACTGGAAAGTTCCGAAGAATGCAACGAAAGTGAGAAGCTTTCTCGGTCTGGCAGGATTTTATAGGAAGTTCATTAAGGACTTCGCTAGGATTTCAGCCCCTCTTACTAAGTTAACGAAGAAGAACTTAGTCTTTGCATGGGACTTAGAGTGTGAGCTTGCTTTTCAAAGGCTCAAGAAAGCCCTCACCTCAGCTCCAGTTCTAGCATTACCCGATGGAGGGAAGTTGTTTACCGTGTACACCGATGCATGTGGCACGGGATTAGGCACTGTCCTGATGCAAGAAGGGAGAGTGATATGCTTTGGGGGTAGGCAACTCAAAGTTCATGAGAAGAACTATCCCACTCATGATTTGGAGTTGGCGGAGATCGCCTTTGCACTCAAATCCTGGCGCCACTATCTTCTAGGCGAAAGGTTTGAGTTATATACTGATCACAAGTCGCTCAAGTACCTCTTCTCGCAGAAAGATTTGAATCTAAGGCAGCAAAGGTGGATGGAATTCTTGGCAACATATGACTTCGAGATAGCTTATACCCCTGGCAAGGGTAATGTTGTGGTGGATGCGCTAAGCAGAAGAAGGTTGACTTTGAGTCCCTTGTTTGTTGAGATGAAGAGCCTAGAGTTCTTGGCAACCTTTGATTTTGCACCTGCTGTTGGGTCGATGACTGATTCGTTAGCATCCCTCGAGCTTAGACCTACACTTCTTGATCAAGTTGGGGCTTCACAGAGGGAAGACCCGCAGATAGTCGAGATCATGGACAAGTTGATTCGGGGTGAGACGTCAAGTCACCTCGCTAGATATACTATTGATGACAAGGGATAGCTAAGGTGTGATGGAAGACTATGTGTCCCACGAGTGGGAGACTTAGTAAATAAAGTTCTTGAGGAGGCGTATCACTCGAGGATGACCATACATCCCGGAGGGGATAAGATGTACCGGGATATGAAGCGCATTTTCTTTTGGGATGGGATGAAAAAGGATGTGGCAGAGTTTGTTTCTAGATGCATTGTTTGCCAGCAAGTAAAGGCCGAGTCGAAGAAGCCCGGTGGGCTACTGCATCCATTGTTGGTCCCACTATGGAAGTGGGAAAGTATCTCTATGGATTTTGTGGATGGATTGCTGAGATCAAGGAAGGGGAGTACTAGCATATGGATCATAGTGGATAGACTCACGAAGAGCGCCCATTTTATTCCGGTGAAGAGCAAGAGGACCGCATCATGGCTAGCATCAGTTTATCTTCGAGAGATAGTGCGATTGCATGGAGTTCCTACTAGCATAGTTAGCGATCGTGACCCAATCTTCACTAGCCAGTTCTGGAATAGTTTGCAAGAAGCGATGGGTACGCGATTGAATCTAAGTACGGCCTATCACCCACAGACGGATGGCCAGACCGAAAGGGTGAATAGGGTACTAGAAGATCTGTTGAGGCTATGCATTCTTGACTTTGGTGGCACTTGGGAAGACCACCTTCCTCTCGTAGAGTTTGCTTATAATAACAGCTACCAAGCAAGCATAGGGATGGCACCATTCGAAGCTTTATATGGGAGGTCGTGCAAGTCACCAACATGTTGGTGGGAGACGACGGATAAGCTTATACTTGGGCCCGACATGATAAGAGACACATCCAAGAAGGTTGAGTTGATTCGAAGGCGGATGAAAACGGCCCAAGACAGACAGAAATCCAATGCAGACAAGCGAAGGACAGACTTAGAGTTTGAAGTTGGAGATATGGTCTTTGTGAAGGTTTCTCCTTTGCGAAATGTGGTTCGTTTTGGAGCAGTTGGGAAGCTGGCACCAAGGTTCGTAGGACCCTTCCCTATCATAGAGAGGATTGGGAAGATGGTTTATAAGGTGGAATTGCCCGAGAAGCTGGCCGGAGTGCTCAATGTTTTTCATGTCTTGCATCTCCGAAAGTGCCTACATGAGTCAGCCGAGGTAGTTGAGCCTAGCATTCTTGAAGACGTGGAGGTAGAAAAAGAGGCAACTTTGAGGCGAGCTCCGATTCGTATCTTGGGAACGGAGATCAAGAAGCTGAGGAATCGAGAAGTCCAGTTAGTAAAGGTTCAGTGGAGTGAAGCCGATGAAGATGCAACTTGGGAAACCGAGGAGAAGATGCGTGGGCTTTATCCATTCCTTTTTTAGGGTACATTCTCAATCTCTTTTCCTAGTTAGCATATCTTTCTTTTGCTATCCATGTTTATCTTGTTATCTCGTTAACCTTGTCATGAGAACCTTAGGTAGAAACCCTTTGGATGAAACATGAATTTGAAACATGTTATGCTTGATGTTTGCAAGTGGTTGCAAGTGTTTGCAAGTGGATACTCGTGGATGCATGATACACATTAGGCACTAAGATCGGCTCACACACTTTCATATTGCATATGCATGAGTGCTTATACTTATTCATGGCTGAAACTTGTTATGCTATTACGTGGATGTTGCATATGGATGAATGTTGTGTGCACTCATGTAGAGATTATGGATTATGTTAGGAATTTGCATACATATGGACTCATTTCACTAACATACTTTGCATTAAGGAGGTTACTGAATCAGTAACCGCCTGATTTTCGCATTAGATAAGTACATATACACACACCTTTCGCATATGATCATATAGCATTTAGAATCTTTTAAGGACAATGACTGCTCGTGGATGATGTTTTGAGTAGATGGATGATGGATGGTAGGATACGTTCTTCCTAACTTGAAGATTTCGGGGACGAAATCCTTTAAGGAGGGGAGAATGTAACAACCCGTATTTTGAATAACATGTTATAACATAAATCAAGGCAGAATTAAATGTTAAAATCTGAATCAAGGGAAACGGGCTATGCCATTGCGTTCATCTCGGAAAAATACGCGAAATAGAGTCCGAGTTTTCGAGAATCGGAGTCCGTATGACCCAGTTATGGCCCATAGAAGTTTTCAGAAAATTCCAAGTTCAAAAATTCAGCCCGAAATTCAAATCTGGAGCCAAGCAGACTGGGCGGGAAAATTTCCCGCCCAGCCCCAAGTCGACTGGGGAGTCAACTTGGGAGTCGACTTGCCCCAGATGGTGTCGACTGCCCAGTCGACACCCCTGTCGACCTGGGTGGTCGGGCCAGTCTGGCCTGATGCACCTGTTTTGGCTCTTGGGTCATGTTTTGTTGGCTTGTGACGTGATTAGATGGCTCAGATCTAAACTAGGGTTAATCCTATGGCCTAAACTAACCTAAACTTCTATGTAAGCACCCTAAACCCTACCCTAACTGACCACAAATCAATCCTACAACTAGGTTATGCCAAAATGCTCCCTAATCATGGCCTCCACCTTCATATCATGGCCTCCATCTTCTTCATGAGAGCTTGAGTGTTCTAAGCTAGTTCTAAAGTAAAAGAGCCATCTTTCTTCATCAAAGCAAGGATCTTCTTCTTATTTCTCAAGGGTTTTTGAGTGGAGCTTATCATTTGGGGATTTCTAGTGTGGCTTCGTCTCAATCTTGTTTATTTTGTTCTAGTCTTCATAGCCAAGCTTTGTAAGCCCTATTCTACTCTTAGATTTAAACTATGAACTTAAATGTGACATGTTGCAAGTTGAAATTGGGCTTAAGTGTAATGTTTACCTTAGATCTATCATTTTATGCATAGATCCATTCATGACTCTTTTGATCTATGATTATGAGACTATCACTTTGACATTTTGGGTTGAAAGCTATGAGCTTTATGTGGAAATGTTGCATAATGCAACATAGAAACTCTAATGACCTTGATGTTAACTTGCCATGTTATGAACTATATGCTAATCACAAGTTATCACCCCATGTCTACTATGACCATGTTATCACCTAGTTGCTAAGTTGATGTCATGCATGTTTTGAGGCCAATAATGCCATATGCTAGTTGTGATGAACACCTTTGCCTCATATATCACCATGTTAAACTTGTGATAGACTTTGCCACATTATGCCCAACTTGTCATATCATTATGTTCCCCCTTTTTTTGATCTATGTGTGTTGATGCGAACTTACATGCGATGGGGTTACGTTATGGGTAAACGTAAATGACATGAAACATGACTTGAAAATATGACATGTGATTATGCTTGAAAACATGAACGTGGACATGACATGTAGAAAACATGAAAGTGGCCAACTCGAGGTTGGGTTGAGTTTGTAGCATAAATCTACCCAGAACCGACCGGCTTAACAAGTGGCTACAAACAATAGGACCCAATGTGAGTAGTTGGTCATATCGCACTTAAAACCCGAGGTTAGACTAGGTTGTGGTGTAAAGCTACCCGGACCCGCCCGGCTTAACTAGTAACCACAACAAAGTCTAATGTGAGAGGTTGGGGAGCATTAAGTTAATTAATGCCACATGGTAGGGTTAAGTCATGGACCACTTGAATATACTTGACCAGTTAAACACGATGTATTGATAGGGTTAAGTCATGAACTGCTTGGATACACTTGACCAACTCAATACATGGTTAGGATAGGGTTAACCACACTTAACCCGCTTGAAATCCTAGTTACGTGGTCCTTTTCAGCAGTAACCCACTAGGGAGTATCATGGATACCCTAGGACTAGGCTAGGGGGGGACACGATTACTGGGCTGATTGTAAGAGACCAAAAGAGATGGCTGAATGGTGCACCAGTTAAGTTCAGGCGGACCATGGTCGTGCACATTAAGTCCGAAGTTGAACATGGGCACCGGTAGGTTTAGACTGTGCGTGCTTGTTTTGTGTCTGTGGTTTACACCCTAGGACTGGATACACCCTAGGGTGGACCTTGCACAGTTAACTACATTCCATGATTAAGCCGTATGACACCGATACACGACGAGTTAGGCTTATAGGGAGCCGATCGACTAGACCGAGTAGTTGGACCTTGATTTAGGTCATCTCATGATGTTGGGCCAATTTAGGGCCAAGGGATCATTTCTTGTTTATACTTGACATGGATTAGAATACTAGTACACTTGGTGCAAATTAACCTTGTATATGCGATGCCACTCTTGTTAACTTTTCACCATGCCAGTTATCATCCTATGTTTCATCTCTGTTTTACATGTCCAGTTAACTTTATTAGTTTTTATACTAATAGTAGGTAGGACTTACCATTCTTTTTGACTGACCTGTTTTCCTTTCGCCTCTTTTCTTCCGTCCCCCCCCCCCCAGATTCTCAGGGTGGGAACACTAGCACCTAGCTTAGATCTTTAGCTTGCTTTCTGGATAGCTCATGTACGGTTTGGACTTGAGCTCGCTATGGCTTTACCACGTCTACTTTGGGGATAGTTTACTTTATGTTATTTCCAGTTTTCAGTTTATGTTTCTAGACTTGTAGTAGTTGGAAAATAATGACTAAGTACTTTGATGTAACTTGACTATGGTTTTGAAATAGTAATTTTATCCGCTGCTTTATTTACTCTGTTTTACTCATATATTCTGTCTTGTGATATCTTCATGCATGTTTACCTTGTCCAACACCCCTCCAAAGCCAGTGTACTTGCAAGAGTGACCCTGGTGGAAGTGGGGTGTTACAGATTCAATCTTTATATAAGGAGCAGAAATATAAAAATATAATTTTTATATAAAAAGAAGCGTTGTAAAACTATATGAAGTAGAAATAAAAATATAATTTTTTTTATTGAAATTAAGCAATAAAAATATAATTTTTATTTGAACAGCGTGAAAAGGACTACATTGGAATTTCAAACAAATACAGACGGTTAAGCAGTTCAAAAGCAAAGCACGGCGGAGTGGAACCCTCTGTGAGAACTTCTCACTTTAAATCTTCTTTTCTAGTTAAAAATATATGCTCGGATGTAGACGGTGCTTAGCAGCACCCGACACCCGTCGCCCACAGACCATGGACGGCTTGTATGCTTGTTTGATGTGTTGTGAAATTTGTTTGTGATGTTGATGTGAAATCGATAATAAAATGTTGATGGTTGGAATAAATTAATTATCGTTAAAAATATAATTTTTAACATGAATGTGAATAAATAAATTTTCATTTACAAACCGGACGGTTTGTTTATGTACACCTATTTGAAGGATATTGATTGAGACGATAAATTTTACACATCGCCCAACTACACCAATAAAAATCTGTGTTTGTTGATTTGTGTAACGACCCGAATTTCGCCCAACCCCAATCGATCGCAAGATCGATCAAGACCGTTCAAAACCCGCGTACGTTAACTTTGGGCATATAACACATCAGAACAAAAACACAGACTTTTATAACATCAATAATAAATGTTACATCAGAGTACAGAATATATCAGAGTACATCAATAAATAATACAGCGGAAGATACATTTACAATAAATTAAATACATTGCAGCGGAACTAATCTCAGCGGAAGGCCATCAATATTCTAGACTCAGCTTCAGACTTCAATCCAGGATCCTACTTAACTATATCTGCAAAAGCTACTCGACTGCCCGTGTGGAAAGAGGGCACCCGAGTTTGCAAGGTGAAACAAACTACAGGTCAGTCGTGGGACTGGTGTGAGTATTCTTTATTTAACTTATCTAATAAGTAGGCTAATCACAGGACCACGCCACTAACGCGGAACGGGTTTACTCCATTGGATTGCCAGTGCATAATTAAAGTAAATCGTCAAATAACGCGATGCTTTTTAGAAAAATGAAACCATTATAAGACCCAGGTCCCATCACACAATGCAACGCACACTAAAGGATAGGGTATTACCTTATAATGGTCAAAAGATGCTTGATACGTAAACACGATATTATTATTAGTGTGTATATATATATATTTAAAACATTCAAATATAATATCAATCCTAGACGGCATAGGTACCATATACTATGTCGCTGTACTAGTTATACAATCAAAACCGTAAGGTCGTATTGGAAGTTGGATTTCCATCATGAGTCGAGGCTAGGGGCAAGCTCCTCTTCGATTCGAGACACTCTAGCAAATGCCTCAGTATCCCCCGCAGTGAACCCTTGGATCTTCAGGGCCGGTCCCCACCTAACGGTAGTGGATTAATTATGCCTGAACACACGCTTCCCGGTTCCTTTGAACCTATAATATGACCACTATCGGCCTATAAAAATCTGAGGCGCCTCAAAATCCATCATCCACATAAGTAAAATGTCAGGCCGTGTTAAAACACTGACACTACCACTAGCTAGAAAGAAACGTGTGCACTCCCTGCAGTCCATATCCCGTTTTTGACTCATACCGGGGTGTGAGGCTCGCGAAGTCACGATATACACAAAGCTATGCCGTAATAGGCTATGCTTTGATCATCCCACAAGGCCCTGCTTTTCAACAAAAGCCTTGATCAATTTGCATCTTGGCGTGCCACATTGTCAGACCCTACCATATTATTGATCATCTGCCAATATATATATAACCTCTAAGCTCATACGTTTTAGAGAAGGGTGATAAGTAAAGAATAAATTCTTCATCACCAAACATAAATATATAATCAGTAGCGTTCAACAAATACAGTAGAAAGGAATACAATGTCAGACACGCAATTCATTTACAAGTCCGCTCTGGGTCTGAGCGAAACAACGTGTCCATCGATCTCCAAATGCGTTTGGACGATCATTACCAAATACCTTGCCTTGGAAGGCCAATCCCAATTCAAGATACTAGTAATCATCATCCCAACGATGTGAAAACCTTCGGTCTTCAATCACCGTCTTCATCTTCGACTTTTGATCGTCGTGATGATTATTCAGAATGGGTTAAACCCGGTCTTTCTGAATAACTCACGTGATTTAAAAACATGTGTTAATAAAATTCAACCAACGTCTCATTCCAATTCCGAATATTCTTTAAATAAAATATTCAAATTCTTAGGGAAAGGTTCCCATTAATTTTATCAAAGATAAATCTTTTTAATTTAATCTTCAATCTTTATTTATCCATATTAAACAAAATTATGGTTTATCCAATCTAATCCGAATTTACGCCTTATCGAAATAATTATAAATTAATTAATCCCCATCCCGATCTTTTATCCCAATTGGTTCAGGTAAACTTAATTTCCATTACCCATTTAAATCTAATTAAAGATTTAATTAACGCATGGAGTTAAACTGGTGGAACTCCATTTTCGATCCTTAGTTCAGTAATTTTATTTACTTAATTCCTCTCCAATCTAATTAAAGTTTTAATTAAAACCTTATTTCGTTTTAACCTTCCAAAGTCATTATTAAATAATTAATCAAAAATTAGGAAATTAATCCCCTCGTTAATCCGGGTTAAAGAATAAATGTTAGTTAAAACATAATTCATGATAAACCCAAATTCAAGTTTCATTGTAAATCCGTGGTTATAATAAAACTATTTTTAATTCCTTTTATTTATTTTAAAATAAATAAACCATTTATTCTGATCAAAACATCATTTCTCATATTAAAATATTATTTTCAAAATATTAATTTCAAAATATTAATTTTGAAATTAACTCTTTTAATATTCATTATAAAATGGATAATATAAGTTAATAAACTTATTCAGGTTAAAATGATGTTTCTATTTAAAATGGATTAAATAATCTAACTCGTTATATTATCCATTTATGTTTTATAATGGGCCAGACTTCTCACATTAGGCCTACAACTTGTGGATGCTGGATATGCCGGCGGGCAGACTTATTCCACAGTTGGGCTTAACCTCGAGTCAAAACCCAATTTGTATTCGTGTACTTGGACCTCTCATATTAAGCCCAACATTTATGGCTGCTGGATATGCCGGTTGGTTCCGGGCAGACTTCCGCCATAAACGTGACCTAACCTCGTGTCCAAGAACAATTATAATTATAATTATAATTATTTTCTAAAAATATTATTTTATAAAAATAACTAACTTCTAAAATATCATATGTTCCAAAGTATAACTTTACATTGAAATATTCTTTATACTGCCTTTCCAATTTTTCAATAAATATCGACCTTTCCCTATTATTATAATATTATAATAATAATTACTTCAAAAATGGTTTTTAATTACGATATCAAAACCTACCATTCCAACATTAAACCTAATCTTTTCCAATCAATCCATTTATGTTAAATTTTGAAATCACATCTTTTAAATTTAGTATTAACATAAAAACGAAAGCTTTTCAATCCACATCTTCTTAATATATTTGGAATGTAATTTTACTAATTTAATATTTCATTAAAACTTTCTAAATAATAGAAATTTAGTTTCCTTAATTCAAGCGTCAATTAATTCCATTAATTGAATAATAAATGAAAATTATTTCTTTCATTCAAAATTGGAATGAGACCCACACCATTTCCATATAATTCAATTATACGGATTTCATTCATTTATCTCATAACAATTATCAAACATCCATTAACAGCCAAAGTGCATTTCTAATTAACCACAAGGGTGACGTGTATTCAAATGTCAACCCCTGACCCGTGTGGGGTTTCAACCAACACAAGTTCGAATAAAATAAACTGTGCTTCTGGACGATGTGTGAAAATTGATCGTCCAATCACATAAACAAGTCAGGTCACTTGTAAATGGCAGTGTGTACATGTGCTTAAATAGAAACATACATAACATACACAATTTGGCATGTTCACATATTTCAAGTTTCAACTATTCGATGTCAAGTTTTCATGTTGAACAAGATGATAACAACATGAAAATTATGTTGCAACACATTTCTTTTAACTAATTTAAAATTAAAATAAATCTTTTATTTCAAAAACAAAAATCAAAACTTTAATTATTCAAAAATAAACATCAAAACTTATTTTAATCATTTCAAAATAAAGAACAAAACTTTATTTGTTTTAATCGTTTCAAAATAAAGACGTAATCTTTATTAGTTTTAATCGTTTCAAAATAAAGAACAAAACTTTATTAATTTTAATCGTTTCAAAATAAAGATGTAATCTTTATTATCAAAACAAAGATTTAGCCTCTTATAGATAAAAACAAAGTTTTAATCTTTATAGACAAAAACAAAGATTTAGCCTTTTATAATCCAAAACAAAGTTTTAATCTTTATAGACAAAAACAAACATTTAGCCTTTTATAATCAAAAACAAAGTTTTAATCTTTATAGACAAAAACAAAGATTTAGCCTTTTATAATCAAAAACAAAGTTTTAATCTTTATAGACAAAAACAAATATTTAGCCTTTTATAATCAAAAACAAAGTTTTAATCTTTATAGACAAAAACAAAGATTTAGCCTTTTATAATCAAAAACAAAGTTTTAATCTTTATAGACAAAAACAAAGATTTAGCCTTTTATAATCAAAAACAAAGTTGTAATTTTTGTAACTGAAATCAAAGTTGTAATCTTTGCAAACAAAATAAAAGTTGTAATCTTTGTTAACAAAACCAAAGGTGTAATCTTTGTTAACAAAACCAAAGGTTCAATTTAAAAAAAAATATTAAGTTTTAATCTTTATAAATAAAAATAAAGTTTCAAGCTTTATAAACAAAAACAAAGATTTAATCTTTTATAAACAAAAACAAAGATTCATTTTATACAAACAAAAACAAAGATTCATTTTAATAAATCAAAAATAAAGATCGAATCTTTATTAATGTTATTCATTTCAAAATAAAAATCAAAACTTTGATTTGTAAATCATGATAAAAGATTTAACTTTATTTATAAATCAAAACAAAAGATTAAATTTTTTATTATAATCTTTCTACTTGACATCGAATAACAATTCCCATAATCAATTCCAACACCAAACATACAACATGTCAATAACAATACAGGCCACAAACATCAATTTCCACCATACAACAATTCAATCCATACAACATTCATTTTATATAATGATAATATAATTCAATTAAATTAATTATATAAAAAAATAGAATCTCACCTTGATTGGTTTTAAATTTTCAAAAAAAAATGTAGAACGCTCCATTTCAAATCTGGTAGGTTCCATCGTCTAGACCTCGTCACAAGGATTCCAACGCAAGTAGTTTCATTGATTTCTGATGTAATTCGAACAAGTTATAGATCTTTAAAATTTAATAACATATTTAAGAAATAAATTAATTAAATAGACTAATCACCATCTTTAACTGATTAATTACGTTGATTAAAAGGAACGGGTCCTTCTTCCTCTTCATCATTGTTTACTGGAACTAAGTCGAACCCATCACCGATTTGCAAAGCTTCCACCTCAAAGCATAGAATCAAAGAGAATCTTCATCTGAGTTGAATGAGACTAGTTTTCGATGAGAGGTTCACAAGATATTGATCTTTTTTTTTTTTTTTTTGAATGAGGCAGAGGCCATTGTTGTTTATTTATTTTCCCTTTTTTTTTAGAGTGACGGCTTGGTCAGAGAATAGCAAATGAGGGTACGGTTAGAATGAGAAATTATTTGTAGGTTGGAAATTTGGTTAAAATAGATTTGTATAAGATTTATTTCTAGTCAAAGAATTTCAATGGTCAAATAAAGAAAGTATTCGAATTTTCATTTGTACATCTTTAATCCAATTTTAAGGATTAAATTATATTTGATTAAAGTTCATTAAACCGATTTATATATAAATCAAATGAATAAATTAACTTTCCTACTTGAGCAACAAATTTTCCCGTTTTGATTATTCAAATGTTTACCATAATTTATGACAAATTCACATAACAAATTTAAAGTTAATTTTCACACTAATTTGCCATGTTTGGTTTCAACCATAATTAAATCTTCATTAAGTATATATTTAATTCCACTAAATCGGTTTGATTTAATTTGTTTTCTTTTTATTCAACCAATCTTGAATTTAAAGGTATAGTTAACATTTTTGTTCATATCCTACTACGTTAGTAATTTTCGTTTATCGTTATTTTTAAAATTAGTCAAACATTTGATTTATTCCTTTACTTACTATTCTTAATTTCCATTAACTACACCATTCAATTATCTTTATTGCAATTTGTTTCTACTTTATTTCAATACGTTAACCTTGGCTTTTGCAATTTATGACTAGTTACAACTCCTAATTAAATATTATATGCTTATTGTTGTAAACAAATAAATAAATGGATACACATACAGGTTAATTATTCTAACTCAATAATATTCAATTGAGCACGTAAAATCTTACCATTTATTTACAATATTTGATTGAATTCCTATTATTACAAATAACCAACCAATCATGACTATCTATACAATAAATGCATGTAATTATGCTTATAACTAGTTGAAATTTCATTGCACAATCGAATGGATCTATATTATTTCCATATATTAAGATTACCAATATAAAATAAACCCCAAAATTATTTTATATTGTTAATTCAACATAAATTTCAAATTCCATTATAAATAGATTATTAAACATTATCATTATCATATATATAGCCATTTAGAATCAATTCTCAATAAATCAAGTTATGTTCATATTTTAACAATCGATGACATAAAACATTAATTTTAATATTTATACCAACATTGTTCAAAATCACATTAAATTTTATATTATTATTCAAAGTTTAAAATCGAAATTTGAAATTACCGTTCCATTTCAGACTCGTAATATAAATTTATAAATTCTAACTTCGATAAAAATAAATTTTTTATTGTTATTATTTAAAATAAGTTATTTTAAATATTAAAAATCCATTAAAATTTGTTAGAATAAAAATTTTAAATTGGCCCCAAAATTCCGGGTTGTTACAATCTCCCCCACTTAAAATCTTTTCGTCCTCGAAAAGGAATGAAGCTAAAAGTTGTTTATTTAACTAATTTAATTTTCATTCTTTAATTGTTTAATCATTTTATTAGTTGAACTCATATTCACGCAACACAATCATCAATCAATTAGTTGATTAAAATTTCAAAAATATATAATTTTTATATATTCAAAAATCATATTTTCTAAAATCAAATTATAACAACAAGTACGTAACTATAAATTTTTCACTCTGACTCATTCTAGGGCATTGCTAACCCCATCTCTAATGAGTATTCTCATTCTAGGATAATGCTGATCCTATCTCTAATGAGTATTCTTATTGGATATTACTAATCCAACCTCTGATGAGTCTATTGTTTAGTTCTAATGAGTTGTACCCCAAATATTTGAGCTAACCTGGCTCTGATACCAGCTGTAACGACCCGAATTTCGCCCGACCCCAATCGATCGCAAGATCGATCAAGACCGTTCAAAACCCGCATACGTTAACTTTGGGCATATAACACATCAGAACAAAAACACAGACTTTATAACATCAATAATAAATGTTACATCAGAGTACAGAATATATCAGAGTACATCAATAAATAATACAGCGGAAGATACATTTACAATAAATTAAATACATTACAGCGGAACTAATCTCAGCGGAAGGCCATCAATATTCTGGACCCAGCTTCAGACTTCAATCCAGGATCCTACTTAACTATATCTGCAAAAGCTACTCGACTGCCCATGTGGAAAGAGGGCACCCGAGTTTGCAAGATGAAACAAACTATAGGTCAGTCGTGGGACTGGTGTGAGAATTCTTTATTTAACTTATCTAATAAGTAGGCTAATCACAGGACCACGACGCTAACACAGAACGGGTTTACTCCATTGGATTGCCAGTGCATAATTAAAGTAAATCTTAAAATAACGCGATGCTTTTTAGAAAAATGAAACCATTATAAGACCTAGGTCCCATCACACAATGCATCGCACACCAGAGGATAGGGTTTTACCTTATAATGGTCAAAAGATGCTTGATACGTAAAAACGATATTATTATTAGTGTGTATATATATATTTAAAACATTCAAATATAATATCAATCCTAGACGGCATAGGTACCATATACTATGTCGCCGTACTAGTTATACAATCAAAATCGTAAGGTCGTATTGGAAGTTGGATTTCCATCATGAGTCGAGGCTAGGGGCAAGCTCCTCTCCGATTTGAGACACTCTAGCAAATGCCTCAGCATCCCCCGCAGTGAACCCTTGGATCTTCAGGGCCGGTCCCCACCTAACGGTAGTGGATTAATTATGCCTGAACACACGCTTCCCGGTTCCTTTGAACCTATAATATGACCACTATCGGCCTATAAATATCCGAGGCGCCTCAAAATCCATCATCCACATAAGTAAAATGCCAGGCCGTGTTAAAGCACTGACACTACCACTAGCTAGAAAGAAACGTATGCACTCCCTGCAGTCCATATCCCGTTTTTGACTCATACCGGGGTATGAGGCTCGCGAAGTCACGATATACACAATGCTATGCCGTAATAGGCTATGCTTTGATCATCCCACAAGGCCCTGCTTTTCAACAAAAGCCTTGATCAATTTGCATCTTGGCGTGCCACATTGTCAGACCCTACCATATTATTGATCATCTGCCAATATATATATAACCTCTAAGCTCATACGTCTTAGAGAAGGGTGATAAGTAAAGAATAAATTCTTCATCACCAAACATAAATATATAATCAGTAGCGTTCAACAAATATAGTAGAAAGGAATACAATGTCAGACACGCAATCCATTTACAAGTCCGCTCTGGGTTTGAGCGAAACAACGTGTCCATCGATCTCCAAATGCGTTTGGACGATCATTACCAAATACCTTGCCTTGGAAGGCCAATCCCAATTCAAGATACCAGTCATCATCATCCCAATGATGTGAAAACCTTCGGTCTTCAATCACCGTCTTCATCTTCGACTTTTGATCGTCGTGATGATTATTCAGAATGGGTTAAACCCGGTCTTTCTGAATAACTCACGTGATTTAAAAACATGTGTTAATAAAATTCAACCAATGTCTCATTCCAATTCCGAATATTCTTTAAATAAAATATTCAAATTCTTAGGGAAAGGTTCCCATTAATTTTATCAAAGATAAATCTTTTTAATTTAATCTTCAATCTTTATTTATCCATATTAAACCAAATTATGGTTTATCCAATCTAATCGGAATTTACGCCTTATCGAAATAATTATAAATTAATTAATCCCCATCCCGATCTTTTATCCCAATTGGTTCAGGTAAACTTAATTTCCATTACCCATTTAAATCTAATTTAAGATTTAATTAACGCATGGAGTTAAACTAGTGGAACTCCATTTTCAATCCTTAGTTCAGTAATTTTATTTACTTAATTCCTCTCCAATCTAATTAAAACCTTATTTCGTTTTAACCTTCCAAAGTCATTATTAAATAATTAATCAAAAATTAGGAAATTAATCCCCTCATTAATCCGGGTTAAAGAATAAATGTTATTTAAAACATAATTCACGATAAACCCAAATTCAAGTTTCATTGTAAATCCGTGGTTATAATAAAACAATTTTTAATTCCTTTTATTTATTTTAAAATAAATAAACCATTTATTCTGATCAAAATATCATTTCTCATATTAAAATATTATTTTCAAAATATTAATTTCAAAATATTAATTTTGAAATTAACTCTTTTAATATTCATTATAAAATGGATAATATAAATTAATAAACTTATTCAGGTTAAAATGATGTTTCTTGTGACGGCCCGCCTCGCACCGGCCTGCATTTCCTTCAGAAGTGCGCTGTACACATGCCTGACTAGCACAAGACGGTCGTCATGAAAGAAAAGAAGGGAATGAACTAATCAAAGAACCTGTAGAATGCCTAACAGCGCATGGAATAAAATATAATAATAATGTACTTGACATAAAACAGGCGAGACAGTGCATAAGCTGATAACTAAAACCAACATCAATCTCAAAGCAGCGGAAATCCAAATACAGCTTATTACAATTTTCCAAATTTACTGTCTCTAAACAAAAGAAAGCTGAAATAGAAGATACACCAACAATGCCCAAGCAGTGATCTTCAACAATACAGGGAGAATACTAAATATATATATCACGTGGAAGCCTCCTGCTCGTCTCCGGATCATCTACCCGTGCATCACCAGCTAACCTGTCTCTAGTCTGCTCGTGTGAGCACCCAGAGTAATAAGAGGAGACATAAAACTCTGGGTCAGACATAAAGCCTGGTATGAGCGATAAGCATCTAAACAGAATAATAACAGGTATACTAAACCATACCTGAACCTGGAC
Source organism: Allium sativum (assembly GCA_030737875.1). Classification (NCBI taxonomy): domain Eukaryota; kingdom Viridiplantae; phylum Streptophyta; class Magnoliopsida; order Asparagales; family Amaryllidaceae; genus Allium; species Allium sativum. Next base: position 280,860,967 of record CM060921.1, read on the forward strand.
CTGCAACCAAAGAGTTAGTACCACATACCGTACAATACTCCAAGGTGCCAAAATAAATAGTGTAAGAATACGGGGTGGGGTGTGCATGTCAAAATGATAGCAAGCAAATCATCCATAGCAACCATCCTCACATCTCTCACTCAGTGCGTAAAGCGTACGGCATCTACCACTTTGGAACACTAGACAAACTGAGGCAACGACGAATCCCGACTTGTAGAAACCCTGCTGTGACCAAGCCAAACACTTGGAGTCATGACCAAACATTTCAATGACCCACTTCATTGGTCATAGCCCTTGGTTCTACCAATGCCATAATGGCCCTGAATCCGCCTTCGTACCTCCTACCATAGTGGTCCAAAGCTATAGGTGTCGATAACTCCTTAGCACGCATCCCGCAGCAAAGCCCAATCATGAAGTGAACTCGTTGATTCCCATCTGAATCTTAAGCTCTAACTTCTCATTTGGACTTCCTTTGCATCTCGGGTTTGGTCGAATTGGAGTGGGTCTTCAGAAAAGTTGTTGTGGAGTAGCAGCTCTAGAATTCGGTTCGGTTCGGTCACCCATGCTTGGTTCGGTTCGGAGTGCCACCTTCCTCTGGGTTCGGGTCCTTCTCCTTGTCTTCTTTCATTCGATTCGGGTCGGGTACTTCGCTCCGGGTCGGGTCGGGGTCCTCCTCCAGGTCGGGTCGGGTGTCCTTCCTTCCAGCGCTCCGATCCGCCCCCTTATTTCTTCACGTATTCCGATCCGATCCCTCCTTGCCATCTGATCCGCGTGGCTTTCCCTCTTGCTAGTTCTCCCGAGTGTTTGCTTCCGATCCGAGCCCTGCATCTCCAAGTCGATCCGATCTGGCCTCCAATCACTCTTCCGATCCGATCCGCTCCGCTCCCTAGCTTACTCCGATCCGATCCACTTGTCCACTCCAACTCTAAATAAACAGCCTTCCTTTTTGCCAAGCCTTCTCCAGCGACAAGTTCCAATCCAGTTCGAATCCCCTTGGTCAGTTCACAAATCCGATCCGACCCCCTTTCTCCGATCCGAACCGGTTCGGAACCTGCACACTTCTGCAATTTTCCAGCAAGCTTTCTACGCCATTCGACGACGTTTTCGAGCAATTTAACTATTCTAATCAATCATGAAACATACCACAGAGTCATAGCAACATGTAATAGCAACCACAAACAACAACCAACAATTCAAATGAATCAAAATGGATCAAAAGTAGCTAAAACTTCATATTTTTCCCTTAAGCACTCTTAATCATGTTTAGGCATACAATTAGCAAAACACATCGAAATTATCTCAAATTTCTAACAGAGCCTTAAAACATTATTTTAGAATTTTAAGAATTTTTCCAGAATTTATTTACGTATAAATTCGCTAATCTTCACTAATTACCCTTAATTAACCGTAATTAGTGTCAAAATGATGCTATCACTCACCTTGGCCACAAATAAAATTCTCAGAACTGAAACTCCTCTGGTTTGGGGCGAATACTGATGTCTAACAGCAGCTCTAACCTTGCTTTGGTGCTTTCTCTCATTAATTTGGTGTTGCTAAGCCTAATCTTCAATTAGAGAGTGATTTGGGGTGTTTTAGATGTAGGAAGCCATTGTTAGAGTGTCTAAGGATGAAAGTGGCGGCTGAGAACTGAAATGAAAGTGATAACCTAACCCTAATCAGTCCTCCTATACCTCTAAACCCGAAATTCCCCTTGGGCCTAGCTGCTAATCACCCGGTTAAGCCCAATTAAGCTGTATTTCACCATCTGAAACTTGTTTCAGCCATATCTCCCAAACGGTGAGTCCGTTTGGCTAATGTGACCACTCTACGGAAAGAGAAACCATCATTCGAAGCCAATGGAAGTGGTTTCAGGTCAAAATTCATTTCCAGTCAAAAGTTATGGCCAAAACAGTGATAACTAGGGGTAAAATGGTCATTTAAAAATCGGGAAAAATCATGAACATGGGAAATGACCACAATAGTCGTCTCCCAAAGTTACGTGACCATACGACTTCGTATGTGAAAGAAATAAATATTCTACGATCCTATGATGCGTAGAATGCGGGTCGTTACATTCTTCCCCCCTTAAGAAATTTCGTCCCCGAAATTCCTTAACCCAAACATACAAAGGATTCCGCATGCCTAACCACCACATACAACAATCAAACATGCAAAGCAAGCAAACAAGTCTATCCTAGCATGCGGAAAACTAAATCGCTTATAAAATCTTACCAGACAAAGAGTCCTGGATACTTCTTCTTTATGTCCTCCTTTGTTTCCCAAGTACAATCATTCTCGTCTTCGCTCCACTGTACCTTGACTAGCTTCACCGACTTCCTTCGAAGTTGCTTCATGTCGTGTGCGACAATACGGGCCGGCTTGCGGTTTCCAACCGCCTCGGGTTCTACTTCGAAGTCCTCCAACTGATCAGGTGAGATAGTCATATCTGAGTCGTGAACGAACTTCCTTAGTTGGGAAACATGAAATACGTTGTGAACTCCCGCCATCTTCTCTGGTAAGTCAATTCTATATGCCAAATTCCCGACTAGTTCAAGAACAGGGAATGGGCCAACAAATCTTGGTGCTAATTTACCTCTCCTGCCAAATCGTATTACGCTCTTCAACGGAGAAATCTTGACAAACACCAAGTCACCAACGGAGAATTTTAAGTCTCTTCTTCTCTTATCAGCATAACTCTTCTGCCTATCTTGGGCTGCCTTCATTCGTTGCTGAATGATCTTGATTTTATCTGAAGTTTCCCTCACCGCATCTGGTCCAAGCATAAACTTCTCGCCAGTTTCTATCCAACATGATGGTGAGTTGCACGGTCTTCCATACAAAGCTTCAAATGGAGCCATACCGATACTGGATTGGTAGCTATTATTATATGCAAACTCTACTAGATGCAAATGGTCATCCCATGATCCACCAAAATCCAATATACATGCTCTCAAGAGATCTTCCAAAATACGATTCACCCTTTCCGTCTGACCGTCGGTCTGAGGATGATATGCGGTACTGAGATGTAACTCTGACCCTAGCGCCTCTTGCAAGCTCCTCCAAAACCCACTAGTGAACAACGGGTCTCGGTCGCTCACAATGCTTTTAGGTACTCCATGAAATCTCACTACCCACTTCATATACAATTCTGCTAACTTAGCTGCCGTTCTAGTCGATTTGACTGGTATAAACCTTGCACTTTTAGTCAGTCGATCTACAATTACCCAAATGCTGTCATATCCCGATCTAGTCCTTGGTAATCCATCGATGAAATCCATCGAGACTTGCTCCCATTTCCATTCGGGAATTTCTAAGGGTTGTAACAACCCACTAGGCTTCTTTTGCTCGGCTTTAACTAGCTGGCAATTCATGCACTTGGATATAAATTTCCCAACGTCTCTTTTCATCCCTTCCCAGTAGTAGGTCTGCTTCATATCTCGATACATCTTATTACCACCGGGGTGTATAGTCAGCCTTGAGTGATGACATTCTCTAAGCACTTCATCCCTCAATCCATTGACATTGGGTACAACAAGCTTTCCATTCTTTCTAAGCCATCTATCTCGATCAAGCCCATACTTGTTCATCTCCTCATCGATTCCCATCTCTAACTTGGAGATGATTTCCAATAGGTTAGGATCGTCCCTCTGACTAGAGCCGATCTGCTCAATCAAAGTGGGTCTGATCGTCAAACTCGCTAACATTTCTGGATCCAATTCACACTTTGGTCTGAAATCAAACCCCGCGATAAACTCCAGTTGCTTCCATTCAAGGAACATAGCCCCTAAGCTGGCATGTCTTCTACTCAATGCATCAGCCACCGCATTGCCCTTTCCCGGTGTGTATGCGATGTCAAAATCATAGGAAGCTAAGAACTCTAACCATCTCTGCTGACGGAGATTTAAATCCTTCTGGGAGAATAGATACTTTAACGACTTATGATCTGTAAATAGCCCAAATCTTTCTCCCAAGAGATAGTGTCTCCACATCTTTAACGCGAACACGATCGCTGCCAATTCTAAATCATGGGTAGGGTATCTTCTCTCGTGCGGTTTCAATTGCCGACTTGCATAAGCTACAACCCTACCGCCTTGCATCAATACAGCACCCAGCCCGGTACCACAGGCATCCGTGTATACCGTCATCTCTTCATCCCCCTTAGGAATGACTAACACTGGTGCGCCTGTCAACTTGTCCTTTAGACTTTTAAATGCATTCTCGCACCTCTCATCCCAGACAAAAGCTTGATTCTTCTTGGTCAACTGGGTCAATGGTGCTGCTATCTTGGAGAAACCTTGGATAAACTTACGATAATATCCCGCTAATCCCAAGAAACTTCTTACATCTGTTGCATTCTTGGGCGTAGGCCAATCTTGTACCGTAGCCACCTTTGCTGGGTCCACGGCAATACCACTCTCTGATACAACATGGCCCAAGAACCTCACTTCCCTCTTCCAGAAGTGACACTTAGAAAACTTTGCTTTCAATTGGTGTTTTCTCAACACCTCCATCGCTACTCTTAAATGTTCCTTGTGTTCCTCCTCTGTCCTCGAATAGACCAAAATATCATCAACGAACACAAGGACAGACTTATTCAGCTGATCTCTGAATACCCTATTCATAAGGTCCACAAAATATGCCGGGGCATTAGTCAGCCCAAATGGCATAACCAACCATTCATAAAACCCAGACGGCGTTCGAAATGCCGTTTTAGCTATACTCTCAGCTTCCACTCTAAGCTGATGAAAACCTGTCGCGAGATCCAACTGAGAAAATACTCTCGCGCCACTCAACTGATCAAACAAATCATCTATCCGCGGTAGAGGATACTTGTTCTTCCTCGTCACTTTATTCAACTCGCGGTAGTCTACACACAAACGAAGGGAACCATCCGCCTTGGTAGCAAACACAACTGGTGCTCCCCATTCAGAAACACTCCTTCTGATAAATCCCTTCTTCAAAAGATCGCTGACTTGCACCTCGAGCTCTCGCTGCTCCCTTGGTGCCATACGACGAAGTGGCGTCACTATAGGTCTGGCATCTTTTACCAAATCAATACGAAACTCAATCTCTCGGTGTGGTGGAAGTCCGGTCACTTCTTCGAAAACATCCGGATACTGGCCAACCACGGGCAAACCTGACAACTCACTATGCGGAATGTCGAGGGAGTTTAGAAAACTAGCCAATACCCCCTTACTGGGTAGACCACCAAACACTATCCTCCGTCCATCATCCGCTCTAGCTGTCACCAAAAAGCCCTCACAGTCTACCACCACCCCGTATCTTTGGAGCCAATCTACTCCCAAAATAATGCCAAACCCAGTAAAGCCCAAAACAAAGCAATCACAAACAAACATGCATCCCTGACTCGATAGAACCACATTACGACAAATCAGGCTAAGGCTAGTTGAACCACCAATCGGGTTCGTCACTACTAAAGGTCTATCGACAATCTCGGGTTCCAATCCCAACCTATCTACCAGGTCACTAGATATGAAAGAACTGGAAGCTCCGGTATCAAACAAAACTCTAACAGGAACATCATAAACAGAAAGCATACCTTGAATGACGACATTCTTTCCCTTCTCCGCCGCAGTTGGGGCATTCGACGAAGAAGGAATAGCATTAAGAGCATATGCTTTCACCATTTGCTTTTCCTTAGGGGGCTGGGGACACTTGTCCTTGTGATGTCCCATTTGGCCACAGTTGAAGCACTTCCTATCTGCTGGCTTGGCCCGACAATTACTAGCATAATGGCCCTTCTTACCACAGCTGAAGCACTCCACATCTTGCTTATTCTTTTTCTTCTGGCCATCCTTAGCCTGATTCTGCTTTCTCTTATTCTGGGAACCACCTTTGCCTCCACCACTAGCTTGTGGCTTTGGCTCCTCTGCGGATGCAACCTCAGTCTTTGGCTTAGGGTAGAGACTTTCTGATCTTAACGCTTTCCCCACAATCGATTCAAACGTCTCATCGATGTGGTTAATAAGTTTTTCCCCCAAGTACTGATCCAATCCAGTTATGAATTTCTCATTCTTTTTCTCGGCAGTATCTATAAGAGACAACCCATATTTCGACAAAGTGTCAAATTCAGCAATATACTCCGAGACAGCCCTGCCATTCTGCTTGAGCTCCAAGAATTTCTTAAACAACATTGACTTCTGAGCAGCTGGGATGAACTTCTCACTAAAGCGAGTCTTAAACTGCTCCCAAGTAATCTGATCTTCGGGAGTAGCTGCCTTTATAGCATTCCACCAATTCATTGCCCGCCCTTGCAGTTGACGGGACGCTAACTTTCTCTTCATCGCATCCTCGATACCCAAATCCTCGAAGATACGTTCGCAACTATCCACCCAATCCTGAACATCCGTAGCCGACTCCGTTCCGTGGAACGGCTTCCCACCAAGGCTAGTATAATCCTTATTCAGCTTGGCGAAGTCGACTCTTGGCGCCTGCACCATTGGACCACCACCATTTCCACCATTGGGAGCTGCCCTCTGAACATCTCTAAGCATCTCTCTCATGAGGTCAGTAAACATCGTCCTCATGTCAGCAGCATTCCCATTATTGGCCCCTCTACCGGTACCTCTAACATATCGGCTCATCGTCAATCTGAAAAAGGAAATGATTAACGACTCCATAGTGGTGTTAGTGCAGTACGACTCCATCCTTATACTACTAATAGTATATATATAGTTTTTGAAAACCAAAATAATCACAAATACGCTCTCTCGTATACGTATATTATCTCTCCCCGATAACTTCCCTAGGTTAACTACGCAACCTAGAGCTCTGATACCAAGTGTGACGGCCCGCCTCGCACCGGCCTGCATTTCCTTCAGAAGTGCGTTGTACACATGCCTGACTAGCACAAGACGGTCGTCATGAAAGAAAAGAAGGGAATGAACTAATCAAAGAACCTGTAGAATGCCTAACAGCGCATGGAATAAAATATAATAATAATGTACTTGACATAAAACAGGCGAGACAGTGCATAAGCTGATAACTAAAACCAACATCAATCTCAAAGCAGCGGAAATCCAAATACAGCTTATTACAATTTTCCAAATTTACTGTCTCTAAACAAAAGAAAGCTGAAATAGAAGATACACCAACAATGCCCAAGCAGTGATCTTCAACAACACAGGGAGAATACTAAATATATATATCACGTGGAAGCCTCCTGCTCGTCTCCGGATCATCTACCCGTGCATCACCAGCTAACCTGTCTCTAGTCTGCTCGTGTGAGCACCCAGAGTAATAAGAGGAGACATAAAACTCTGGGTCAGACATAAAGCCTGGTATGAGCGATAAGCATCTAAACAGAATAATAACAGGTATACTAAACCATACCTGAACCTGGACCTGCAACCAAAGAGTTAGTACCACATACCGTACAATACTCCAAGGTGCCAAAATAAATAGTGTAAGAATACGGGGTGAGGTGTGCATGTCAAAATGATAGCAAGCAAATCATCCATAGCAACCATCCTCACATCTCTCACTCAGTGCGTAAAGCGTACGGCATCTACCACTTTGGAACACTAGACAAACTGAGGCAACGACGAATCCCGACTTGTAGAAACCCTGCTGTGACCAAGCCAAACACTTGGAGTCATGACCAAACATTTCAATGACCCACTTCATTGGTCATAGCCCTTGGTTCTACCAATGCCATAATGGCCCTGAATCCGCCTTCGTACCTCCTACCATAGTGGTCCAAAGCTATAGGTGTCGATAACTCCTTAGCACGCGTCCCGCAGCAAAGCCCAATCATGAAGTGAACTCGTTGATTCCCATCTGAATCTTAAGCTCTAACTTCTCATTTGGACTTCCTTTGCATCTCGGGTTTGGTCGAATTGGAGTGGGTCTTCAGAAAAGTTGTCGTGGAGTAGCAGCTCTAGAATTCGGTTCGGTTCGGTCACCCATGCTTGGTTCGGTTCGGAGTGCCACCTTCCTCTGGGTTCGGGTCCTTCTCCTTGTCTTCTTTCATTCGATTCGGGTCGGGTACTTCGCTCCGGGTCGGGTCGGGGTCCTCCTCCAGGTCGGGTCGGGTGTCCTTCCTTCCAGCGCTCCGATCCGCCCCTTTATTTCTTCACGTATTCCGATCCGATCCCTCCTTGCCATCTGATCCGCGTGGCTTTCCCTCTTGCTAGTTCTCCCGAGTGTTTGCTTCCGATCCGAGCCCTGCATCTCCAAGTCGATCCGATCTGGCCTCCAATCACTCTTCCGATCCGATCCGCTCCGCTCCCTAGCTTACTCCGATCCGATCCCCTTGTCCACTCCAACTCTAAATAAACAGCCTTCCTTTTTGCCAAGCCTTCTCCAGCGACAAGTTCCAATCCAGTTCGAATCCCCTTGGTCAGTTCACAAATCCGATCCGACCCCCTTTCTCTGATCCGAACCGGTTCGGAACCTGCACACTTCTGCAATTTTCCAGCAAGCTTTCTACGCCATTCGACGACGTTTTCGAGCAATTTAACTATTCTAATCAATCATGAAACATACCACAGAGTCATAGCAACATGTAATAGCAACCACAAACAACAACCAACAATTCAAATGAATCAAAATGGATCAAAAGTAGCTAAAACTTCATATTTTTCCCTTAAGCACTCTTAATCATGTTTAGGCATACAATTAGCAAAACACATCGAAATTATCTCAAATTTCTAACAGAGCCTTAAAACATTATTTTAGAATTTTAAGAATTTTTCCAGAATTTATTTACGTATAAATTCGCTAATCTTCACTAATTACCCTTAATTAACCGTAATTAGTGTCAAAATGATGCTATCACTCACCTTGGCCACAAATAAAATTCTCAGAACTGAAACTCCTCTGGTTTGGGGCGAATACTGATGTCTAACAGCAGCTCTAACCTTGCTTTGGTGCTTTCTCTCCTTAATTTGGTGTTGCTAAGCCTAATCTTCAATTAGAGAGTGATTTGGGGTGTTTTAGATGTAGGAAGCCATTGTTAGAGTGTCTAAGGATGAAAGTGGCGGCTGAGAACTGAAATGAAAGTGATAACCTAACCCTAATCAGTCCTCCTATACCTCTAAACCCGAAATTCCCCTTGGGCCTACCTGCTAATCACCCGGTTAAGCCCAATTAAGCTGTATTTCACCATCTGAAACTTGTTTCAGCCATATCTCCCAAACGGTGAGTCCGTTTGGCTAATGTGACCACTCTACGGAAAGAGAAATCATCATTCGAAGCCAATGGAAGTGGTTTCAGGTCAAAATTCATTTCCAGTCAAAAGTTATGGCCAAAACAGTGATAACTAGGGGTAAAATGGTCATTTAAAAATCGGGAAAAATCATGAACATGGGAAATGACCACAATAGTCGTCTCCCAAAGTTACGTGACCATACGACTTCGTATGTGAAAGAAATAAATATTCTACGATCCTATGATGCGTAGAATGCGGGTCGTTACATTTCTATTTAAAATGGATTAAATAATCTAATTCGTTATATTATCCATTTATGTTTTATATGGGCCAGACTTCTCACATTAGGCCTACAACTTGTGGATGTTGGATATGCCGGTTGGGTCCGGGCGGACTTATTCCACAGTTGGGCTTAACCTCGAGTCAAAACCCAATTTGTATTCGGGTACTTGGACCTCTCACATTAGGCCCAACATTTATGGCTGCTGGATATGCCGGTTGGTTCCGGGCAGACTTCCGCCATAAACGTGACCTAACCTCGTGTCCAAGAACAATTATAATTATAATTATTTTCTAAAAATATTATTTTAAAAAAATAACTAACTTCTAAAATATCATATGTTCCAAAGTATAACTTTACATTGAAATATTCTTTATATTGCCTTTCCAATTTTTCAATAAATATCGACCTTTCCCTATTATTATAATATTATAATAATAATTACTTCAAAAATGGTTTTTAATTACGATATCAAAACCTACCATTCCAACATTAAACGTAATTTTTCCAATCAATCCATTTATGTTAAATTTTGAAATTACATCTTTTAAATTTATTTTTAACATAAAAACGAAAGCTTTTCAATCCAAATCTTCTTGTTATATTTGGAATGTAATTTTACTAATTTAATATTTCATTAAAAATTTCTAAATAATTGAAATTTAGTTTCCTTAATTCAAGCGTCAATTAATTCCATTAATTGAATAATAAATGAAAATTATTTCTTTCATTCAAAATTGGAATGAGACCCTCACCATTTCCATATAATTCAATTATACGGATTTCATTCATTTATCTCATAACAATTATCAAACATCCATTAACAGCCAAAGTGCATTTCTAATTAACCACAAGGGTGACGTGTATTCAAATGTCGACCCCTGACCCGTGTGGGGTTTCAACCAACACAAGTTCGAATAAAATAAACTGTGCTTCTGGACGATGTGTGAAAATTGATCGTCCAATCACATAAACAAGTCAGGTCACTTGTAAATGGCAGTGTGTACATGTGCTTAAATAGAAACATACATAACATACACAATTTGGCATGTTCACATATTTCAAGTTTCAACTATTCGATGTCAAGTTTTCATGTTGAACAAGATGATAATAACATGACACTTATGTTGCAACACATTTCTTTTAACTAATTTAAAATTAAAATAAAATCTTTTATTTCAAAAACAAAAATCAAAACTTTAATTATTCAAAAATAAAGATCAAAACTTATTTTAATCATTTCAAAATAAAGAACAAAACTTTATTTAATTTAATCATTTCAAAATAAAGACGTAATCTTTATTAGTTTTAATCGTTTCAAAATAAAGAACAAAACTTTATTAGTTTTAATCGTTTCAAAATAAAGACGTAATCTTTATTATCAAAACAAAGATTTAGCCTCTTATAGAAAAAAACAAAGTTTTAATTTTTATAGACAAAAACAAAGATTTAGCCTTTTATAATCAAAAACAAAGTTTTAATCTTTATAGACAAAAACAAAGATTTAGCCTTTTATAATCAAAAACAAAGTTTTAATCTTTATAGACAAAAACAAAGATTTAGCCTTTTATAATCAAAAACAAAGTTTTAATCTTTATAGACAAAAACAAAGATTTAGCCTTTTATAATCAAAAACAAAGTTTTAATCTTTATAGACAAAAACAAAGATTTAGCCTTTTATAATCAAAAACAAAGTTTTAATCTTTATAGACAAAAACAAAGATTTAGCCTTTTATTATCAAAAACAAAGTTGTAATTTTTGTAACCGAAATCAAAGTTGTAATCTTTGCAAACAAAATAAAAGTTGTAATCTTTGTTAACAAAACCAAAGGTGTAATCTTTGTTAACAAAACCAAAGGTTCAATTTCAAAAAATAATTAAGTTTTAATCTTTATAAATAAAAATAAAGTTTCAAGCTTTATAAACAAAAACAAAGATTTAATCTTTTATAAACAAAAACAAAGATCCATTTTATACAAACAAAAACAAAGATTCATTTTAATAAATCAAAAATAAAGATCGAATCTTTATTAATGTAACGTCCCGTATTTTTGGCAGCCAAATATTTTATTTATTTTAAATATTTATTTGGAATATAAAAGGGTTTTAATATTTAAATCGCTATTTAAACGAAGTTGAACGATATATATTCATATATAAAATAAAACGAGCTCAGAACAGCGCTGCAGTTCGTAAAATAGAGTTTTGAACTTCAACTGGATATACAGAGTCCGTTTTAAATCGGATTTCTGTGAAACAAGAAATGTACGGAGCTAGAGAAGTATATTTTTCTAGTAAAAAAGAAAAATCGAGATTTCGTCGTGTTGATTGGAAGTTATGCCCAAATCAATTTGGCAGAAAAACAGCGGCGTAATCGTTTATCGACCGTAACGGATTATTGGATATAACTGCATATCGGTTTCGAATTTAGACTAGGTTCTTTTGAGGCGTAGTGATAATTTAATTTTTAGAATTTTATGGTAATTTTTAATTAATTAAATAAGCAACTTTTTATGTGGAGTATTTTGCACCCTGTAATCAACATTTTGGGATTTCACAATATAAGTTAAACTACCGGTATTATTATATTTTTGGGATCGCGACACCTCACTGAACACGACTGTATTTTTATTTCAGTCTGCAACGCTCATATAACCGTACATAGTAGTGTGGGTAACTGTTATTGAATGGTTAACGGGTCAAACGAACTCAAAATTCAACGAAACAAGTTTCATACGAAACCTTAGGAAGAGGTCTAGTGAAACGTCAAGGCCTTATATTTTTAGGATTTTTTCTGTAATTTTAAGAAATTAATGCTCGGTGTTTTTCATCGATATTTTCTAAAGGATTTTCGCAAACAGTGTCGGAATTTGACGAAACTTGCCTCATTGGATCCGAAATATCTTTTTACATCAAGATTAACTTTTTTATCAGAAGACAGGAGTCGTTTCTGGTGCTTTTTAGCACGATTTCTCACGACAAAGTTTCATAGAATATAATATTATTAAAATCTTCCCACTTTTAATTCTTTGCTCATTCTTTTCCTTGCGTCCAGCTCTTTTGATACTTGCGTCCCAAATTAGAATTTGCCGTGTGAGCCAATCTAGTGATACCGTGACAGCCAAGGGTTGTTTCGAAATCCGCCCACGCCACACTGCTACATGCTCTATGAAGCAAACGTACACTGTTGATAATTTATAGACCAGCTACCCTAAATGCGTACAGTCCTTTTTAAGCACCGTTCTCCTCACGTTTTTTTTCTTATCGTGCGCATCAAGGTATGTATTCCCGTGAGCTCCAAGCTATATCAGCCGTGCTCTCCACGCCTCGTCATCTATAAATAGCTGTCATTCCATTTGTTTTCTACAAGATGAAACAACTACTGCCTTCTTCTTCTAATTCGTTTTTCGTTTCAAAAAAAAAAAAAAAAAAAAAAGTTCAAAATGGGAACAAAAAGGGGACAACGTTGGTAGAGCATGCTGCATGCATGCATGCGCATGAGGAGGGGTTGAAGTGGGAGTGTGGCTTTTGGGCCTAACGTGGTAGCAAAAAAAAAAAAAAAAAAATAGAAGAGTTGGGTTCAGGTAAAGGGTGCTGGCGGAAGTATTATATGAGGAAAGTGGGAAGTTGTGGATGTGTGCATCAGTGAGGAGTAAAGGACAGGGCATTACGGTGCAAAGTGGGGAGTGCCAACGTTGGGCTATGGTGGCAGTACATGCGAGCAGCATATCAAGTGAGGTGGAACGTATGTTTCTATCTGAAGCGAAATGGGGTAAGGTCCAAGTTTATTTATAGGTAATGCAAATTATGTTATGCAAGTCTGACGTGGCTAAGATTCTTACGGTGACCTGATTATTTAATGATGATGCCTAACCGGGTTCATAATACAATTTGCATGGATAGTTATTTATAGCGTGCCTAGGAATATTTTGAACAGTTTAATTACATATTAACGGAACAAACGGTTGTTGAATGCGGCTGACTGAAAAATAATCATTTCCGAACTATTTTTAGCAACCAAGTAGCATGAAATTATTTGGTAAAATAAAATAAAATAAAATAATAGATTTAATTATGTTTGATTAATTAAATTTCAACCACGGTCGTACAAATATTATAACGTTCTCATATATTAAAACATCAAACAAAACCAGGAACATTGGTATCGGGCCAACGAGCGTTGCATTTTGAAGCTGCAACGGACGGAGTTGAAAGCAGCTAGAAGCTTATAAAACGAACTGTTTTGACAACCAATGGGAATCAAGGTGAGTTAAACTCACTCAGTTCTCGCTTCTTATATTTTATAAGTCGGGTTTTATAATTGTGTGCTATGCTTGTTTATGGTTGTTGTTTGTTCGTTCGTTGTATGGGCTGAAACAGTTAAATTAAACGACGGTTTAATTTAATTGAAAACTAATCGTTATTTCTAACGATTAAATCCAAGTGAGGTAACTTACCTCAGTGGTTACATTTATCACACTATAAACGTTATATAATAATAGTTGAATGCTTGAATTTCTGCTATTAGCCCTTACATTTATTATCAACCGTTATTATTAAACTGTTATGTCATCTGTTTAGATGTAAACCGAACCTTGATTGGCCATATTGAACTGAGTGATTTGAATTGTGATAACCATTGTTTTGCAGGGAATAACAGGTTGGATAATATTGATAATGTTTATCAATATGATTAATTTGTTTGTATTGAATGTGAAATTGGTTTATATTTCACGGTTTGGTACTATAGTAGCCATTTGCCTCTATAGTACCGTCGACTAAAAGGAATGACTTTTCGAAATCAATAGTAAATAGATTTCGAATGTTTCCAAAGATATAAATGTCTTTTTATATGGTTTGAAATACAATTTTTCTATAAAAATAAATAGTTAAAATTAAGTTTACAATATATGTATATAACAAATAGAGATGTAAGAGATTATTAAACCAATGTTTAAACGAGATAAGTTTATCCTATTGGCTATTTAATTGTTGAAAGGGCCGTAGCGGTCATAATGAAGGTTTAAATGAAGTAAAAATGTGGGAATGGAAACAAATGCTAAGTTCTCGAAATGAATTTACAAAGGATTTTGTAAATGGAGAAATAAAGTTTTGAAATAAAAATCGAGTTAGTAAATAAAGTTGTAAATATGTTTTGTAACATTAGTTACAAAGAAGAAGAACTATTTTGATATAAGCTTTAAAAGGATTATTATAGTTTTTTTAGGCAACGAATAAATGGTCGAGTATGAGTAAAGAGAACTAGATAAGTAAAAAAATGGTTTTTGAAATAAAATCTGCAGCATTAATGGTTACAGATAATAAGTTGGATTGTTTGATAAATATCAACATGTGAATTTGGAAAGATAACGATATGATAACGGTATGAGACATTAATAGAAGATTTATAAAGGGTTTGTTTTAAACAAATGGTTTGAATTGTTGAAATAATTTGTTACATCATAATAAAGAGATATTAAGGAATTTTCATAAGGATTCTATTTCTAATAGAATCAAAGCTTTGTCGAGATTTAAATCAGATTTTTCAAGAAGAAACGTGTGGTTAATAAACTTCTATTTATTCTGAAGATATGAATGTTGTTGGTCAAGGTCTGAGAGGTAAATAAAATACCCCAACTTGAATGACTCCATGATTATCCCAGAATGATATTAGTTTATAAACGAGAGTGGTTGAGGGAAACATAAGCTATGATTTCCGCAAATGATATTATAAACTGTTTTTGAAAGTTTATAAGTTGAATGAAATAAATTTGGAGAATATTCTTATTTTGAATAAGAAGAAAAAGCCGATGTTCAAATATGGGAAATTTAAGGAATATAATTAACAAACGATTTGTTAAAGAGGCTAAATGATACTGAGTATTGAACCAGTGAATCCATTTTCTTTTATGGATGAATGTTTGTTTTATTTGATAGTTAAATAACCGACTATCAAAATTGGCCCATACGATTGTTGGTACGGAAAGACCGGGATCGAATGTATTCGAAAACCATTCCGTCCAGCAAATACGAATACAATGAAGATGCTGATTCAAGATGGAGCTATTGAAGACCGTGGATCTTCATAAGCGGAAGGATTACTAAAATTCTCTGACTTGCAACCAGAGATAAGATGTGATTCTGTCGTAGTTGGAATCTACGGATTGCAAGGACTTCTCGCTACTGATTCTCAGGGTGATTCCTAGAATGCAGTAGGAGAGTACCTTCGGTTCATCCTGTTCCTGGGTGACTTGTATGGATGGATGTCTGACAGAGTATTTCCAGAAAGGTCACGTACCTTGATTTCTTCAACCGTACCAAGAGTGGAAGCGGAGAAGGAAACTTCTTTTAGCTAACATGTAATGTATTGTTGAGGATGTCAATTGGTGACGATTGATGGATCTGACAATGTGGCATTCGAAGTGAATGTGATGTGCTGATTATGAAGGTAAAGCGTAGCCTCAAGCCTCATCAACCGGGGAATGACAAAAATCGGGCAGGCAGCATGGCTATGTGGGTCGCTCCCATTAGGGTGTATAATCACCTATCTAGAGAAATTCCTTTTGTTTCTTATTCTATCGATTCTGCCCATTCGGGAACGGTGGTTTGAGCCCAACCGTTGGTGATATACATTCGATACACTCAAGCGAAATGAGTGGTCGGTCATGTGAGGGCCGGGTTGCAAGACGTTCTTGTTGAACCCTGTGTATTCGCCTCTAGAGATACATGTGCGGAAGGTGGTCCCATACCTTGTCAAGTTGGAAATCCAATCTCCAATAAGCGCCCGCGGTTTTGATTGTATACTATATATGTAGAGCGTGAGATGCAAGCGTTCTACTAGATTAATATTTACCTGTATGTAGACATTATTATAATATCAGACAAGATATTGGTTTCAAAAATGTTTTGGGTTATCGTAAGGTAAAAACCGTCCGTATTTATGTGTGGATTCGGTCTTACGATTATCCTTTTCTTTCGAAAAGATTTTTACTTTAAAAATCAAGTGTTGTGATACCTTAATACTGTGCGAGTTTATCTCACTCTGGTTCACCAGACTGACCCGGTGTTTTGTAAATGCTCGGGTTAGCCCGGAATGTACAGGTTCAGGTTATCGAATGCTGTGAAGAGACGGGCTGGAAGAGTTCAGACGTATGATGTTAAGGCCATTATTATTCCGCTGTGTGTTATATGATGACAGACTATTATAACTGTCCAGATGTACTGATATACTCTGATGTTGTAAGTATTATTTCAAGCTCTCAATAAAAGTTATTTCTATATTATATTTTGTTCCGCTGCGATGTGAGACTCTGATTCTGTGTTGTCTTTGTTCTTCTTCTACTTCTTCTATTCTAATATTTCTATCTTATCTTTCTCATCCTCCAACTTCTTCCTTCTAGCTTTCTGGAGATTCGATACTCGAATGGGACACAGTTTGTGTAAATGTCGAAAATTCGAGTGTCAAATTTTCCGGGTCGCTACAGTTGGTATCAGAGCTATTGGTTTAGTAATAACCTTGGCTCTGTGGTGTAACTCGATAGAGATGGGGTTAGCAATACCCTAGATCGAGATTGAGTGTATATATATGAGAACGTATTTGTAAATTTTATATACAAATGTTTTGTATTGTGTTTGTTGATCAGTTCAAGTGTTGAAAAGCATAGAACTGGAAATCGATACATTACTGTTTTGAAAAGAGGGTAAACGAAATAATTTTACCCAAAATATATTTTGTATAGAAAAGAAATTTTTATTAAATTATTGAGATATTAGTGTGTTTGATCGATTTGAATGGGATTCTAATCGAATAAAATTAAAAAATTGAATTGATACTTAACTTGGTTAAGTGTAATTAATTTCAGAATGATATTGTAATTAAATAAATTGGAGATTAAATGAATAAATAATAATCAAATGTGTGAAACCAAAATAAATATTAATATTGAATGTGAATTCAATAAATTTTGTTTATTTGGTTGTGTATTGGTTGATGGTTGTGAATTGGTTGTTATTGGATGACAAGTAGTTGAATAAAATTCATTAAATGGTTTAACGAAGGTATGGAAAATAAATTCTAGTGTCAAAAATTGGAATGAAACTGAATATGAATTGAATTGAAACCAACTAGCGGGAAATTGAATCAAGATATAATATATTAAGCAAAATCAGATTTTGAATTGCGAGACAGAAGTCTGAAATGGTGTTGGACTGGTAAGTTAAGAGTTGGAATTGACAATGGATGGAAATTGAGTTAAGAATGGGATTTGGCTTGAATGCATGAAGGATTTGGTTCTGAGGATAAAATTGGTATTTTGTTTGGGGATGCATTTGTATATGCTGACAGGGCAGCAGATGGAAAGGATATAATGATATGCCCGACAAAAAGGTACACGTTTATTTCTATATGGGTTTGGTGATTTATGAGCTTATTTGGCAAGTCGCTTGGCTGTTTTATTTTGTTTTAGATTGGGGAAGGCCTAAGAAGGCAAGTTGTAGTTGTACCGATTGAGCCGTATAGAGGAGGTGCTGGCGAAATTTTTCGGAAATTTAAGATGTTAGGAAATTTTCAATATTTTTGGAAATATCCATATATGGTATTGAAATTGGTTTCTAATTTAAAATAATTTGGATTTGGAAATAAACGGGATTTGTAGCATTTTTCTTACCTTAGCAATTTCGAGGACGAAATTATTTTAAGGGGGGAAGAATGTAACGTCCCGTATTTTTGGCAGCCAAATATTTTATTTATTTTAAATATTTATTTGGAATATAAAAGGGTTTTAATATTTAAATCGCTATTTAAACGAAGTTGAACGATATATATTCATATATAAAATAAAACGAGCTCAGAACAGCGCTGCAGTTCGTAAAATAGAGTTTTGAACTTCAACTGGATATACAGAGTCCGTTTTAAATCGGATTTCTGTGAAACAAGAAATGTACGGAGCTAGAGAAGTATATTTTTCTAGTAAAAAAGAAAAATCGAGATTTCGTCGTGTTGATTGGAAGTTATGCCCAAATCAATTTGGCAGAAAAACAGCGGCGTAATCGTTTATCGACCGTAACGGATTATTGGATATAACTGCATATCGGTTTCGAATTTAGACTAGGTTCTTTTGAGGCGTAGTGATAATTTAATTTTTAGAATTTTATGGTAATTTTTAATTAATTAAATAAGCAACTTTTTATGTGGAGTATTTTGCACCCTGTAATCAACATTTTGGGATTTCACAATATAAGTTAAACTACCGGTATTATTATATTTTTGGGATCGCGACACCTCACTGAACACGACTGTATTTTTATTTCAGTCTGCAACGCTCATATAACCGTACATAGTAGTGTGGGTAACTGTTATTGAATGGTTAACGGGTCAAACGAACTCAAAATTCAACGAAACAAGTTTCATACGAAACCTTAGGAAGAGGTCTAGTGAAACGTCAAGGCCTTATATTTTTAGGATTTTTTCTGTAATTTTAAGAAATTAATGCTCGGTGTTTTTCATCGATATTTTCTAAAGGATTTTCGCAAACAGTGTCGGAATTTGACGAAACTTGCCTCATTGGATCCGAAATATCTTTTTACATCAAGATTAACTTTTTTATCAGAAGACAGGAGTCGTTTCTGGTGCTTTTTAGCACGATTTCTCACGACAAAGTTTCATAGAATATAATATTATTAAAATCTTCCCACTTTTAATTCTTTGCTCATTCTTTTCCTTGCGTCCAGCTCTTTTGATACTTGCGTCCCAAATTAGAATTTGCCGTGTGAGCCAATCTAGTGATACCGTGACAGCCAAGGGTTGTTTCGAAATCCGCCCACGCCACACTGCTACATGCTCTATGAAGCAAACGTACACTGTTGATAATTTATAGACCAGCTACCCTAAATGCGTACAGTCCTTTTTAAGCACCGTTCTCCTCACGTTTTTTTTCTTGTCGTGCGCATCAAGGTATGTATTCCCGTGAGCTCCAAGCTATATCAGCCGTGCTCTCCACGCCTCGTCATCTATAAATAGCTGTCATTCCATTTGTTTTCTACAAGATGAAACAACTACTGCCTTCTTCTTCTAATTCGTTTTTCGTTTCAAAAAAAAAAAAAAAAAAAGTTCAAAATGGGAACAAAAAGGGGACAACGTTGGTAGAGCATGCTGCATGCATGCATGCGCATGAGGAGGGGTTGAAGTGGGAGTGTGGCTTTTGGGCCTAACGTGGTAGCAAAAAAAAAAAAAAAAAAATAGAAGAGTTGGGTTCAGGTAAAGGGTGCTGGCGGAAGTATTATATGAGGAAAGTGGGAAGTTGTGGATGTGTGCATCAGTGAGGAGTAAAGGACAGGGCATTACGGTGCAAAGTGGGGAGTGCCAACGTTGGGCTATGGTGGCAGTACATGCGAGCAGCATATCAAGTGAGGTGGAACGTATGTTTCTATCTGAAGCGAAATGGGGTAAGGTCCAAGTTTATTTATAGGTAATGCAAATTATGTTATGCAAGTCTGACGTGGCTAAGATTCTTACGGTGACCTGATTATTTAATGATGATGCCTAACCGGGTTCATAATACAATTTGCATGGATAGTTATTTATAGCGTGCCTAGGAATATTTTGAACAGTTTAATTACATATTAACGGAACAAACGGTTGTTGAATGCGGCTGACTGAAAAATAATCATTTCCGAACTATTTTTAGCAACCAAGTAGCATGAAATTATTTGGTAAAATAAAATAAAATAAAATAATAGATTTAATTATGTTTGATTAATTAAATTTCAACCACGGTCGTACAAATATTATAACGTTCTCATATATTAAAACATCAAACAAAACCAGGAACATTGGTATCGGGCCAACGAGCGTTGCATTTTGAAGCTGCAACGGACGGAGTTGAAAGCAGCTAGAAGCTTATAAAACGAACTGTTTTGACAACCAATGGGAATCAAGGTGAGTTAAACTCACTCAGTTCTCGCTTCTTATATTTTATAAGTCGGGTTTTATAATTGTGTGCTATGCTTGTTTATGGTTGTTGTTTGTTCGTTCGTTGTATGGGCTGAAACAGTTAAATTAAACGACGGTTTAATTTAATTGAAAACTAATCGTTATTTCTAACGATTAAATCCAAGTGAGGTAACTTACCTCAGTGGTTACATTTATCACACTATAAACGTTATATAATAATAGTTGAATGCTTGAATTTCTGCTATTAGCCCTTACATTTATTATCAACCGTTATTATTAAACTGTTATGTCATCTGTTTAGATGTAAACCGAACCTTGATTGGCCATATTGAACTGAGTGATTTGAATTGTGATAACCATTGTTTTGCAGGGAATAACAGGTTGGATAATATTGATAATGTTTATCAATATGATTAATTTGTTTGTATTGAATGTGAAATTGGTTTATATTTCACGGTTTGGTACTATAGTAGCCATTTGCCTCTATAGTACCGTCGACTAAAAGGAATGACTTTTCGAAATCAATAGTAAATAGATTTCGAATGTTTCCAAAGATATAAATGTCTTTTTATATGGTTTGAAATACAATTTTTCTATAAAAATAAATAGTTAAAATTAAGTTTACAATATATGTATATAACAAATAGAGATGTAAGAGATTATTAAACCAATGTTTAAACGAGATAAGTTTATCCTATTGGCTATTTAATTGTTGAAAGGGCCGTAGCGGTCATAATGAAGGTTTAAATGAAGTAAAAATGTGGGAATGGAAACAAATGCTAAGTTCTCGAAATGAATTTACAAAGGATTTTGTAAATGGAGAAATAAAGTTTTGAAATAAAAATCGAGTTAGTAAATAAAGTTGTAAATATGTTTTGTAACATTAGTTACAAAGAAGAAGAACTATTTTGATATAAGCTTTAAAAGGATTATTATAGTTTTTTTTAGGCAACGAATAAATGGTCGAGTATGAGTAAAGAGAACTAGATAAGTAAAAAAATGGTTTTTGAAATAAAATCTGCAGCATTAATGGTTACAGATAATAAGTTGGATTGTTTGATAAATATCAACATGTGAATTTGGAAAGATAACGATATGATAACGGTATGAGACATTAATAGAAGATTTATAAAGGGTTTGTTTTAAACAAATGGTTTGAATTGTTGAAATAATTTGTTACATCATAATAAAGAGATATTAAGGAATTTTCATAAGGATTCTATTTCTAATAGAATCAAAGCTTTGTCGAGATTTAAATCAGATTTTTCAAGAAGAAACGTGTGGTTAATAAACTTCTATTTATTCTGAAGATATGAATGTTGTTGGTCAAGGTCTGAGAGGTAAATAAAATACCCCAACTTGAATGACTCCATGATTATCCCAGAATGATATTAGTTTATAAACGAGAGTGGTTGAGGGAAACATAAGCTATGATTTCCGCAAATGATATTATAAACTGTTTTTGAAAGTTTATAAGTTGAATGAAATAAATTTGGAGAATATTCTTATTTTGAATAAGAAGAAAAAGCCGATGTTCAAATATGGGAAATTTAAGGAATATAATTAACAAACGATTTGTTAAAGAGGCTAAATGATACTGAGTATTGAACCAGTGAATCCATTTTCTTTTATGGATGAATGTTTGTTTTATTTGATAGTTAAATAACCGACTATCAAAATTGGCCCATACGATTGTTGGTACGGAAAGACCGGGATCGAATGTATTCGAAAACCATTCCGTCCAGCAAATACGAATACAATGAAGATGCTGATTCAAGATGGAGCTATTGAAGACCGTGGATCTTCATAAGCGGAAGGATTACTAAAATTCTCTGACTTGCAACCAGAGATAAGATGTGATTCTGTCGTAGTTGGAATCTACGGATTGCAAGGACTTCTCGCTACTGATTCTCAGGGTGGTTCCTAGAATGCAGTAGGAGAGTACCTTCGGTTCATCCTGTTCCTGGGTGACTTGTATGGATGGATGTCTGACAGAGTATTTCCAGAAAGGTCACGTACCTTGATTTCTTCAACCGTACCAAGAGTGGAAGCGGAGAAGGAAACTTCTTTTAGCTAACATGTAATGTATTGTTGAGGATGTCAATTGGTGACGATTGATGGATCTGACAATGTGGCATTCGAAGTGAATGTGATGTGCTGATTATGAAGGTAAAGCGTAGCCTCAAGCCTCATCAACCGGGGAATGACAAAAATCGGGCAGGCAGCATGGCTATGTGGGTCGCTCCCATTAGGGTGTATAATCACCTATCTAGAGAAATTCCTTTTGTTTCTTATTCTATCGATTCTGCCCATTCGGGAACGGTGGTTTGAGCCCAACCGTTGGTGATATACATTCGATACACTCAAGCGAAATGAGTGGTCGGTCATGTGAGGGACGGGTTGCAAGACGTTCTTGTTGAACCCTGTGTATTCGCCTCTAGAGATACATGTGCGGAAGGTGGTCCCATACCTTGTCAAGTTGGAAATCCAATCTCCAATAAGCGCCCGCGGTTTTGATTGTATACTATATATGTAGAGCGTGAGATGCAAGCGTTCTACTAGATTAATATTTACCTGTATGTAGACATTATTATAATATCAGACAAGATATTGGTTTCAAAAATGTTTTGGGTTATCGTAAGGTAAAAACCGTCCGTATTTATGTGTGGATTCGGTCTTACGATTATCCTTTTCTTTCGAAAAGATTTTTACTTTAAAAATCAAGTGTTGTGATACCTTAATACTGTGCGAGTTTATCTCACTCTGGTTCACCAGACTGACCCGGTGTTTTGTAAATGCTCGGGTTAGCCCGGAATGTACAGGTTCAGGTTATCGAATGCTGTGAAGAGACGGGCTGGAAGAGTTCAGACGTATGATGTTAAGGCCATTATTATTCCGCTGTGTGTTATATGATGACAGACTATTATAACTGTCCAGATGTACTGATATACTCTGATGTTGTAAGTATTATTTCAAGCTCTCAATAAAAGTTATTTCTATATTATATTTTGTTCCGCTGCGATGTGAGACTCTGATTCTGTGTTGTCTTTGTTCTTCTTCTACTTCTTCTATTCTAATATTTCTATCTTATCTTTCTCATCCTCCAACTTCTTCCTTCTAGCTTTCTGGAGATTCGATACTCGAATGGGACACAGTTTGTGTAAATGTCGAAAATTCGAGTGTCAAATTTTCCGGGTCGCTACAATTAATGTTATTCATTTCAAAATAAAAATCAAAACTTTGATTTGTAAATCATGATAAAAGATTTAACTTTATTTATAAATCAAAACAAAAGATTAAACTTTTTATTATAATCTTTCTACTTGACATCGAATAACAATTCCCATAATCAATTCCAACACCAAACATACAACACGTCAATAACAATACAGGACAAAAACATCAATTTCCACCATACAACAATTCAATCCATACGACATTCATTTTATATAATGATAATATAATTAAATTAAATTAATTATATAAAAAAAAATAGAATCTCACCTTGATTGGTTTTAAATTTTCAAAAAAAAAATGTAGAACGCTCCATTTCAAATCTGGTAGGTTCCATCGTCTAGACCTCATCACAAGGATTCCAACGCAAGTAGTTTCATTGATTTCTGATGTAATTCGAACAAGTTATAGATCTTTAAAATTTAATAACATATTTAAGAAATAAATTAATTAAAAAGACTAATCACCATCTTTAACTGATTAATCACGTTGATTAAAAGGAACGGGTCCTTCTTCCTCTTCATCATTGTTTACTGGAACTAAGTCGAACCCATCACCGATTTGCAAAGCTTCCACCACAAAGCATAGAATCAAAGAGAATCTTCATCTGAGTTGAATGAGACTAGTTTTCGATGAGAGGTTCACAAGATATTGATCTTTTTTTTTTTTTTTTTTTTGAATGAGGCAGAGGCCATTGTTGTTTATTTATTTTCCATTTTTTTTAGAGTGACGGCTTGGTCAGAGAATAGCAAATGAGGGTAAGGTTAGAATGAGAGAATATTTGTAGGTTGGAAATTTGTTTAAAATAGATTTGTATAAGATTTATTTCTAGTCAAAGAATTTCAATGGTCAAATAAAGAAAGTATTCGAATTTTCATTTGTACATCTTTAATCCAATTTTAAGGATTAAATTATATTTGATTAAAGTTCATTAAACCGATTTATATATAAATCAAATGAATAAATTAACTTTCCTACTTGAGCAACAAATTTTCCCGTTTTGATTATTCAAATGTTTACCATAATTTATGACAAATTCACATAACAAATTTAAAGT
Source organism: Allium sativum (assembly GCA_030737875.1). NCBI lineage: Eukaryota > Viridiplantae > Streptophyta > Magnoliopsida > Asparagales > Amaryllidaceae > Allium > Allium sativum. The sequence continues at coordinate 280,885,661 of CM060921.1, forward strand.
TAATTTTCACACTAATTTGCCATGTTTGGTTTCAACCATAATTAAATCTTCATTAAGTATATATTTAATTCCACTAAATCGGTTTGATTTAATTTGTTTTCTTTTTATTCAACCAATCTTGAATTTAAAGGTATAGTTAACATTTTTGTTCATATCCTACTACATTAGTAATTTTCGTTTATCGTTATTTTTAAAATTAGTCAAACATTTGATTTATTCCTTTACTTACTATTCTTAATTTCCATTAACTACACCATTCAATTATCTTTATTGCAATTTGTTTCTACTTTATTTCAATACGTTAACCTTGGCTTTTGCAATTTATGACTAGTTACAACTCCTAATTAAATATTATATGCTTATTGTTGCAAACAAATAAATAAATGGATACACATACAGGTTTATTATTCTAACTTAATAATATTCAATTGAGCACGTAAAATCTTACCATTTATTTATAGTATTTGATTGAATTCCTATTATTACAAATAACCAACCAATCATGACTATCTATACAATAAATGCATACAATTATGTTTATAACTAGTTGAGATTTCATTGCACAATCGAATGGATCTATATTATTTCCATATATTAAGATTACCAATATAAAATAAACCCCAAAATTATTTTATATTGTTAATTCAACATAAATTTCAAATTCCATTATAAATAGATTATTAAACATTATCATTATCATATATATAGCCATTTAGAATCAATTCTCAATAAATCAAGTTATGTTCATATTTTAACAATCGACGACATAAAACATTAATTTTAATATTTATACCAACATTGTTCAAAATCACATTAAATTTTATATTATTATTCAAAGTTTGAAATCGAAATTTGAAATTATCGTTCCATTTCAGGCTCGTAATATAAATTTATAAATTCTAGCTTCGATTAAAATAAATTTTTCATTGTTATTATTTAAAATAAGTTATTTTAAATATTAAAAATCCATTAAAATTTGTTAGAATAAAAATTTTAAATTGGCCCCAAAATTCCGGGTTGTTACAATTTGAAACCCCACACGGGTGTTGGGATGATATTTGGTGTACACTAATCCCAATTATTTAATAGTATGTCGATCGATTGGTCGATAGACTGTGTAAGCGTTAATTATTTATATTTAATGTTTATGCAGTTGTGTAGTGCACTTTGGATGATGGTTGATTATTTTTCATTGCTATTTATATACATGTGTTGCATGGAATCCATATAATTAACATTATATGGTGATTGATTGGGCCTCATTCCAATTGGGAAATAATGGATATTATAAAAGAAAATTCATGTGTTGAATAGAATAAATAGTCATGTGTTGACGATGCTCATGTGTTGAGAATTCATGTGTTGAAAGTGTATTCATGTGTTAAATAAAATATTTATACAACAAAATTTACCTTTTTATTGTAAGTAAGAAGAAATATAGATTCATGTGTTGAATAGAATAATTATTCATTTGTTGAATAGAATAACGAATTTATTAAAATATATAAAGCCGTGTTGATTAGAGATGCGCCATTTTGATGTGAGCGATATTTATATCGATTATATTCGTTTTTATAATGAATATCGAAAAGGATGTGATTTCAAATTATAACGTTTTGAAAATATTATCATTTATATAGTAATGATATGAAATATTCAATTTTGATTTGAAATTGAATATGAAGTTGAATTTGTTTTGAAAACGAATTTAAAACGATTTATAAAATACGTTTTAAAAGGAAATCGACGAAATATATATAAAATATATATATTATATATATAATGGCCGGAATAGAATGCGCCGCGCTGCGGCTGTTCGTGAATTTCGACCATTGACTTCAAATTGACGTTACGGAAGATCCGACTGTCGGATTCTCCTGAAATCGAAACCGTTGGGTTCGTATCGAAAAGAGCTTTCCAACGAATATTAGAAATTTGAAATCTAACGGTTGGATTTGGAATTATGTCCAAATCAAATTTGAAAAAGGTCGCTGTAGGTGCAGTTCGATGGCCATTGGTGGAAATCGACTATACGGGCCTTGATAAAATTATTAAAAATATCAATAATTTGTGTAAAAACATAAGAAATGATTTGTGAAGAACTGGGATGAAAAATTCCACATTTGAAAGGATAAAAATAGATTTTTATCGAAATGAACTAATTTTGAACTAGAACTAAAATCAATTTATTTTTGAAATAAATAAATTGAATTTGAAAGTGGTTTTAAAAATAATCAGAATTTCCAATACGGGAATTGAAATGAATTTGAATCGAAATTGTCTTCGGAATATTTCAATGACGGATTTTGTGATTATACAGATATGGTTGTGGAAATTTGAAAGATATATTCATATCGTTATTTCCAATACAATATTTGTTGGTCATAGAATTTGATATTGAATATAAGCCGATATATTTTCTATTCAAAGTCTTGTATTTAATTTCAAATGTGATTTGGTTTTGTTGTGAATGGTGTCTTCATTAACACTGTTCTTAAACCCAATGGAGAAAAAGATTAAATCTTTCTATTTAGATTTAATGAAGTGTACCAATTAAATGATATTTAATTGGAATTGAATTTAAATTTGTTTTTGGGTTTATCGTGAGCGGTGTTTTGGATAACACTTGTTCTTTAACCCGATTAACATTAGAATGTGATTTTGGGTTTATCGTGAATCGTGTTTTAAATGACATTGGTTATTTAACCCAGTTAAAGACAGGATATTGATTTGTGGGAAGATTAAAACTAAGTGGAGTTTTAATGAATCTTTAATTAGATTGAAATGTGAATTGATAATTTAAATTATCAAATCTGAAAGGTGATCGAGAATGGAGTACCACCAGTTTTGCTCCAAAGCGATAGTTAAATCTTTAATTAGATTTGAACGTGAAATGGTAATTAACTTTACCGATAACACCGTGGTGTTAGATATGGAGTATTACCAGTTTTACTTCATGGGATGAATAGGTTGGGATTGGGAAATAAAATAAATAATTACTTCGGTGTGGTTCGCTAATCCCGACTAGTTTGGAAAACCATAATATGGTTTGTAATGATATCCAAAGGAAGATTAAAGAATAAATTTAGAAGAATTTATCTTTGATAAAATTAATGGGAATCTTTCCCTAAGAATGTGATTTTGTGAATAAAAGAATAATCTGAATTGGAATGAGGCGTTTGTTGTGTTTGTGTAACATTTGTTTATTATATACGTGGGTTATTCAGAAAGGCCGGGTTTATACCCATTCTGAATAACCGATTCGGCGATAAGTCGAAGATGAAGACGGTGGTTGAAGACCAGAAGTCTTCACATCGTTTGGGTGATTACTGATGATCTTGATTGTTCTATACACCCAAGATGAGGGAATCAGTTGGTGATCGTCCAGACGTACTTGGAGATCGATGGATATGCGAGGAAAGTGCCTCCGGTTTCGTTCAGACCCAGAACGAACTTGTAAATGGACTGTGTGTCTGACATTGGATTTTATTCTGTGTTGATTGATCTCTATTAAATATACATCTGTTTGGCGGTGGAGAATTTATTCTCTTGCTTAACGTCCTTCTCTGAGACGTACGAGCTCAGAGGTTGTATATCGATGGACATTAGTCGCATGGAGTGAATTGCCCGTGTGGCATGCCTAAGTGGAAAATGATCAAGGCTTTTGTTGAAAAGCAAAGTCTTGGGGTTGATGATCAAAGCACGGCCTATGTGGCACAGCCGTTTGTATAGCGTGAATTCACGAGCCTCACACCTCGGTATGAGTCGAAAACGGAATAGTGACTACAGGGAGAGCACGACGTTTCTTTCTAGCTAGTGGTGTCAGCGCTTAAACTGGCTGACATTTATATACTTTTCACCTGTGTGGTTGTTGAATACGAGGCGCCTCGGATATAGGTCTGTTAGGACCGGGAAACGTGAGCTCAGGAATAACTAATCCTCCAAAGTTAGGTGAGGACCGGCCCTGAAGATCCAAGGATCATAGTGGGGTCCTGGGACATTTGCTAGAGTGTCCCGAATCGGAGAGGAGCTTGCCCCTTGCCTCGACTCATGACGGAATCCAATTTCCAATACATGATATTGCGGTTTTATTTGTAGAACCTAGTATGGCGACATAGTGGTATGGGTCATTCATGCCGCCTATGATTGATATTTATGATTGAAATTGTTTTGACACTATACACTTATAGTAATATCAAAATAATGTGTTTTAAACATATCAAGCATTCTTTGGCTATTATAAGGTAAAAACCCTATCCTCCGGCTTGCGTTGCATTGTGTGATGGGACCTGGGTCTTATAATAGCTTCATTTTTCTTTATTTAGCATTGCGCTGTTTGTTTTATGCACTAGTATTCTAGGGAGGAAACGCATTCCGTGTTATACGGCGTGGTTCCTTGATTTACCGAACTTTAAAATAAAGATTAATAACTGTTTTAGTTCTCACACCAGTCACATGACTGACCTGGAGTTTATTGTTTCAACCTAAACTCTGGGTGCCCCTATTTTCCACACGGGCAGCTAGTAGTTTTGGTTTTGCAGATTTATATTCACAGGATCCTGATTTACAGCTGGAACGATGCTCAGAAAGCTCTGTATCCGTGTATTACTTTCAGTTGTGTTTTGTATTATTTTTCCGCTGCAATAATGTATTTAAATCTCTGATGTTTATCAAATGTGTAATATTTATTCATACTCTGTATATTCTGATGGAATTGTTGTAATTAACAATGAAATGTTCTTCTGTTTGTGTTCTGATTTGTCTTGTCCTCAATTCTATCCGTGCTTTCCTTCACGGGGAAGTTCGGGTCGTCTCGTTGGTCTTGCACCGTCTTCATATCTTCGACTTTCAATCGTCGATCAATTATTTGAAATGAGAATTAACTCGGCCTTTTCAAATAATTCACGTATATTTAGAATTTCAAATCAATTCATTTCAATGGTTAAATTATTCGATATAACTAATTCTGATCTTTAATGTAATTTTCACGCCAAACACATTCAACCATCAAATATCACATAAAATGAGCAAATTCAGTTTATTTCCATTCCATATCGTTCATAATATTTTATCACGATTTATCGCTATTTTTATTTATTTAAAAATAGCCAATTTATTCAAACGACGCATCAGGCCATAACGCGGCCGTGGCTCTGTTTTTCTTCAGATTTGATTTGTACATATCTGAAAATCTAACCATTGGGTCTTCACAAATTTTATATCATTAGAAAGATCTTTTCAAAATGAATCCAACGGTTTCAGTTTTGGGAAAATCCGATAGTCAGATCTCCCACACTAATCTTTGAAGTTACGATTTCAAAATACGAACTGCAGCGTCCTTATTCGATTTAATTTAATTATATTTATATATAATTATAAATATAATCGATTCTAGCGCTGTTGTTCTTCAGATTTGAATTAAACATTCCAGACAATCCAACCATTGGATCTTCACAAATTGGGTGTCGTTGGAAAGATATTTCCAAAGCGAACCCAACGGTTTCGGTTTCAGGAAAATCCAATGGTCGGATCTCCCGCACTAATCGTTTGAAATCACGGTTTCAAAACACGAACTGCAGCTTCGTTATTCAATATATTTTAATTATATATATATATATATAATTCATTCTTTGATTTCAAAACTATATTCACTTCATATATTTGATAAAAATGATAGTTTTATCAAACAGATATTTATTTCAACACATCACTATTTTTAACACTTTATATTCACAATAAAAATGTAGATTTTATTGTTCAATCTATATATTCAACACATGAATGTTTTCGACTTCACACATACGATAAAAAATATGATTTTTATCATTCTAGTCCTTTATTCAACACGTGAATGTTTTTTATAGTTTATATATATAATAAAAATGTGATTTTTATTGTTAAACAATTTATTTCAAAACACGATTATTTTATATAGTTCATACATAAGGTAAAAATGTTATTTTTATATTTCAAAGAATTTATTCAACACATGAACTTCATTCAACACATGAATTTCTATTCAACACATGAATATAGTTTCAACACATGAAAATAATTCTAACACATGAATATTATTGAAAATTTCGGCAGCATAATGGCAGGGTAGTTAAAACCGGCACCGTCCCTAGTACGGCTCCTCACTCTACCTTAAAGCCTCGGAGCTTTTGACAATGGAGATTTTCAATATCTAGTTCGTATGCAGACGAATTTTCCCATATACTAATCCTATTGGGATTTCAATCACAATCAATCATTTCAAATCAACCATTCATGATATTCACCAAATTCACACCAACCAATAATCAGAACAATATCACAACTAATATATATCGTCCATGGTCTGTGGACGAGGGGAGTGTATATATATATACACACATATATATATATATATATATATATGGATATACATATATAACTATATTTTGATTTCATTTCAATATCATTTCAATTCATTTCAACGCATATATCACTTTTACAACGCATATATAACTTATACATCGAACATACGACTGATACAACTCTTATACATGTGGTGTACAACGCTTATATAACTCATACATCGACTATATAATTTATACATCGTCGTTTTCCATATCGATCATAAATTAGAAATCTCACATTGGGTTCCACTCCTCCAAAAATTGTAGAAGGCTCAGAAAAACATCCGGTCTCTTCTAGAATGTAGAAGACGTCCACACGAGTCCACTGTCTCTTGTTTCACTGGATTTCGACAATGTACCAAAAAGATATGATTTTTACAGTGAAATCATAAACCATAGTGCTTTAAAGTGCTATAAACTATTAAAAATAAATAAACTGTTGCCCTCACTTAAATCTTCAAAACTAGGTCTTCAATTTTCGTCGAATCCGTGAAGCGATACGTCGATCAGCCTGCACCACGTCGTCGGGTTTGGAGTCGCGCGCCGGAGCCACCCCAGGTTGGTCAACTCGATCGCACGGTGGAGAAGGTACGGCGGCTCGAACGGCGAGACTTTGAAGCGGCGGATCTCGATGCAGGAGCGACGAGGGGCGACACTTATATGGATTTGAAGAGTGGAGAGAGTTCTTCAAAAAGTTCAACTGGGTCGGGGTGTAATTCTTCGTGGTTTGGTCGGAAAGTGGACGGGAAAGATGGAGCTGCTAATCGTCGTCGAGATCTGAAGGGGTCGGGAGAGAGAGAAAGAGAATGGTGAATTTTGATTGGCCCGGCCCTTTTATATTTATTTTAAAATCCAAAAATACCCGTTTCTCCTTACGAACTCCATTCCAAACCCAACGACTGTCGTCCTTAGCTAAATACCCCCATTCCGAACACAATGGGATATGTTTCGTAGGCCCATTTGACTGTTTCAGTCAGTTTTTCTTCAAATTAAAATATAAAACATTCAATAATTGATTTGAACGTACATTTCAATTTGCCGAGGCCACATACTGATTCTAAAAATTCCTGAAAAATAAATCTAGCTATGTTTTGACGATACGGTCCCAACAAAACTAGTTTCGTCGAATTCTGAGACTGTTTGAAAAATGGCCATTTTCTGGTCGATCCAATTTAACTATAATTGACCAAACACATTTTCCTTCGCCACACTCACATATTAACTTCAAAAATTATGGAATTTGAAACCTAGCAATAATTTGACATCCTGGATCCAACAAAAGTGGTTTCATCAAATTCTGAGGTCGTTTGCAAAATGTCTATTTTCAAGGGCGATATATTCTCTATAGCGACCTTTCTAAAAATTCATTTGGCCATAACTTTTGATTCCCGCTATGAAACTTCGATTTTTCAGATTCGTTAGAAAGATTTTCACTAACAGATTTAAATATTTTTGGTTTCACTAAAATCCGTTTTATTTTGCACCCGGTACAGTCAGTCAAAGTTTGAATTGAAATTTTGAAACTGCCGCGCCATTTCAGGCTTTGTTTATAATTTAAAATAATTATATTTATTTTCAAACATACTTTTCGTTGTTATTATTTAAAATAATTTATTTTAAATATCTAAAATCCACTAAAATAGCCGATTTAAAATTTTTAAACTGGCTCAGGTTTTCCGGGTTGTTTCAAATTATAATAAAACGATTACATTTTTACTTCCACTTCATTTCAAAAAAAAAAGATTATAATAAAAAGATTGCATTTTTATTTGTCACTTCGTTTCAATAAAAAGATTATAATAAAATGCTTTCATTTTTGTTGTCACTTTGTTCAACAAAATAAAAAGAGTAGACTAGGAATATATGTTTTTATTGTCATTTATTACAATAAAAAAAAGTAGAATTAAAAGATATATTTTATTTGTCATTTAGATACAATAAAAAGAGTAGAATGAAAAGATATATTTTTATTGTCATTTAGTTACTATAAAAAGAGTAAAATTGAAAGATATGTTTTTATTGTCAATTTTGGTCGCAATAAAAGATTGGCTATTAAAGAATATATTTTTTTACCATAATTTTGTTACTATAAAAAGACAGGTTATAAAAGTGGAAATCAAATTTGTCACTTTTATCGAATTATAATAATTGAAACCCAATTTTTCATTTTTGTTAAAATGTAATAGTTGAAACAAAATTTTTCATTTTGTCAAAATATAATAGTTGAAACAAAAATGAGTATTTTTGTCAAATTAGAAGTGTTGAAACAAAATTGAACATTTTTGACAAATTAGAATAGTTGAATTAGAAATATACATTTTTGCAAAAAGAATAGTTGAAACAAAAATACATTTTTGTCAAATAGTATTGTAGAAACAAAAATCATCATTTTTGTTAATTAGAATAGGTGAAACAATAATTAACATTTTGATAATTAAAACGGAGTTAAACAAAAAGATTAGTTAAAACAAAAATATGCATTTTTGTCAAATAGAATTGTTGAAACAAAAATCATCATTTTTGTTAATTAGAATAGTTGAAACAATAATTAACATTTTGTTAATTAAAATGGAGTTAAACAAAAATCGTAATTTTTGTTAATTAGAATAGTTGAAGCAATAATTAACATTTTTGTTAATTAAATTAAGTTAAACACAATATACATTTGTCAAAACATATTAGTTGAAATAAAATATACATTTTGTCAAATTAGAATAGTTGAAATGGAAATGTACATTTTGTCAGAATAGATTAGTTGAAATAGAAATGAACATTTTGTCAAATTAGAATGGTTGAAATAAATGTACATTTTGTCAAATGTGATGGTTGAAAAACAAAAATTACATTTTTGTTACGTAAGATTAGAATAAAACAAAATTTTACTTTTTTGGTTAAATAAGATTAGAGTTAAACAAAAATTACATTTTTGTTAAACAAGACTTGAACTATGACAAAAATAACAATTTTTTGTTAAAGAGATTTGTGGGTGAGCAAAAATACTAGTTTTGTCAAACTAGAATTGTCAACATAAATGCCACTATCACTTGTAATCATTTTGTTAAACTAGATTTATTAACAAAATGAAATTATCACTTTTTATGCATTTTGTTGAAATAGAATTGTCAACAAAATGAAATTATCACTTTTTATGCATTTTGTTAAATAGAATTGTCAACAAAATGAATGTATCACTTTTTATGCATTTTGTTGAAATAGAATTGTCAACAAAATGAATGAATCACTTTTAAATCATTTGTTTAAATAGAATTGTCAAAAAAATGGATGTATTTTTTTTATGCATTTTGTTGAAATAAAATTTATATGCAAATATAAGAATCATTTTCATTGTCAAAACATACATTAGAATTTATATGCAAATATAAGAATCATTTTATTTGTCAAAACATATATTAGAATTTGTATGTAAATTAAAGTGACATTTTATTGTTAAATTATACAATAGAATTTGTATGCAAATCAAAGTGACATTTGTACTATCAAATTGTACATTAGATACATGTAGGGAAATTTTGCGAGTAAAATACATTTTCATTTGGCATTAGGAATATAATAACATGTTTGTTATTTATCATTAACATGTTAGCGGAATTAAAATTGGTTAAATTCATTAACCAATGATCTATTTAGATTAACTGTTGTTGTCTGAAAACCCCACACGGGTATTGGGATGATATTTGACATACACTAGTCCCAATATTTAGTTGTATGTTAATCGATGGATTGACAGGCTGCAAAAGCGTTATTTACTCATTTTAATGCTCAAACAGTTATAAATTCCACTTTGGATGTGAATGGATGATTTAATGATTATTTCTCATTATTGCCGTGTACATGCGATGTGTGAAATGCATATAACCGAAATTATATGGTAACTGATTGAGTCGCATTCCAATTTAGAATATCCTTTAAATAAAGAATAATTTAAAATAAAGAATATTGTAATATTAAGAATATTTTTACATAAAGAATCTTTTTATACAAAGGATATTTTTAAATAACGAATATTTTAAAATAATATTCAACAAAGAATAAAATGATGATTTCTATGTCCGTTTTTGGATGGACAAAGGCAAAAAAAAAATTTTGAAATGAACTAGTTATTAACTAGAATAATTCTTTTAAATTAAGATTTAATGAAGTCTTCTAATTAATTAATATTTAATTAGAATTAAATAAAAGAATTAGATTTTGGGTTGACGTGGATGGTGTCTTAAATAACACTGTTCTTAAACCCCGTATGAAAAGGATAAATCTTTTAATTAAGATTATTAGAGTTTCCAATTATATTTAGTGATTGGAATAAAATGATATGTGAATTAGGCTTATTGTGAACTGTGTTTTAAACAACATTTGTTCTTCAGCCCAATTAACAGTAAAAATATGATTTAGAATTTATAAATCTTTTTATTAAGATTTTAAAAAAAAATTCCAAAGTCACATTAAAAAATGGCGGCTCTCTCTCCTTTCTCGGATCAAGATCCGATTCTGCTATCTTCCCGTTATCTTGTTTCAAATCTTTCTTCTTCTCTGTCTCAATTGAATGATGATTCTTCCCGTTCTTATGCTTCAGTGGTTCGTCTTCATCGTCCTAAGTTTGTTGCGGTTTCCAAGTTAAAAACTATGCCGAAGAAGGGAGCATGGCTTAGGAAACCAACAAGGGATCGGTGTTGTTATAGATATGGAGATGAAGGCCATTTTGCAAGGGATTGTAGGAATATGATTAGATGCTTTAAATGTGGCGATTTAGGGCACAAGAAGTTTAACTGTCCAAAGATTTTCAGAGGAGGTTCGTTTTTCGAATTATTACACTTTAACTGTTCAATGTTATGCCAGAAGTTTATTGTTCTTGCTGATCTTTATAAATCGGCTTTCTCTCTGCAAGATTATGATGGGGGTTACTTGATTTTATCCATGGTATGGCACTTAGAGGGTCTGGTTGATGGTATATTATGGAAACAGATAAGCGTGGAATTTTCTGAAGTGTTTCCGCCATTGCCAAGACCGCATGAGAGAAAAGATCATGCTTTTCTGTTTTATCTTAATTTCTTGAAATTAAGGAGTTTATTTGCTGAGTCTTCAGAGAAGATCAGTAGAAGGAGTTTACGGTAATGAAAGAGATCTTGTCACACTTTGATGCAATCATATCTGTTGTGCTTTGTGGACGTGGCGAAGTTGTTTTTCAGACTTTCTCTGATGGCGCTGGTTTTAAGAATTTGATGTCAGGGGTGGCTTCGAATCTGGTGGGTGTTGATCAGAAGTATGTAGTCCTTGATGATACAGGGAGGGTGAATGATATAGAGGTGGTTGACAGCAGGTGTATTGCAGAAGGTGATTTGGTGGGTTTTTCCGGGAGTTATTCTGTTTTTCACCAGTTTGATCAGATAGATCCTTTGATGCTGGATCCTGCTGTTTACCCATGCTTATCTTCTTATGGTGTTTGTGATGTTAATGTTGATACGGTTGTTAAGAGGGCATTTAAAGATCGAAGAAAGGAAGTAATGACAGGCTTTGATTGGGAGGACATGCAGCATGTTTCAACTAACAGTTGTTTTGTGTTTTCTCTTGTTGTTGATTCTCGTTCATCCGGTGTTGGATATGGGGATGATTGGTTTGTGGCGGACGATATTGGTCTGAGTAATAGTTTTGGGGTGTTGAATGAGTCAATTCCGAGGATGTCTGAAGATGTTAATTGTCTCAAAGTTGGTAAGGAGTTAGTGTCATCAGTTTGTGTTGGGTCTGGTAATGTGGTTTTGGGTAATCTTCCTACTGTCATAGTTCCTGCTATTAATAATGGTTTGTTGGGTATGGAATTCAGGGAGAATTCTTGGCATTTTGGTTTTAATCAGGGGAAGTTGGTGATGTCTAAAGGAGTTTTTTCGTTTTCAAAGCATTTTTTTGATGTTCATGTGGTTAAGAGGAGAAGTAGCTTTTCTGTTAAGAAGCATGATCTCTGGTTGACTATGAATAAGGGGATTTGCATGAGTTCGGTGTTTTCAGGGTTGAGTAATAGTCTGGACTCTTACTCTCACTGTGATTCTTTGACCTGTGATCAGATTAGGCCGGTGTTTGAGGCACATAGTCAGATTGTAGATTCGATTTCAGATGGATTGCAAGAGAATAATGGAGAGAAATCTCCAGTTTGTGATATGTCTTTTTCTTTGACTTGTAACACCTCGGATTTTTGAATAATCGAATTAACTAAATTAAAAAATAAATGTTTAGCATTGTTCTAAGGTTTGTAAGCAAAAGACTAAGTAGCTCATTTGGTTGGAACATGTGACTTGCATACAAGAGGTACAGAGTTCGATCCCCGCCAACGCCATATTTTTGTATTAGGGGAATGGCTAAAAAGCGGCTTAGTGTGAACGCGATTCAAAAAGTAGTTTAGTGTAAAAATGGTTAATTAGGAAGATAGAAATATATATAGATATGTTTATAAAAAAATAAAATAAAATTCAACCTAAAATTTAAGAAAAAAATTCAAAACAGCGGAAGCGGGAAGGCAAAACACCAAACCGACCTATTTTATGGGTCGACCCGAGACCCGCTGGGTCGACCCCAGGGTCGACTCCGGAGGTTTGGAATTGGTCCCGTCGGCCCTAAATGGTCTATGACGAAATTTTATGTTTTAGGGTTTAGGTGGCAATTTCTGGTTGGTCTGTTGACATCATTTCTTGGTTTCTAAGGCCTAGATGGATCCTAGAGTGATCCGACGGCTTAAATTAATTCATAACTCTATAAAAAGACTCATAGACTCAAACCCTAAATCAGAATTAAAACTAAAACTATGGCCGGCATGCTGTTGTCTTGAACCCTAGAGCAGCCGCCACCAAAATTAAGAGGAGGAACAGCAACCAAATCAGAACTACTCAACCCTAACAACGAACCTTCATCAAAGGAGCGCTAATTCAACTCCAGAAATCAGAATTCAGAACTCAAGACTGCTTTTGAGTTGTGAGTTCGATCACCTTAACAAAATAATTGCTAAATCAGTTATGATGTGATATATGTTGGATTATAAGTTGTGGTTGTGAATCTAATTCATATGTTTAATCATGTATGTTAACTTGATTCATATTATATAATGTTATGAAAGTTTTATATGCGATGTTATGCAAGTTTCACATATGATGTTATGCAAGTTTTATATATGAAGTTATGCAAGTTTCACATATGATGTTATGCAAGTTTTATATATGATGTTATGCAAGTTTCACATATGATATTATGCAAGTTTTATATATGATTTTATGCCAGTTTCACATATGATGTTATGCAACTTTTATATATGATGTTATGCTAGTTTCATATATGATGTTATGCAAGTTTTATATATGATGTTATGCAAGTTTTGTATATGATGTTATGTAAGTTTGGATCTAAAATATACGCTAGTAGTTCATGATGTTAACTTGTGTTAATGAATCCCTTTTTATAATCCAACCAGCTAGGTTTATAACATTAGTTTTTATGCGAATATGGATGTGGAACATATGCTAGTTCGTATAGGTATTATGTTCATATGCAAGTTTAAGTGATAATTGGATTCATATGTATATATACAAGTTCACACCTTTAAAGTTTAGATCCATATTCAAGTTGACATTTTTATGTTGAATCTATAACATGCCTAGTTATGAAAGTTTACACCTTTATGTGGATCCATAGTTTACTCAAGTTAACACCTTTATTGGATCCATAGTTATGCAAGATGACACCTTTATGTTTAGGTTGACGACATACACAGTTTATGTAAGTTTGTGATAATTACTTAGGCTAGTTGGGTGTAAAACTATGTTCATACATGCAACCCCACACCTTTTAGATCTATGATTTTTGATCCTTGATAATACAAAGACTATGCAAGTATGTTGTAATTCTTAATTGCAAATTTGATGCAAATTAGATCTATTATTGTGTGTATGTGAGTTTGTGGCGTTTATTCTTTTTTTTAAGTATTAGACTAATTGCTAGTCTAATATGAATATGTCATGTTGAGCGAACGAATGACGGGGGTACGTAGGGGATAATATTAAAAAGATTTAATTGGCATGTATTGGCCTAAAAAGGCATGTAATTAATTTTAAGGAATAAAATTAATTAGTAATTAGAATAATTTATATACCATAAATAGATGAGCATAAATGCCTTAAAAGGCATAAAATATAATTGTGGTGAAAATGTGTATGATTTTACATACCATAAATGGATGGACATATTTGAGTCAATTATGGACATCGTTAAATTTGGAATTGATTGATAATTTGAATAGGGAAAGTAATTCAAATTGGGGAATGATTAATTAGGAGTAATTAATCGTCTAAGACACGAGGTTAGGCTCTTTTGTGGTGTAAGAATGCCCGGACCCGCCCGGCAAATTCAGCTGCCACAAATGCCAGTCTAATGTGAGAGATCTTAGGCATAAATTAAATACGTAATAATTGTAAAGACACGAGGTTAGGCTCTTTTGTGGTGTAAGACTGCCCGGACCCGCCAGGCAAATCCAGCTGCCACAAATGCCTGTCTAATGTGAGAGGTCTTTATGAGGTTATGGTCTTAATGAATTAAGAAACACTTAACCAGATAAACATGTAGTGTTACATGATGGGGTTAAGTGGGTGCCTTGGGTGGCATGTGGAATCTAGTGGGTGCCTTGGGTGGCATGAGGAAATACGATTAGTAACACTTAACCAAGGTAAAACATGTAAGTGAGACATAGGGGTTAACTGGGTGCCTTGGGTGGCATGTGAAATTACTAATGGAAACCCTTAACCAAATTTAAAACATGTAATTGAAACATGAATAAGAGGTGGGTTAAGTGGGATGTACTAGAGGGGACCAAGCTTAGGTGGATAACTTGTGTCAAGTCATGGGGGGCCATTTCAACCAGTAACCCATACGTATCTTTGTGGGCTCGACCCAAGTCGAGGACGGGACACGCATACTGGTCTTGACTGTAAGAGGCCAAACCGGGTTAGCGGTGGCAACGCAAGTCCAACTGGTTCATATGCGTGTGTGGACCTGGGCTGGTAGGTAAGACGTTGTTGCATCGTGTAGGTATAAGCCGTGCATTATTTGTGGTATCGGGTTGCCACTTTGGGGAGTGATACACCCCACTGTGGGGCCAGCACGGGTATCTACGAGTTAGGGAGCCGATCGAATGGGGCAAGGTAGTGGGTACACCTAGTGGAGATAGGAGCAGACGGCACCTATGTAGTCAGCTAGGGGTACACGAAGCTACCACTATTATTAATAATCACTAAGGGGGTACACCTAGTGGAGATAGGAGCAGGCGGCACCTATGACGTCAGCTAGGAGTACATAGAATTACCATTATTACTTATTGAAGGGGGTACATTTAGTAGGGATAGGTACACGCTGGGTACCTATGATAGCAACTAGAGATATACAGTCAAACATGGAGGATAGTGGGTACATCTAGTAGTACACGAAGCTATCATCGTTCTATTTAACCAAGAGGGATCAAATTTCTAGAGTGACTAGTAGGGATGCAGTTAGTGTTAGTACAGTACAGTATGATACATTACGGTAGAGTATAGTAATTATCCTATATAGATTAGGAAGCGCCATTTACGTTATCTTTGTTTCTCTTGATTGCCTTGCCATACCCATGTGGTTCACACAGTCATTACCTTATTCTCCAGCTTATATCTTATCATATTGCTTTAATAATTATGTTGTTAGAGTTATCGCACTCGCCAGACTTTATGTCTGACCCCCTTTGTTTCCACCTCTTTTCTTCCTCTCCCCCCCTCCCCCCAGGTTCTAAGGGTGGGACTAGTACCAGTGGAGCTTGATTGGGATCTCTTTGGGAGCACTTGGATTTGGATTGCCGAAGTAAAGCTCAGCCTATCATTTTCTTTATGGCTATTTGTAGTAGTGGGATTATGTACTTTGTTTTATCAAGATGGATATTATGTACTTGACTTTGGTTTATGGTTTTTGATGATGTAACCAAACATATTTATCTTCTACTGCAATAAATAAAGTTTTAAATTTTCAAGTACTGCTTTATATTTGTCTTGTTGTGATTTTCTGTTCTATATTCACTTAAAACGCTCCACTGAAGTTAAGGCATTCCCTT
Organism: Allium sativum; assembly: GCA_030737875.1. Lineage (NCBI taxonomy): Eukaryota > Viridiplantae > Streptophyta > Magnoliopsida > Asparagales > Amaryllidaceae > Allium > Allium sativum. Next base: position 280,902,167 of record CM060921.1, read on the forward strand.
TGCGAGTGACCTTAATGGAGGTGGGGTGTTACACGTGGTATCAGAGCTGAAGGTTACCAGAACAGATAAGATATTTTGAAAAACTATTTTTCAAAAGCATTTTTATAAAGAATACTTTCAAAAATATGTTTGTAGAAGAGTATTTTTGAAAGAAAGGTTTATTTTAAGAACATAATCCCCAAGAGCCATATATTCTTCCTTCGATTCTCCATTTTGAATCTCTTCCTCTTTCTCTTTTTGAGTTTTTTCCCCCTCCACGTATAGATGCTTTTTCTAAGATAAATAAGGACTTCCGTACGAAGGACGGAGAACCACTTTAAGGGGCTTAGACGTTTGTCGGGCTAGAAGTTAGTCCAAGGAAGTGGAGGGCTTGTTGGTACCTTTAAGATAGACGATGGGAGGAAGGTTCAAATAGCTGTTTGGTTAACAAAGGACGAAACCTCATCTTAGTGGGAGGTCACGTATGGAGGATGTGAAGAAGAAGGCTAGTTGTTTTGGAGAAATAGGACACCTTAGGATTGTCCAAAGAGGCAAGGACAAAGTACAGGATCTTCTGGAGGGTAGCTGTATTCCCTCACGGCTGGTATACCTGATGGGGTAGGACCGTCTAGGTTGAAATTTGGTTTTCTTTATCATCCTGTTTGAACTTTGTTTGATTCTGGCGCTTCATACTCGTTAGTATCTGCTTCGTTAGTTGAAACACTTCACCTAAATATTAGTCTAGTTAAGGATCCCATCCTAGTCTCAAATCCTGTTGTTGGTTCGGCTCATCCTTCAAGGGTTTGTCGGGATTTGAGAGTGACTATCTTGGGCGTTGGATTTGAATGAAACACCTTCATCCATGGTTTCACGGGCTGTAGTTTGATCCAAGGGGTGGATTGGCTAGCCAGAGGGGTGCCATCCTAGATTGCAAAAGGAGGGTAGTTAGACTATTGATTCGTTATGGAAAGACCCTCATATTTCTTGTGACCCTAGGGGTTCAATGATGCTTAGCTAACTAGAATCTTCTGACGCATCCAACGATGATTGGGAGTCTGTTTGTGTGGTCCGTGAGTATGGAGACGTCGTTGATAAAGTGCAGGGCTTACCCATAGGCGCGAAATAAGTTTTCGTACGTGCTTAATAGATTAAGCAAAGCCAGTTATGTAATCAGCGGTAGTTTTGGAGCAAGACTGGCAAGGACAGCCAGAATCGGTCAAGTGCTCAATTGGTTGGCCGTCTTACTAGTATCATCTCACGTAGGTCGTCTGAATTCGAAGGAGGTATCCCTTAGGTGTTTGTCTGATATTGGTTTAGGCCTTTAGGGCTTGCACTTGGGGATGTCGAGTTCGACTAGGATGGTCTGCGTGAGAGATGGATAGTTGTGACGATTTTGCATGGGATAATATCCTGGTTTTCTCTAGAAGCAGAGAAGAGCATGCCCTACATCTTAGGGAAAGCTTAGGGACCCTACAAGTGCACCAGCTTAAAGCTAAGTTCTCCAAGATACCATTTTTGGAGGAAAGAAGTGAGGAATGTAGGGCATGTGGTCTTTAGGGAAGGGTGATATGTTAGGGTGGATGGAGTTCTTGGCGTCCTACGATTTCGAGATAGCATATATCCCTGACAAGGGAAACGTTGTGGCAGATGCTTTGAGTAGGAACAAGTTGACATGGAAGCCCTTTGTTTGTCGAGAGAAGTAGCTTAGAGTTTATCTCTACCTCTGACTTTAGACCATCCAGTGATTTTGTACCCAGTTAGCTAGCATCCTCAGAGGTCAGACCTACGCTTTTGGGACGGATTGGCGAGGCACAGCGAGACGACCCACAGTTGGTTGAGTTAGTAGAGAAGCTCAAAAGAGGGGAGTCATCAAGCCATCTCCGTAGGTATACCCTAGATGATAAGGGTTGGTTGCGTAGGGACGGTAGACTTTGTGTACCAAAAGACGATGACCTAAGGAAGACCATTCTTGATGATGCCCATCGTTCGAAGATGACCATCCATCCCGGCGGGGACAAGATGTACATGGACATGAGACAAGTTTACTTTTGGGCCGAGTATGTCGTTAGATGCTTGGTGTGCCAACAAGTAAAAACAGAGAAAAAGAAGCCCGGTGGATTGCTTCACCCATTGGAGGTCCCACAATTGAAGTGGGAAAGTGTTTCGATGGACTTTGTTGATGGATTACCAAGATCAAGGAACGGCAATACAGGGATTTGGGTCGTGGTAGACAGACTTACTAAGAGCGCTCATTTCATTCCCGTAAAGAGTAAGAGGACTTCTCCATGGTTAGCCTCTGTATACATTAGAGAGAGAGTTCGTTTGCACGGTGTTCCTTCTAGCATAGTGAGCGACCGCGATCCTATTTTCTCTAGCGAATTTTGGAAGAGCTTACAAGAGGTGGTAGGGACTTAGTTATGTTTGAGCACCGCATATCATCCTCAGACGGACGGCTAGACCGAGAGGGTGAATCGTATTCTTGAGGACTTATTGAGGTTGTATGTCTTAGATTTCGGAGGTACATGGGAGGAACATCTTCCGTTGGTAGAGTTCGCATATAATAACAGCTTTCAGTCTAGTATTGGCATGGCACCGTTCGAAGCTCTTTATGGACGGCCGTGTCATTCGCCTACATGTTGGTGGGAATCTACGGACAAGATCTTGCCTGGACCCGATATGATTAGAGAGACTTCGGAGAAGATCGATTTGATTCGAAGGAGGATGAAGACGGCGCAAGATAGACAGAAATCTTATGCGGACAAGAGAAGGTCAGATCTTGAGTTTGATATTGGGGACATGGTCTTTGTCAAGGTGTCTCCATTACGGAACGTCGTTCGCTTTGGGTCCGTTGGGAAGTTAGCACCAAGGTTCGTAGGACCGTTTCCTATTAAGGAAAGGATTGGGCAGATGGCATATAGAGTGGAGTTGCCCGAGAGACTTAGTGGTGTACACGACGTATTCCATGTATCACATTTGAGGAAGTGCTTGCACGAGACCGCGGAAGTGGTAGAGCCGAGCTTGCTTAGAGAGGTGGAGATCGAGCGTGATGCGACGATTCGACGAGCTCCTACGCGCATTCTTGGGTCGGAGATTAAGAAGTTGAGGAATCGAGAGGTCAAACTAGTCAAAGTGCAATGGGGAGATAATGAGAGCAACGCTACTTGGGAGACGGAAGCGAAGATGCGTTCATTGTACCCTTTTCTTTTCGAGGGTATGTCTTTTGATTTCTCCTTTATCGCTTACCTTGTACTTATCTTATCTTTAGTATGTCCTCTCGCTAGTATCTTTGACCTTTAGATAGGATAGTCCTATGGTTGAAACATGTGTTTGAGACATGTTATGTATGATGGATGCATGTGGATGCAAGTGTTTGCTAGTGGTTGCTCGTGGATGCATATACACACACTTTAGGCACTAGATCGGCTCAGTCACTTCATATTGCATATAAATGTGTGTACATATTTAAGTAATGGATGAATAATGGTTGTACCATCATATGGATGTTGCATTTTGGTGAATGGTTGTGCACACATGTAGAAATAATATGTATCGATAGGGTTTTTTTCGCATACATAATGAACGCATGGCACTATCATGGTTTGCATTAAGGAGGTCAACTGAATCAGTAAACCGCCTAATTTTGCATTAGATAAGGAACATATACACGCACTTTTTGCATATGTTCATACAACATTAGAAATTCTATAAGGACAATGGATGCCTGTGTTTGATGGTTGAGTAGATGGTTGTTTGGATGTTAGGATATGCATTCTCCTTAACTTGGAGATTTCGGGGGCGAAATCCTTTAAGGAGGGGAGAATGTAACACCCCGGATTTTTGAATAATCGAATTAACTAAATTAAAGAATAAATGTTTAGCACTGTTCTAAGGTTTGTAAGCAAAAGACTAAGTAGCTCATTTGGTTGGAACATGTGACTTGCATACAAGAGGTACAGAGTTCGATCCCCACCAACGCCATATTTTTGTTTTAGGGGAATGGCTAAAAAGCGACTTAGTTTGAACGCGGTTCAAAAATTAGTTTAGTGTAAAAATGGTTAATTGGGAAGATAGAAATATATATAGATATATTTATAAAAAAATAAAATAAAATTCAACCTAAAATTTAAGAAAAAAATTCAAAACAGCGAAAGCGGGAAGGCAAAACACCAAACCGACCTATTTTATGGGTCGACCCGAAACCCGCTGGGTCGACCCCAGGGTCGACTCAGGAGGTTTGGAATTGGTCCCGTCGGCCCTAAATGGTCTATGACAAAATTTTATGTTTTAGGGCTTAGGTGGCAATTTCTGGTTGGTCTGTTGACATCATTTCTTGGTTTCTAAGGCCTAGATGGATCCTAGAGTGATCCGACGGCTTAAATTAATTCATAACTCTATAAAAAGACCCATAGACTCAAACCCTAAATCAGAATTAAAACTAAAACTATGGCCGTCATGCTGTTGTCTTGAACCCTAGAGCAGCCGCCACCAAAATTAAGAGGAGGAACAGCAACCAAATCAGAACTACTCAACCCTAACAACGAATCTTCATCAAAGGAGCGCTAATTCAACTCCAGAAATCAGAATTCAGAACTCAAGACTGCTTTTGAGTTGTGAGTTCGATCACCTTAACAAAATAATTGCTAAATCAGTTATGATGTGATATATGTTGGATTATAAGTTGTGGTTGTGAATCTAATTCATATGTTTAATCATGTATGTTAACTTGATTCATATTATATAATGTTATGAAAGTTTTATATGCGATGTTATGCAAGTTTCACATATGATGTTATGCAAGTTTAATATATGATGTTATGCAAGTTTCACATATGATGTTATGCAAGTTTTATATATGATGTTATGCAAGTTTCACATATGATGTTATGCAAGTTTTATATATGATGTTATGCCAGTTTCAATTATTATGTTATGCAAGTTTTATATATGATGTTATGCTAGTTTCATATATGATGTTATGCAAGTTTTATATATGATGTTATGCAAGGTTTGTATATGATGTTATGTAAGTTTGGATCTAAAATATACGCTAGTAGTTCATGATGTTAACTTGTGTTAATGAATCCCTTTTTATAATCCAACCACCTAGTTTATAACATTAGTTTTTATGCGAATATGGATGTGGAACATATGCTAGTTCGTATAGGTATTATGTTCATATGCAAGTTTAAGTGATAATTGGATTCATATGTATATATACAAGTTCACACCTTTAAAATTTAGATCTATATTCAAGTTGACATTTTTATGTTGAATCTATGACATGCCTAGTTATGAAAGTTTACACCTTTTTGTGGATCCATAGTTTACTCAAGTTAACACCTTTATTGGATCCATAGTTATGCAAGATGACACCTTTATGTTTAGGTTGACGACATACACAGTTTATGTAAGTTTGTGATAATTACTTAGGCTAGTTGGGTGTAAAACTATGTTCATACATGCAACCCCACACCTTTTAGATCTATGATTTTTGATCCTTGATAATACAAAGACTATGCAAGTATGTTGTAATTCTTAATTGCAAATTTGATGCAAATTAGATCTATTATTGTGTGTGTGTGAGTTTGTGACGTTTATTCTTCTTTTTAAGTATTAGACTAATTGCTAGTCTAATATGAATATGTCATGTTGAGCGAACGAATGACGGGGGTACATAGGAGATAATATTAAAAAGATTTAATTTGCATGTAATGGCCTAAAAAGGCATGTAATTAATTTTAAGGAATAAAATTAATTAGTAATTGGTATAATTTATATACCATAAATAGATGAGCATAAATGCCTTAAAAGGCATAAAATATAATTGTGGTGAAAATGGGTATGATTTTACATACCATAAATGGATGGACATAATTGAGTCAATTATGGACATCGTTAAATTTGGAATTGATTGATAATTTGAATAGGGAAAGTAATTCAAATTGGGGAATGATTAATTAGGAGTAATTAATCGTCTAAGACACGAGGTTAGGCTCTTTTGTGGTGTAAGACTGCCCGGACCCGCCAGGCAAATCCAGCTGCCACAAATACCAGTCTAATGTGAGAGGTCTTTATGAGGTTATGGTCTTAATGAATTAAGGAACACTTAACCAGATAAACATGTAGTGGGACATGAGGGGGTTAAGTGGGTGCCTTGGTGTAACAACCCGTAAAATGCGAGCCAGTTTGAAATTTTTATTTTGGCATTTTTATCGAATTTTGATTATTTAAAATGAATTATTTTAAATAATATCGACGAGAAATTTAATTTGAATATAATTTGAACGTATATATTATATACGTCGTCGATAGAATATATAATAATTATATATAATTATAAAAGGAATTGAAAATGGCGCGGTAGTTCGAAAATTCGATTTCTAATTTCAAATGGATATACAGAATTCAATATAAGTCAGAATTGAACGAAACAAGAAATATTTGAATCTGTATAACTATATCTTTGTAACGAAGTTAACAAACTGAGATTTCATTTTAGAAATGATAAGATATGACCAGTTTAAAATTAGAAATAGTCGCTGTGGAATTTATATATATTTTTATATATATAAGGCCCTTAAAAATAGCAATTTTGCAAACGACCTCGGATTTCGACGAAACCAGTTTTGTTGGGTCCGTGATGTTAAATAATTGCTAAGTTTCAAATTTCATAATTTTTCGAATCAATATGTGAGCGTGGCAAAGGAAAACGCGTTTGACCAGTTTCAGTTGATTTTAATCGACTGGAAATTGGCCATTTTTCAAACGATCTCAGAATTTGACGAAACTAGTTTTGTTAGGACCGTATCGTCAATACGAAGCTAGAAAATATTTTTATGGAATTTATAGAGTTAATATGTGACCCCGGTAATTAGAAATGTACGTTTAAAATTCAATATAATGATTTAAATGTTAAATTGGATAGAAACAGATCGTAATAGCCAAAGTGGGTTATGAAACGTATCCCATTGAGTTCGGAATATGGGTAATTAGCTAGGGGCGACAGTCGTTGGGTTTGATTTGGGGGTTTGTGAGGATTTTGACTTTTAAACAAAATGAAATAAAATTAATAAATTAAAAAAATATATATATAACCTAGGTTAAAAATAAAAAGGTCAAAACCCTTTATTAATTGGTCAACTCCTTTAAGCCGCTACCCTCCCAGCGATCGACGGCCAAAATCATCGATAATAAATCCCCAAATTGCTCTTGAATCACTCCGAATTAAAAGAAGAAATTCAAACGAAAACTATTGTATTTCGTTCGCTCTACAAGTTGATACTGGAAGGGGGAATCTTCGTTTTGAATGGCGCTCGAAATCATGGCTCCAACCGCCAGAATTCGCACGCAAGTTGAGGCTCAAGGGGTCCACCGAGTTCAAGGTGTTTCCAGGCGTGGGAAGAGGCTTCGTAGCTCTTCGTCGTGGACACCGCAGATCAGTCTCCGGTCAAGCACGTTGAAGGCGACGCGAAGCCCTAGGATGCGATGGTCGGTTTCACGGGTTCGGCTACACAGATGATTCCAGGAGATGAAGATGGGTTCTTTGGTTCACGCTGAGCGGTACAGAGAAGGCTATTTCCTTTTTTATTATTATTATCTATTTTTATTTTATTTTATTAGTTGATTTAAATTTTTGTAAATAAAAACTGTAATAATTTTGAACATCAAAACCGTAATAGGTAATAATAATAACATAGTTTTGAACTATAAAAAAATCACTAGTTTTGAAAAATAATAATAACATAGTTTTGAACTATAAAAAAATCACTAGTTTTGAAAAATAATAATAACATAGTTTTGAACTATAAAAAAATCACTAGTTTTGAAAAATAAAAATAACATAGTTTTGAACTATAAAAAAATCACTAGTTTTGAAAAATAAAAATAACATAGTTTTGAACTATAAAAATCACTAGTTTTGAAAAATAAAAATAACATAGTTTTGAAATATAAAGAAATATGATCTTTGATTTCTAAAAAAAAAATATGGTTTTTAAAAATAATAGCATTGTTTTAAACATACATGCATTGTTAAAATATGATTTTTAAAAATGAAATTGTTTTAAAAAGAGAATTTTTACATATATATACCTTGTTTAGAAAAATATATTTTGTTTAGAAATATAAAAATGTACATTGTTTTAAAAATTAAATTTAGCATTGGGTTTTTATAATGAAGTTGAAATAAAAATACGATTTTTATATATTGAACTTTGAAGTAAAAATTCGATTTTTATATATTGAACTTTGAAGTAAAAATTCGATTTTTATATATTGAACTTTGAAGTAAAAATACGATTTTTATATATTGAACTTTGAAGTAAAAATTCGATTTTTATATATTGAACTTTGAAGTAAAAATTCGATTTTTATATATTGAACTTTGAAGTAAAATTTCGATTTTTATATATTGAACTTTGAAGTAGAAATTCGATTTTTATATATTGAACTTTGAAGTAGAAATTCGATTTTTATATATTGAACTTTGAAGTAGAAATTCGATTTTTATATATTGAACTTTGAAGTAAAAATTCGATTTTTATATATTGAACTTTGAAGTAGAAATTCGATTTTTATATATTGAACTTTGAAGTAAAAATTCGATTTTTATATATTGAACTTTGAAGTAAAAATTCGATTTTTATATATTGAATAGCGAAGTAAAAATGTGATTTTTACGTATGTAGTGAAAGCAGCAACGAAGGTGACAAAAAGGCGAAACGACGAAGACTTCTGCAAATGAAGAGCCGTGTAGTTGGATAGCTATTGGTGAGAATTTCTCACCTTTCTATTTCTTTTTCTAGATATATATATATACTAGGATGCAGACGGTGCTTAGTAGCACCCGACACAATCGTCCACAGACCATGGACTTGTTTGTTTGGCTGTTTGTTGATTGATTGCGATATTGGTTTGAATGTGGTTTGTGGTGTGAAAAATCGAATCGATAAATTGGTTAGGATTAGACGTGCGCCGTTATAAGGCGAAGGAGTAAGGCTAGGTTAGACTCTTACTCCAAATTTTGTGGTTTACAAAATGAAATTGATTTGATTGATGTGTGAATGGCGTGGGCCTTCACTAGACCGGGGATAAGGCTAGGCCTTGTCCCGTTTCTAGTATCGTGCCGTTATGCCGCCGAAATTTTCTAAAATATGTTAGAAAAATAAAAATATCATTTTATATAGAATAAATGAATTGAATAGAAATTCATATGTCGAAATAAAATGTTTTATCGTTAAAAATATAATTTTTAACGTTAATGTGAATAAATAAATATTCATTTATAAACCGAATGGTTTGTTTATGTACACCTATTTGAAGGACATTGATTGGGTCGATAAATTTTACACATCGCCCAACTGCACGAATAAAATATTTGTTTGATTGTTTGAAACCCTACACGGGTGTTAGGATGAAATATGAAGTTCACTCATCCTGATTGATTAAATATGTCGATCGATTGATTGACAGGCTGTTATAAGCATTAGATATCTATATTTGATGCTTATACAGTGTAGTGCACTTTGGTTGATGGTTGATTATTTTTCAATGCTATTATATGTGTGTAATGCATGAAAATCCATATAATTAACTTTATATGGTAATTGATTGGGCCTCATTCCAATTTGAAAAATAAAGAATATTATAAAATAAAAGTTCATGTGTTGACAGTACTCATTAATTGAGATTGGTCATGTGTTGAACGAAATATTTTAATATTAAAATTTACATCTTTATCGATATAAAATAAAAGTTCATGTGTTGACAGTACTCATTCATTGAGATTGGTCATGTGTTGAACGAAATATTTTGATAATAACAAATATTTGAAAATAGAAATTTATGAAGCCGTGTTGATTAGATTGACGCCATTTTGACGTGAACGATATTTATATCGATTTTAAAACGATTTCGAAATGAAATGAATTGAAAACGATTTCGAAATGAATTGAATATAAAACGATTCCGAAATGAATTGAATATAAAACGAATTCAAATTGAATTGAAAGCGAATTGAAATGAATTCAAATTGAATTGAAATTTGAATTGAATAGAAATGAATTTTAAAACGAATTTATAAAGAAGAATTCAATTTTGATTTGAATTGAAAAGAAAGTTGAAATAGCTTTTGAAACGATTTTAAAACTATTTATATAATTCGTTTTAAATAGGAATCGACGAAATATATATTATATATATTATATATATAATATAATGGCCTGAATAGAACGCGCCGCGCCGCGGCAGTTCGCGAATTTCGACCATTTATTTCAAACGGACATTACGGGAGATCCGACCGTCGGATTCTCCTAAAACCGGAACCGTTGGGTTCGTATCGAAAAGAGCTTTCTAACGAATGTGATAAATTTGAAATCTAACGGTTGGATTTGGAGATACGTCCAAATCAAATTCGAAAAAGGTCGCTGTAAGTGCAGTTCGATGGCCATTGTTGGAAATCGACTGTACGGGCCTTGATAAAATTATTAAAAATAGTAATAATTTGTGTAAAATCATAAGAAATGATTTGGGAAAAATTGGGATGAAAAACTCCATATTTGAAAAGATAAAAATAGATTTTTATCGAATTGAACTAGTTTTGAACTAGAATTATAATTCTGTTTATTTTTAAATAAATAAATTGAATTCGAAAAGGGTTTTAAAAATAACCAAAATTTCCAATGATTGCATTGGAATGGATTTGAATCGAAATTGTCTTCGGAATATTTCGATGTTGAAATTCGTGATTATACAGGTGTTGTTACGGAAATTTGAAAGATATATATATTTATATCGTTATTTCCAATACGACATTTGTTAATCGTAGAATTTGATATTGAATATAAGCCGGGATATTTTCTATTCAGAGCCTTGTATTTAATATCAAATGTGATTTGGGTTTGTCGTGAATGGTGTCTTCACTAACACTGTTCTTGAACCCAGTTGAGAAACGATTAAATCTTTTTATTTAGATTTAATGAAGTGTACCAATTAAATGATATTTAATTGGGATTGAATTGATATTGATTTTTGGGTTTATCGTGAACAGTGTTTTAAACAACACTCGTTCTTTAACCCGATAATTAATGAATGTGATTTTGGGTTTATCGTGAACCGTGTTTTTAAATGACACTGATTCTTTAACCCAGTCAAAGATTAAAACTAAGTGGAGTTTTAATGAATCTTTAATTAGATTGAAATAATCGAAATGGAGTATCACCAGTTTTGCTCCAGGCGATAGTTAAATCTTTAATTAGATTTGAACGTGAAATGGTAATTGAATTTACCGATAACACTGTGGTGTTAGATATGAAGTATTACCAGTTTTACTTCATGGGATAAATAGGTTGGGATTGGGAAATTAAAACAAATGATTACTTCGGTAAGGTTCGCTAATCCCGACTAGTTTGAATTGAGATTCAAAAAATAGAATAAAGAATAAATTCAAGGAATTTATCTTGGATAAAATTAATGGGAACCTTTTCCTATGAATGTGAAATTTAGAAACTAACTGTCGGTTAGCCAAGCAGAACGGTTTTCTGGATATTGATCTGATGTTGGTTTCGGCCTTCGGGGTTAATATTTGGGGGATTATTCTCTTGATTAATTTACGGTTAGTGACTAATGAATTGGAATGAGGCGTATGTTGTGTTTGTGTAACACTTATTTAAAATATACGCGAGTTATTCGGAAAGACCGGGTTTATCCCATTCTGAATAACTGATACGACGATAAGTCGAAGATGAAGACGATGGTCGAAGACCGGAGGTCTTCACGTCGTTTGGGTGATAACTGATGATCTTGATTGGGCTGTACACCCAAGAAGATGGAAACAGTTAGTGATCGTCCAGACGTACTTGGAGATCGATGGATATGCGGGGTACTAGGTGCCTCCGGTTTCGTTCAGACCCAGAACGGACTTGTAAATGGACTGTGTGTCTGACATTGGATTTTAGTCCGTGTGATTGATCTCTATTAAATATATATCTGTTTGGCGGCGGAGAATTTATTCTCCTGCTTAACGCCCTTCTCTGAGACGTACGAGCTCAGGGGTTATATATTGATGGATATCAATCGCATGGAGTGAATTGCCTGTGTGGCATGCTAAGATGCAAATGATCAAGGCTTCTGTTGAAAAGCAAAGTCTTGTGGTTGATGATCGAAGCACGGCCTTTGTGGCGTAGCTTTGTGTAACGTTGATTCGCGAGTATCACACCCGGTATGAATCAAAAACGGGAGACGGACATCAGGGAGGACATGCGTTTCTTTCTAGTTAGGAGTGGCGTCAGTGCTTGAACTGGCTGACGAGTTTGACTCATGTGGATGTTACTTATTATTACTTGCTGAAAAGCGAGGCGCCTCGTGATATCGGTTTCGGCCGATGCTTCTGGTCAGCTGACGGGCCAGGCTTACGCCCCAAAGGGCGGGGAAACGCAGTGTTCAGGCATTTTAATCCACATCGGTGGACCGGCCCTGACGATCCAAAGGCTTGACAGAGTACTTGCCTGAGGCTCGGACTAGACAGTCTCGAATCGGTTGAGGATCTTGCCCCTAGCCTCGGTTCATACCATAAATGATAACCCAACTTCCAATACGACATTTGCGGTTTTGATTGTAAACTTATATATGGCGACATAGTGTTATGGGCCATTCATGCCGCCTATGATTGATACTTATGATTTGAAGTTGTTTTATACACTATGCACTTATAATAGTATCAAATGATTTGTTTTAAAACGTATCAAGCATTCTTTGGCTGTTATAAGGGAAAACCCTATCCCCCGGCTTGCGTTGCATTGTGTGATAGGACCTGGGTCTTATAACAGCTTCATTTTTCCTTATTTAGCATTGCGCTGTTGTTTTATGCACTGGTGTTCTTGGGAGGAAACCCGTTCCGTGTTATACGGCGTGGTCCCTTGATTTACCTGACTTTAAAAATAAAGAATAACTGTTTTAGTTCTCACACCAGTCACATGACTGACCTGGAGTTTATTGTTTTAACCTAAACTCTGGGTGCCCTTATTTTGACACGGGCAGCTAGTAGTTTCGGTTTTGCAGATTTATATCCACAGGATCCTGGTTTACAGCTGGAACGATATCCGGAAAGCTTTGTATCCGTATATCTACTTCTAGTTGTGTATTGTATTATTTTCCGCTGCTATGTATTTAAATGTAATTTAAATCTCTGATATTTCTGTGTAATATTCATTTATACTCTGTATATTTTTGTATTCTGATGCATTGTTGTAATATACAATGAAACGTTCTTTGATATGTGTTCTGTTGTGGTTTGTTCTCGAACTATCCGACGCTTTCCTTTACGGGGAAGTTGCGGGTCTTTACACTTGGGTGGCATATGGAATCTAGTGGGTGCCTTGGGTGGCATGAGGAAATACGATTAGTAACACCTAACCAAGGTAAAACATGTAACTGAGACATAGGGGTTAAGTGGGTGCCTTGGGTGGCATGTGAAATTACTAATGGAAACCCTTAACCAAATTTAAAACATGTAAATGAAACATGAATAAGAGGTGGGTTAAGTGGGATGTATTAGAGGGGACCAAGATTAGGTGGATAGCTTGTGTCATGTCATGGGGGCCCATTTCAACCAGTAACCCATACGTATCTTTGTGGGCTCGACCCAAGTCGAGGACGGGACACGCATACTGGGCTTGACTGTAAGAGGCCAAACCGGGTTAGCGGTGGCAACGCAAGTCCAACGGGTTCATATGCGTGTGTGGACCTGGGCTGGTAGGTAAGACGTTGTTGCATCGTGTAGGTATAAGCCGTGCATTATTTGTGGTATCGGTTTGCCACTTTAGGGAGTGATACACCCCACTGTGGGGCCAGCACGGGTATCTACGAGTTAGGGAGCCAATCGAATGGGGCAAGGTAGTGGGTACACCTAGCGGAGATAGGAGCAGACGACACCTATGTAGTTAGCTAGGGGTACACGAAGCTACCGCTATTATTAATAATCACTAAGGGGGTACACCTAGTGGAGATAGGAGCAGGCGGCACCTATGACGTCAGCTAGGAGTACATAGAATTACCATTATTACTTATTGAAGGGGGTACATTTAGTAGGGATAGGTACACGCTGGGTACCTATGATAGCAACTAGAGATATACAGTCAAACATGGAGGATAGTGGGTACATCTAGTAGTACACGAAGCTATCATCGTTCTATTTAACCAAGAGGGATCAAATTTCTAGAGTGACTAGTAGGGGTGCAGTTAGTGTTAGTACAGTATAGTATGATACAGTACGGTAGAGTATAGTAATTATCCTATATTGATTAGGAAGCGCCATTTACATTATCTTTGTTTCTCTTGATTGCCTTGCCATACCCATGTGGTTCACACAGTCATTACCTTATTCTCCAGCTTATATCTTATCATATTGCTTTAATAATTATGTTGTTAGAGTTTTCGCACTCGCCAGACTTTATGTCTGACCCCCTTTGTTTCCACCTCTTTTCTTCCTTCCCCCCCCCCCCCCATGTTCTAAGGGTGGGACTAGTACTAGTGGATCTTGATTGGGAGCACTTGGATTTGGATTGCCGAAGTAAAGCTCAGCCTATCATTTTCTTTATGGCTATTTGTAGTAGTGGGATTATGTACTTTGTTTTATCAAGATGGATATTATGTACTTGACTTTGGTTTATGGTTTTCGATGATGTAACCAAACATATTTATCTTCTGCTACAATAAATAAAGTTTTAAATTTTCAAGTACTGCTTTATATCTGTCTTGTTGTGATTTTCTGTTCTATATTCACTTAAAATGCTCCACTGAAGTTAAGGCATTCCCTTTGCGAGTGACCTTATTGGAGGTGCGGTGTTACATGACTAGGTGGGGCAGGCGCAGGAGAGTTACTCCCAGCTCGGGATTGGTCCGTCGTAGCACGCGTATTAGATCTTATACCGGTGCTTACCATGATAAGTTCCCGAGTTAGAATGCTCGTAGCAGAAATTTGTATTCGAACTCAGGATTCTGGTAGTAGGTTTGCTGAGGAGCTTTTTAGTGTGCTGATTTAGTTTGAAGAAGGGTTTTGCTTTGGAGTTTTTCCTGTTTTTTTGTGATAGTCTTTTCTTTTGTTTTTGTTGTTTTTGTTTTGGTGAGGCTTGTCATAGCTCGTGTTGTTGTTTCCTTGTTTTTCCTAGGCTGGTAGTCTGTTTTTTGTAACCATTTTTTCTTTTATAAATATATATATATGTGTGCTCTCTTCTTTTTTAGAAGATCACACATTTTTCTTTCAAAAAAAAATTTCCAAAGTCAAGTTTTTCCAATTTAATATATTAAATTGGAATTGAGTGGAAATTCGATTTGATAATAATCAAGATGGGCTTCTGTAAAAGATGACTATTACTATATATGGAATTTAAAAGGCTTTGCCGTTATTCCATTTTTATTATTAGTCTGATATGGAAATTTACATCGATTATATATTGATTTGATTTCTGTTGAAATTCCATATTTAATGGAAGTTGATTTTGGGTTTATCGTGAACTGTGTTTTAAATGGCATTGGTTCTTTAACCCAGTTAAAGACAAGATTAATTTCTTAAAAGTTGAATAATCATAAAGCAATGATTTTTGATATTAAAATCAAATTTGAGTTTTAATGGATCTTTAAAAAGAAGATTAAAGAATAAATCTAAAGGAATTTATCTTTGAGAAAATTGACGGGAATCATTCCATTTTAATATGAATATTTTATTAAAATAATATTCTGAATTGGAATGAGGCATATGATGTGTCTTTATAACACTTGATTTTTGATTACAAAATACGCGAGTTATTCGGAAAGACCGGGTTTAACCCATTCTGAATAATTACTACGACGATTAAAAGTCAAAGACATTGAAGACGATGATAGAAGACCAGCGATCTTCACATCGAATGGATGACTACTGATGCCCAGCATTGGGTCGCTCCTAGGAAAGGGTTAAAGTGGTAGTTGTCCGGACGTACTTGTTGATTGTCCGGATAAGCGAGCACCTCTCTTCCGTATTGGACATACAGGACGAGGAATAAGGTGTCTCCAGTCTCGATCATACCCAGAACGGACTTGTAAATGGATGTGTGTCTGACGTTGAATTTCATTCTATGTGAATTGACTTCTATATAATATATATCTGTTTGGTGGCGGAGAATTTATTCTCTTGCTTAACACCATTCTCTGAGATGCATGAGCTCAGAGGTTATATATTGATAGTTATTGATCGCATGGCGTGGATTGTCAATGTGGCATGCCAAGATGCAAATGATCGAGGCTTTTGTTGAAAAGCAGAGCCTTGTGGTTGATGATCAAAGCATAACCTATTTCGGCATAGCTTTGTGTATAGCGTTACTTCACGAACCTCACACCCCGGTAAGAGTCAGAAACGGGACAAGGGAACGCAGGGAGTGCACATGTTTCTTTCTAGCAAGAAGTGGTATTAGGGTTTTGCAAGCCCTGACATTTTACTTATGTGGTTGGTGGATTATGAGGCGCCTCGGATTTATTGGTCGATAGTGACCAAATTATAGGTTCAATAGGACCAGAAAACGTGTGTTCAGGAATTGCCAATCCACTAAAGTATTTGTGGACCGGCCTTGCAGGATCCAAGGGTTCGCCAACATTCGAATCTTGAGACATTGCTAGAGTGCCTCGAATCGGTAAGGAGATCGTCCCTAGCCTTGACTCATGATGGAAATCCAATCTCCAATATGACATTACGGTTTTGATTGTAAACCTATATATGGCGACATAGTAGGATGGGGTACTATGCCGTCTAGGATTGATACATTTACTTTGAAGTATTTTAAAACTGATTAGACACTAATAATAATATTAAAATATTATTTTCTACGTATCAAGCATGTTTGATCATTATAAGGTAAAACTCCATCCTCCGGTTTGTGTTGCATTGTGTGATGGGACTTGAGTCTTATAATGATTTCATTTTTCTAAAAAACATTGCGTTGTTTTGAATAAAAATTTATATAATTTATGCACTGGTAATCCAATGGAGTAAACCCGTTCCGCGTTAGCGGCGTGGTCCTGTGATTAGCCGTATTGTTAGATAAGTTAGGAAAGATTTCTCATACCGGTCCCATGACTAACCTGTAGTTTGTTTCACTTTGCAAACTCGGGTGCCCTCTTTTCCACACGGGCAGTCGAGTAGCTTATTTTGTAGATATATTGAGCAAGATTCTGGATTGAAGCTTAAAGCTGTGTCCAGAGCATTGATAGACTTCCGCTGTATCAGTTTATTAATTACGCTGCAATGTATTAAGTTCATTGTAAATTATCTTCCGCTGTTGTGTTATTATATTCGATGTACTCTGATATTCTGTACTCTGTTGTAACATTATTATAATGTTTATAAAAGTCTTCTGTTATTTGTTCTGATGTGTTGTATGCCCAAAGTTAGCGTATTCGGGTTTTCGAACGGTCTTAGTCGATTTTTCGATCGATTAGGTCCGAGCAAAATCCGAATCGTTATAATTATTGTATTGGTTGATGTTTGATAGCTTAAATTGCATATTTATGTTGGTTTACATCGATAGTAAAGTTTAAGTTTGACAGTTAGTTTAATTTGAACAGTTAAGTTAAATTTGACATTTAATTACTAGTTTAAACCCGAAACCTGAATACTAGAAAATTGATGTGATATTGAACTGTTTGGATGGATTGATGTTGATGGATGCCTTGTATTGACATGTTTGATATATCGATGTTTAATTGTATGAATTTACCCATTATTCACATTTATTATATATGACTATTTGTTTGTGTTGATTAATCTCAATCATTTACCTTAGTTGTTATGGGCATCAAATAAACCTGGGATTAATCATTAAAATGAGTTAAGAACGTAGATTGAAATGATATATACCTATGACCCTGATTTGGATTAGAATGATATAATTAGAAATTAAGTATCGCTTGGTCATAGGATAAAAAATATATATACGGACATCGGTTGATTAAATATATTTTTAACCTTGAATCTTGAAATTTGTTTAAAGACAATGTAAAAGATGTTTTATGAATTGATTACCTTTGAAATTGAACTTTGAATTTTGGAATTTAACGGTTAAATGAAATTATTTGATGTTGTAAACTAAGCAAAAATTTAAATTAAATAGGAATTGAATCTATTGAAATTGATTGCTTTAAAATTTTAAAATGAATACTCATCCTTGAAAATTTACTTGATTTAAAAGTGATATTTGAATTATGAACTTGTTGATATCAAAATGACACCAACGCCCAAGGTGTTTTACGCAACACTTCACAAGTAAGTAGATCTAACAATATGGAGCCATAAACACAAGGGAAAAAGCAAAGACACGGAAAATAAGAGTGGTTCCGTCTCAATTTTGACCTAAGTCCACTATGAAAGGAAATTTCATTATCATGGTTGCCATTACAAGGTACATGTTAGCTTTAACTCTCATTTTTCTCTCTTTTACAAGTATTTTTATTTATTTTCTCTCTCTTTGCTCTTGATTCACTTAAATTCACGAAGGAATAGATGAGATCTCTTGAATTGCGACGGTTGTTGTGTCGATCTTCAACAACTTGAACATTTAAATGATCTTCATTGGTTCCGTGATGATTTTATGTTGAATTTTTGCTTGAGAGAGAATTAATGGTGGTTGAAGAGATTTGGAGCAGTTGAGAAATGGATAGGATAGCACTTTATGGATAGGAAATTTGGTCCCCCTCATATGTGAGAGTGTAGGGGTATTTAGGTGTCCTTGGAGTGGAGTGGCAGAGTCGTAAATGTATGTGCACAAGCTTGGATCGGTGAACGACATATGAACAACGGTCTGAACCATGCAACCTGATTATGTTAGGTTGGTCTAGCCTTTACATGAAGAAGCAATGCAACTGGCCATACTTCTTTCTACTAGAACGACCTAAAAGAGTGCTACCTGTCATCCATTTATGATTGACACCGCATTTATCCAAACGACTTGGAACTAGCTTACGTGGCCTCAGTGGTTAATACTTTACCACATGTTATGCTTAGGTCATTTTATTCTCTGCGCATGAAACAGGAATGTAATGAGCTAATTCATTATTGAATTAACGACCTAGCAATTGCGGCTCCAACGACCTGGTTAGATTATGACGAACTAAAGCAGGACCTTAGGAATGACCTATCAGTAAAACATGTATCCAAGACCCATTCGTTATTTATTTACCATATTGAACCACATGCTTCCACGTGTCATCACGTTCTTAATGCAAATGAGATACTTAGTAATGCAACTGGTATTTGGTGTATAATATATATGAACTGTACCCCGCAACCATTAACCCATGCATGCCACGTGTCATTGCAAAACGACCTAAGCCATGCTGTGTGAACGAACTAAAGTTTCTGAAATGGAGCAACGACCTACGTTTCACTCGTTCGAATGAGTTGTATTCTTCATGACGACCTGGTTCTTCATATGTAGGCAACGACCTTCTTTGCATGCTCACGCCACGTCATTATTATAAATATCCATGATCCACTCATTCAAATGGGAACGACCTGACAAATGAATTGAACGATTTGGGATTTCATATGCAAGTAATGACCCAACCAAAAGAATGATCTAACCACTTTGTCCATAAGCCATATGGTTTAAGGCACGTCTCCTTTTCATTCTTTGGAGCATGGCTATGACCCATAACATATACAATATTATTGTCTTGATTCGTATATTGCCACGTGGCATGGTGGTAATTAGATGAACGTCGCGCTTCACGAACGATTTGGACACTACCATATATAAACAAGCTACTCCACCATACAAATTACGGTCCTTGCATGTGATCTTACACCAGATCGTTGTGAATGTCTTTACACCAGGTCATTGAAACGACCTTGTGTCCTGAAGTTATCTTGACAGTTCAGGCTGACATGCCTTGCTTGTTGAACGCTCTGATAGGCATTGACGGCCTAATGTTTACGTTGTTTTCTCGACATGCTTCATGCTAACGTGGCATGATCATATGCTGCTAGCTCATTACATGAATATAATTTGTTGTGATACAGATCCATATTTGACATATGATTCATATATATTGTACATATGGGGAAAAGAATGCACGAGGTCTGCATGCATGTTTGTGTCCGACACATATTAAAAAGTCGCCAGATCTACTGATTTACAAATATAAACGACCTACCATTTTTGTGTGAGTCACGCATGATTTTTGAACCTTGATTATCACGGGTTAGCATTTGCCCCTCGAAGTTTATATTTTTGCTAATGAAAAATGTAGACTTCAAAATGAGTGTCATTATTCTGCGTTGAAACACATTGATAGACTGTTAGTATTTTCTATTGGTGGATCGGAATGAACTCTAACTTAATGGGTTGGTGCAAATATTCCCAATGGGCCGTGGAGATTTTCCGAACAGGTCAGTAAGGCCCAATCGGTGGATTCGGTGTTTTAACACTGTTTTACATACTATCGGATCTACAAATCTTTTGCTTCATTTCTTCATTTATTCCAGGCTAGGAAGCATTGTAATGGAGGCTTAGATTTTTCCTGAGAATGTTCTTATGGCCGGAACCTGCTTTTCTTTCCTATCAATCAGGTTCTCAATTCATTTGATCATTATAGATCTCCAGCTTTTGATTTAAGCCGAAGCATCCATCAGCTCCTTCCAACTTAAATATTAATCGCATGTTCTTCCTTTTTCAGATCCGAACGACTATGCTCTGTGAACGCTGATTACCAATTCTTTAATTTCTCATATGGATTTGATCTTCATCGTCACTCGAATGACTTTGCTTTCAACCGAGGTTGTTCGACTTTCAAATCTGAAGGGCTACAACGCTCCAGAGACTTCTCCTGTCCTCACGTTCAGATCTATCGTCAGATCTAATTTGCCTTGGCATCACCGAGTTTAAATCCGAGATTTGTCCTAATCCACTCGTGGTTTCAACTCGAATTTTTGAGAGATTCTCACTTGCTCATGCCAAAATCTGACCGTGATGCATTTCAGCTCAGGACTAAAGATGTTGTTAATCCTTGATTCGACTTATACTTTGCTGAACTCTGATTTAAACTTCATGCTGAATCGGCTTTGGTAATTGCATTTTGAGAAACAAAACTTGGCCTTGGTCTTGAATATTTGCAAATGAGTTACTCTTTAGCTCGCACCCATCGATTCTGAATTTAAGGGCTTAGATTTGCATAGCCTTGTTGTTTTGAATATTGCTGATTTAGACAGTTTTGTACCCTGATAGGAGTCGGGTGTTTAAACGTGAACTTTCAGAATTTGATTCCAATTGTTAATTATGCACTGAAGAGTGTATAAATTTTGCTGGTTGAAGCTCACACTTGCACTACATCATTGGTTTTGTGCTTCAGCATTCTATTGTTTGAAATAGTTTTACTAAGCTTTCAATTTAATGCCAACTTGTAGTGTAGTATTGTACACTTTGGCATCAAAATATGTAAGCTCCTTTAAACTGAAATCTATTTTCATTGATGCTAATTCACATTGGTTTTTGGCAATACTGAGTTATGATGAGCTCCTTTCTTAATTGGTTCTGACAACTATGTATCTAAAATATAATTTTTGTCGACCAATCTTTTAATTCTGACATGCCATTAGACTTTGGATCATTTGTATGATGCAACTGGATCAAGCATGTAGCAATCGAATTTTGACAAACTGAAATTAACGCACAAAATTCCTTTTGGAAACTCACGGGCTCGCTTTCTGAACTACTTGTTGATACAATGTTTGATGTTGTCGCAAGAGCTTTTACACTGATTGATGATTTAGTTTATACTTGCCGTTGTTGACGATTCACACCCAAGAGATAATGTGGTTAGCACCTTAATTGAAAAGTCGTGCATGCCTTTAGTTGATGTCGATCTACGCCTTCATGTCGATACACGACCTATCCTTTTAAAGCAGTGACTTTCAAGTTATTGAGCAACCTGATGGTTAGGTCGTGGGGTAACCTAGAGGTTAGGTCGTCGAACGACCTGAAGGTTAGGTCATTGAGCGAACTGATCCTTAGATCGTTAAACGACCTGATCCTTAGGTCGTTGAACGACCTAAACCTTGGCACTTGTTCTTGAAACTTGTTGCATTCAAATATCCCGAACTTTGAGCAACTCCCGGTTATGATTTGAGAACTGAAAGCCTATTTCCCTTTTTTCCTGCTTTATAACAGCAACAAACACTTGCGTGTTTTGGACTTATACTTCGCCATCAACCATCCATATCGATAATGGATTAGTTAAGTCATTAAAAATGAATTACAATGAATCTCATGACAGGGACTAAATAACTTGACTATACATAATCATTTTTTTAACCGTTTATAATTCGTCAAACATTGTCTCCATAGATCCGATATTCCAATCCAAATACGCAACGACATTTGAGTTTTGGTAATCGATATATATAACGACTACATATTTCAAGCCTTGCTCTTTTAATGACTTGTATAATTTTGCATGACAGCTCATGTTTTATGAAACGTGTACCTGTACTTTGTTAAAAATGAAGTTCCATGTGCAGAGTGAATACCATACAGAAAACTATTTCTCGTTCTGGAAAAGAGATCACTTTTGCTTAGAGTAGAGCTTCAATTTGAGTTTCCAAGGCTAGAACAGCTGTAGCACCTAGATTGCGAATAAATCAGTTTTTGGTTAACCATCGTCCTTTCAACAATTTGTTGAAGAGATGCTATTATGTGCTATTTCGATACGTCTTTCATCAAGCATGCATTCAGTTTAGCATTCCCGAATCCGACACAAAATTGCCAGGAAAATTGAAATTTACTGATTGTTCGACTTTGTCGCAGTAACTTGGTTGGACTCAGAAATCTCAGTTTGAATTTGCATATAGGTCTCGATCTAGTCAATGATGCATACTGGTCTCGTTTGGGCCTTTTGCCTCATTTTGATGAATAGTGGTGCAACATTGACCCAGTTTCGTTGGAGAGTTTTCCTTAGCATATGTGCCCTTCCAGAGAACCTGTAATGATGAACTTCTACGTGCATTTGGCGGCTAATTCGTTGTTGATTGCTCAAAATGACAACGGGTTAGTCTAGTAAAAGGAGATAGATTATGAAAATCATTCACAAATTTGAATGTGTTACCAATGTGAAGCTGCTTTTATCTAGGAGTTTATGACTCGCTAGATACAATCCACGCCGGTAATACACTTAATTTTTTTATTGACATCACTTGAGATTCTTCGGTCTATGTTTTGGACAACAAATTCTAAGTGTTATCTTTGGAACTATTACTGCACTAGATTCAATATTTATGAGAGGCGTGCACCTGATAATTTGTCTGATGGAGTTCTGGATTTATCCTGCCCCATAAAATTATTAATGATGCCCCAGTCAGCTTAACTCTTGTTCTCCGCCAATCCTTTTAGGCGGCCATGACCGTAGGATTTTCTGGTAACTGAGTAGCTTGTATGCATTACTTAATAAATTATGTCGGGTCAGCATTTTATATGCTGCTTTTGTAATATCCATCCCTGGAATCTTGAGCCTTAGAACTAGGTTTTGGAATTTGACTATTGTATAGTAATTAATCGCTTCTTGCGTTCTTACTGCATTTGCTTATATTGGCTTTTTCCGTATTCTGAGATGCTTTGTCATATAGTGCAGTCTCGCGGTATTGTTATCTCTTCCAACAGTGCCTAAAACTGTGGATTATCCCAGGCTATACAAAACTTTGAATCCCTACTTCACAACGGCTTGCCCAGTGCATGACTATTTGTAATGACCCGTATTTTTTTATTGATTTAATAATTGATTTATTTAATTATTTTAAAATATTTGTTTGATAATTTAAATGGTATGAATTTAAATTAATGAAAATTAGTGTCACATCCCTATTATCTTTTAAAATTAGGCTCAGGTCCGGTCTTAAACTTATTATAATTTTGGTCCCTGTTTTCATTTTTACGTGTTATTCATAATATTTGCATACATGTATGCAAATATTCTGAATGAATATTTGCATATATGTATCGAAATATTTTGAATTTTTGCATACGTGTATGCAACTATTCTGATGAATATTTTCATACATGTATGCAAATATTCATCAGAATAAATGCATACATGTATGCAAAAATTCAAAATATTTGCATACATGTATGCAACTAATCTAATGAATATTTGTATACATGTATGCAAATATTCTAAATTTTTGCATATATGTATGCAACTATTCTGAACGAATATTTGCATACATGTATGCAAATATTCATCAGAATAGTTGCATACATGTATGCAAATATTCAAAATATTTGCATACATGTATGCTACTATTCTGATGAATATTTGCAAACATGTATGCAAATATTCTAAATTTTTGCATACATGTATGCAACTATTCTAAACGAATATTTGCATAAATGTATGAAAATATTCTGAATTGTTGCATACATGTATGCAAATAAAGTTGAACTAATGCTGATGAATTATTGCAGAAATGTATGCAATTTTTCTAAATAGAAAAATAGGGACCTAATTTATAATAAGTTTAAGACCGGATGTGGATTAATAATGGAATCATAATATTTATTTCTAGAATGGTCGGAAATAGTTGGATTGGCAATATTGTGTAAAATGGATGATATAAGGCATTTAATTTAGTTATATTCGAGTTATAGCAATGAATATATTATTTAAACGACAGTTGAACGTATTAATTACAATTTAATTATAATCGAGTTCCTAACGTCGTGGTAATTCGTAATATTGAGTTTTGAACTTCAATTTAGTATATAGGATCTGTTATAAATCGGATTTCTTTGAAACAAGAAACGTTCGAACCTATTGAGCTATATTTTTCTAATAGAGGAGAAAAATGGAGATTACGCTTTATATATTGTAAGTTATGTCCAAATCAAATTCCTAGAAAGTCGCTATGTATTCGTTTATAAACCATAACTGTTATTTAATTATAATTAAATATTGATTTCGTATTTGGACAAGATTTCAGAGATGTAGCTATAATTTATTTTTTAGAATTTTACTGTAATTTTTATTTTGGAAAATAAGCAACTTTTTATTTGAAGTGTTTTACACCCTATATCAGCATTTTGGGGTTCCACAGAATAAGAGATCTTGTCTATTTTATTATACTTTTGGGATCGTGGAACATTGCTCATCTCAATAGTAATTTTATTTTTCTCGTTAGCAATTCGTAAACAAATGGAATTTTTTGCAACGAAGTACCCATACCTTAGTTCTTTTTATCAGAGATGTTTTTAAGTAAAGAACTACAAACTGGTCTAAGACAGTCAAGATTTTTGATCAACCACATGTGTATATCTGTAAGTGCGCAACTCATGACTTGTGTATTCATAAGATAATAAGGCACATTGAAGAAGCAAGCCAACTGACCAATGGATGTAGTAATATACGCTTGCATAGTAAGTGTAGTCATGAAATATCAATAGCATTTATATGATCAGAGAAAAAAATGGAAAATAAAATATATATAATATCTATTCGTTCCTTAATAACTAAGAAATGGAATGTATACTCACATCACATAGCATGTCACTGCAGAAATACGAAATGCCGACTACCCTAAAATGTGCAGTGTACTTATGCTTCACCATTAAGCATCTTCACTTTATAATATTGGTAAGCCCCCATTTTCGTTCGTTTCGAATAAATAAAACACTAAGAAAAGCAATGACCATTCTCTTTCTTCTTTAAATAAACAAATAAAAAAATGCTACAACTGTTCCAGTAGAGTCACTTGATTCCCCAATTTCTTCCCATATGGATCTACCAAATGCATTGTACCAGATGCACCTTTGTGTGTATAAGTACCCTAAAGCTCGCGATTTTAACCAAGTTGAAAATCAAAGGAAGCGTGGACATGAAGAGGGGGGAGAAGCAGAGTGTTGGTGCACGTGTACTGTTTCATGCGTGAAAGTGAAAAGAAGTATAATTGCCTGGAGAACAAGTGATGGAGACCACGATCTTAGGAGGAGGCGTGGTGTTAACTGTAGCAAGTGGAACCTTGTACTTGAAGGGGACTTTGAATTTACTGGAATAGTAAATGTTTACAAAGGAGAAGCGTCCTTTTCCTTAGTCACGGAAGATGAAGTATACATGTAAAGTGGTGGTTTAATATGGTGGCTATAGTACTGTAGACGTGAATCAGCATGCGGTTCGGGGAGTGACGCGAGAAACAACATGCTTGGTTTTTATGGTGACAAAAAAAATGAGGAAAGTGGCGTAAGCTATATATGGTTGGCTTCCGCGAGAATAAAGGGGACGTTGGTTCACTGATTTTGGGACTAGAGGGACTAGCTTGCGAACTGTGTATAAATGGGAAGTTAGAGGGAACAAGGAAAGGAACAACGTGGTTCTGGAGATGGAAAGGGGAGAAGCAGGTAGGTGACGCAAAAATAGAAACATGCATGAAAATGAAAGTTGAAACATCAGTTGGAAAGAGTGTGGTTTTCAAAGGGTGATGGGCTGATTTATTTAATGTGAAAATGGACGGTGGGAGTTCGTTTGTGTGAAGGTGACTGGGAAGAAGGAGGAGTTTTCGGCAATGCAAAATGAAGAGGAGCAATGCTCCAGACGTGATGCCATGTAAATAGGACAAGAGCAGTTTGGCGGATGTGGGTTTGTTAGCAAGGGGATGGGCGGATTTTTATATAGTAAGGTCCACAAAACAAATAAAAAAGAAAGAAAGGAGAATCATGAGACATGCGCTGTAGATAATTGGAAAGGAGGAGAGGCTGTTTTTGTAAATTGCGGGACAGGGAAGTTTGAAATAGCGACAAATGACCATGGGTGGCACTGTGTATATAATGATGATACAGGGGAGAACGACTACTAAGAAAGATGAAGTATTGTAGTATACATGGTGAGTTGATTTCAAAGTTGGGCCATTCGGAAAAGGTAAGGCCAAGACTCAATAACAATTAAGATTTAATTTAAAGTTTGAATGTGTTTATTTGCAGTTAAATAACCTTATGAATAGGACTTAAGCCCATTTTATTAAAAGTTTAAATTGATATGAATGGGTAGATTTTAAATATTAATGAACCCATTTTATTATAAATTAAGTGTTGGTTAACAAGATAATGTATTAGCTTATAAAATTTTTATCTCATTTGTACGTGCACAGAATTGAACGCCATCGGCCACATTGGAATTGTGTGAACGCCCGCTGCACAATGAAGCTGGTTTGGGGCGATTTGGAGCTCGTTAGGAATTATGGCGAATTTAAACGTCTGATTGGAATCAATCAACGTACACCATTATTTTATGATTAACGAACGAGGTGAGTAAACCCACTAACTCTGATTAGTTCTATAATTTTATAAACGTTATTTAATATTGATAAAAATGATTGAATGTTGTGTGTGATGGTTGTTTAGATGATTGCTTATGAATTGGTTAAAATTATATATATAATCATATATATATATATATATACAGTTGATTGAATACTGATCTATTTATTTTAATATCTCGTACTGTTATAAAATTAGTGTTATTATTGTTGATTAACATCCGTGGATGTAGGGAAACAAGTTGGAGGAATCCGACTGGATTCCTCAACAATTTTTTTTCTTCATATATTGTATTATATGATGTGATAAATAATCCATGATTGATTATTGTGTGATCAGGATGTTTGAATAACATTGACCTGAAATAATTGGTATTAAAATACCATAAAATATATTCAAATATATTGGAAAAGAAATTGGAGTTAAAAAAAAGAAATTTTTAATAGAAATGGAATTTCGATTAGTTAGAATATAATAACTTGTTTTTGATTATATAAAAACAAGTAATTTGATTTATAAACGAAGCAAAATGATTATTATTAAATAGTTTTAAAAATATAAATTCAAGAAAAGAATTTATTTAGAAAAGAAAATGGAAATCGTTTGGAAAAAAAATGATAAAATTATTTTGATATTCGAAATGGGAATAGAATTGAAACAAATCAATAAGGATTTGTAATTTAAATTCGACGATGTCGAATGTTATTAAAATGATTTATTCTTATAAATTATATATTTTATAATTCAATAATTGGCAAGATAGTTAATATTTGCTTTAAAACAAATAATTATTAATTAAATAGGTAATCAAGATTACATTATAAACTTGACATTTATTTAACAGGAAGTTGATTTTTAAATGGAGTATATGGAGTGAAATACGAATGTGAATTTATAAAAGAACTAGATAGATGGAATTTTAACTATAACGGAAATATTTATTTAAATCGGGATTTGATTTAATAAAAT
Organism: Allium sativum; assembly: GCA_030737875.1. Lineage (NCBI taxonomy): Eukaryota > Viridiplantae > Streptophyta > Magnoliopsida > Asparagales > Amaryllidaceae > Allium > Allium sativum. The sequence continues at coordinate 280,930,432 of CM060921.1, forward strand.
AAGTTTGTTTTCTGTAAAGAAATAATATTTACATTTTAAAGTGAATAATGATTTAAAAGCAAACGTTTGCAGATTTAAATGGAGTTAAGGAAATTTGAAACTAACTGGAGACTAGTTAAGTTGAATGGCTTTCTGGGTATTGATCTGATGTTGGTTTCGGCCTTCGGGGTTAATACTTATGGAATTATTCTCTTACTGTTTTACTGTTAGTGACTAATGGATAGAGAAGAGCAATGGTGCGCGATAAGAAATGGAAATGTTTTTCGATATAAATAAGATGTATTTTTTGAAATATAGTAAACAAGAGTTGTAGATATATGGAGTTAATTCCTGATGTAAAAAAGAGATATTTAAGTATAGAAAATAAATAGTTTAAAGTAGTGTGAATGTTTTCCAAAGAAATCATGAGAGGCTAAATGAGTTAGAGAAATATATTTGGGTAAAGATATAAAAGGGAAATTGGGGAATGAAATGATGACTGATTGGTAAGATTTCCATTTAGGAATACGACCGTTGTTTGTACACATGTTTTCCGTTGATAGTTAGATAACCCACTATCAAAGTTTTTGACCCTTTCCGTTGTCAATACGGAGAGACCGGGATCAGATTTATTATTTGAAAACCACTCCATATAGGCATTATCGTTCCGAATCAAATATATCGAAGATAATTGAAGACAGAGTTTATGCAAGGGTTATGCTAGCGATCCTAGGTAGAAATTGCCTAAGATGTATTTATAGAATAATTCCTTCAGGTTGTCCAGTCCCAGGATAATTTGAATGGACGAATGTCTGACAGAGTATATCTGGTAGATCGCGTAAGTTGATCGTTTCAAACGTATTTACGTTGGTGGTGGAGGAATTCATTTCTCTTAGTTTATACCCGTGGTATTTTTGGGGAAATCAATTTATGATTTAACGGGTATGACGATGTAGCATTCAAAGTAAATAAAGGAGTGATCTATTAAAAGATACGTTACAACCTCAAGCCTCATTAACTGGGTAATGATAGAAATAGGGCAGGCAGCATGGCTAAGTGGGTCGCACCCAATTATGTATATTGTCACCATCTAGAGAATATTCATATTTGTTACTTCTTTCAATTCTGTATCTCCCGGGAATGGTTATGTTGGTATACCAACCATAAGGTGACAATATATTCGGAACATTCAAGCGAAATGAATGGTCGGTCATGTGTGGCTGAGTTACAAGATGTTCTTATTGAACTCCAGTGTATCGCTTCTAGAGTACACTTGTAATAACCCGAAAATGCGAGCCAGTTTGAAATTTTTATTTTGGCAATTTTAGCGAATTTTGAATATTTAAAATGAATTATTTTAAATAATATCGACGAGAAAGTTATTTTTGAATATAATTCGATGTATATAAAATACGCGTCGTCGTTAGAATATAAATAATTATATATAATTATATTAGAATTGAAAATGGCGCAGTAGTTCGATAATTCGATTTCAAACTTCAATTGAATGTACCGGGTGCAAAACAATCCGGATTTTTGAGAAACCAAAAACATTAGGATCTAATTGATAATATCTTTCTAACGGATGTAAGAAACTGAGATTTCACTTTAAAAATTGAGAGATATGTCCAGTTGAAAATTCTGAATAGTCGCTATGGAATTCAGGCCCTTAAAAATGGAAATTTTGCAAATGACCTCGGATTTCGACGAAACCACTTTTGTTGGGTCCGTGATGTCGAGTTATTTCTAGGTTTTAAATTTCATAATTTTCTGAATCAGTATGTGAGCGTGGCAGAGGAAAACGTGTTTTGACCATTTCAGTTGATTTTAATCGACTGGAAATTGGCCATTTTTCAAACGGTCTCAGAATTCGACGAAACTAGTTTTGTTAGGACCGTATCGTCAATCCGAAGCTAGAAAATATTTTTCTGGAATTTTTCTAGATAGTATGTGACCCCGGTAATTTGAAATGTACGTTTAAAATTCAATATATTGAGTTAAATGTAAATTCAACGGAAACTGATTGTAACGATCAAATCAGCTTACGATACATATCCCATTGTGTTCGGAATGGTGGTGAAACGCTATGGACGATAGGCGGTGGACCTCGTTTGGAGGTCGTATGAAAAAGTCAACTTTTTGAAATCAATAAATAATTAAATATAAATATTTTATATAAACCCCAATTCCCTCTTCTCTCTCTCCATCGAACAGAAAAAAAAAAAAACCTAATCCCTAATCGCACGTCGCGATCCCCTCCCCCGCCATCACTGGCGCTTCACGCTGCCACCACCCGACGCTCCTGGCCCTCCACCTTCTCTGCCACCTGCTCGCCTCCTCCTCCCTCCCCTCGCGACAGCCCCTTCGTCGAAGCCCCTCCTCCAGCGCTGACAAGCGCCGCGCAACCCCCCCCCCCTCCTCCGTTCGATGCTCAAGACCAAAGCCATCGGAGCACGAACCGCACCCAAACACCCCAACCCACTTAAAACCGTCACCGCCTCCCTCGCTGGGCTCACCGCCGGTGATCCGCCCCTCCCGAGCATCCTCCTCCACCCAGTGCTGGCGTGGAATCCCCTCCTCCAATTAGCAGTGAGTGCTTTTGTTTATTTGTTTTATTTATTTTAATTTAGCTAGTTTAAATATAAAAACATGGTTTGAATTCAGTTTTAAAAAGGTAAATTTTTTTTTATATTTTTAAAGTATTAAAAATATAATCTTTATTAAGTAAAAGTATTAAAAATATAGTTTTTATATTTTTAAAGAATTAAAAATATAATCTTTTATATGGTAGGAAGATAAAAATATGATCTTTACTATATAGAAGTGATAAAAATATGATTTTTGGTTATGTAGAGAATTAAAAATATCACCTTTGTGTATGTAACGAAATAAAAATCTGATTTTTATTTTATATATGTTGAAATAAAGAGGGTATTTTTATAGTGTTGAAAGGCGAAAACTTTATTTTTATAAAGGCGAAAACTTTATATTGAAAAAGGCGAAATCTTTATATTGAAAATATGCTTATTTTTATATATTGAATAGCGAAGAGAAAATTCGATTTTTAAATATATGAAGTGATTATAAAAATATGATTTCTAAATTGAAAGTAAACAAATAAAAATGTGACTTTTATTTTAAAGACATCAAAATATAAAAATATGTGATTTTTATATATGTAGTGACTACGGGCAACGAAGATGGAAGAAAAGGCGAGAACGACGAAGATCTCTACAATAGGAGTGTCGTGGTATTGGATAGCTTTCGGTGAGAACTTCTCACCTTTCAATTTCTTTTTCTAGTTATATATATATACTAGGATGCAGACGGTGCTTAGTAGCACCCGACACCCGTCATCCACAGACCATGGATGGCTTGTTTGTTAAATTGTTTGATTGTGTAGTTGGTTAGTCTATTTGATTTGAATTTGAATTGTTTGGTGAATTGAAATTGATTTGATTGATGTGTGAATGGCGTGGGCCTTCACTAGACCGGGGATAAGGCTAGGCCTTGTCCCGTTTCTAGTATCGTGCCGTTATGCCGCCGAAATTTTCTAAAATATGTTAGAAAAATAAAAATATCATTTTTATTGTGTAAATGAAATGAATAGAAATTCATGTGTTGAAATAGAATATTTTATCGTTAAAAATATAATTTTTAACGTGAAAGTGAATAAATAAAATATTCATTTACAAACCGGACGGTTTGTTTATGTACACTGATTTGAAGGACATTGATTGGGATGATAAATTTTACACATCGCCCAACTGCACAAATAAAATCCGTGTTTGATTGTTTGAAACCCCACACGGGTGTTGGGATGAAATTTGAAGTTCACTCATCCTGATTGATTAAATATGTCGATCGATTGATTGACAGGTTGTTATAAGCGTTAGATATCTATACTTGATGCTTATACAGCGTAGTGCACTTTGGTTGATGGTTGATTGTTTATTAATGCTATTATATACATGTGTTGTATGAAGTCCATATAATTAACGTTATATGGTGATTGATTGGGCCTCATTCCAATCGGGAAAACAACGAATATTAGAAAAGAAAATTCATGTGTTGAATATAAAAATAGTCATGTGTTGACGATGTTCAGGTGTTGAGTGAAATATTTTATATAATAAAATTTACATCTTTATCATATTTACGATTAGAATCTACTTTACGGTAGAAGTCTAATTAAAATCAAACGATAGATACCTTAGTTTTATAAAATATTTTACATAACAAAAATAGTGATGTGTTGACAGTACTCATGTGTTGAGATTAGTCGTGTGTTGAAAGAAATATAGATTCATGTGTTGAATGGGATAAATATTCATTTGTTGGATAGAATAAAGGAGTTTTGAAAAATATAAAGCCGTGTTGATTAGAGATGCGTTATTTCGACGTGAACGATATTTATATCGATTGAAAACGATTTCGAAATGAATTGAATTGAAAACGATTTCGAAATGAATTGAATTGAAAACGATTTTGAAAGTGAATTGAAATGAATTCAAATTGAATTAAAATTTGAATTGAATAGAAATGAATTTTAAAACGAATTTATAAAGAAGAATTCAATTTTGGCTTTGAATGGAAATAGTGTTGAAATGGTTTTGAAACGAAGTTAAAACGATTTATAAAATTCGTTTTAAAAGGAAATCGACGAAATATATAATATATATATATATTATATATATAATGGCCTGAATAGAACGCGCCGCGCCGCGGTAGTTCGTGAATTTCGACCATTGACTTCGAATTGACGTTGCGGGAGATCCGACCGTCGGATTCTCCTAAAACCGGAACCGGTGGGTTCGTATCGAAAAGAGCTTTCCAATGAATATTAGAAATTTGAAATCTAACGGTTGGATTTGGAATTATGTCCAAATCAAATTCGAAAAAGGTCGCTGTAAGTGCAGTTCGATGGCCGTTGATGGAAATCGACTGTACGGGCCTTGATAAAATTATTAAAAATATCTATAATTTGTGTAAAATTATAATATGTGAATTGGAAAGATTTGGGCTGGAAAATTCCACATTTGAAAAGATAAAAATAGATTTTTATCGAAATGAACTAGTTTTGAACTAGAATTGAAATCAATTTATTTTTAAAATAAATAAATTGAATTTGAAAGTGATTTTGAAAATAATCGATAATTTCCAATACGTGAATTGGACTGGAGTTGAATCGAAATTATCTTCGGGATATTTCGATGTTGGATTTCGTGACTATACAGATATTGTTATGGGAATTTGAAAGATATTTTATATCGTTATTTCCAATACGATATTTGTTGGTTTCAGAATTTGATATTGAATATAAGCCGATATATTTTCTATTCAGAGCCTTGTATTTAATATCAAATGTGATTTGGTTTGTCGTGAATCGTGTTTTTGATGACATTGGTTCTTTAACCCAGTTAAAGGCAGAATATTGATTTTTGTGAAGATTAAAACTAAGTGGAGTTTTAATGAATCTTTAATTAGATTAAAATGTGAATTGATAATTTAAATTATCAAATCTGAAAAGGGATCGAGAGTGGAGTATCACCAGTTTTGCTCCAAAGCGATAGTTAAATCTTTAATTAGATTTGAACGTGAAATGGTAATTAATTTTACCGATAACACCGTGGTGTTAGATATGGAGTATCACCAGTTTTGCTCCATGGGATATATAGGTTGGGATTGGGAAATAAAACAAATAATTACTTCGGTGTGGTTCGCTAATCCCGACTAGTTTGAGAAGATATCCAAAGGAAGATTAAAGAATAAATTTAGAAGAATTTATCTTTGATAAAATTAATGGGAACCTTTCCCTAAGAATGTGATTTTGTGAATAAAAGAATATTCTGAATTGGAATGAGGCGTTTGTTGTGTTTGTGTAACATTCGTTTATTATATACGTGGGTTATTCAGAAAGGCCGGGTTTATACCCATTCTGAATAACCGATTCGACGAGATGTCGAAGATGAAGACGGTGGTTGAAGACCGGAAGTCTTCACATCGTTTGGGTGATTACTGATGATCTTGATTGGGCTGTACACCCAAGATGAGGGAAACAGTCGGTGATCGTCCAGACGTACTTGGAGATCGATGGATATGCGAGGAAAGTGCCTCCGGTTTCGTTCAGACCCAGAACGAACTTGTAAATGGATTGTGTGTCTGACATTGGATTTTATTCTGTGTTGATTGATCTCTATTAAATATACATCTGTTTGGCGGCGGAGAATTTATTCTCTTGCTTAACGCCCTTCTCTGAGACATACGAGCTCAGAGGTTGTATATTGATGGACATCAGTCGCATGGAGTGAATTGCCAATGTGGCATGCGTAAGTGGCAATTGATCAAGGCTTCTGTTGAAAAGCAAAGTCTTGTGGTTGATGATCAAAGCACGGCCTGTGTGGCATAGCTTTGTGTATAACGTGAATTCGCGAGCCTCACACCTCGGTATGAGTCAAAAACGGGATAGTGACTGCAGGGAGAGCACGACGTTTCTTTCTAGCTAGGGTGGTGTCAGTGACCTACCAGCCCTGACATTTATATACTTTTCACCTGTGTGGTTGTTGGAATGCGAGGCGCCTCGGATATAGGTCTGTAAGGACCGGGAAACGTGTGTTCAGGAATAACTAATCCTCAAAAGTAAGAGAGGACCGGCCCTGAAGATCCAAGGATCATAGTGGGGTCCTGGGACATTTGCTAGAGTGTCTCGAACGCGGAGAGGAGCTTGCCCCTTGCCTCGGCTCATGACGGAATCCAATTTCCAATACGTGTATTGCGGTTTTAATTGTAGAACTAGTATGGCGACATGATAGATGGTACCCATGCCGCCTATGATTGATATTTATGATTGAAATTGTTTTGACACTATACACTTATTATAGTATCAAATATTGTGTTTTAAACGTATCAAGCATGCCTTGGCTGTTATAAGGTAAAAACCCTATCCTCCGGCTTGCGTTGCATTGTGTGATGGGACCTGGGTCTTATAACAGCTTCATTTTTCTTTATTTAGCATTGCGCTGTTTGTTCTATGCACTGGTATTCTTGGGAGGAAACCCGTTCCGTGTTATACGGCGTGGTCCCTTGATTCACCTAACTTTAAAACCAATATTAATAACTGTTTTAGTTCTCACACCAGTCACATGACTGACCTGGAGTTTATTGTTTTAACCTAAACTCTGGGTGCCCCTATTTTCCGCACGGGCAGCTAGTAGTTTTGGTTTTGCAGATTTATATTCACAGGTTCCTGATATACAGCTGGAACGATGCTCGGAAAGCTCTGTATCCGTGTATCACTTCTAGTTGTGCTTTTGTATTATTTTCCGCTGCTATGTAGTTTATTGTAATCTCTGATATTTATCGAATGTAATTTATTCATTTATACTCTGTATATTCTTGTATTCTGATGGAATTATTGTAATAACAATGAAATGTTCTTCCGTATGCGTTCTGTTTTGTCTTGTCCTCAATTCTATCCGTGCTTTCCTTCACGGGGAAGTTCGGGTCGTCTCAGTTTGGTATCAGAGCTTTGGTTTACAGAGCTCGAGAACAAGACACATTAGAACCATACGAAAGAATTCATCAGATATTGGGTTAGTAATATCCAATTAGAATGACTCGTTAGAGATAGGATCAGTAGTATCCTAGAACGAGTGTGAAGAGTATATTTTTCAAATGAAAACAATTTTGTTTTGAAAATTTAAACCATTTTATACGTATTTGAACATTTATTTATTTTGAATGTGGACAATCTAGTATATAAAGGTTTTGCATATACGCGTCATGAACGTATATTCGAAGTTTTAATATATTAGATAGATATAGAGTCACACTCTAGTCACCCGGACATGGTCCTGATGATGAAGTATACCATCACCAGTATTTATGTTCGTGTTACGAAGGTGTGATTTTCTATATATTTCCATTAGACTGGTGTGAGAACCAAAACCTATATAGCTAGAACACTTTGTTGTGAATTGGCATCAAAAACATGATTTTTTGTATATATATCAAATTATGAATTTGAAACTCTAATTCACTAATTGATTGATGTTTGTATTGTTTGTCTATTTGTTTGCTAATTTTAACCATTTAGCCTAATTGAACCGAATATTGAACTATATTGATAATTGGTCGCAACTGCATGCATATACTTGTACTTACATTGAACAGGTCATAGCATGGAGGCTAGAGCCAGAGAATAAAATTTGTTTGCCCGACAAATAGGTACATGTTTACTACATAATTTCCTGTTTTGTTTGGGTGATGATGATTTTGTGAGCCTATTGGCTAGCCGCTTGGCTTTTTCTTTTTTCTTTTTGAGATCTGAAGGACCGGGGAAGCTATTTGAAATTCCCCGATGCTCCCGGTGCAGGGGAGGTTATGGCGAAATTTTTCAAAAATTTAGGGTGTTAGCCAAATTTTTGAGATTTTGAAAATTCTCAGAAACTGAAAAGTTGGAGAAGGGAAGCCAGATCGAATGTAGAGCTTAATAATCAAACCACTTTCGACTTTGTTCCTTTTCGGAGACGAAAAGTTTTAAGTGGGGGAGATTGTAATAACCCGAAAATGCGAGCCAGTTTGAAATTTTTATTTTGGCAATTTTAGCGAATTTTGAATATTTAAAATGAATTATTTTAAATAATATCGACGAGAAAGTTATTTTTGAATATAATTCGATGTATATAAAATACGCGTCGTCGTTAGAATATAAATAATTATATATAATTATATTAGAATTGAAAATGGCGCAGTAGTTCGATAATTCGATTTCAAACTTCAATTGAATGTACCGGGTGCAAAACAATCCGGATTTTTGAGAAACCAAAAACATTAGGATCTAATTGATAATATCTTTCTAACGGATGTAAGAAACTGAGATTTCACTTTAAAAATTGAGAGATATGTCCAGTTGAAAATTCTGAATAGTCGCTATGGAATTCAGGCCCTTAAAAATGGAAATTTTGCAAATGACCTCGGATTTCGACGAAACCACTTTTGTTGGGTCCGTGATGTCGAGTTATTTCTAGGTTTTAAATTTCATAATTTTCTGAATCAGTTTGTGAGCGTGGCAGAGGATAACGTGTTTTGACCATTTCAGTTGATTTTAATCGACTGGAAATTGGTCATTTTTCAAACGGTCTCAGAATTCGACGAAACTAGTTTTGTTAGGACCGTATCGTCAATCCGAAGCTAGAAAATATTTTTCTGGAATTTTTCTAGATAGTATGTGACCCCGGTAATTTGAAATGTACGTTTAAAATTCAATATATCGAGTTAAATGTAAATTCAACGGAAACTGATTGTAACGATCAAATCAGCTTACGATACATATCCCATTGTGTTCGGAATGGGGGTGAAACGCTATGGACGACAGGCGGTGGACCTCGTTTGGAGGTCGTATGAAAAAGTCAACTTTTTGAAATCAATAAATAATTAAATATAAATATTTTATATAAACCCCAATTCCCTCTTCTCTCTCTCCATCGAACAGAAAAAAAAAAAAAACCTAATCCCTAATCGCACGTCGCGATCCCCTCCCCCGCCATCACTGGCGCTTCACGCTGCCACCACCCGACGCTCCTGGCCCTCCACCTTCTCTGCCACCTGCTCGCCTCCTCCTCCCTCCCCTCGCGACAGCCCCTTCGTCGAAGCCCCTCCTCCAACGCTGACAAGCGCCGTGCAACCCCCCCCCCCCCTCCTCCGTTCGATGCTCAAGACCAAAGCCATCGGAGCACGAACCGCACCCAAACACCCCAACCCACTTAAAACCGTCACCGCCTCCCTCGTTGGGCTCACCGCCGGTGATCCGCCCCTCCCGAGCATCCTCCTCCACCCAGTGCTGGCGTGGAATCCCCTCCTCCAATTAGCAGTGAGTGCTTTTGTTTATTTGTTTTATTTATTTTAATTTAGCTAGTTTAAATATAAAAACATGGTTTGAATTCAGTTTTAAAAAGGTAATTTTTTTTTATATTTTTAAAGTATTAAAAATATAATCTTTATTAAGTAAAAGTATTAAAAATATAGTTTTTATATTTTTAAAGAATTAAAAATATAATCTTTTATATGGTAGGAAGATAAAAATATGATCTTTACTATATAGAAGTGATAAAAATATGATTTTTGGTTATGTAGAGAATTAAAAATATCACCTTTGTGTATGTAACGAAATAAAAATCTGATTTTTATTTTATATATGTTGAAATAAAGAGGGTATTTTTATAGTGTTGAAAGGCGAAAACTTTATTTTTATAAAGGCGAAAACTTTATATTGAAAAAGGCGAAATCTTTATATTGAAAATATGCTTATTTTTATATATTGAATAGCGAAGAGAAAATTCGATTTTTAAATATATGAAGTGATTATAAAAATATGATTTCTAAATTGAAAGTAAACAAATAAAAATGTGACTTTTATTTTAAAGACATCAAAATATAAAAATATGTGATTTTTATATATGTAGTGACTACGGGCAACGAAGATGGAAGAAAAGGCGAGAACGACGAAGATCTCTACAATAGGAGTGTCGTGGTATTGGATAGCTTTCGGTGAGAACTTCTCACCTTTCAATTTCTTTTTCTAGTTATATATATATACTAGGATGCAGACGGTGCTTAGTAGCACCCGACACCCGTCATCCACAGACCATGGATGGCTTGTTTGTTAAATTGTTTGATTGTGTAGTTGGTTAGTCTATTTGATTTGAATTTGAATTGTTTGGTGAATTGAAATTGATTTGATTAATGTGTGAATGGCGTGGGCCTTCACTAGACCGGGGATAAGGCTAGGCCTTGTCCCGTTTCTAGTATCGTGCCGTTATGCCGCCGAAATTTTCTAAAATATGTTAGAAAAATAAAAATATCATTTTTATTGTGTAAATGAAATGAATAGAAATTCATGTGTTGAAATAGAATATTTTATCGTTAAAAATATAATTTTTAACGTGAAAGTGAATAAATAAAATATTCATTTACAAACCGGACGGTTTGTTTATGTACACTGATTTGAAGGACATTGATTGGGATGATAAATTTTACACATCGCCCAACTGCACAAATAAAATCCGTGTTTGATTGTTTGAAACCCCACACGGGTGTTGGGATGAAATTTGAAGTTCACTCATCCTGATTGATTAAATATGTCGATCGATTGATTGACAGGCTGTTATAAGCGTTAGATATCTATATTTGATGCTTATACAGCGTAGTGCACTTTGGTTGATGGTTGATTGTTTATTAATGCTATTATATACATGTGTTGTATGAAGTCCATATAATTAACGTTATATGGTGATTGATTGGGCCTCATTCCAATCGGGAAAACAACGAATATTAGAAAAGAAAATTCATGTGTTGAATATAAAAATAGTCATGTGTTGACGATGTTCAGGTGTTGAGTGAAATATTTTATATAATAAAATTTACATCTTTATCATATTTACGATTAGAATCTACTTTACGGTAGAAGTCTAATTAAAATCAAACGATAGATACCTTAGTTTTATAAAATATTTTACATAACAAAAATAGTGATGTGTTGACAGTACTCATGTGTTGAGATTAGTCGTGTGTTGAAAGAAATATAGATTCATGTGTTGAATGGGATAAATATTCATTTGTTGGATAGAATAAAGGAGTTTTGAAAAATATAAAGCCGTGTTGATTAGAGATGCGTTATTTCGACGTGAACGATATTTATATCGATTGAAAACGATTTCGAAATGAATTGAATTGAAAACGATTTCGAAATGAATTGAATTGAAAACGATTTTGAAAGTGAATTGAAATGAATTCAAATTGAATTAAAATTTGAATTGAATAGAAATGAATTTTAAAACGAATTTATAAAGAAGAATTCAATTTTGGCTTTGAATGGAAATAGTGTTGAAATGGTTTTGAAACGAAGTTAAAACGATTTATAAAATTCGTTTTAAAAGGAAATCGACGAAATATATATAATATATATATATATATATTATATATATAATGGCCTGAATAGAACGCGCCGCGCCGCGGTAGTTCGTGAATTTCGACCATTGACTTCGAATTGACGTTGCGGGAGATCCGACCGTCGGATTCTCCTAAAACCGGAACCGGTGGGTTCGTATCGAAAAGAGCTTTCCAATGAATATTAGAAATTTGAAATCTAACGGTTGGATTTGGAATTATGTCCAAATCAAATTCGAAAAAGGTCGCTGTAAGTGCAGTTCGATGGCCGTTGATGGAAATCGACTGTACGGGCCTTGATAAAATTATTAAAAATATCTATAATTTGTGTAAAATTATAATATGTGAATTGGAAAGATTTGGGCTGGAAAATTCCACATTTGAAAAGATAAAAATAGATTTTTATCGAAATGAACTAGTTTTGAACTAGAATTGAAATCAATTTATTTTTAAAATAAATAAATTGAATTTGAAAGTGATTTTGAAAATAATCGATAATTTCCAATACGTGAATTGGACTGGAGTTGAATCGAAATTATCTTCGGGATATTTCGATGTTGGATTTCGTGACTATACAGATATTGTTATGGGAATTTGAAAGATATTTTATATCGTTATTTCCAATACGATATTTGTTGGTTTCAGAATTTGATATTGAATATAAGCCGATATATTTTCTATTCAGAGCCTTGTATTTAATATCAAATGTGATTTGGTTTGTCGTGAATCGTGTTTTTGATGACATTGGTTCTTTAACCCAGTTAAAGGCAGAATATTGATTTTTGTGAAGATTAAAACTAAGTGGAGTTTTAATGAATCTTTAATTAGATTAAAATGTGAATTGATAATTTAAATTATCAAATCTGAAAAGGGATCGAGAGTGGAGTATCACCAGTTTTGCTCCAAAGCGATAGTTAAATCTTTAATTAGATTTGAACGTGAAATGGTAATTAATTTTACCGATAACACCGTGGTGTTAGATATGGAGTATCACCAGTTTTGCTCCATGGGATATATAGGTTGGGATTGGGAAATAAAACAAATAATTACTTCGGTGTGGTTCGCTAATCCCGACTAGTTTGAGAAGATATCCAAAGGAAGATTAAAGAATAAATTTAGAAGAATTTATCTTTGATAAAATTAATGGGAACCTTTCCCTAAGAATGTGATTTTGTGAATAAAAGAATATTCTGAATTGGAATGAGGCGTTTGTTGTGTTTGTGTAACATTCGTTTATTATATACGTGGGTTATTCAGAAAGGCCGGGTTTATACCCATTCTGAATAACCGATTCGACGAGATGTCGAAGATGAAGACGGTGGTTGAAGACCGGAAGTCTTCACATCGTTTGGGTGATTACTGATGATCTTGATTGGGCTGTACACCCAAGATGAGGGAAACAGTCGGTGATCGTCCAGACGTACTTGGAGATCGATGGATATGCGAGGAAAGTGCCTCCGGTTTCGTTCAGACCCAGAACGAACTTGTAAATGGATTGTGTGTCTGACATTGGATTTTATTCTGTGTTGATTGATCTCTACTAAATATACATCTGTTTGGCGGCGTAGAATTTATTCTCTTGCTTAACGCCCTTCTCTGAGACATACGAGCTCAGAGGTTGTATATTGATGGACATCAGTCGCATGGAGTGAATTGCCAATGTGGCATGCGTAAGTGGCAATTGATCAAGGCTTCTGTTGAAAAGCAAAGTCTTGTGGTTGATGATCAAAGCACGGCCTGTGTGGCATAGCTTTGTGTATAACGTGAATTCGCGAGCCTCACACCTCGGTATGAGTCAAAAACGGGATAGTGACTGCAGGGAGAGCACGACGTTTCTTTCTAGCTAGGGTGGTGTCAGTGACCTACCAGCCCTGACATTTATATACTTTTCACCTGTGTGGTTGTTGGAATGCGAGGCGCCTCGGATATAGGTCTGTAAGGACCGGGAAACGTGTGTTCAGGAATAACTAATCCTCAAAAGTAAGAGAGGACCGGCCCTGAAGATCCAAGGATCATAGTGGGGTCCTGGGACATTTGCTAGAGTGTCTCGAACGCGGAGAGGAGCTTGCCCCTTGCCTCGGCTCATGACGGAATCCAATTTCCAATACGTGTATTGCGGTTTTAATTGTAGAACTAGTATGGCGACATGATAGATGGTACCCATGCCGCCTATGATTGATATTTATGATTGAAATTGTTTTGACACTATACACTTATTATAGTATCAAATATTGTGTTTTAAACGTATCAAGCATGCCTTGGCTGTTATAAGGTAAAAACCCTATCCTCCGGCTTGCGTTGCATTGTGTGATGGGACCTGGGTCTTATAACAGCTTCATTTTTCTTTATTTAGCATTGCGCTGTTTGTTCTATGCACTGGTATTCTTGGGAGGAAACCCGTTCCGTGTTATACGGCGTGGTCCCTTGATTCACCTAACTTTAAAACCAATATTAATAACTGTTTTAGTTCTCACACCAGTCACATGACTGACCTGGAGTTTATTGTTTTAACCTAAACTCTGGGTGCCCCTATTTTCCGCACGGGCAGCTAGTAGTTTTGGTTTTGCAGATTTATATTCACAGGTTCCTGATATACAGCTGGAACGATGCTCGGAAAGCTCTGTATCCGTGTATCACTTCTAGTTGTGCTTTTGTATTATTTTCCGCTGCTATGTAGTTTATTGTAATCTCTGATATTTATCGAATGTAATTTATTCATTTATACTCTGTATATTCTTGTATTCTGATGGAATTATTGTAATAACAATGAAATGTTCTTCCGTATGCGTTCTGTTTTGTCTTGTCCTCAATTCTATCCGTGCTTTCCTTCACGGGGAAGTTCGGGTCGTCTCAACACTGATCGGAAGGTGGTTCCATACCTTGTCATAGTTGGAAATCCATTCCCCAATAAGAGCCCACGGTTTTGAGTGCATATTATATATGTAGAACGTGAGATGAAAACATTCTGCTAGATTTCTAAGTACTTGTATTAGACACTATTATAATATCAGAATAATATTATTTTAGAAAATGTTTTGGCTTATCGTAAGGTAAAAACTATCCGTGTTTATGTGTGTATCGGTCTTACGGTTACCATTGCTTTTGAAAAGGATTTGGAAAAAGTTAAACCAAGTGTTTGGAGTTTACTCACACTAGTCACATGATTGACCCAGAGTTTATTTTGTTTTGTTTTCCCTAAACTCTTGGGTGCCCAAATTTGTACAGACAGTCAAGTAGTTGGGATTTTACAGATATACTTGGAAGAGTTTGGAGTAGGAGGCTTCAACATTAGTTATATATAGAATTTATTTCCGCTGTGATGTTATTAGTCATACTCTGAAATGGTATGTATATACAGTTATAAGTTTGTATTTCAAACATTTATGTTATATAATATATTTTGTTCGTTCCGCTGTGAGATTCATGTTTATTCTGTTGTGATCTTCTTCTTCTTCTATTCTAATTTTCTTTCTTTCTACTTCTCACCCTTTAACTTTTTTCTATTAATGATTTGGTATTTTCGATTCATGAATAGTCAACATGGGTTTTATGTTGATTTTCTAGGTCGAAAATCCTTGGGTCGTTACACTATTGCTCAATCTTCTTTTTATAACTCATGTTGACACTGTTAATGGACATTAGCTTCAATTCCTTGGGAGGCATTACTGCTTTATTGGATTCGAACTATGCCATATTCGCATAGTCGCCTTTTAAGCATTGCTTATCATCAGGTTTGAAGTAGAATACCATCAGGTTTTTTGAGGTACTTTCAATTGGAGCTTTGCAGACTAGGAAGCCTTTGCGTTGAGAGATTCCAAGTTCGCCCAATGAAAGAGTTGACTCTTGTAGGAGATTGCTTTTGGTTTAATTTGACCGATATATCTACCTTTTCTTTTCCATAAAGCTTGTAACCAATTGACGTTAACTAGTTGGATTTCCAAAATTGAATTTTATTAGTGTAACAAGCCTTCGTTGACATATCAAGCATATCGATTTGGTCAAATTTTCAAATGCCCCACTTTTTGGAAAGGAGACCTCTTGTTTGTTGCACACTTTGGCTCATATATCTTCGAGTGCATTCATTTTTTCGTCGAGTGCGAGTCGACTTTTTTCTTATTGCGATGTTGTGATGAGCCCATGGTATGTTTTTGGAAGTTGTCCAATCTTAATGTGGTTGTGTTGCCCCCATACCATAGGTCGTCACGAATTGCATAAAACGAAAGTGATCAACTTTGCCGAATTTTCTTGATTCAAATTGTTGAACTAGAAGCTCTTAATTTGTTGGCAATGTCTTATTGCTTTTACCAGCTTATTTAGAGCTCCTAAGCTTGCCAATATATCTAGAAAACCCAGCTTTATTAGTTGATCATATGTTGCTCTCAATTTGACTTTTATCTCTTCCAACCTAATAAGCTGGGTTAGTAGAAAATTCTAATGAGAATGCACAGGTTAGGTAGTGTTCTTTTAGTCCGAACTGAGCCCTTCCTTTTCTTAGGTATGCTGGTATCGAAGCGAAAGACCACTTTCTTAGCCAATCAAGCAATCACAGGCTTCAAGGAAAGTAGGTTGAATGCCCCCACGTAAGGAGGTCCTTTGTTTATTCCAACATTTACCTCATTCGGCCTAGTAATGGCATCGGGGACTTGATTGGAAGCCTTCGTATAAGGAAGACTTTAGCTTACCTTAATGTTCGTCTCATCTGGCCGAGTAGTGGCGTAAGAGACTCAGCTAGGTATCTTCACATATGGAAGATGTTGGTTTGCCCCAGTGTTCATCTCGTCCGATAGAGTAATGGCGTCGGAGATTCAACCGGGCGCCTTCGCGTAAGGAAGGCATTTGGTTCTCCTTCATGTAAGGAAGGTTTTGGGTGTCGTCTTCGTGTAAGGAAGACGTTGGGTTGACCTTCACGTAAGGTAGATTTTGGTTTGGTCTTCGCGTAAGGAAGAATCCTGGTTTCGTTTTCGCATAAGGAGAACGTTGGATTGCCCCAACATTCATCTCATCCGGCCAAGTAATGGCGTTTGAGATTCGACTGGGCGCCTTCGTGTAAGGAAAGCGTTTGGTTCATCTTCGTGTAAGGAAAACTTTGGTTCGTCTTCATGTAAGGAAGACTTTGGGTCGACCTTCGCATAAGGAAGACTCCTGGCTTCGTTTTTGCGTATGGAAAACGTTGGATTACCCCCGCGTTCATCTCATCTGGCCAAGTAATGGCATCGGAGATTCGACTGGGCGCCTTCACGTAAGGAAGGCATTTGGTTCATCTTTGCGTAAGGAAGACTTTGGTTTGTCTTCACGTAAGGAAGACTTTGGATTGACCTTCGTGTAAGGAAGGTTTTGGTTTCGTATTCATGTAAGGAAGACATTGGTTTCATCTTCATGTAAGGAAGGTTTTGTTTTGGTCTTCGCGTAAGGAAGACTCATGGTTTGGCCCAGTGTTCATTCATCTGACCGAGTAACGACGTCGGCGATTCGACCGGGCGCCTTCGCATAAGGAAGGCTTTTGTTTTTCCTTCACTTAAGGAAGGTTTTGCATTTCACTCAACATTTGTCACAGTCGGGCCTAGTCAATCTTGCTTTCGTTATCTTGTTGAGTGCATTGCTTGCTCCTTTCCTTGCCGCTTGACTTTAAGTGACTCCCCCTTTCGATTTACAAGACGGTGCATTAAACTTTTGCTTTATATGCGAAATGATGCTTGTTGCACTCGACACTTGAGCTATCATCGTCAGGGTATGTTATAAGTACCACTCAGTCTTGTTAAACTGTGAGGAAGTAAGCGCTCATTAGATAGCCTGAAGTATTAAATCAATTTGAGAACCATGCAATTATAGGCTAATAATAGGGTTTTGCAAGAAATCGTAAATGTTGATTGAATACAAGCTTCATCAACAGCGGAAATAGTAAATGTTTGGATACAATGCCCCTAGTCATGGTGGGTTTATACTTGTAAGAAGAAGTTACAACAACTTTCATAAGAAATGAACAATGTTTATAGCGAAGGATTGACATGAATGGTCATTATTCTAGACTTTGAACATTTGAACTCTATCAACCGTCATTAGCTTGAACTCGCCACTGAGCGGTTGAAAAGGTGTTAGTTACTAGTGACTTATTTCACATATTGTTGCTGCTTAATTTTCCTAATTAGTTTTGTAACACCCCACACCCGCTAAGTCACTCTCTAAGGGAATGCCTTAGTTTTGGTGGAGTATTTTTAGTGAGTATAGAACAGAAAAATTACAACAAGACAGATATAAGTAATACTTGAAAATTTAAAACATCCTTTCACTGCAGCGGAAAGTAAAACATGTTTGGTTACATCACAAAACCATAACAGGAGTCAAGTACATAATATCCATCCTGATAAAATAGAAGTACATAATCCCACTACATAGACAATAGCCGTAATAGAAAAGATAAACCGAGCTTTACTTCTACGATCCAAGCCCAAAAGATAGATATAGCGGTCTGATCCAAGCCCACTAGTGCTAGGCCCACTCTGATAACCTGAGGGTTGGGAAAAAAAGATAAAAACAACGGGGTCAGACATAAGTCTGAGTGAGTCCTATAACCCTAACAATACAACCATTAAAGTAATTAGGGTATGACATAAACAAGGTACGGTACCTCTGGGGATAATGACTACAATAAGTAGCCCACAAAACACAGGATGTACTACGATAACCGAAACGACGTATTTATCCACCCAAGGATAATTACTAGCTTACACCACCCCAGATCTACTCACCCAAGGGTAATTCCTACACTGCACCACACCAGTTCTACCCACCAAGAGTAATTCCTACTTAAAGGTTGATCCCTCCCAAGGACTTAGAAAATTTCCCAAGTAATTTCGTGTACTCCTAGCCCACTACATAGGTGCCGTCTGCCCCTATCTCCACTAGGTGTACTTAGTAATCTTACCCAGTAGTTTCGTGTACCCCTACATAGGTGCCGTCTGCCCCTATCTTTATTAGGCGTACCCACTACTCCCCAACGATCGGCTCCCTACCGTAGATACCCGTGCTGGTCCCACGATTGGGGTGTATCATTCCCCTAAAGTGGCTACCAGATAATATCAACAGTGCACGGCTTTATATCTACACGATGCAACAACGACTTACCAACCAGCCCGGGTCCACACACGTATATGAAACCCGTTGGTCCCGCGTTGCCACCGCTAACCCGTTTTGGCCTCTTATAATCAAGCCCAATATGCGTGTCCCGTCACCCGACTAGAGTCGAGCCCACTAAGATACGTTTGGGATATTGGTTGAAATGGGCCCCCACAAGCTACCCACCTAAGCTTGTCATTCATTTAGTATAACCCAATAATGGGTCCCCACAAGCTACCCACCTAAGCTTGTCATTTATCAAATGTACCCCTATAATGAGTCCCACAAGCTACCCACCTAAGCTTGTCACTTTTATCTAGTGCATCCCACTTAACCCCTTATGTAGTCATGCCCACTTACATGTTAAGATTTGGTTAAGTCATCAATCATATTTCAATTGCCACATAGGGCACCCACTAGATTTCCACATGCCACCCAAGGCACTTACTTAACCCTTCACCCATGTTTTAATTACATGTTCCACTTTGGTTAAGTATTCTAATCGTATTTTCTATTGCCACCCAAGGCAACCCACTAGTTTCCTCATGCCACCCGAGGCACCCCCACTAGTTACTACATGCCACCCAAGGCACCCATTTAACCCTCATGTCCCACTACATGCTAATTTGGTTAAGTGTTTCTTAATTAATTAAGACCGTGATCCTCATAAAGACCTCTCACATTAGACTATCTTTTATGACCACTGGTTAAGCCGGTTGGGTCCGGGCAGCCTTACGTCATAACCGAGTCTAACCTCGTGTCTTTACGTTAATCACGTATTTAGTTTGTGACTAAGACCTCTCACATTGGGCCAATCATTTGTAGCCGCTGGATGGCCGGTCGGTTCCGGGCAGACTTCCGCTACAAAAGGGTCCAACCTCGTGTCTTAGTTGATTAATTACTCCTAATTAATCACTCCCACAATTAATTATCCCTAATTAATTACACATTTTCACAACATGGGTAGACCTAACTCAATAGGTAAATTCCCATGGGGTAGACCTAACTCAATAGGTAAATTCCCACTTATGTTAATTTATTTTTCTGGTATGCTTAATCATACCCAACCATACTTTTATTAACATATTTATTACCCCATCGTTCCCCACGTAAATCGTTCTCATTTCACGACATAATAAAGGGAAAGATCCATCACAAATATCATGGGTTTAGCATATAACTTTGTCATGGGTTAAGAGGATGTCAACTTGCATATATGAGCATATATTAACCCAACTACATTTAACCCAAACTTGCACATTATCATACACATGATTTGCATAACACGTTGCATATGAGCTTGCATATTATCATACACATATCTTGCATAACATGTTGAACTTGCATATAAGCATTCTCATAACTTGCATAACATGTTAAACATGCATTTAAGCATACACATAACTTGCATAAGCATTCACATACTTGCATAAGCATTCACATACTTGCATACTTGCATATCACATTAAACTTGCATTTAAGCATATACATAACTTGCATAACATCATGCACATACTTGCATAATCTCATAAACTTAACTTGCATAACACCATGCACATAACTTGCATACCCTCATACACATAACTTGCATATGAACTTGCATAATAACATGCACATAACTTACATAACATATTGAGCTTGCATATATGACTTGCATCTTAAAGGAGGGTAAACATGCATAGCATATAAAGGTGTCATCTTGCATATGTATGCGTCACATTTAAAAAGGGTAAACTTACATGTCATGATTTATGCATAATACCAAACACTTAGCATGCACAAAACCACATACTTAGCATGCATAGAATCAATTACTTATTATGCATAAACACACCACTTAGCTTGCATAACCCACACACTTAGCATGCATACAATCAAATACTTAACATGCATAAAATCAAATACTTAGCATGCATAACACCAAATATTTAGCATGCATAAAATCACATGCATAACTTGCATATCATGTTACATATAACTTGCATATACTCTCACATATAGTTTGCATAACATGTTACATATGCATAAATGTTGAACATAATGTTTTGCATCATAAAACATGGCATTAACCTTGCATATAACATAAAACTTGCAAATCACATATCATACAAACTTGCATAAACACATTTATCCACAAATATAGCCATGTCTTATCACATCCTACCATAATCAATCTAACAATTGATTATTAAAGCCATAGGAACTCACCAAAACCAAGATTAGCAAACTTATGAAGTGGAATTAGTGGCTTTAATTGAAGAAGATGTTGATTAGCTTGCAACTCTCTTCATTGATTTGTGGAGGCCATGCTCAAATTTCATTTTGCCATAGTTTAGTTACAAAACCTAATTATGAATGAATTAGGGTAGGGTTGGGGTCTTATTTATAGGATTAGGTAGTGTTTTAGGCCCTTAGATTAACCCTAGGTTTGATTAGGACCGCTAGATTTAGGAAATCTCTAGAACCAGCCCTCTAGGCCAGCCCAAGAACCCAAACTGGTGCACCCAGTTTCACTGGGCGTCGCACCCCTGTCGACAGGCAAGTCGACAGGGCAGTCGACACCCCTGTCGACAGCCCTGTCGACAGCGCTGTCGACATGGCTAGGGCGGGAATTTCTCCCGCCTGACCCGCTGCTTCTATTTCAAATTCTGAATTTTAATTTTTAAATCTGTTTTTATCTTTGAATTTTCTGAAAACTTCTTTGGGCCATAACCGGGCCATACGGACTCCGATTCTCGAAAACTCGGACTCTATTTCGCGTATTTTTCCGAGACGAACGCAATGACGCAGCCCGTTACCCCCAATTCCCACATCTGAGATTATTTATCCTATAATTAGTGAATTTTAGTATTAACTAAAATTCGGGGTGTTACAAGTTTCTTCAGCGTCTTTAAGTATTTGCATTCGTTAGTATCATGACCAGGCTGGTTGTGGTAGCGACAAAACATTCTAGAATTAGCTGCCTTACCGTTTACTTTGATTGGTCGTGGAGCTGGATAACATCCTGCAACTTTGGTGGTAAGGTAGATGTTTTCCGGGGTATCATTCATAGGAGTTAACTCTTCAGATTTGATAAAGCGGAATCATTTGCTATCATTCTCTTCTTCTCTGTTGTCCTTGATTTTCCTTTTTAGACCTCTGCCATTCTTCTTGTCATCCTGAATATCATTACTTTTCTTACCTTCCACGACACTACTTTTAGCAACATTCTGAATAGGAGAAGGGTCATCTTCCACACCGATGAACTCTTCTGCTTTTTTATAGAATCTCTCTAGGGTTTTTAGCTTCTTCATCTTGATCCACCTTCCAAACTCTGACTTCTTGTCTATAGCTCGTTTCAGTGCCATCAAGACTAATCGAGGTTCTGTATTTTCTACCTCTGTTGTAGCAGCGTTAAATCGAGTTAGAAAGGCTTTAACCGATTCTCTCAGTCTTTATTCAAAGTCATTGAGTGACATCACATCGTTAACTTTGGTGGTCTGCACCCTAAACTGCTCTTTGAATTTATTTGCCAAGACAGAAAAGTTATCCATGGATTTTGGTGGCAACCTGATGAACCAAAGAGACGCCACTCCTTCGAGATAGGTAGGGAAGTATAAGCATTTGATTTCGTCGGTGGCTCATGCACCATCCATGTGTTGATCATATTTTTATAAAAACAAATTGGGATCACCAGTCCCACCATAAGATGAAATCGTTGGTGGAGTAAACCTTTACAGGAACTTGGCCTTAGGAATTCTTCTAGTGAGCGAAGTCTTAATAGGGGCAAATTCCCACTCTTTCTCGTCATCATTTCTTTTCATATTTTCTTGCATGATCTTCCTTACCATGTCCGAAAGACATTCTTCTGCACCGTGTTGACTCATGAGGCGGGGTGTCGTTACCTTTGCCGGGTGTTTGTTTGAGCGAACGATCTCATTTATGGGTTCAGGGCCTTAGACCTCTTTCTTGATGAGGTGCCCCATTGGTGGGATTAACCACGGTTCGTGAAGTTCCTCTTGCGGAATGGTTCTTAGCGTTTGATTTAGAATCTTCATTCTTTCCATTATCCGACTCATTAATCTCTTGAGCTGAACAATCATGATTGGGAATTGAAGAACAAGAATTGGCATTATCCGCAAGGTTGACATTGACGTTCACATTTGCCGTAGTTGGTTTGAGTAGCGAAAAGAGCTTCTACTCTATCCATCATGGCTTTGTTTGAGATCTCCATTTGCTGGGTCAAACCAACGACGGCTTCATTCAATTCATTCTTAGTCACACCAGCTCTTACTTCTGAGGATTGGCCAACTTCATGAAGATTAGTTTGCGGAGTACTAGGATTATCTGCAACATTTCCCGAACCCGAAGCTCTTACGGACTTACTGGCCATTTTCTTCGGTGGCATTTTCTTAAACAAACTCTTGAACTTCGGAAATAATAACTCGATTGGCTTGGATTTTAGATTTTGAGAATCTATCGTGAAAAGCAAGCCTTCAATTTCCGGATCTCTCACGAAGCACTTAACCTTAAGGATGTGATATGGACCTATGGTGGGCGCCAAAATGTTGATATCAAAAATGACATCAACACCCAAGATGTTTTATGCAACACTTCACAAGTAGATCTAACAAAATGGAGCCACAAACACAAGGAAAAAAGTAAAGACACAGAAAATTAGAGTGGTTCGGTCTCAATTTCGACCTACGTCCAATATGAAAGGAAATTTCATTACCATGGTTGCCATTACAAGGTACATGTTAGCATTAACTCTCATTTTTCTCTCTTTTACAAGTATTTCTATTTATTTTCTCTCTCTTTGCTCTTAATTCACTTGAATTCACGAAGGAATAGATGAGATCTCTTGAATTGTGATGGTTATTGTGTTGATCTTCAAAACTTGAACATTTAGATGATCTTCATTGGTTCCATGATGATTTTATGTTAAATCTTTGCTTGAGAGAGAATTAATGGTGGTTGGAGAGATTTGGAGTAGTTGAGAAATGGATTGGACAACATTTCATGGAGAGGAAATTCGGTCCCCCACATGCGTGAGAGTGTAAGGGTATTTATAGGTGTCCTTGGAGTGGAGTGGCAGAGTCGTAAATATATGTGCAGAAGCTTGGATCGGTGAACGATATATGAACAATGGTCTGAACCAAAGCATGCGACCTGATTATGTTAGGTTGGTCTAGCCTTTACGTGAAGAAGCAATGCAGCTGGCCATACTTCTTTCTACTAGAACGACCTAAGAGAGTACTGGCAGTCATCCATTTGATTGACACCGCATTTATCCCAACGACCTAGAACTAGCTTATGTGGCCTCAATGGTTCATACTTTACCACATGCTATGCTTAGGTCGTTTTATTCTTTGCGCATGAAACATGAATGTAACGAGCTGACTTATTATTGAATTAACGACCTGGCAATTGCGGCTCCAACAACCTCGTTACACTATGACGACCTGGAGCAGGACCTTGGGAATGACTTATCAGTAAAACACATATCCAAGACCCATTCGTTATTTATTTACCGGATTGAACCATATGCTTCCACATGTCATCACATTCTTAATGCAAACGAGATACTTACTAATGCAATTGGTATTTGTTGTATAATATATATGAATTGTACTCTACAGCCATTAACCCATGCGTGCCACGTGTCATTATAGAAACGACCTAAGCCATGTTGTGTGAACGAACTAAAGTTTGTGAAATGGAGCAACGACCTGCTTTTCACTCGTTCGAATGAGTTGTATTCCGCATGACGACCTGGTTCTTCATATGTAGGCAACGACCTGCTTTGCATGTTCATGCCACGTCATCATTATAAATATCCATGATCCACTCATTCAAATGGGAATGACCTGACAAACGAATTGAACGATCTGGGCTTTCATATGCAAGTAACGACTCAACCAAAAGAATGATCTAACTGCTTTGTCCATAAGCCACATGGTTTAAGGCACGTCTCCTTTTCATTCTTTGGAACATAGCTTCATTTATATGACCCATAATATATACAATATTGTTGTCTTGATTCGCATATTGCCACGTGGCATGGTGGTAATTAGACGAACGGTGCACTTCTTGAGCGATTTGGACAATACCATATATAAACAAGCTACTCCACCGTACAAATCACGGTCCTTGCATGTGATCTTACACCAGATCGTTGTGAATGTCTTTGCACCGGGTCATGGAAATGACCTTGCGTCCTGAAGTTATGTTGACGGTTCAAGCTGACATGCCTTGCTTGCTGAACGCTCTGATAGGCATTGACGACCTAATGTTTACACTGTTGTCTCGACATGATTCATGTTGACGTGGCATGATCGTATGCTACTAGCTCATTACATGAATATAATTTGTTGTGATACAGATCCATATTTGACATATGATTCACATATATTGTATACGATTTATGGGGAAAAGAATGCACGCGGTCCGCAGGCTTGTTTATGTCCGACCCATATTAAAAAGTCGCTTGATCTATTGATTTACAAATATAAACGACTACCATTTTCATGTGAGTCACGCATGATTTTTGAACCATGGTTATCACGAGGTTAACAGAACTCGAGGTTTGTTTTAAAATTGAAATAATTCAGATTGAAAATTAAAATTCGTACTTTAATATCTGAGTTGAATTGTTCAAATTGAATTTGAAATGGAAATTGATTCCAATTGGAACATTGAAGTTTTTTTGGTTTAAATTAGAATTGGAATATGACATTTAGATTTTTCGAAACTTGGAAGAAACAATTTTAATTCCTACCATAATATTTTAAACCATGACATAAACTATTTTACTAAATAACTACTTTACCTTATAGACTATTATATTTTTGACTTATACATATTGTAACTATCTTAAAAACTACTTTAACAAATAATTATTTACTTTATAAACTGTCTTTCTTTATAAACTATTTTTTAACTTATGTATATTAACTATTTTAAATAAACTATTTTCAACAATCAGCTGTCTATTTTGAAAGCTTCTTTAGTATTTATCTATATATTTATATATTTGACTAAATTTTGATAAATACTATTTTTATATTCAAAACTATTATTTAAACTCTTATTGTCCTAACTATCTATTTTTTAAACTATTTCAAATATATATCTAATCTGTTTTATTATACTTTTCAACTATTTTTAATATTCAAATTGTTTTACATTGGAATTGTTTCAAGATTCTAAGTTTGGTTGAAATTGAGTCTTCAATATGAAAGTATATTCTATTTTGAATATGAAATGGTTTTAAAGCAAATCCGATATTTCGATATGAAGTATTAATCATTTGAAATGTAAATCCGACCAGTGTGAAAAATGTAAACGTCTGGTTGTTAAAGAGACCGGGATCGAATATTGTCATACTCTCTGTCAATACCGAAAACCACTTTATCAACTGTGCACGTGGTGGAGAATCCAGAATGAAGTAGGATTGATTTGGAGGCGATTACTGGATTTGAAGAAAGAGAACGATGATGGATGTCCTTGACCTTTGAGTCATAATTAAAATGAGTAAAATAGGGCAATACCGTTGCAAAGTGGGTTAGCTCCCCCTATCGGCAGCACTTCTTCCTTTATTACTATATTCCCTCGGTTTGATTTGATTTGATGCACATCCTTAATTTGGGAGTGTTGTTTCAAGGTGGGCGGTAGTCGCGACTATACGTTAACACCAGTCTAGGCGTGCAACTAGTAGATTCCTACTTTGGGCATTCCTCGTATGCCTTGTCATATTATCCTGATCGAGCCCCTATAATTTTGATTTTACGTTGTCGTATCAAGGTGCATCTCTATCCCCCGACGGCTTATTGGTGTGTTATATGCTAACTATACGATAACGGTATAAACGGTGTAAGGATAATAATGTTAATCCTGCATATGCTATTCTCAATAGTACATTTCCCATAGACACTATTATAATAGCGTATTGTATTATATAGTATCTAGTTTAACGAATCCTTAGGAGATGGAAATTCCCATAATATCTCTTAGTTTTTGCACTCACGAACACATTGGATATGACATGTGAATTACCGTAAGCATCTCTGACGCCGCGACACTCATTTATTATATCGTTTTGATTTGACTGATACGAGAATATTTAGTTCTGATTCGAGTATTTTTGTCTTTTAATTGCGCTCGGGTCAACCTGAGTTTTTCTTTTATCGAAGACACAGTTGAACATAAAGATGGAGCTTGATAGACATATCATTAGTATTATTCCGCTGCACATATTGGTATGTTGTATGATAACAATCTATCTATCTATCACTTATGCTGGGCAGAATGCAAATGGTTTAGGTTGCGACACTTGTCCTCTTTCTGGATACGTGTTATTTCCGATATCTTTCTCTAACTCCATCGTAACCGTAACGGCGCTACTTTCTCTTCTCAAAAATTGATCGTCTTAATTCACTGCCGTACAAATTTGTCTGCCCAACTTCCTCCACTCCCCTTCTCTTCCCCTCACCACAGTTCCCCTTTCAATAATTCGTGAAATCCTTTCGTACGGTCGTATTCAACTACAGAATCCTCAGGTAAACGTACAATTTTTCCGGAGGCGAGATTACAGTCACGTCGATGGAGGTTTTGTGGCAATCACTTCGATGAAGGGGCCGCCTTTTTCTCGATTTGCGGGATCGTCGTTTCTCACCTCATAATTAAAATCTCATCTCTTCCTTTTCAAGGTACCCATTTTTCCCCTTTTCCTTTAATTCGTTTGATTTATCTATTTTTTTAGAAGTCGGACGGTGTTATTACGCATCTTTGCGTTGATTGCTTTGACTTTGAGTGTACAGTTTGTTCATGTTTCACCGACAGTGTTTGGATTTGATTTCTTTGAGATATCGAAGATGATATTGGTATTTATTATTACTATATGTATCCATAATTGTACAATGTTCTAAGTACATCTTTCTGTTCTTTCGACTGATTATCTGATGATTAAGAGGTAGATATTCATATGCATTTCAATTTTATTGGGGCTAATTCTATTTTCACCCCACTTTCCTCCTTTCTCACCCCATTAATCTTTAAAAATCATCACACCCCAGTTTTTTCTCTTTACCCTCCGATTTATACCCAAAATGCCATCATGTTTTGAAACCACATACAAATATGACGTGGTTGATTCACAAATATCGTTTACTCCAAATTAGGTTATCATACAAACCTCGTTCGACCCTAACTCGGTTATAATACAAATATAGTTTGATGGAAACGAGGTTAGTATACAAACCTCGCTCAGACCAAGCGAGGATTTTACATGAACCTAGTTACATTCAAACTTGTTTTCACAATTGTTTATTTTAGACGTCATATGTTGTAATCTGAAGGTGGGCCATTTCGGAATGTTAAAAATTTATAAACTAGCGGGGTGTGAAAGGGAATAAAAGGGATGCAAATAGAACCAGCCTTTTATTGGATGCAACTAACTATGAACAAACTAAGTTATATTCAACTGTTTCCTGTCTATATCCATTCTAGAAAGTTGAAGGAACTGTTTAAACAGGTATATTCTTTGTACAATAGGAATTATGCGATAATTTGACTTCTATTCATAATATTGTTGTTCAAGTTCTTATTGTTTTCCTTTTTGTCAGATGACATCAATACAGTTTCATCACAATTAAGTAATAACATTTCATTTCATTTTGTTTGATTTATTGCTTTCTTCTATAATGCTCATTTGTTTAAGTTCTGTTACCATTAGATGTTGTAATTTATGAGCTGTTTGCAAATATGTCTTCACTATCTTCATGGAGAAATCTTTTTAATTCGGTTTAACACCTTTGTTGTTCATTTATTGCACTAATTAGGCTAATCTGCCTTTAACAGCCTTTTATATCCATAAATGTTATATTTTTATGTAAACAATCAATGCAAAAAGATGCTGACGAAAAATGTTTTTAAGAAGTCCATAAGGTTCGTGTGTTAATATGAAGGGTCTACCGAAGATATTTTTTTCTCCAATGGTGCGAAACATTCACGACAAGGCAGAGAAAGTCAAAGATAATTTTACTTTTTTTCGTCCACTGCAATTTATTTTATTACATTAAAGAGACGAAAGGATGACAGTGTTTTATCCCATATCAGTTTATTTCTACTATTTTATCCCATCCAACCTCTACGACTCAAGAAAATGATTGTTTACTGCATCGATCATAATTCACGTCATCACTTATCTATCTCCCATCCAAGATGAATTTTCAACAGAGGTAGATCGACAAGAGTCCAAAAGAGGACTTTGGTGTATAAGATTGAATGAATTATTGTTGCTGCGTAAGTGTCCATTTTCCTCCTTCTTCCCTTTATTTTGTTTATATAATACCAGCTATTACTTTTATGATTTTGATTTTATTTTAGACTACACATGGATATTCTTGCACTTCCTTGATGGTACTCTTAATTTTTGTCAACTTTATATTCTAACATCCAAAAAAGCAACATAATGATGAATTCGAATTAGATTATACTAAGGATCTATCGATGGTTAATTTCTTTAAAAAACACAGGTTTTCAAATTGATAGGGAAGTGGTTATGATTACATTAACTCCATAAGCAGTTTAAATATTCTTCAATTTTTAATTTTGTCTTAACCATCGGCTTGGATTGGACAGTTATCATAATTATTACTGTATTGCACACTCTTCAAGAGGGTTCATGTTGTAAAGAAGTCCACCAGAATGCTTTTTTTTCTCTCCATCTTTTTCATCTCTAAAAACCTTGAAATAATGTAAAGTATGAAAATTCCTATTTTATATTGTTTGATC
This sequence comes from Allium sativum, assembly GCA_030737875.1. NCBI lineage: Eukaryota > Viridiplantae > Streptophyta > Magnoliopsida > Asparagales > Amaryllidaceae > Allium > Allium sativum. The sequence continues at coordinate 280,960,246 of CM060921.1, forward strand.
CTAACTAAGCTTCATAAAGATAGAGTAAATATTGTTAAACCTTGTGCAGATAAAATGATTTGAAGCCCAGGCAAAACAAAAAGGTTTAACAAATCCTATTTGAGGAAATTAGCACTAAAAAGTCATGGTAGATTTTCGTTCTTTCTCAGGAACTATTGTGAAACGACTATTCGTAGAGAAACCACTGTTGATAATGTTCCATATTACGTCTTCTTTGTATTTTTTTTTTTTTTAAAAAAAAAAATGATATACCATGATTATGCTCAGAAACTGTCAATGTGAAACTAACTAATGTGATATAATGTTTAAAACTCTTGCCTTCTTGCATCAGCTATATCTGCACGGGCCATCATGTATTAAGCATGATGGATATCATGCAGAAATAAATACCAGTCCTTCAATTAGTTTCTTTGTAGTTTTGTTTTACTTCATTTGCAGCTTCATTTAATATATATTATTAAATGATCCCTTCTGAATATTCTTCCCTCTTTTGCATTCTCTTTTAATGGGTTTACATTTTCACAAAATTACATTTTTTAATCATGTTAAAAGCACATACTTTAATCTCTTTTAAGTGCAGGGTCTTTTAGTCCAATTGAGGTCTTTAACTAATTAAAATATTGATTAATGCTCAAATCCAACTACTTTCGATTTAAAAAGTTGACTTTTTGTTTATGGATGGCGCTGAGGCTAGAAAAATAAAGCTCAGGAATGTGCATGCGAAACGAAATATTAGGCTTAAAAGTAGGAATTTGGGAGTCTTGCTGTCTTTTATTTCCATGCTTTGCAAAATAAAATAAAAAAAAAAAAAAATCAAGACTTACAGATTTTTTGCATGTTTATTACAAAATTTGATGCTACTACGCTATTTGTAGAAATACAAGAGTTTGATAGGCTTTCTTCACTTCGTATTATTTAAAACTGCTACTAATAAATAATCATTTATTCATATCGCGCCTAATTTCATCTTGCAATATTATTGTGGCTCTTTTACTGTGAGGTAGATGGAACATCTCTTTGATTGCAATGCAATATGAGTTTTTTTGCCCGAAGGGGTAAAGTTCTTATGGTTAAAATCCCCTTCTCAGTTGGGTAGTATAAGTTAATATATTTATGGTTACATAAAGAAGGTATTTTGTACTTAATTATATTGTACTATCATTAATCTATAATAATGCTTTTACATTAAAATTGTGAATTTTTGTATTATGTTGCTTTAAATATTATACTTTCATAAAACATCAATAAAATTAACAATTACTCCTCGAGTAAGAGCTTATGAATATCCTTTGAAAGAGGTTTTGTTCATAATATATAGTTCACAATTGCACGTTAATTGCTTAGTAGATTGAATATATATGCTTCTCTCTTATGTCGATTATTTATGTATGAATTTTTTTTAGTACAGAAGGTTTATTTATGAAATAAATTGGAACTCAAGTTGTGTAACATGAATTATTTTATCACATCAACTTTATTTTTATAATGATAACGACTTTCTTATATAAATTTGCGATGACGGTCTTCTCTGTTATTTCTCCATTATTTCGTTGTTTATTACAAGTCTTAACAATTTTTTCCGTCTAATAGTTTCATTGAGCGGATATTTTTTGCCGTATGAAAATTATAAGTAGCTTAAAAATTATATGCTGTTATTAATATTACCATCTCTTAACTTCCATATTTAATGCGTTTATCATAACTATTTTCATGTTGGATTTAATGATGAGCAGTTAAGACCTTGACAAAGGAAATAAATTCAATTTATGCTCTCTTCCCTCATGTGGAAATCTCAGTGCAGGGAATTTGGTTTCATGAGTAGTGAACACAAGTACCTTACAAAAGATTGAGTTATCATCGGTCAAAATCAAATTTGCAGTGCTACATGCATATAACTAAACCAGTTGCATGTAGTCACTTTTCTAATCCAAGCAAGTTCGGGCGGATTTACAAAATTTTTGCCTGATCAACACATTTACTGATTTGTCAAGTTAGTTGTAAGGTTTACAAGTTTTGTCTTATCCAAGGCAATCCCCTAAACTTATTCTCGGAGTATCCACCCAGTAAGTTGCATATAAGCTTAAATAGATTACTAATATTAGAATAGTATTTATCATTGCAGCAAACTTTAATACTTTTAAAGCAACCCATTATAGCTATATTGGTGGTATAGTTAGACTCCGCTGTTTCCGGTGAAAATATGAGTCCCACCAAGCAAAATCTAATTTAAAAAATATACCAGCGATGCAACAGTGTGTATGTTTCATGCTGCATGACACCCTTTTTGGGCTAGATATTTTTCTTTGGATTAATAGAAGTGTTTACTAGAATGAATTGGTCAATTATTGCATTTTAAATAGTATTTTCATCATACAATCACAATTGATACTGCAAAATTGATAGGCTTATTTATGCAACTCCATTATATATTGTGGTGATTGGTGGAAAAATAGTTGAAGTGTATATTATATTAATGTAAGAAATTCTCTCTAAATAATATTACTTTTTTCTTTGGCCAAAAATGCAGCTGCCTTAGTAAAGCCACCATACGTTTGATCGAATAAAGATAACATCCTTCTGAAAGATCTCCCTTGATCGATGAGCATCCAGTTGAATCAACGATTATTGGAGTTATTTGAGTTTCAAAAGTTTTACCTAGATAATACGAATGCCACTGGTTTCTGCTTCACATTTGGGTTGGTTTACACCATTCATGGCTATTATTGCTTCAATATTTCGTAAGGTGAGTTTTAATCAAACTAATTAACAATTAGTTTATTCCATATTGGTTTTTATTTGGGATTGGCACAAGTTATAAAGGGGTAAATATATTGGTGCACCATTCTACTATTGTAAAGGCCGCAATGGACTAGGAGTCCATCTAAACAGTTTTTCATATCACAAAATATCCTTGAGAATATTGAGTACTGATCAATGATTAAATCTACTGCGCCGAAACTAGAAGGCTAAAGTATGATTATTATAGAAATAAATGATTATATGTTGTGTATGGAAATACATAAGTTTTGTACACTGTTGTTCATGTTGTTTAAGCAATACAAGCAATCTTGCATACATAGCATCTTTAATTTTACATCACTTATTTTCTTGGTTTTTTTATTCCAAGGTAGCTGGAACTCCTCTTTGTTTGCGAAACGTTATAATTTTTTGCATTGAAGGAAATATATTATATGAAAGGTATTTTTATTGAGGTAACAATGAAGGTTAGTACATTTATTTTATGTTAAATATTATAGTCATATTATTTATACTAAACTGTCATGAACTTATAATGCATTTGCATATACCTTTTAAATTTCTTACAGTCCTTTGTAGTACACCATTATTGACAGCCAGCTATTATAACTTTCCCTTAAATCTCATTAATAACCAATTATTATCACGTTAAATATGTTTAAATTTCTTCATAAATATTAGTTGGTCGCAAATATAGTAGATTCGTGTTCCATTTCTTTTGTTATAATTTCCATAGATTATCTTTTGAGGCAGTCTCATATATCTGATTCTTTGTGCTTACAACTAAGTTTTAGTCATCTATAAATCACAAGTAAGCTAACCATGTTCATAGATAATATTAACATTTATCACAAATTAATAATTATGGAGTAACTAAAAGTTTATACATTAGGAATGCATTTCTATTCCAACTAATCTTGACAAACAAATAAATTATACCTTATGATGTCTATGCACAAAAATTAATACGACGTCGGAAAAAGTAAGTAGTCCAAGTTTCTCAACGACATAATTGAAGATGTAATTGTTAAACCTGAATGTTGATGTTTGGATTGGTTAATAATAATGACCGTGGATCAACTATACATTAAGTGTTGTAATTATGAATAGGAAGTGATAGGATTGTTTGCGCAACTGCTTTTTTAGTGTGCTGACTTATGAACCAGGAATTTTGTATCTATAAAGTGCAATATGATCTAAAAATTTGCTTATTAAATTAGCGTGTAAGCATATCTAAAGGAACTATCGCTTTGGCCTGTGGTCTTTGGTGCTCTCCTTATTATTTCCTAGCCCCATGTTACTGATTTATGTTTCTATTTAATTAGTAGAAACTACGTGGACGAACTATCTCACAGATGTTTCTGTGTGTGTTTATGTGCATGTACGTGCTCGTGCGCATGTATAAGGTCCGATGAGTGACTTCTCACACTCAAGTATTTAATGATATCGGGCTCTGAGTGCAAATGCTGCAGGTAATTTACGGTAGATTGATTCCATTAAGTTGATAATTAAGATTCCATAAACAGAAGTAAATTGTTTTGTGCGCTTGAGATATGTTCAGAGTTATTAATGTTCTCAGATCCAATTGGTCCACAGTTTGGAATATTGCAATTTTACTTTCTAAATACTGGGAAGAGCTGGCTTATATTACCAAACTATACTGTCAATGCCATTGCAAAAAATGAGCAAGTTTTATTAGTTTTGTTTCTCAACGAACCTTTTATGTTGCAGTACGTTGTTATTTAACGATTTTTATTAGAGATATTTTCTACGTACTGCAAAATGTATAGTTATGTACTAATGCATGGCTTCCTTTTTAGCTGTTATGTGTTAAACAATTGTGTTATTGGTTTCAATCCTTTTATTGTTCCACAGACTATGCCATGAAATGAACCATGTCAAAAGGTAATTCTCAAATGCGACGGTGCGGAGAAATTTCACAGTTAATACAGATGAAAATAGGACACCCAGAGTTTTTTCAAGCATAAAAATGAAATGATGTTAATTTAATATCTAAGCTATTTGGCCAAAAAGAGGAGCTGGAAAACCTACCTGAAGCAAATTCAATGGTCATAGTTTATTGATCAAAATGAAGTTAAAGGATGCAAGTGAATTCATCCGGTTTTTGCACTTCTTTAACCTATTTTCAGGCCTTCTAGCATACTTTTAATGTAAGTTCCCATACTGAAAATTTTAGGCTAAAGAATTGAGTACATGGTTTGATGTTTGACCAGATCTGATGAAATTCGTTGACACAAGCAAGATTTATCATGTTGCCATAATTTGCCAAATTAACAGAATTTGTTCAACCATCCGCCGTACGCCTCTAAAAACCCAGAGACTACTTATAAAATCATTATTCCTAGTTGTGATTGTGATAGTATAATCCATTCGATGAATTTTGATGGTTTAAAAAAAAAAAAAAATCATGTTCTAAAGATGGCCTATTGTAAATTAGAGATAACTCTCACAAAACCTGACGAAAAACTCCGAAACCATTTTTAAGATAAACTAGATAGAAAATAGAACAACTTTCGTATTGTGGTTATTGGTTAGATGTGACCAGTTAGTGTGGTGCTGATAAATATCATTTTTTCAAAGTTGCTGGGTACCTGGTTTTTTCAATTTTTACAGAAGGCGGGAAGAAGAAAATGATCCTTCTGTATTTATCTCTTTGAACATTTCCACTTGCGGTAAGCGCCTATTAAACTCTTGCATTTATTCATTTCTAAACAAATCAACATATTATGATTTGAAACCTTCTCATATAAACCTAAGATTCAAAATGCAGAACTATATCTTAGCTATATATTCGATTTTTAGAATATGTGGAGATAAAGATGTTTCCTATGGGATCTAAAATTGGGTTGGAATGGACTCGACTATCTTGCACTTCTGATACTTCCCTATAACCACTTGACTAGCGGTTGGAAGATGAAGTGCCTACATTACGACAAGTTGTGTCAAATTTTATTTTACAGACATTGGTAAAATAACGGTTTCAGCCCCGCCTCCTTTGGGCACAACAGCAAAAAATGCCGTATTACAAAATGTTCATCATCAAAAAAAATAAAAAAATGAAGATGAGACATAACAGGTCGATTCGCTATGGATCCGTATGCATATGGACAACAAAATAAGGTACAATGCAAAGCACAGGCATTGGCATCGCATGAAGTTTGGATCCAACGGATGCATTAGCGTTGGTTTGATCTACTCTTTTGTCGCTATAATATTTTCTTTTTTGAATTTTTTTCGGGTGCATGTATCAAAATATTTATGTGCTTTTCAGTTCTACTTAGTGGATTTTATTTGAAATTTTATAAAACTCGAGGTTATTATTTAATTTTTGCTGGGTTATTGAGAATTCACAGTCTGCTTATTTTAAATCCCAAGTGAGTTATGATATATATCGTACCATTTAATCAAAGAAAAGAAGCTGAAATAAAAGCTGTCCTACTGGACTATTATGGGCTTTAAAATACTTCTGCTGGAAACATTATTTGGACACGGATGTAGAAGATCACCTTGGTAATTGATTAGGATCCAACATGGAACATGGTATGCAGATTATGTGATTTGGTTCTAATGGGAAAATGTATCTAAATAAGTGCAGTGAAGATCATTAGTTAACAAAGTTTACCTATTATTTTAATATTTTGCGCATTTATGTTTGACTAAGGAAGTTATTTCTAGAAGAGTTAGGTAGTGTTATACTTTAATGTAGTATATTTGGGAAAATCATTAAAATTGGAACCAAATTTAGAAAAAGAAGTAGTTATTCTTAGATACTCCGTTTGTTACCCTAAGTCTCAGTTGTTCTCACTGCAGACAAAATATGAAACATTATTCTTAGATACTCCATTTGGTACCCTAAGTCTCAGTTGTTCTCACTGCAGATGAAATATGAATCATACAAGGGGCCAGGCCCATCTTCCAAGGTTTGAAGCCAGTCGTAATCCACAAAAGCACCCAACATTGCTGGCAAAAATGATGGAATGGTCTACTAAAGTAGGCATAGTGGTGGCATGGATATCCAAGTTCTTAAGAAGGGTATCGAGTACTTGGTAGCAGTATAACTCTCGCTAGCTCAGGTACTACTGTCTGTTATAACATCATGAGTGCAAAGTGGAGGCCCCATTGAAGAGGCGCGTAATGGAGACTGGTATGGACAAAAAGCTCACTAGCTCAGCTGCTCAGGTACAACTCTCGCTGGTTACCAGTGAAAAATATCAGACAGTACGAAAATCCAAAGCAGGACGACCAAATCAGAAGAACAATGCTACAAGTAGGGCTGTCAAAATTCAGGACAACCCTTTAACCCAACCCTTTTAACCCTTTTTAAATTGGGTTGGTTTGAACTAATTTGTTTACTTTTTACGCTGGGTAACAACTCATACAGGTCGTTTAAAAAAAAAAAACTGCACCCTGTTTATCCATTACCCATCCAAACCCTAATTAACCCGAATTTTGTTTCTAAAAAAACACGATGTCGGCTTCTCTTTCGCTCCTAAATCTATAAGCCGCTCATTCTCTTCAAATAATCAATCTGAACTTCGCTCGAGACTCCATGGATCTATCTTCGGTCTTCGTACTTCTTCGAAATGATTTAATATTCTCTAACCAATCGAAGGTACGATTTTTTGTTCTGAGAAATATATTTATGGAAAATAATCGATTTAACTTAATTATCCAGAATTGCATTTGCAGTAAACCCTATCTCTTGCTGCAATTTCTGGATCGATTTCTGCAATTTCTGGATCGATTTCTGCAATTTCTTGGTCTGTATTACCGTTGAGTTGAAGGTATAATTTCTAGATCTATTATCATTATTTATTTATGCAATTACTTATTTCTGGATCGATCCTGAACTATTTTTTAGGAATATGAGTTGATGGATATTTTTTCTGGAATGGTAGATGAACATGAAAACCGTATTTTTTAGCGTGGCTGATTGAGCAAGAACAAATTGTATGCGATTTATGAAACTACAGCTTTGCTTTTTGTTTCTTAGTTTTGGTCACTACTTTCAGTTGCTTAACTATGATTTCAGTTGGTCAGAGAACATTTTAACTCACATATTCACAGATTTTTTTATCAAATTTCATTTTAATTCACTACCCCTGTTACGTTGCATTTTTCTGCTTTTAAATGTCAGAATATTAGTGAAAACAAATTGATAATATCAGCTTGAAGTAAACCATGCCACTTTTATCATTTGTCTTTTAATTTAGCATTCTCTTTTACATAATAAAATTGGTTTGTAGGTGTAATTTTGTTCAGGATGTTTTCTCTTTTTTTTCACTTTAAAAGTAGTTTAGTTGCTGTTTGATTTAAGTTTTGGTTGTTTTCTAATCAGTATGTTAAGGACATTTTTATTTCATGAATTTTTGATTGGTTTCACATTTCTTTATTTTAGAATGACGTTATGTTTTATGTAGTTAAGCGTTGACAGAATTTTAGATCATATTTCTATTACATAATACATGGACTAATTTAACCAAATTTTTTTTCTAATGTAATTTAAGAAATTTATATATTCAGTTGATCAGTTGTGCTTAACTTCAATAACATTTGTATATAAAGCAAATTTTTCTACATAATCATAATGGAATCAATCTGTGCCATAAACTTGAAAGATTGATTTAATATAATTTATAGAAAATTTTATGTTAATTCGTTTGCCAATTATTTAACATTTGTCTGATTCTGTGTCTTTCTGATCGCATCCTCAACTTTAGTCTCTGGTGAACTGAATCCCTTTTGCTGTAGTTGCTTTTATAATTCATCTTGTTCATATCTATACTTTCTGCATAAAAACATGAATTTTTGTAGTGACAGCCAATGTTATAAATATGCATCCGCTGAAGTTAAAACTGGGGGGAACCACTCAGAGTGGAAGTTGTGAATCATGATTTTAAATGTTTCACAATGTGTTGGTTTTCAAAAAAGTAAAGTTTAGGACCAACCCACTCTTAGATTGATCAGTCAAATGGTGTACTTCTGCATCTTATTATATACTATTGTATTATTGGGATAGTACATGGATTTAATGAATTTCAAAGGTAACCTCATTTGGAAACAACATAAGTAGGTAATATTTAGCATATGTACATTTCTGCCCATGCCTAGCACTCTTAAATTACTGTATGGTAATTTTCATAAAATATGATACATACTAGCAGACCGGTGGATGTTGCACACATTCAAGCTTCTCCAAATTTATTTTCTTATTTTTTTAAGTTACGTACAAACCATGGTTCACTTGCATACTTTTCATGACAGCGCGCGTTACATTAGCTGCATGTTTTAAGTATAAAATATCCAAAGTACTTACATGTTTACAATACCAACAAGTTATACTATAGCAGCATGTTATACCGGAAACTTCATGTTTCTGGTGCACCTTGTTACTGCGTACCCATTATGGTGTTTTGTACATATTGAACTTAGTGTAGCTTTGCACATTGTAGATTTGTAGGTATGCACTGACTATTTAGGTACTTTTCCCAAACTCAGCCAATTTTGTTTTGCAAATAATTTCTGCAAAAACATTAGACTAGTTACATTTGTTATAAAGTTCGATGTAGAAGGTCACAATGTCACTGACTTGTATTTGAATAGAAGAAGCAAATTCACAATCACTTTGCATCGGATAATTCAACATTTGTTGTTTGTTTTAAATACTCAACATGAGCTGCATAATAGAACTTTGAAATGTTCTTATCATGTTCTAAGTCCGAAATAGAATGGAGGAGATCACACCTATTTTTATATAGTTCAACCTCTTTCTATATTTTGTTTTTGCTATAGCACCGATTTTTCGACGCATGCATGACATTATTTTGGAAATACAAGAAACTGTGCATATTTCATTTTTCTGCTGGGAATTTTTAATCAGTCATAATAAGTAGTTTTAGCTCATTGAAAATGATCATTCCGGTATAAGTTCTATTGTGTATTGTGCATCACATAATAGATATGCTATGTTCTTACTTTCTACCTTGATCATGTTGAAGTGTGTATGTTAGGCAAAGTATAAGTTGTGACTTTATACCCAGATCATGTTGAAGTGTGTCACTGACATATGTCTATTTGTTTTACAGGTGTTAGAAAAAGATACAAGGGTGCATTGTGAAATTGAGAAGGTTATCTTTAGTTTCTTTAGGATTTATATTTGAGAAGAACATGTAATTACTAGTATCATTTGATGTTAATTTTAAAACTTATTTGGTGTAGTTTTTGCAACGTTGTTGTTTTCATGATATTTAGTGTTGTTTTTAGTGATAACAGATACTTTATGTAGTTTTTATTATGTGTTTGATGATGTTTTATCCATCTTATTTATTGTATTATTGTATGCAGCTTGCAAAGGTCAGATATAACGATTATTATATGCAGTTTGTGTCATAAACCTATTTTCGTATGCAGTTTTGTCTATTTAGTATTATGACATTTGTACATGCTTTGTTTTCTCATTTTTAAATTTTTTGTTTTAGATGGATTAAATGGGTTGATCCATACATGAATAGGGTAGGGTCGGGTCAATTGACCCTTTTGATAAATATACTAAATGGGTTGGATCAAAAAATGGGTCGGGTCAATTTTTATTTGATCCATTATGACCCGATTTGACTCATTTGACAGGTCTAGCTACAAGGATCCAAATTTTTTTTGTTAAAAGTTGTCAAATAGAGAGAAAAAGTTGGATTTCACCTTTTATTTTTAAGGCGCAATTCATAGAGGGCCTTACTCAATTATCTTACATTAGCACAATTTAACATAAACTCTTTCGTTCCACTAAGCATTTTTGAATCAGAAAATAATTATAAAGCTTGGGAGGATGTTTAGAGTCAAACTCAGTGGTAAAATTTATAGAGATCTTGCTGAAATTTTATGAAGGGTGGTGAACGATACTTGATACAGGAGCTTGCAATAATATAATATATTGTCTATCTATTTCGAAAAGATGCAGACTTATTTTTATCTGGTGCTTTGTTTCTTGCACCTTTCTATGTATTACTCTGTTATAACATCATGAGTGCATCTAGATTATGCATGATTCTTGCTGAAAACATCTCCGCTTGGTTGTTACAATTCTTTCTTGTTATTGCGGGTGGTTAAGTAAAACTTATATGTAATTAAATGCATTCATAAGGATAATTTTTTATGTTGAATATAGCAGGATAATATACAAGCATCATAAGTAAGCTTGGTTTATATACAGTTATACGTAGGTCATATGCTGCATTATTTCTTATAGCAAATGACTTAAATTTCAAGCATTTCACATTATCCATGAGTTCTTTTAGGCTTAAAATAAGAAATTAGAATGTTTAAAATGGATCTTATACCACTATGGTTATTCTTCCAGGAGCAAGCATTTTATATAGATACACCTGTGCCATGCATACATTTTATTTTGCAGAGTATTGTTCTATACGAAAGATAACGGTTTTAAAGGTTAATTCTTCAGGAAATAAGAATAATATAACTGTTCTGAACATAATTCCAATTCTATTAGAGCATTCCCAGCAGAGTAGAGGGGAGGTGAAATGGGGAGGAAAGTGGAATCGACGCTCTCCAGCAGTCGCGCGACGAGGGTGGGGAACAGTTCGAAATGGCGACGCTCACCATTTCACAAATTAGAGCGGCGAGACCTAAACGGTTTCATGAAAACCGAATAATCCCTAAACGGTTTTCATAAAACCGTTTAAGCTATAAACGGTTTTATGAAAACCGTTTAGGGGTTATTTTCGGTTTTCATATACCCCTTTTATACGGTTCTATGAGAACCGTATAAAACAAGGATTTTTTTTTAATATAATACGATTTTCAATGCGTTAATTTAATATGTGTGAATTAATTTGTAAATTTATGTAAATATAAGTTTTCAAATTAATTTAGAACATGGATTTCAATATAAATTACTTAAAACTAGTATTTTTTTTTTATAACCCACAAAACAATACACCCAACATAGAAAACTAAAACTAGGATACAACAAGCCAGAAATAACAACCTAGAAATAACAAAAATACAACCAACTTAGGAAACTAAAGCTAGGATGCAACACACTCGAAATAGCAACATAGGCTGTGTCTACATCTCGGAACTTCCTTCTTCTTCCTGATATCGTTTCTGTTGAGCCCTCAATATACGGTCTTTTTTTGCTATAGCATACTGAAGAGCCTGTCCGGTCAAATGAGATATATCCCTTAATAGAAACGCATCCTCTTCCTTTTCCTTCATACGTCTTTCACGTTTTTCTTTGTAAGCAGTTCTTTGTATGAGAGCTGTAGTTCTAGCGGCATCTTGCTGCAGTTGCATCTCCATGATCTGCAGCTTCTTTTCTTTACGCTTTTCACGGTCATCGTTGTTGGAGACGAATGCGAGTGATATATCACTTAACAACGAAGTTAGTTTATCACTAGACGATGCCAAATCTTTTGTTTCCTTATTTCTCAGTAGTGCTCTTTTGGTTGATTTTATTCCTTTTGGCCTTGTTTCAACCCCACCATACATCATTCCCGAATTAGGAGTCACAGGTGTACTGTTGTTCCCATCCTCGTCTGTAGCTATAGGACATTCAACTGTATTTCCCGGGGATGAATCCACCGAAAGTCTAGAAGCTACATTTCTTAAGTTAGATTCTTCGGTGTCCACAAGATATACATCATCCATGTCGCATAGATTGGCCCAACAAGGAGTTAAGGAGTTACGTACGGTTTGGGACGTCCTCATTTGAATTGTGAAAATAAAGTGTTAAGGCGTTTAAGGAGTTAAGGAGTTACGTACGGTTTGGGTCGTCCTCTTTTGAATTGTGAAAATAAAGTGTTAAGGCGTTTAAGGAGTTAAGGAGTTACGTACGGTTAGAGTTATGAAAGTACTTCACAAGATGTGATAAAGCAACATTTCCTACACGAATATCGTTCTCCTCCAGAAGCGGCAATAGTTCCTTTGCATTTTCAAATTTCCCCCAAGCCTCATCATACGATATCGTTTGATTATTCATTCCCACAGGAATGGATGTCAGCATAGTAAAATCTAACGGGGTAAACCCGATCTCCGTGCTAGGAAATAAGAAGGTGTGCGTAGTCGGCCACCAACGCTCAACAATAGCATGTATGCATCTGTTATCAGAGTTTTTCAATTCAATGTCCATAAAATTTCCAAATATACTCACTATCGGATCTTGAATTTGCGGATACACTTTAACTTTCTTCCACCATTTCAACATTGTCGTGAATGCCCCATGACATCTCATCTTGTCGCGATTCTGGTTATAAAAATAAAACATTTACATAATCTTCATGCATCGAATAATTCTATTTAACGTACTTTAAAACCAAAATAAAATACCGTAAGATCTTTTCCAGTATTGTAGATATGTTTAACTCCTTCTTGTAGACTAGTGATAGACATGAACGGAAACGACGGATCAATCGGTGTCTCCTTCCTTGCTCCGTAGCCACCTTCTTCCCATTCAATCATTTTTCGACTTTTTCGTGAAACTTTTCTCCTGCGTATCCCACTCGCAGCGCTAGTGCCTTCTACGATTTCTTCTTCCATCATCAACCAATTCAACTAATTTGCTAAATCAACAAATATGCCAAAAATGATGGGTTTACGGTAGAGATTGATGGAATTGATGGTGATAAAGAGATCAGAAAGAGTAGATGTTGATTTGTTTGAATTTGTAGCAAAAATCCTTTGTTTTTCAAATAATTTGTGAGCTAGGGTTTTGATTTTTTGGGGGTTTCGATGGAAATCGCAAGCTTCTGTTTACAGAGGATAATGACTCTATAAACAGAAGCTTGCGATATATATATATTTTTTTCCTGGACACTAAACGGTTTTCAGAAAACCGTTTAGTGTATAAACGGTTTTCTGAAAACCGTTTAGTGTCCATTTATTAAAAAAAAATATACGCCAGCGTCCCCCCACTGACTGCTGGAACAGTGGGGGGAATCAACGCTGAAGATATGCCATCCACGCTTAAAATTGGATATACTGCTGGGAATGCTCTTATATCCGTTAAACAATAATGAAAAATGTTATTTAATTCAACTGAAATAGTAGTACGTATACTTCGAAAGAAAATTTCCTTAATTTTACAGGGTTGGAGTTAGTTACACAATTATCATAGGAACATAGTTGGAAATCAACTAGCTAAGACCTTACTTCAATAAAAGGCGAAGACGCCAACCATCAATTCTAGACAACTTTATGTTTAACTGGAAGGCAGGAGTGTTGACTGGTATAAAGTAAGACAAATATTTTTTACACAGTTATCATAGGAACATAATTGGAAATCTACTAGCTAAGACCTTACTTCAACAGAAGGCAAAGACGACAACATCAATTCTGGACAACTTTATGTTCTACAGTCAAATTTTACATTTTTATGGTGTATTTTTATATACTTTTATACCTTTGCTTTCATTTATTTTCTCCGTAAACTATTTACTTAGATGTTTCATTGTGCAACGTAACTTTAAACAAAATATACTTTCTCCGTAAGATCTTTATTTATTTGTCACATACATCAGTCAAATGTTTTTATTTTTTTTCATAAACATCAACCAAAACCAACAGAAATGGTTACCATATTAGCAATTACAAATATCTGATAAAATCCAAAAAAAAAGCACACTGCACAAATAACAATTTTATTTTATAGTTTTAATATTGTATAATGCATAATTTTGAATCTGCGTTAATTTCTTCTTTTCCAATTTTATTTTTTAAATGACTATAATATACTATTTGTATCTACTTTGGTGACATTTTGTGTTTTGCCTACTTCATTCAAAAGGAATCAAATAAATTTTAGCATGATATATTTCTCATTTGATTGTAACATTTGAAATCATAATTAATTTATAAGTATTACAGCGCACAGATGAAAATGATTTAAAAATAATATGTACACGGTATAAAAAAGGTTATTACAGTGGCAATTCACAATTCATACACCTTATCTCAAGTTCAAATCATAGAAATAAGTTAGTTTGGTTCTTATTTTGTAAAACAAATATGATTTGTGTTTATTATATGTATTCATATCACAAAATTTTGGACTTGGACAGGTCTTGGTGTATTTGAGAATTTGATAAACAAAGAGGCTAATACTATGGATAAACTTCAAAATGATTTTTGTGTCATGAAGTTATGTATAGGTGTAGTATTTTAGTTGTAAAAGCATGAGGAAGTGGAATGCTAGGTAAAAAAAGTTGATGGTTTAGTTAAAACCTTACCGGTCACTCTCTTTCTCTTCTTATCATAGCAAGCACTTTAATTTATATTTGAGGATATGGAACTAACTGAAAGAATTTTATACTCGGTCCTATATGCATATTTTTAGCATCTTGGAATTAGTTATGATTAAATAGCTAAATTATATGTTCTGTTATAATGGTTTCCTCTGTTGAAGAGCGGATAAGCTTAACTAAAAATTTGTCAACATAATTTACTAATTTAATCAAACTCGAAATGTAATAACAAGAAGCGTAAAAATATCAAGAAAGTCCCAAACTTGGATTTGCTTTCTCATCAAAGAAACTTCCCTTTGTTAATATCCATTGGCTTCAAAACAATTAAATAAATTTTCACTTATAGTTTTTCATATGTAGTAAAAACTAAATATTTATGCTTTCCTTCCATTCATAGAATAATGAAATCTCATAGTATACATATAGTACAAAAACAATTAACATTTAATAACATGCATTCCCAATGGTTTTACATTGCTAACTGTGCTACAAAAGCATTTATTTGCACTAAAATTGTGACACTAGAAGTTATAAGGATACTCTAAACTAAAATCATATTCTTAAGGATGACAGAAATTCAAGTAAACTAAGGTTAAACATCAATAAATAAATGGAATAATGAGGATTCATGCTTTTTTAACTTTATTTTTGAGGCAAGCCAATTTTTAGTGGATCTCCACTTTTTATATATGTGAAAAAACAAGTGTGACACGTAAATTCTTTTACAACTACAAAACACATTTAACACAAGGGTGTGACAACATTTTTCATCTACCATAAATACATGAAAAAAATACAACAAAAACATATAATAAAATAGTTAAAGACCTCAACGAATCATCTTAACATCTCAATATATCTCCTAAAAAGTGCGGAATGACGTGGAACAAAAGCCGCAAAATTCGTAAAGTACTTGAAGGCCATATCCCACCTTTCATTTGATAGTACTTTTTGATTGTGTAACCTCTATCTTCCTTCTATTGTAGGTGTTAGTTCATCTCTGAAAACTGCAAAACGCAAATGTCGATTCTTATCAATCTATATGGATATACATACATAAATACATACATACATATATGCACACGAAGGAGATTATATCATATGATTATAACAACAAACCCAAACTTCTTATGCTCTGAGCCAGTAAAGAGTAGGCAAGACAGTCACAAGTGGGCCCAGGAAATTATGGCTCCACCATAGTAACTACGAGGTAAACATTGACTCCGAACATACTCATCCTTAACAGGGGTGACTATCTCACACTCGCTAATCTCCTATAATAAAATTTTATTTCTTGCTTATTTCACTCTCTATTGACAAACTAGAGGCTAATGAAAGGAAACATTCACTACCATTGTAAAAAACATATCGACTACGAATATAAAGGACATATGAATGATGCAACAAAAATAAGAGGCTTCTATTAATACCATTCATAGATGTAGGCAATACTGTCATGAACTAATGGCATAGAATACAGTTTGAGAGTTCTTCTGAAGGTTGATCTCAAATAGGGCTTTGGCATAATCTAGCCCACGGTAACAATCTGTGGTGAATATATCAAAACCCATGGCAAACTCAACCTTATGGCGTACTCAAGCATTGACAAACCTAAACATCTAGCTTTTTTTAGTCTTCTGCATAAAGGGATGAAATATTCTTTTAAAATCCATAGATCATATTAAATCCACAAACCTTTGGCCTTTTTTATATCTTTTATGCAAAAGGTTGCGATATTATTTTAATATCCATATGTTATATGTGATTTGTAAATTGATCTTTTTCTTAGATGAATACAAAATAAGAGATGTACAACTATGATCATTAATTTAATCCATCAAACGATATCTTTGCAATCGATAGAGAAAATATATTTAAAAACAACATGCTAAAATTATTATTAGCCAATAAAATGTGGCATTCAAAACATTAACCACATGCGCATACAACATGCAAACTCAACTGCCCGTATGCATAGCACGGGCCACGCACTAGTTGTTGTATATTATAGTCAAATATATGTTTTAGCAGCTTCATGAATTGTTATTTATTTATTTATTATATTTTGTCCTGCCACTACGAGATTCTGTAATTGTTTTACTTTTTTCTTCTTTTTCTTATATTAATTTCAATAACTATCTATATTTTTGGATTCGTTTTAGTCGACATTTATGGATTTTTTTCGATTTGAATGTCCAAAAATCCAGGTTGTTACATGGTTTTTCTCTTCTAATACTTGTTCGCACAATTATTATTCTGATTCTAATTTCCATGAACAAAAAGAGGATTAAATCAGTCATTAATAAACCAACATTTACAAATCTAGGGATGTTCTAGGCATAAACTTAAATAATAGCGGAAACTATAAATAAATGATAAATATGAAATACTAATAAAGGAAGAAAGACTGTAAAACTCTCTTACATAATTTAAATAAAAAACTATAAGAAGAGACATGGAAATACTTGTAGAAAATAACTTACAAAAAAATTACTTACAAAAACACTTACAGAAAAGTTATTAAAAACTGTAAAAAAATATTTATATATATATATAAGCAAAACTACAAGAAAAAATAGAACTATTAAGAACCTTATCTTTTTGATTTGGTAATTTTTTTGAATAATTACTGGACTCACTTGTAATTCTTAGCTTCTGGAGCATGCACAGCCTTCCCATATCCCATCCTTACATTGATTAATATTTTTTTTTACAGATCTCTTCCCAAAGAAAAATACAAGTTTTAGGTTTGTCACAGTAAAGAGAGAACCCAGAGGGAAAAGGTTTGTATTGTGAATGAAGAGCCAGGCCTAGGGTCTTATTTATAATGAAGTCTGTAGATCTCAGGTCGTTGGACTTTAAGATTTAACCTGGTCCAAACACATCACAAGTTCATTTACATCCTTTGGATTAATAAACAAACGCTCTAGAATTAATCACATCATTATAAAAATCACAGATCTCATGTTCGACTTGCATTGGATGAAAACACATCGAGCTGACAAAGGCGGATTGACTCGACATGCTCGGGGGTCGACTTATGGGTCAACCCGGCCCAACTAAGGGTCGATCCATATAGGTACAACTTATTTATTTTTCTTTTTCTATTCAAATTCTGATTTATTCTTCTAACTTCTTCATACTGGCTCACATTTCGACAAGTTATGTATGTAAATTTATCAGAAAATTGCCACAAACACAATGGATAAGGTTCTATAGCCAAATTCAGACATTTGCCAAAATTCACTTTATACCCTTTTTCTATACTTATAGTTAATCTCTTTCTTCTAAACTCATAACCCGTTCCTCTTCATTGACATTATTTTACTTCCATTAAATTACATTAATACCTGATCTAATTGCTTCTTTATTATATGCATTACTTTTTTCAAATCCAGACGCACATATTATCGTTTGTGAATTAATGCTTTTATTAAATTTTAATGTTATGTTTATAACGTTAATATTTAATTTTCCCATTTATTCTTTTATAACATTACTGTGAACGTTTGCATTAATTCTATTTGTTACCTGTAATGTTTTATTTCATAAATTCACTTTTAATTGTCCAATTTCTTAATTAATTATGCTTAAATTTTGGGTTGTTACACTTGAGATGTGATGAACATCATTATTTATTTGTAGGAAGCCAAATAAATAACTCGTGTTCCAACGGACTTGAGCTTTCATTTTTCGCGAAAATTCAGACCCATTGGGGTGCGGGTTGTCACATCTCTCACTCCCTTCTTTTTTGACCATTTTATATCCAAACCCTACCTAAAGTCAGCCAAAATCATATTCAATTACCACTGGTTTGATTTAGTATCATTTACTATGTGGTTTCTCCATACAGTTTTACTCAAATCATGATCAAAGCATTATTCAAGAGCTATAGGATCAATTGTAACCACAGGTCAAAATATCTGAATCTATAATACTGTATTAAATCATACTCCTACAATTATGGTGTTATTGACCCCTGAGATCAATAAGATGTGCTTAGTAGCCTTGAAAATCTAAGCGACTGTACTTAGAGGTTTGAGATTCTAGAGGGTGCATCGCATTGCCTTGAAATATGGATTGTAAGGGTGTGCTTAGTAGCCTTGAAATCTAAGCAGCTCTACTCAAAGTTCCGAGAATTTGGAGGATGACTCATGGCCCTAGAATTGGGATTGTATATTGAAAATATATAGGAAATCCATAAAAGATTTTTGCAGGTCTGCATTTACTTTTATCTATGACTATTTTTGTGGTTGTTAATTGCATCGTTATAAACATAATCTAAAAAGGAATAGAAAAGATTCATATATCTAAGAAAACACTATTCACCCGCCCCTTAATATTAATTTACCCTTAAGTTCCTTAATCTGCATTCCAACAAACTGAAATGATGTGGTGGATGCAAAAAATATTCCATGAGACCCACTTCTAACATGCAATGAATTTTATCTTACAAGAGAAAATTATATATAAGCATGGTCACAAATTGTAAATACTAGGATAAACATGGATTAATGTCATATATAAGAGCATAATTCTGACTTAAGAGAATAACCAAAAAAAAAATACATAGAGAAGAACGTATGGCACTACTTGGTGTTAA
Source organism: Allium sativum (assembly GCA_030737875.1). Lineage (NCBI taxonomy): Eukaryota > Viridiplantae > Streptophyta > Magnoliopsida > Asparagales > Amaryllidaceae > Allium > Allium sativum. The sequence goes on from CM060921.1 coordinate 280,979,881, forward strand.
TAAGAAACATATCCAAAGATTAGGATAAAACAAGGAAGAGAAATCTTCCTAAAAATGTGGGACCATACAACCAATAATGGGATGGGTCTCCTTCACAATGACAATATTTAGTCTCGACCATGGATATAAATAATTTAAACATCGTGAAGTGTTTATATCACTCCCTAATGCAAATTAAAAGAGGTAAATTTGTATATCTGAATCAGAGGGAAGAGAAAAGGAATATTCCAACAAATGGCTATGAAGGTGTACCTCTATATTGAAAGTATTATCTCTAGAAATATACTGAGAACCCCGATGGTTCTCGGACATGTCTAGGCCAGACCTTGTTCAGAACCTAGTTTTTAAGTATTTCACATTTTTGCGTGCATACCATCGGTTCCATCCTAAAGTAGATGTGAAGATAACCTAATAAGAGCAACCATATGTAGCTTGGCTTCCACTCACTATTTTGATTCAGATTTTTGACAAAAAATATTAATGCTCAAATGAGCAACAAGTCATCTTAAATTAGCAATAATAAAGTAGAAAACTAAATTGATAATCAGTAAGTCAACTATTGGGAATATACAAAAACGATTGTGTAGGGAAATCAAATCTCATTCCTTTTTTTTTGTAACAACCCGGAAAATCAGAACCAATTTAAATTTTTTATTTTGGCAATTTTAATGAATTTTGAATTTTTAAAATGAATTATTTTAAATAATAACGACGGAAAATTTATTTTCGACGAAGTTAAAACAAGTAAATTTATTTTAATTATAATTCGAGCCTGAAATGGCGCGGCAGTTTGAAAATTCGATTTCGAATTTCAAATGAATGTACAAGATTCAAAATAAATCAGATTTCAGTGAAATAAGAAATATCTGAATCTGTTTAATCATATCTTTCTAATGGATGTAAGAAACTTAGATTTCATTTTATAAGTTGAGAGTTACGTCCATTTTAAAATTCAGAAAAGTCGCTGTAGAATTTATATATATTTCAATATATAAATAGGCCTTAAAAATAGCCATTTTGCAAACGACCTCCGTTTTCGACGAAACTACTTTTGTTGAATCCGGGATGTCAAATTATTGCTAGATTCCAATTTTCATAATTTTTGAAATCAATATATGAGCAGTGCATAAGAAAACGTGTTTTGACAGTTTTAGTCAATTTGGATCGACCAGAAAATGGCCGTTTTTCAAACGGTCTTCAAATTTGATGAAATTAGTTTTCTTAGGACCGTATCGTCAATACGAAGCTAGAAATAGTTTTTCTGGAATTTTTGGGATTAGTATGTGGCCCCGGCAAATTAAAATGTACGTTCAAATCAAAAATTGAATGTTTTATATTTTAATTTGAAGAATAAATGATCGTAAAAGCCGAATTGGGTTATGATACATATTCCATTGTGTTCGGAATGAGGGTAATTAGCTAGGGGCGATAGTTGTTGGGTTTGATTTGGAGTTCGTAGGATTGAACAACTATTTTTAGAATTAAATAATATTAAAATTTATATAAATAGAAAATTCGGCCAATCAAAATTCAGAAAGAAACCCTAACTTTTTCCGCTGTCATTCAAGGGCGATAAAGGGCCGATATTGTTCAAAATTAAATCCCCAATTCTCTCCCAAATCACTGCGAATTAGCCTAGGGTTCTTCAGAGAAAATCGAAGAGCTTGGAACAAGCTTTAAATCCATATGAGTTCTGTCAATTATCGTTGAGCATGCTTCAAGAATTCCGTGCTCAAAGACGATGGAATCGAGATCGATTTCTAGGTGGATAGGAGCATCGGACGGCGAGATGTTGGGGGAGGAGGTGCGTGGCGGTCGGGGCTTCAACGAGGTGTCCTCTGATTTGCGTTCGGTGGCCTGAGGTGCGCGCTGGGAGGAGAGAGGAGGTGCGTGTATTTGGGTTCCACGATGAAGAAAGGTTACCGCTTATACAGTAGAAGGAGGAAGGGGTAAGGGAGATTAAGGATTTAATTAAAATTTTAATTATGTTTTAATTATTTTAAAAGTAACCAATGGAAATAATGTCGTAACTTCTTCATACTACACCGAAATTCAGTGAAACGAAATGCGTTGGATTCGCAACGAAAAATTCTACATTTCAGAAGAGACCAGAACAAAAAAGGTGAAAATCAGAATTAAGGGCAAATTCAAATTCCAAAAGAATAGAATTTCAGAAAATAAAACCGACGGAGTCAAAACCAATGTGAGAATTTCTCACCAAATTATTTCTTATACAGTTATTTAATTTATAACTACATATATGAACTACTCCCCGTCGTCCACAGACCATGGACGACTTGTTTGTTTGATTGTATTGTGTGGTTGAAATTGTTTGTGATGTGAAATGGACTGTGTAAAAATATTTGAATAATAAAAATATCATTTTTATTATATAACTGAACTGTAGTAAATATTCTTGTGTTGAATAAAAATTTTGAACAATAAAAATCACATTTTTATTGTATATATGAACAGTTAAAAATATTCATGTGTTGAATAAAATATTTATTTACAAACCGGACGGTTTGTTTATGTACACCAATTTATCTGATATTGATTGGGACGATAAATTTTACACATCGCCCAACTGCACAAATAATAAACAGTATTTATTGTTTGAAAACCCCACACGGGTATTGGGATAATATTTGACATACACTGATCCCAATAATTAGTGGTATGTCAATCGATGGGTTGACAGACAGTATAAGCGTTATTTATTTATTTTAATGCTTATACAGTTGTAAAATGCACTTTGGATGTTGTATGAATTTTTAATGATTGTTTATCATTATTATTGTATACATGTGATGTTGAAATCCATATAAATAAAATTATATGGTTATTGATGGAGTCTGATTCCAGTGCAGAATTAACGAATATTTTAAAATAATATTCAGAAAATATTGAAATGTGAAGCCGTGTTAAGTAGTTAAACGCCATTTTAACACGAACGGGATTTTCTGTCGATTTTATTTATTTTATAATGAATATCAAAAAGTGATTTCAAAATCTGATATTTTGAAAATATTATCATTTTAATATTGAAATGATATGGAAAGTTAAATTTTGATTTAAATTTGAAAATGAAAATCAATTTGAATTGAAATCGATTTAAAATGAATTCAAAACAGATTGAAATGGAATTGAATTGAAATCGATTTAAAATGAATTCAAAACGGATTTAAATGGAATTGGATTGAAACCGATTTAAAATGAATTCAAAACAGATTGAAATGGAATTGAATTGAAATCGATTTAAAATGAATTCAAAATGGATTGAAATGGAATTGAAATTGAAATTGTACTGAAATCGATTTGAAATGAATTTAAAACAATTAATAAAATTCGTTTTAAATGGAAATCGACAAAATATATAATATATATATTATATATATTATAATGGCCTGGATAGAATGTGCCGCGCAGTGACCATTCGCAAATTTCGACCATTAACTTCAAATGGACTTTACGGGAGATCCGACCGTCAGATTCTCCTAAAACTGGAACCGTTGGGTTTGTATCGAAACGAGCTTTCCAATGAATACAAGAGATTTGAAATCTAACGGTTATATTTGGATATATGTCCAAATCAATTTCAGAAAAGGTCGCTATGGATGCAGTTCGGTGGTCGTTATTGGAAACCGACTGTACGAGCGATAATAAAATTATTAAAAATATGGAAAAATTATGTAAAATAATAATAAATGACTTGGAAAGATTTTGGATGAAAAATTCCAGTTTTGAAAAGATAAATATATATTTTTATCGAAGTGAACTAGTTATTAACTAGAATAATAATTTATTTATTTTTAAAATGAATAAATTGGATTTGAAAAGGGGTTTTAAATTAACCAGAATTTTCCAAAGAATAAATTGGAAATGGATTCGGAAATGAAATAATCATTGGAATATTTCGATATTGGATTCCATGATTATACAGATATTGTTGAGGAATTTGGAAGATATATATATATATATATATATACGTGTATATATATATATATCATTATTCCAATATGATATCCATTGGTTTTAGAATTTGATATTGAATATAAGACGATATATTTTCTATTCAGAGCCTTGTATTTGATATCAAATTGGATTTTGGGTCTGTCATGAATGGTGTCTTCATTAACACTGTTCTTAAACCCCGGGTGAAAAGAATAAATCTTTTAATTAAGATTTAAAGTAGAAGTTTACCAATTAATTAACATTTAATTGGAATTGAATTGAAATTTGTTTTTGGTTTTATCGTGAACGGTGTTTTAAGTAACACTTGTTCTTTAACCTGATTAACAACGGAAATGGGATTTTGGGTTTGTCGTGAATGGTATCTTTAAAAATACTATTCTTAAACACAATGGAGTTAACAGAATTAGAAACTAACTAGAGATTAGTTATGTTGAATGGTTTCCTGGGTATTGATCTGATGTTGGTTTCGGCCTTCGGGATTAATACTTAGGGAATTGTTCTCTTACTAATTTACGGTTAGAGACTGAATGGAATAGGATTTTGGGTTTATCGTGAACCGTGTTTTAAATGACATTGGTTCTTTAACCCAGATAAAGATAAGATTAATTTCTCGGCTTTGATAAAATTAATGGGAATGAGGCGTGTAACACTCCACATCCGTTAAGGTCACTCACAAAGAGAATGCCTTAACTTCGGTGGAGAGTTATAGGTAAAAGATACAGATAAATTACAAGACAGACAAAATTAAAACAGCGGAAAATAGGACTTTACTTTATTGATAAAATAGTTTGTACAACAATTGTTTTCCAATACCAGAATATCTGTCTTACAAAATAAAGAAGCATAAAATAACATTTATATTCTCAAATGTAGCATGAGCCAGCCATAGCAATGGAAAAGAGAATCCCAACAAAACTTTGACTAATCTTTAGCTAGGAAAGAAAACTGGACTAAGTAGTAATATTCCCTCCCTGCGAACCGGGGAGGGGGGGGGGACGGAAGACAAGAAAGCAAAAGAAAACAGAGTCAGACATAAAAGTCTGGTAAGTTCAGTAACTTTCAGCATGTGAAAAGGTAAAAGTAACATGACATGAATTTAACTAAATACAAAACAACACCATAATGACGGGAATCATAAGGTTAGCACAAGATATGATAAGGTAAGATAAACTGGATGCACTTCTATACTTTCTCTGCTTCACTACTACCTTGTTATTCTAATTTCTATATCCCTGCACTACCTAACTAGTAAGAAAAGATACGTGATCCCAATCCCCGCAATAGTGGTTGTTTTCAGGTGTACATCTATTATTTATTACCTAGGTCTAACCTAGTGTTTTCTATCGAGCGCATTCTAGATCCAACCAGGGATTTCGCTACCCAGGGCTACTGGGGTTTATGCTACCTATTGAACGTTTCTCGGATTTTAGGGTTTACGCGACCTAGGTCCAACCAGGGATTATGCTACCTACCGAACGATGCCCCCTAGTCTAGGACACACTACCTAGAGAGGTATATGTTTCTGAACTTTTCCCATGTATGTGTCGCGAATCGTTATCGCTGTCTAGATGCACATGTCCTCCGTATGTGCGACCCGAGTCTCGTGGTAGGGCAAATCAAGAAACACGGAACTTGGTCGGGAGCTTTCAGATATCTGCCGATGCAGATGCTAAGGTCTGTTTTTCTAGTGGCTATGGTCCCACTTGACCCCTCCCTCAACTAATGAAAGGCACACCTTGAAAAATGAGAACTATACGCAGGCCCTTTATGCCCCACTAACCTATGGACATCCGCACCCATAACTAGATAGCAAGTATATGGTCTTTTAGAGTTCTCCGCCTTTCCGCTGTACGTATCTCGACTGACTCAAGATGGTAGGTAGACGACGAGTTGCTATCACAGGGCTACTGGTCTCGCCGAATCACGCTGGTCCATCCTAGTCTTTAGGTTGCCTTATATTGGAACCAAGGCATACCCTTGGTTCTTCTAACGCAGACTTTAACCTCTGTGAGCCCAGGAGGATCATCTGCAGCCTCATAGAGGGATACCAAGAGTACCCCCACGTCCCCTCGAAGCCGCGTGCTTCGTAACCCAGTTTGTTGGAGCCTTCTTTAAGATCAGATGGACGTTCGCTCCTTCTCGTGTTCTACTAAGGTTTACTGCTTAGTTTTCTGAACCGTCGTTTTCTTTACTAAGTTTTACAACTTAGTCCTCTTAACTAAGGTTTACTACTTAGTTCTCTTTCCCGTCAAGTTGGATTGGTTAAGTGTCATTGGTCAATTCAAGTTAACTTAACCCATTCATTTTTCATGTTAAAATGGTTAAGTGTTATCAGTAGTTCATGTTGACTTAACCCTACCACAAATCAAGTTATATTGGTTAAGTATTTCTTATTACTTAACCCCACCCCTTCATCTTGTATTGGTTAAGTGTTCCCTTAGTTAACTTAACCCTAACATCTGTTTAATTCACATGTTCTAATGGTTAAGTATTGTCCCTTCATGTTTTAACTTAACCTTGTTCATTTGTCACACTATGATGGCTAAGTGTTCTAAGTTTACTTAACTCCACCTTCTAGTCTAGTTAACATGTTAAACTGGCTAAGTGTACTTTACTTAACCCCACCTTCTAGTCTAGTTAACATGTTATAACAGTTGAACCTTTTCTTAACCTCACCCACTTGTGTAGTCAACGTGTTATAACAGTTATTTAACCCCTACAAGTCTTGTCTTGTTAACATGTTAAGTTGGTTAAGTGTTCCCATGGACTTAAACCTCCCATTCTAGCTTAACTATTTCTTAGCTTTAAATTATTCATTTAAAGCACCAACCACTCACATTAGACAGATATTGTTGCGGTCACTGGATGTGCTGGTCAGTTCCAGGCAGATTTACACCGCAACTCAGTCTAACCTCGGGTCCTTTTTGGGCTCAATGCTCTAACCACCCACATTAGATAGGTATTGTTACGGTTGCTGGATTTGCCGGGCGGTTCCAGTCAGTCTTATACCGTAACTCAATCTAACCTTGGGTTAGGCATATTCGTCTTTCCTAGATTTACATATTTATCCTTTTTGTCTATATGTAAATTGCTAACAACTCTTTTAAACAAAGTTGGCCTATAACATATTCATTTGTCATGCCCACTAACATACCTATATTTTAGGCCCAAATCTTGATTTACCTATCATTTAACCCAACTTGCAGTTTATGCCAAATTAGATCAGTTCATGTCAAAACTAGGTTTAATATTCTAGTTTACAGTTTATATCCAAACTTGGCTTACATGCCAATTACATACTTTGCGGCCAATTAACAATTTACCATTTTATGCCCAAGTCTAATATGCATGTAATATTTACTATTATAGCCAATTCAGATTATGCTAACATATTTGTTATGCCAAATTATCTTAATTAAGCTACGCCCAAATTCCCCCGCCGTAGTCGTACGTATAACATGATTTCACAAGTTTCTAGGTACTCATGACATGAAACTAACAAAAGGAATAGGGGATAAGCACGAGAATTTAATAAGAGGATAGGCATGAAAAAGCGAACAAAAATACAAGGATAATGGATCCAATGGGTTTGGTGTACATAATAGCGAACAAGAATAAACTAAGCAAATTACCCCCTAAGTATGAGATCCAACATAATCAAGGGAGACATAGGTGATTTGATCCAACATAATGCCAGTTCGGTATACAATCATGATTTGTAACTATAATGTTATGGGCGTAAGCCAATAACCATAATAGTCATAGGCAATTAACCACAATAGTCCTAGGCAATTAACCACAATAGTCCTAGGCAATTAACCAAAAAATAGTCATAGTCATGGTCTCATAGTTATGAATCATAGTCATAGGCAATAGTCTTATGTTCATAGTCATAGGCATAGTCTTATGTTCATAGTCATAGGCAATAGTCTTATGTTCATAGTCATAGGCATAGTCTTATGTTCATAGTCATAGGCAATAGTTTCATAGGCCACGGTTTCATAGTCATAGTCTTAGGCAAAAAGTCCCATAATCATAGTCATTGACAATTAGCCACAATAAGTTCTAGGCCATAATCGAGAATCAGATCCAAAGGCACATATACAAGCACTGATTCAAACGAAAGGATTAGGCATATTCTCATATCCATTTAATTACATGTCACAAATAGATCTAGGCGTTAAAATCTAAAAAGTAACTAACTTACATTGATCGGTTTTAGAAAAGGTTAATAAGATATCGTTGAGGTGATTTGCTATGATTTGCGAGACGTTGCTCGAAGCCGTTGAATTAGCCTTTGCTTCCCTTATTGAAGCTTTAAATTTATTTGAATCTCCAATTTGGGAATCTCGCGTTGCTTGAAGAAGAAGGTATAAGGACTCTCTTAATTTGATTAATCTTGTTTTAATTGAATCATGAAGTCTTTGAAGAAGAAGAAGTCATCTTATTCATTGAGAATTTGTGCAACATAAGGATAGAGAAGAATGGTGTGAGGAGTAGTGGGGATTAGGGGAGGTTTATATAGGTTTAGGATTACGAATCTAGTCAGAAAACACGTCTAAATACATTGCAATGCATCAGGTTCAAAAACTGGAATTCGGCACCAGATCAACCCCTAGGTCGACACTATGGTCGACCTGGTCCCTGGGAGTTCGACACTATGGTCGACCCCCAAGTTGACCTGGTCCTGGGCGGGAAATTTCCCGCCTAGCCTGTTCTGGGTTTTGAATTCAAATTTCGAGCTGTTTTTCTGTTCTGAAAATCCTTGAAACTTCGGAGGGTCATATCTCCCTCATACGGACTCCGTTTCTAGAAAACTCGGACTCGTTTCCAAGCATAATTTCAAGACGAACGCAATGGCGCAACCCGTTTCCCTTGATTCTTATTATAATTTTATTTATACTTTAATTTGCGAAACTTAATGTTACAGAACTACGGGGTGTTACATTCTCCCCCTCTTAAAAGGATTTCGTCCCCGAAATCTTCAAGTTAGGAAGAATGTATCCTACCATCCAATCACCCATCTACTCAACCATTTAATCACATGCATTCATTGTCCTTAAAAATATTTCTAATGCATTCATGTTCATATGCATAGTGTATGTATATGTCTTTATCTAATGCAAAATCAGGCGGTCTACTGATTCAGTTGACCTCCTTAATGCGAATTATGTCAGTGCCATGCGTCCAATCATGTATCCAAGCATCCCTAGTTATGTAAATACTACATGTGTGCATAGCCATTCATCCATATACAATATCCATATGATAACATATCAAGTTAAATCCGTTAAGCAAATACATATATGCGAATGCAATATGAAAGTGACTGAGTCGTTCTAGCGCCTATGGTGTGTATATGCATCCACGAGCAACCATTTGCAACCATCAATCATAACATGTTTCAAATACACGTTTACATCCATTGGCTTCTACCTAAGGATCGATGATACGCCCTAGAGGATATACCTTAAAAGCTAGAAAGTATGCATAAAATTCCTAGAAAAAGAGATCAAGGATGTACCCTTAAGAAAAAGGGTATGATGCGTGTATCTAGTCTTCAGTCTTCTAAGTCGCATCTTCTTGAGCTTCACTAATCTGTAACTTATCTAACTAATCTTCACGATTGCGAAGCTTCTTGACCTTCATTTCCAAAACTGTCGTTGATCGGGTAACTGGTTTTGCATTGTCAACTGGATATATGTGGAAGTCTATCTCGCATTTTAGGGGTAAACTCCTAACCTAATTAAAAACATCTGCGTACTCATGGACTACCCTAACGGATTGCAAATCGTCGATAAATGCATTAAGCGATTCTAGCTAGCTAAGCCTAACGGAATCTCGAGGGTATTTCCAAGGCAAGTCAAAAGTCTAACTACCCTCCTTTCAGAATTACTAGCCAACCAACCCATGCCTAGAATCAACTCATAGCCCATGGAACCAAAAACATAAGCATTACGCTTAAACTCAACACTTAATATAGTTATTCTCAAATCCTTACAAACTAAAGGTAAATGGGCCGAACCACCAATTGGATTTGAGATACTAATGGGATCTTCTACTATACAAGTACTAAGGCGCAGAGACTCAGCTACGGAAGTAGATATGAACAAATGCGAAGCGCTAAGATCAGAAGAGTACTAACTGGTTGATCAAGACGAAAAGATAAACTTTTCCAACAAAGACTTTTACTATCTCTCTCTTAGGTATTCTGGTGGTGGGAGCATGCACCCTCCCTTCTGAAAATCCTGTGACGATCACGAATTTCGCTTGATCTGAATCGATCGCTAAACTGACCAAGACCGCTCGAAACCCCTGATTGTTTTGAGAACACGACACATTGGAACGCAAACAGAAGAACATTTCATTGTTGATTACAACAATTAATTCCATCAGAATACAAGAATATACAGAGTATGAATAAATATTACACAGAAAATATCAAAGATTACAATAAATTACATAGCAACGGAAAATAATACAATACACAACTAGAAGTAATACACGGATACAGAGCTTTCCGAGTATCATTCCAGCTATAAATCTGGATCCTGTGAACATAAATCTGCAAAACCAAAACTACTAGCTGCCCGTGTCGAAATAAGGGCACCCATAGTTTAGGTTAAAACAATAAACTCCAGGTCAGTCATGGGACTGGCGTGAGAACTAAAACAGTTATTAATCTTTATTTTAAAGTTTGGTAAATCAAGGGACCACGCCGTATAACACGGAACGGGTTTCCTCCCAAGAACACCAATGCATAAAACAACAGCGCAATGCTAAATAAAGAAAAATGAAGTTATTATAAGACCCAGGTCCCATCACACAATGCAACACAAGCCGGAGGATAGGGTTTTACCTTATAATAGCTAAAGAATGCTTGATACGCTAAATTTCATGTTTTATTATTACTATAAGTGTATAGTGTCAAAACAATTTCAATCATAAGTATCAATCATAGACGGCATGGGTACCATATATCATGTCGCCATACTAGGCTCTACAATCAAAACCGCAAAGTCACGTATTGGAAGTTGGATTTCCATCTGTGAACCGAGGCAAAAGATAGTCCTCTACCGATTCGAGACTCTCTAGCCCGAGCCTCAGGAACAGCCGCAACTGCCCCTTGGATCGTCAGGGCCGGTCCACCGATGTGGATTAAAATGCCTGAACACTGCGTTTCCCCGCCCTTTGGGGCGTAAATGAGCCCAATGGCTCCATCGGTCCCGGATCGACCGATATATCTGAGGCGCCTCGCAACAGCAACAACCACACAGGTGAAAATAATATAAATGTCAGGGCTGGTAGGTTACTGACACCACCCTAGCTAGAAAGAAACGCATGTCCTCCCTGAAGTACTCTCCCGTTTCTGGTTCACAACCGGGGTGAGAGGCTCGCGAATCAACGCTACACCAAGCTATGCCACACAGGCGGTGCTTTGATCATCAACCACAAGACTTTGCTTTTCAACAGAAGCCTTGATCAATTGCCACTTAGACATGCCACACAGGCAATTCACTCCATGCGATTGATATCCATCAATATATAACCCCTGAGCTCGTACGTCTCAGAGAAGGGCGTTAAGCAAGAGAATAAATTCTCCCTCGCCAAACAGATATATATTTAATAGAAATCAATCACACAGAATAAAATCCAATGTCAGACACACAGTCCATTTACAAGTTCGTTCTGGGTCTGAACGAAACCGGAGGCACCTTGTACCTCGCATATCCATCGATCTCCAAGTACGTCTGGACGATCACCAACTGATTCTCTCCTCTTGGGTGTACAGCCCAATCAAGATCATCAGTAATCACCCAAACGATGTGAAGACCTCCGGTCCTCGACCATCGTCTTCATTCTCCACACCACGTCGAATCAGTTATTCAGAATGGGATAAACCCGGCCTTTCTGAATAACTCGCGTATATAATAAACAAGTGTTACACAAACACAACATACGCCTCATTCCAATTCAAAATATTCTTTTATTCAAATATTCTTATTCTTTGGGAAAGGTTCCCATTAATTTTATCAAAGATAAATTCTTTAAATTTATTCTTTAATCTTCTTTGAATATCAATTCAAACTAGTCGGGCTTAGCGAACCACACCGAAGTAATCATTTATTTTATTTCCCCATCCCAACCTATTCATCCCATGAAGTAAAACTGGTAATACTTCATATCTAACACCATGGTGTTATCGGTAAATTCAATTACCATTTCACGTTCAAATCTAATTAAAGATTTAACTATCGCCTGGAGCAAAACTGGTGATACTCCATTCTCGATCATTTCAATCTAATTAAAGATTCATTAAAACTCCACTTAGTTTTAATCTTCCCAAAAATCAATATCCATGATTATTTAACTTGGGAAAATCACATCCTGGCTTTAACTGGGTTAAAGAACCAATGTCATTTAAAACACGGTTCACTATAAACCCAAAATCACATTCCATTAATTATCGGGTTAAAGAACAAGTGTTATTTAAAACACCGTTCACGATAAATCCAAAATTCAATTCAAATTCAATTCCAATTAAATTTCATTTAATTGGTACACTTCATTAAATCTAAATAAAAAGATTTAATCTTTTTCTCAACTGGGTTCAAGAACAGTGTTAATGAAGACACCATTCACGACAAACCCAAATCACATTTTATATTAAATACAAGGCTCTGAATAGAAAATATATCAGCTTATATTCAATATCAAATTCTACGACCAGCAAATATCGTATTGGAAATAACGATATAAATATATCTTTCAAATTTCCATAACAATATCTGTATAATCACGAAATCCAACATCGAAATATTCCAAAGATAATTTCAATTCAAATCCATTCCAATTCAATTATTGAAAATTCTAGTTATTTTCAAAACCATTTCAAATCCACTTTATTTGTTTTAAAAATAAATAGAATTATAATTCTTGTTCAAAACTAGTTCATTTCGATAAAAATCTATTTTTATCTTTTCAAATATGGAATTTTTCATCCCAATTCTTCACAAATCATTTCTTATGATTTTACACAAATTATTACTATTTTTAATAATTTTATCAAGGCCCGTACAGTCGATTTCCAACAACGTCCATCGAACTGCACTTAGAACGACCTTTTCCCAATTTGATTTGGACATAATTCCAAATCCAACTGTTAGATTTCAAATCTTTAATATTCGTCAGAAAGCTCTTTTCGATACGAACCCAACGGTTCCGGTTTTAGGAGAATCCGACGGTCGGATCTCCCGTAATATCCATTCGAAGTCAATGGTCGAAATTCGTGAACTGCTGCGGCGCGTTCTATTCAAGCCATTATATATTATATATATTTCGTTGATTTCCTTTCAAAACGTATTTTATAAATCGTTTTAAATTCGTTTTCAAAATGATTTCAACTTCATATTCAATTTCTAATCAAAATTGAATATTCCACATCATCAATCTATAAATGATAATATTTTCAAAACGTTATATTTTGAAATCACTTTCTCTTCTATATTCATTATAAAAATGAATAAAATCGATATAAATATCGTTCACATCAAAATGGCGTCAACCTAATCAACACGGCTTTTATTCAACACATGAATGTTTATTCTATTCAACACATGAATTTATTTTCAATTCAACACATGAATTTATTTTCTATTCAACACATGAATTTATTTTCAATTCAACACATGAATTTATTTTCAATTCAACACATGAATTTATTTTCAATTCAACACATGAATTTATTTTCTATTCAACACATGAATTTATTTTCAATTCAACACATGAATTTATTTTCTAAATTGGAATGAGGCCCAATCAATTGCCATATAATGTTAATTATATGGATTTTCCAGAACACATGTATATAATAGCAACGATAAATAATCGACCATCATCCAGAGTGCACCACACAGCTGCACAAGCATTAAATATAAATAATTAACGCTTACACAGTCTGTCAACCCATCGATTGACATGCAACTAAACAATCGGGATTAGTGTACGTGAAATATCATCCCAATACCCGTGTGGGGTTTCAAATCAACAAACACATATTTTTATTTGTGCAGTTGGGCGATGTGTAAAATTTATCGTCCCAATCAATATCAGTCAAATCAGTGTATATAAACAAATCGTCCGATTTGTTTATTACTATTTATTTTATATACACGTTAAAAATCATATTTTTAACTATAAAATATTTTCCACTATAAAATATTTTATTTTATTCCACATCACACAATCAAATTTCACAACACAGCAACCAAACAAACAAGTCATCCATGGTCTGTGGACGACGGGTGTCGGGTGCTACTAAACACCGTCTGCATCCTAGTATATATTTCAACTAGAAAATAAATTAAAAGTGAGGAGTTCTCACCGAATAGCTAAACCAATACACCGCGACTCTTCATATGTAGAAATCTTCGTCGTGCTCGCCTTTTGTCACTTTCGTTGCCCGTAGCCACTACATATATAAAAATCACATTTTTATATTGTAGCTATGTATATAAAAATCAAATTTTTAATTCGCTCTATATGGATAAAAATCACATTTTTATACTGCTACTATATAGATAAAAAATATATTTTTATACCGCTACTACATAGATAAAAATTATATTTTTATACCGCTACTATATAGATAAAAATTATATTTTTATACTGCTACTATATAGATAAAAATTATATTTTTATACCGCTAGTATATAGATAAAAATTATATTTTTACACCGGTGTTCATATAATAAAGATTATATTTTTATCACGCTAACTTCATAATAAAAATTATATTTTTATCACTTCACTTCAATAAATAAAAATCATATTTTTATTTCTACTTCATATGCATTTACAACGCTTCTTTCTCTATAAAAAATATATTTTATAATCACTACTATATCAAAATCACATCTTTATTATTTCTACTACATAAAAATCTCATCCTTATTATGAACAAAATCAAATCTTTTTACTTTATAAAAATCGAATCTTTACTTCGCTAATCTCTATATAAAATTCCTATTTTTATAAATCTAACTTCATAGTAAAGGCCATATCTTTATTTCAAATCTATATCCATAAAAATCGTATTTCTATTTTGTTCTTCACATGATAAAAATCAAACCTTTCTTTAAAATAAAAAGCAAACCTTTCTCACTTCGCTATCGTATATAAATAAAACCCCTCATTTTATTTTTTAGTATTATATTAAATAAATAATTAAAAGAAACTGAATTAAATAAAAATAAAATTTTACCTTTGTTTTGAAGGGGGGAAGGGTTCACAGGCGCGGAGGGGGGGGGGGGGCTTGCTGAGGTGGTGGTGTGACTTGGAGGTGGCGGCGGCAGGGGGTCAACGGCGGTGCGGAGGGGCTAAGGGGGCTCGGTGGTTTTGCCAGAAGAGGGGAAGGAGGAGGTCGATACGAAGGGGAGGTGGGGGAGAAAGGAAGGCGGAGGAGGAGGAGGAAGAAGAAGCGGCGGCAGCCCATGTGGAGGGGGGGTGGGCGTGATTTTTTTTTCTTCGAATGTAATGAATCGGGGGGGGGGGGGGGGCTGAGAGAAAGTAAGGGGTAGAGGAGAGAGAGTTTTTATTTTATTTATTAAATTATTTATTTTAAGAAGGTACTTTTTATTCTGACCTCGAAACGAGACCCACTGCCTGTCGTTTATAGCTAATTACCCCCATTCCGAACACAATGGGATAGGTATCGCAGGCTGATTCAATTGTTTCGATCAGTTTTCGTCAAAATCAAAATATAACTCTATATATTGAATTTGAACGCACATTTCAATTTTTTGGGGTCACATACGGACTCTACAAATTCCCAAAAAATATTTTCTAGCTTCGTATTGACGATACGTTCCTAACAAAACTAATTTCGTCGAATTCCGAGACCATTTGAAAAATGGCCATTTTCCAGTCGATTAAAATCAACTAAAACTGGTCAAACGCATTTTCCTTTGCAACGCTCACATATTGATTCAGAAAATTACGAATTTTGAAACCTAGCAATAATTCTACATCCCGGATCCAACAAATGTGGTTTCGTCGAAAACCGATGTCGTTTGCAAAATTTCCATTTTTAAGGGCTAGAATTCCATAGCGACTATTCTGAAATTTCAACTGGGCATAACTTTTTATCCCCGCTATGAAATTTCAATTTTTCGGATTCATTGGAAATATATTCTCAATTAGAATCTAATATTTTTAGTTTCGCCAAAATCCGGTTTACTTTGAATCCTGTACATTCATTTGAACTTTGAAATTGAATTATCGAACTACCGCTCCATTTTCAATTCCTTTTATAATTTAAAATAAATATTTATATTCTAACGACGATCTATATAATATATACGTTCTAATTCTATTCAAAATAAATTTTTCGTTGTTATTATTTAAAATAAATCATTTTAAATAATCAAAATTCGCTAAAATTGCCAAAATAAATTTTTTTAAATTGGCTCGAATTTCCGGGTTATTACAAATCCCGTCCCTCGTCCTTGCCCTTGTCCTTAATTATATGCCCCATTATACCATGGAAAAGATACTTCCTCTCTTCTTAGGTTTTATAATTCCTTCTTTCTTCGTGAGTCGAGTTTATATCCATGAATTTCACATCCTTGCATTGAGCTCCCTAGCCAAACTCCCTCATCCTCATCTTTACCATCCCTGTGTAATCATATTGACAAGTTTCTCAAAAGCTGCCTCCATCGCACGGGAAACCCTCCCAGGCTTGAAAGAAAACTAGCTGCAGGTGAAACTACTATGGCTATAGATGGAAGTCGGGCACTACTTTGCCCTTCGATAGGTATCATAGTCTTATCAAGCCTACGGAACCGTGCTGCGATGAGGTTACCTCCCAGAAAGCCAGGAGCCCCGAAGACTCAAGAAAGAAGGGGACAAGGATTCAAACAGTGAATCAGAAGATAGTGTGTATGACTTTTGGGGAACACGCCTTTAAAACAAAACTTTTCTTTTGAAAAATGCTTCTTTAAAAACCGTTTTGAAAATATTTTTTTTCCAAATCTTTTATCTGATCCGGTAACCTTCAGCTCTGATACCACATGTAACACCCCACATCCGTTAAGGTCACTCACAAAGGGAATGCCTTAACTTCGGTGGAGAGTTAGGTAAAAGATACAGATAAATTACAAGACAGACAAAATTAAAACAACGGAAAATAGGACTTTACTTTATTGATAAAATAGTTTGTACAACAATTGTTTTCCAATACCAGAATATCCGTCTTAAAAAATAAAGAAGCATAAAATAACATTTATATTCCCCAATGTAGCGTGAGCTAGCCATAGCAACGGAAAAGAGAATCCCAGCAAAACTTCGACTAATCTTCATCTTGGAAAGAAAACTGGACTAAATAGTAATATTCCCTCCCTGCGAACCTGGGGGGGGGGGGGAGGAACGGAAGACAAGAAAGCGAAAGAAAATAGAGTCAGACATAAAGTCTGGTAAGTTCAGTAACTTTCAGCATGTGAACAGGTAAAAGTAACATGACATGAATTTAACTGAATACAAGACAACACCATGATGACGGGAATCATAAGGTTAGCACAAGATATGATAAGGTAAGATAAACTGGATGCACTTCTATACTTTCTCTGCTTCGCTACTACCTTGTTATTCTAATTTCTATATCCCTGCACCACCTAACTAGTAAGAAAAGATACATGATTCCAATCCCCGCAATTGTGGTTGTTTTCAGGTGTACATCTATTATTTATTACCAAGGTTTAACCTAGGGTTTTCTGTCGAGCGCATTCTAGATCCAACTAGGGTTTTCGCTACCCAGGGCTACTAGAGTTTATGTTACCTATTGAACGTTTCTCGGATTTTAGGGTTTACGCAACCTAGGTCCAACTAGAGATTATGCTACCCACCGAACGATGCCCCCTAGTCTAGGACACACTACCTAGAGCGGTATATGTTTCTAGACTTTTCTCGCGTATGTGTCGCGTATCGTTATCGCTGTCTAGACGCACATGTCCTCCGTATGTGCGACCCAAGTCTCGTGGAAGGGAAAATCAAGAAACAAGGAACTCGGTCGGAAGCTTTCAGATATCTACCGATGCAGATGCTAAGGTCTGTTTTTCCAGTGGCTACGGTCCCACTTGACCCCTCTCTCAACTAATGAAAGGCACACCTTGAAAAATGAGAACTATACACAGGCCCTTTATGCCCCACTAACCTATGGCCATCCGCACCCATAACTCGATATCAAGTATATGGTCTTTTGGGGTTCTCCGCCTTTCCGCTGTACGTATCTCGACTGACTCAAGATGTTTGGTAGACGACGAGTTGCTATCACAGAGCTACTAGTCTCGCTGAATCACGCTGGTCCATTCTAGTCTTTAGGTTTCCTTATATTGCAACCAAGGCATACCCTTGGTTCTTCTAACGTAGACCTTAACCTCTGTGAGCCCAGGCGGATCATCTGCAGCCTCACAGAGGGATACCAAGAGTACCCTCACGTCCCCTCGAAGCCGCGTGCTTCGTAACCCAGTTTGTTGGAGCCTTCTTTAAGATCAGATGGACGTTCGCTCCTTCTCGTGTTCTACTAAGGTTTACTACTTAGTTTTCTGAACCGTCGTTTTCTTAACTAAGGTTTACTACTTAGTCCTCTTAACTAAGGTTTACTACTTAGTTCTCTTTCCCATCAAGTTGGATTGGTTAAGTGTCATTAGTCAATTCAAGTTAACTTAACCCATTCATTTGTCATGTTAAACTGGTTAAGTGTTATCAGTAGTTCATGTTGACTTAACCCTACCACAAATCAAGTTATATTGGTTAAGTATTTCTTATTACTTAACCCCACCCCTTCATCTTGTATTGGTTAAGTGTTCCCTTAGTTAACTTAACCCTAACATCTGTTTAATTCACATATTCTAATGGTTAAGTATTGTCCCTTCGTGTTTTAACTTAACCTTGTTCATTTGTCACACTATGATGGCTAAGTGTTCTAAGTTTACTTAACTCCACCTTCTAGTCTAGTTAACAAGTTAAATTGGCTAAGTGTATTTTACTTTACCCCACCTTCTAGTCTAGTTAACATGTTATAATGGTTAAACCTTTTCTTAACCTCACCCACTTGTCTAATCAACATGTTATAACGGTTATTTAACCCCTACAAGTCTTGTCTTGTTAACATGTTAAGTTGGTTAAGTGTTCCTATGGACTTAACCCCCATTCTAGCTTAACTGTTTCTTAGCTTTAAATTATTCATTTAAAGCACCAATCACTCACATTAGACAGATATTGTTGCGGTCACTGGATGTGCCGGTCGGTTCCGGGCAGATTTACACCGCAATTCAGTCTAACCTCGGGTCCTTTTTAGGCTCAATGCTCTAAACACCCACATTAGATAGGTATTGTTACGGTTGCTGGATTTGCCGGGCGGTTCCGGACAGTCTTATACTGTAACTCAATCTAACCTCGGGTTAGGCATATTCGTCTTTCCTAGATTTACATATTTATCCTTTTTGTCTATATGTAAATTGCTAACAACTCTTTTAAACAAATTTGGCCTATAACATATTCGTTTGTCATGCCCACTAACATACCTATATTCTAGTCCCAAATCTTGATTTACCTATCATTTAACCCAACTTGCAGTTTATGCCAAATTAGATCAGTTCATGTCAAAACTAGATTTAATATTCTAGTTTACAGTTTATATCCAAACTTGGCTTACAGCCAATTACATACTTTGGGGCCAATTAACAATTTACCATTTTACGCCCAAGTCTAATATGCATGTAATATTTACTATTATAGCCAATTCAGATTATGCTAACATATTTGTTATGCCAAATTATCCTAATTAAGCTACGCCCAAATTCCCCCGCCGTAGTCGTACGTATAACATGATTTCACAAGTTTCTAGGTACTCATGACATGAAACTAACAAAAGGAATAGGGGATAAGCACGAGAATTTAATAAGAGGATAGGCATGAAAAAGCGAACAAAAATACAAAGATAATGGATCTAATGGGTTTGGTGTACATAATAGCGAACAAGAATAAACTAAGCAAATTACCCCCTAAGTATGAGATCCGACATAATCAAGGGAGACATAGGTGATTTGATCCAACATAATGTCAGTTCGGTATACAATCATGATTTGTAACTATAATGTTATGGGCGTAAGCCACTAACCATAATAGTCATAGGCAATTAACCACAATAGTCCTAGGCAATTAACTACAAAATAGTCCTAGGGAATTAACCACAAAATACTCCTAGGAAATTAACCACAAAATAGTCCTAGTCATGGTCTCATAGTTATGAATCATAGTCATAGGCAATAGTCTTATGTTCATAGTCATAAGCATAGTCTTATGTTCATAGTCATAGGCAATAGTCTTATGTTCATAGTCATAGGCATAGGTGTAGTCTTATGTTCATAGTCATAGGCAATAGTTTCATAGGCCACGATTTCATAGTCATAGTCTTAGGCAAAAAGTCCCATAATCATAGTCATTGACAATTAACCACAATAAGTTCTAGGCCATAATCGAGAATCAGATCCAAAGGCATACACAAGCATTGATTCAAACGAAAGGATTAGGCATATTCTCATATCCATTTAATTACATGTCACAAATAGATCTAGGCATTCAAATCTAAAAATAACTGACTTACATTGATCGGTTCTAGAAAAGGATAATAAGATATCATTGAGGTGATTTGCTATGATTCGCGCGACGTTGCTTGAAGCCGTTGAATTAGCCTTTGCTTCCCTTCTTGAAGCTTTAACTTTATTTGAATCTCCAATTTGCGAATCTCGCGTTGCTTGAAGAAGAAGGTAGAGGGACTCTCTTAATTTGATTAATCTTGTTTTAATTGAGTCATGAAGTCTTTGGAGAAGAAGAAGTTATCTTGTTCATTAAGAATTTGTGCAGCATAAGGATAGAGAAGAATGGTGTGAGGAGTAGTGGGGATTAGGGGAGGTTTATATAGGTTTAGGATTACGAATCTAGTCAGAAAACACATCTAAATACATCACAATGCATCCGGTTCAAAAACTGGAATTCGGCAACAGGCCGACCCCTAGGTCGACACTATGGTCGACCAGGTCCCTGGGAGGTCGACCCCCAGGTCGACCTGGTCCTGGGCGGGAAATTTCCCGCCCAGCCTGTTCTCGGTTTTGAATTCGAATTTGAATTCGAATTTCGAGCTGTTTTTCTGTTTTGAAAATCCTTGAAACTTCGGAGGGTCATATCTCCCTCATACGGACTCCGTTTCTCGAAAACTCGGACTCCTTTCCAAGCAAAATTTCGAGATGAACGCAATGGCGCAACCCGTTTCCCTTGATTCTTATTTTAAAATTTATTTATACTTTAACTGGCAAAACTTAATGTTATAGAATTACGGGGTGTTACAAGGCGTATGATGTGCTATTATATCACTTGATTATAAGATACGCGGGTTATTCGGAAAGGCCGGGTTTATACCCATTCTGAATAACTGGTTCGATGATAAGTCGAAGAGATTGTAGACGGTGCAAGACCGACGATCTTCACATCAAATGGATGGGTTCTACTGATGTTCATGATTGGAGTAGCTACCTTAAATGGGCTAAAGTGGTAGCCGTCCGGACGTACTTGTTGATTATATGGATATGCGAGGGCCTCTCTCCTGTATTGGACATACGGGAGAGGAATAAGGTGCCTGACATTGTATTCCTTTATACTGTATTCGTTGATCTTTGCTAAATATATATCTGTTTGGTAGCGGAGAATTTATTCTCTTGCTTAACACCCTTCTCTGAGACGTATGAGCTCAAAGGTTATATATCGGCAGAAATCAGTGGTACGGTATGGATTGATAGTGTGGCATGCTAAGATGAAGTGATCCAAACTTTTGTTGAAAAGCAAAGTTTGGTGGATGATGATCAAAGCGCAGCTTTAATATAGCACGGCTTTGTGTAGCGTTAATTCGCTAGCCTCACACACCGGTATGGTGGTAAACTGATGGTTAGATCAGCATGCTTTTTTAGAGGATGGGCACTTTAGTGGTGTCATGGATTCAGTCGACCGATGTGAGGGATAGGGCACACCCCCCGATTCCCATATTGGAGAGGGTATACGGCATTTTCGCATGCCTGCGACGTAAGCCGTTGAGATACTTGGTTTCCAGGATAGTGCGGATGTGCATTACGGCGTTTTCGCATGTCTGCGACGTAAGATGTTGGGAATTGTACTACACGATCGATCTTTCGAATTAGTAACCACCAGTATGGAAATCCAATTTCCAAATACGACATTTTTCAGTTTTGATTGTATACTATATATGGCGACATAGTGGTATGGGACATTCAGGCCGCCTATGACTGATACATTTATATTTGAAGTTGTTTTCTTCAATTATAGTAATAATAAAAGATTAAATTTCACGTATCAAGCATTATTTGGCTATTATAAGGTAAAATCCTATCCTCCGGCTTGCGTTGCATTGTGTGATGGGACCTGGCCCTTATAATAGCTTCATTGTTCTTTATTTAGCATTGCGCTGTTTGTTCTGTGCACTGGTATTCTTGGGAGGAAACCCATTCCGTGTTATACGGCGTGGTCCCTTGAATTATCTAACTTTAAAATCAAACTAATAACTATTTTAGTTCTCACACCAGTCACATGACTGACCTGGAGTTTATTGTTTTAACCTAAACTCTGAGTGCCCTTATTTTCCACAACGGGCAGCTAGTAGTTTCGGTTTTGCAGATTTATATTCACTGAATCCTGGTTTACAGCTGAAGCGATATTCGAAAAGCTCTGTATCCGTGTATCTGTTTTTAGTTGTGCTTTATATTGTTTTTCCACTGCTATGTATTTAAATGTAATTTAAAACTCTGACATTTCTGATGTATAATATTCATTCATGCTCTGTAATATTCGTGCATCCTGATGGAATTGTTGTAATAAGCAATGAAATGTTCTTCTGTTTGTATTCTGATTTTCTTGTTCTCGAAGCAATCCGGGCTTTCCTTTATGGGGAAGTTTGGGTCACCACATTTGGTATCAAAGCTTTGGTTTATAGAGCTCAAGACCAAGGCACATTAGAACTGAACGAAAGAATTAATCAGAGATTGGATTAGTAATATCCAATGAGAATGATTCGTTAGAGATAGGATCAGTAGCATCCTAGGACGAGCGTGAAAAGTGTTATTTTTTTTAAAATAAAGATGAAAATAAATTTTGTTTTGAAATTTATATCAAATTATATATATTTGAAACGTTAATCAACAAATGATTACTGGTTATGTTGTTTGATTATTAGTTGAACTAATAAAATTATTGGAATAATAAATCCAGTGTGAGAATGAAAAGTTGAATTGAACCAAATTAAAACCCATCAGAGAACATGAAGGTAAATTTATCTTGATTGAATCGAATATTGAACTGAATTGAAATTTTGATTGAGATTGCATGCATATACATGTCTATACATTGAACAGGTCATAGCAAGGGGGCTAGAGAAGAGGAATAAAATTGTATGCCCGACAAATAGGTACATGTTTACTAATTTATTGGGTTTGGATGATTTTATGAGCCGATTGGCTTTTTCTTTTTGAGATGAGAGGGCCTATGTGACGGTTTGGGGATTTTCCCGATGCTCCCGTACAAAGGAGGTTATGACAAATTTTTTTCGAAAATTTAGGGTGTTTGCCAAATTTTTGAAAAATTAGAAATTCTTAGAAACTTAAAAGTTGAAGAATGAAAGCCAGAATGAAAGTTGAGTCGGTTAGTTAAACAACTTCCAGCTTCGTTCCTTTTCGAGGACGAAAAGATTATAAGTGGGGGAGATTGTAACAACCCGGAAAATCAGAACCAATTTAAAATTTTTATTTTGGCAATTTTAATGAATTTAGAATATTTAAAATGAATTATTTTAAATAATAACGACGGAAAGTTTATTTTCGACGAAGTTAAAACAAATAAATTTATTTTAATTATAAGTTGAGTCTGAAATGGCGCGGTAGTTTGAAAATTTCGATTTCGAATTTCAAATGAATGTGCAGGATTCAAAATAAATCAGATTTCAGCAAATAAGAAAAATATGAATCTGTTTAATCATATCTTTCTAATGGATGTAAGAAACTGATATTTCGTTTTATAAGTTGAGAGTTACGTCCAGTTTAAAATTCAGAAAAGTCGCTGTAGAATTTATATATATTTCAATATATAAATGGACCTTAAAAATAGCCATTTTGCAAACGACCTCCGTTTTCGACGAAACCACTTTTGTTGGATCTGGGATGTCAAATTATTGCTATATTCCAATTTTCATAATTTTTGAAATCAATATGTGAGCGTGGCACAAGAAAACGTGTTTTGACAGTTTTAGTCAATTTGGATCGACCAGAAAATGGCCATTTTTCAAACGGTCTTCAAATTTGACGAAATTAGTTTTTTTAGGACCGTATCGTCAATACGAAACTAGAAATATTTTTTATGGAATTTTTGGGATCAGTATGTGGCCCCGGCAAATTAAAATGTGCATTCAAATCAAAAATTGAATGTTTTATATGTTAATTTGAAGAATAACTGATCGTAACAGCCGAATTGGGTTACGATACATATTTCATTGTGTTCGGAATGGGGGTAATTAGCTAGGCGCGATAGTCGTTGGGTTTGATTTGGAGTTCGTAGGATTGAACAACTGTTTTTAGAATTAAATAATATTAAAATTTATATAAGTAGAAAACCCGGCCAATCAAAATTCAAAAAGAAACCCTAACTTTTTCCGCCGTCATTCAAGGGTGACAAAGGGCCGATATTGTTCAAAATTAAAACCCCAATTCTAGCCCAAATCACTGCGAATTAGCCTAGGGTTCTTCAGAGAAAATCGAAGAGCTTGGAACAAGCTTTAAATACATATAAGTTTTGTCAATTATCATTGAGCATGCTTCGAGAATTCCATGCTCAAAGGCGACAGAATCGAGCTCGATTTCTGGGTGGATAGGAGCATCGGACGACGGGCTGTTGGGGGAGGAGGTGCGTGGCGGTCAGGGCTTCAACGAGGTGTCCTATGATTTGCGTTCGGTGGCCTTAGGTGCGCGCTGGGAGGAGAGAGGAGGTGCGTGGTTTTGGGTTCCATGATGAAGAAAGGTTACGTCTTATACAGTAGAAGGAGGAAGGGGTAAGGGAGATTAAGGATTTAATTAAAATTTTAATTATGTTTTAATTATTTTAAAAGTAACCAATGCAAATAATGTCGTAACTTCTTCATACTACATCGAAATTCAGTGAAACGAAATGCGTTGGATTCGCAAAGAAAAATTCTACATTTCAGAAGAGACCAGAACAAGAACGGTGCAAATCAGAATTATGGGCAAATTCAAATTCCAATAGAACAGAAATTCAGAAAATAAAACCGATGGATTCAAAACCAATGTGAGAATTTCTCACCAAATTATTTCTTGTACAGTTATTTAATTTATAACTGCATAATGAACTACTCCCCTTTGTCCGCAGACCATGGACGACTTGTTTGTTTGATTGTATTGTGTGGTTGAAATTATTTGTGATGTGAAATGGACTGTGTAAAAATATTTGATTAATAAAAATATCATTTTTATTATATAACTGAACTGTAGTAAATATTCTTGTGTTGAATAAAATTTTTGAACAATAAAAATCACATTTTTATTGTATATATGAACTGTTAAAAATATTCATGTGTTGAATAAAATATTTATTTACAAACCGGACGGTTTGTTTATGTACACCAATTTATCTGATATTGATTGGGACGACAAATTTTACACATTGCCCAATTGCACAAATAATAAACAGTATTTGTTGTTTGAAAACCCCATACGGGTACTTAGATAATATTTGACATACACTGATCCCAATAATTAGTGGTATGTCAATCGATGGGTTGACAAACTGTATAAGCGTTATTTATTTATTTTAATGCTTATACAGTTGTAGAATGCACTTTGGATGTTGTATGAATTTTTAATGATTGTTTATTGTTATTATTGTATACATGTGATGTTGAAATCCATATAAATAAAATTATATGGTTATTGATGGAGTCTGATTCCAGTTCAGAATTAACGAATATTTTAAAATAATATTCAGAAAATATTGAAATGTGAAGCCGTGTTAAGTAGTTAAATGCCATTTTAACACGAACGGAATTTTCTGTCGATTTTATTTATTTTATAATGAATATCGAAAAGTGATTTCAAAATATGATATTTTGAAAATATTATCATTTTAATATTGAAATGATATGGAAAGTTAAATTTTGATTTAAATTTGAAAATGAAAATTGATTTGAATTAAAATCGATTTAAAATGAATTCAAAACAGATTGAAATGGAATTGAATTGAAATCGATTTAAAATGAATTCAAAACGGATTGAAATGGAGTTGAAATCGATTTAAAATGAATTCAAAACAGATTGAAATGTAATTGAATTGGAATCGATTTAAAATGAATTCAAAACGGATTGAAATGGAATTGAAATTGAACTAAAATCGATTTGAATTGAATTTAAAACGATTTATAAAATTCGTTTTAAATGGAAATTGATGAAATATATAACATATATATATATATTATATATATTATAATGGCCGGAATAGAACGTGCCGCGCAGCGACCGTTCGCGATTTTTGACCATTAACTTCAAATGGACGTTACGGGAGATCCTACCGTCGGATTCTTCTAAAACCAGAACCGTTGGGTTCGTATCGAAAAGAAATTTCCGATGAATACAAGATATTTGAAATCTAACGGTTAGATTTGGAGATATGTCTAAATCAATTTCAGAAAAGGTCGCTATGGATGCAGTTCAGTGGCCGTTATTGGAAACCGACTGTACGGACGATAATAAAATTATTAAAAATATGGAAAAATTATGTAAAATCATAATAAATGACTTGGAAAGATTTTGGATGAAAAATTCCAGTTTTGAAAAGATAAAATATATTTTTATCGAAGTGAACAAGTTATTAACTAGAATAATAATTTATTTATTTTTAAAAAAAGGGGTTTTAAATTAACCAGAATTTTCCAAATAATAAATTGGAAATGGATTCGGAATGGATATAATCATTGGAATATTTTGATATTGGATCCCATGATTATAAAGATATTGTTGAGGAATTTGGAAGATATATATATATATATATATATATATATATATATATATATATATATATATATATATATCGTTATTCCAATACGATATCCGTTGGTTTTACAATTTGATATTGAATATAAGCTGATATATTTTCTATTCAGAGCCTTGTATTTGATATCAAATTGGATTTTGGGTCTGTCGTGCACGGTGTCTTCATTAACGCTGTTCTTAAACCCCGGGTGAAAAGAATAAATCTTTTAATTAAGATTTAAAGCAGAAGTTTACCAATTAATTAATATTTAATTGGAATTGAATTGAAATTTATTTTTGGGTTTGTTGTGAATGGTGTTTCAAGTAACACTTGTTTTTTAACCTGACTAACAATGGAAATGGGATTTTGGGTTTGTCGTGAATGGTATCTTTAAAAATACTGTTCTCAAAACCCAATGGAGTTAAGAGAATTAGAAACTAACTGGAGATTAGTTAAGTTGAATGGTTTCCTGTGTATTGATCTGATGTTGGTTTCGGCCTTCGGGATTAATACTTAGGGAATTGTTCTCTTACTAATTTACGGTTAGAGACTGAATGGAATAGGATTTTGGGTTTATCGTGAACCGTATTTTAAATGACATTGGTTCTTTAACCCAGATAAAGATAAGATTAATTTCTTAGCTTTGATAAAATTAATGGGAATGAGGTGTACGATGTGTTGTTATAACACTTGATTATAAGATACGTGGGTTATTCGGAATGGCCGGGTTTATACCCATTCTGAATAACTGGTTCGACGATAAGTCAAAGAGATTAAAGACGGTGCAAGACCGACGATCTTCACATCGAATGGATGAGTGCCACTGATGTTCTTGATTGGAGTAACTACCTTGAATGGGCTAAAGTGGTAGCCGTCCGGACGTACTTGTTGATTGTACGGATATGCGAGGGCCTCTCTCCTGTATTGGACATATGGGAGAGGAATAAGGTGCCTCCGGTTTCGTTCAGACCTAGAACGGACTTGTAAATGGATGGTGTGTCTGACATTGTTTTCCTTTATACTGTATTCATTGATCTCTGCTAAATATATATCTGTTTGGTGGCGGGGAATTTATTCTCTTGCTTAACACCCTTCTCTTAGACGTACGAGCTCAGAGGTTATATATCGGCAGAAATCAGTGGTACGGTATGGATTGATAGTGTGGCATGCTGAGATGCAGTGATCCAAACTTTTGTTGAAAAGCAAAGTTTGGTTGATGATGATCAAAGTGCAGCTTTAATATAGCACAACTTTGTGTAATGTTAATTTGCGGGTCTCACACACCGGTATGGTGGAAAACTGATGGTTAGATCCATATGCTTTTTTAGAGGATGGGCACCTTCGTGATGTCGTGGATTCGGTCAAACGAGGTGAGGGATAGGGCACATCTCCCGATTCCCATATTGGATAGGGTATACGGCGTTTTCGCATGCCTGCGACGTAAGCCGTTAAGATACTTGGTTTCCAGGATAGTGCGGATGTGCATTACGGCGTTTTCGCATGCCTGCGACGTAAGCCGTTGGGAATTGTACTACACGATCGATCTTTAGAATCAGTAACCACCAGTATGGAAATCCAATTTCCAAATATGACATTTTTCGTTTTTGATTGTATACTATATATGGCGACATAGTGGTATGGGACATTCATGCTGCCTATGATTGATACATTTATATTTGAAGTTGTTTTATTCACTTATAGTAATAATAAAAGATTAAATTTCGTGTATCAAGCATTATTTGGCTATTATAAGGTTAAACCCTATCCTCCGGCTTGCGTTACATTGTGTGATGGGACCTGGGTCTTATAATAGCTTCATTGTTCTTTATTTAGCATTGCACTGTTTGTTTTATGCACAGGTTGTAATAACCCGAAATTCTGAACCAGTTCAAAATTTTTATTTTGGTAATTTCAATGAATTTTGAATATTTAAAATTGTAACGACCCGGGGAAAAAGAACGACAATCGGGTTCTCGACAACAATACATAAACCCGTATCACTTGCCAAAAACCCAAGTATCGAACCCCCAGATTGTCATGAGAAAGAATTTAGAGGGTGAGGATAGAAAGAAAGAAGTATTAGAATAGAAGAAAGAAGAAGAACACCACATCAGAATCTCACAGCGGAACAGATAAAAATATAATATCAAATATCTTTATACAAAGAACTGTATAAAACATACCAATCATCAGAGTACAACATACATCTGTCACAGCGGAATAATAACTTTGAATAACTAGCGGTGAAGACGCCTGCTTCGAGCTCCTGAAACTCCAAGCAGAACCTAACCTGGAACATACTCGGTCTGACCCGAGCACATTTGATTTAAAACAAAATACACCGGGTCAGTCTGGAATACTTTCAGTGATAAATTCACATAACACACACTTGTTTAACCGGGGAAAATCCTTTCGAAGTCAAAGGATAATAGTAAGACCAGTCCACACATAAACACGAACGGTTTTTACCTTACTATAACCCAAAACAGTTTTGAAATCATAGCTTGCTCTGATATTATCCTAATGTCTAAATACAAGTAAATAATAATCTAGAGGAACGCTTGCATCTCACGCTCCCCATAGATAGTAAAAAATCGAAAACCGCGGGCGCTTATTTTATATTGGATTCCAACTTGACAAGGTATGGGTCCACCTTCCGCACGTGTATCTCTAGAGGCGAATACACTGGGTTCAACAAGAACGTCTTGCAACCTGGCCCTCACATGACCGACCACTCATTTCGCTTGAGTGTATCGAATGTATATCACCGACGGTTGGGATCAGCAACCGCCACCCGAATAGGGTCAGCATCGAATAGATAAAGAAGCAATATGAATTTCTCTAGATAGGTGGTCATACATCCTAATGGGAGCGACCCACATAGCCATGCTGCCTGCCCGATTTTTGTCATTTCCCGGTTGATGAGGCTTGAGGCTAGAACTTTACCTTTTAATCATCTGGTCATCATACACTTTGGATGCCACATTATCAGATCCGCCAGACCACACTTGATTGACGTCCACAAACATACTCTAGCTATCTGGCTAGAGAATAACCATTTCTCCGCCATCAACCATGGTACGTTTGGAGAAATCAACACGTGTAATTCCTTTTGGAAATATGCTGTCAGACATCCGTCCATACAAGTCATCCAGGAACAGGATGAACCGAAGGTACTCTCCTACTGCATCCAAAGGATCAGTAGCGAGAAGTCCTTACAACCCGTAGATTCCAACCACGACTGAATCACTTCAGAATAACTCTGGTTGCAACACAGAGAATATTCGTCAAGCAATCCCTCTGCTTAGGAAGATCCACGGTCTTCACTTGCTTCGTCTTCAGCGACATCTTCACGTATTGTTGGTCGGAATGGTATTCGAATATAATTCGATCCCGGAATTTCCATACCAACAAGCGTATCGGTCTGGTTTTGATAGTCGGTGTTTTAACTATCAAATATCAAATGTGTGAATACAGTCAGTTTGCTGACTCAGTACTAGACTCACTCGACCTCTTTAAAATAGATTTAACCAAATTCCCTTTTTACTAACTCTGACTGATTTACTTTGATTGACTAACTTTAACTTGATTAATTCGACTTATCTAACTTGACAGGACTAACTTGATTTGATTATTCTTATCGATTTACTAATACTCTACTTAACTCCATTCGCTCGACTCTAGATCGCAGCGATCACAATGGTTACGGCTGATTCCCTCAGGAAACATCCGACCGCCGTAGGCTATCTGCAGCCCTGCGAATTACGCTAGCAGTCATACGCAATGGAAACTTTCCTTGATTAACTGAGTTTGACTAACTCTGATTTCATTCGACCAATTCTAATCGAATAACAAATGTTTACTATGATTTGAAAACACATTCTTATCCCTTTTGAAACTAATATCGTAATATTATTAGATTTCCAAAACCTCGCATCAGAATTTGATATTCGTCGTATAGGATAAAACCAATATCAACATTACACTTATTCCCAACTAATACTATTCCTTGATAATAGGAAAACAAACCAAGTTGGGGTATTTTAGTTACCTCTCAGACCTTAGTCGACAACCTTCTTACCTTAGAATAATATCAGCTTGAAACTTAACCACTTCTCAACTCTTATTTACTATCTGGGTTTCAAATTTGGTTTTAAAACTGCTTCTTACATTTGAAACCCCGCTCAAGACTTTCTCTACTTAATTTCTTAATTAAGTAAATATTCACCAAACACACTTTTACCATTCTCTCACTCATGGCCTTTTGATTCATAATATAAATCCTTGGTCAAATATTTTGGTTCCATCTAATTAGACATTTCTAAAATAAACCTTTATCGCCTCTTTGGCTGAACTCCATCGTCAGTTGATCACTTGTTCATCGAATTCTCATTTATCAAACCTTGTTGAAACTTGGATTTACAAATCCTTTTAATAAAATTCTTACTTGACCTTAAATTGAATTCACTACTTTAAATCATTTTAATTTAAAGAATAATTTGTTTTAACATCTACTATATTAAAATATAGTTAACTTTAATCTTAATCCAAAAAATAGCATTATTACCATTTTTACACTCTACTTAATAATAATCCGGGTTATTAACAATAACCAATTTAATTATCTTTTTAGATTACAGTTAATCAAAGATTAACTAATATCCAACACCTTTCGTTAAACTTTAACGAATATTTAAACCAACATTTATTTCCTTTGTCCATTCTACTCGAAACGGTGGATTTACCAACCATACTCATCAGTTAATTATTAACTGAATTCCAATTGTCATTTCCCCTTCCTTAAATTAATTAATTAATTTAATTAATTAAAGTCACCTTTTAATTGTTGAAACAATTATTTCCCTTTTTAACAACCCATGGAATATCTTGATTTCTGCTTCTCAACTGATCAAAACCATTTAACTAAATTCTCTTAATAACTCGATTTAACTTATTAAATTTAAACTCCTGATTTAAATACTCGTATAAAATAATTGAATAACTTAAAATTTAGTTATAAATAAATTATAACTTTGAAACCCCGTCAATTTCCCTGATGGTAGAACAATGTCAAAACCCTATGACTAGACCATTACTGCCCATTTACTCAGTCAACACAAACAGTTGATCTTAACCACAACAACGATAGTTGTATATTCAACTGTCAACATTTGAAACAGTTTGGTGTCAGTCGATGTGAACAATCCATATATATGTACAACAAACAAAAATACAGTTTATTTGAGGAATCCGGTCGGATCCCTCCAACCTGTCCTTCTCTGCATCACAGATGTCAGTTGATAACAATATACGAGTTAAACAAATAATCAACTGCGATCAATCAGAAGATAACAACCAATTTGCATCCATCGCATCCAATCAGCCAATTTAAACTGTAAACTGCCAAAATATATTTATCTGTGAATGTACCACATCACAGTATTCCAGAAGGTGTGAGAATTAACTCACCAGAGTTTGTTTTGATCGATGGTTGGCGCGTTTGTCGCTTTCAATTTGGGACGACCATCCAAAATTAGCTGAAATTTCAACGGTGTCGGATTGACTCCTAGTCAGTGCCATCGGATAGGTCTCGTCCCTGCGATCCCAACGGATCTTGTTTCGTTAAATTCCGTTAACGTGTGCAAAAGTTATGTGCGTTCAAAGTTTGATTAACTATACGATAATTAATTAAATTATTAATTAAAATAAATAAATCACCTAGTCAACTCGTATGCCACATCAGCACTTCGTTTAGTCTTCACGCGTTTTCTCAAATTGGGGAAAAAAAATCCCGTCATCCTCCTTCTCGTTTGAAGCTTCAACACCATCAAGGTGTCCCCGCAGCCACCACCGTTGACGATGGCACCACCTGACATCACCGCAGCAACCTGGCCTCCGACCCCCTCCATCGTCGGCCGCCACGACCCCTATAACATCGCCAGCTCGCCAGAAAAACCCCTCGATGAAGTTACGTTCTCGGCCAAAATCACGCCGCCACAGGCGATGACAGCCCGCCGGACCACCACCAGTCCTCGCGCCTTGCCTCCCCCCTTCGACTGAACCTAGACCGCGACGCCACCCATGGCTATCGACGTCGGAAAGTGGTTATTTCCGTTCAGTGCTAAAAAAAAAACTGCACCCAAAAGTTCACCCACGCTCATCTCGTCCTCCCCGCCACCACAGGCGACTAGACCACCTGAGACCACCACCATTTGGAACCCTGATCTCCCCTCTACCAAAGCCCTAAGCCCTCGTCCCACCAAATCGACCACAAGTCTCCAATTTTTTGACAAAAACGAAAATGATTTTCGTCAGTTTTAAGCCGATTCCGGCCACCTCCGACCACGATAGGTCCCCATCTTTTTATAGCAGCTAGGCATCATCCCGATCTACAGCTTTGCTTCAGGTCGCCCTCACGAATTCTTCACGGATTTGAAGATATAAACGATTTTATGTTGGAGGGCTTTTTCGCAAAATTACATGGTTGAGGAAGATGGTGGCTGGACATTTGTGATGGAAGGGGTTTATATAATGTAGAAATAATATAATTTATGTTGACGTGACGCGTGATGCTGACTAACGATTTTTATTTTGTACCTATCGCTATTTCTGAACGTTGTTATTTGCTGCTGCGCTCACATACGAACCCCGTTCGAGACGCGACTGGACGGCATAGTATAATTTGACGATACGGTCCTAACGAAACTTGTTTCGTCGAATTCCGAGTCCGTTTGCTCAAATGGCCCTCGTTCACGTCCAAATGGACGTTTTATTTTGCATTTTATTTTGCCATGCTCACAAAATAACCCCGATTGACGCGCCGTCTGAAAATATGGCAATAATTTACTGTTACGGTCCCAACAAAATTTGTTTCGTCGAAAACAGAGGTCGTTTGAAAAATGTCCCTTTTGAACTGGCCAATTTTGAATAAAATACCCCAATTTTAAAGTACTTCAATATAATATTATTAAAATATTGAAATTGGCCATACCCGACCAGAATTTGATGTATTACCAAGGAAAAATAACCCGGGTTGAATTCCAAGTCGAATCGATATATAAAATATTTAAAAACCGTTATTTTATATATATGCAGCGCTATATATATAAAGTAATTCCTGGCGCTGTTTTTCTGAGAATTTGATTTGGCCATAAAACAAAATCTACACGACGGAAACTGGATTTTTCTCTTCCATTGGAAAGATATCGTCAAACCGGTCCCGACGTTTCTTGTTTCGAGGAAATCCGACTTATTTTGAACCCGGTACGATCCCTTGAAGTTCAAAACGCCAAAACGCGAACTGCCGCGCCGCTGCAGCTCGTTATTTAATTCAATTATAACCATATATATTTCGTTGTCATTTTATACGCGATATCGTCGATATATTTCAAATACATACCATATTTGACCATTTTAAATTGCCCGGTCATCCTGTATTGCCGACACAACATTTTCTGGCCGGTCTGGAATTAAATTATTATTTTATTATTTATTTAAATAATATATTCCAAATATAATCGTTAAATTCGATTATTAAATTCAAAACCACTATTTTAAATAATAAAAATATTTAAAATAATCTAAATAAATAGTCAGAAAATACGGGTCGTTACAAAAATGGATTATTTTAAATAATAGCGACGAAAAATGTATTTTGAATTGAATTGAACGTATATATTTATATACGTCGTCGTTAGAATATAAAATTTTATTTTAAATTATAAAAGGAATTGAAAATGGCGCGGTAGTTCGATAATTCGATTTCAAACTTCAATTGAATGTGTCGGGTGCAAAACAAACCGGATTTTAGTGAAACCAAAAATATTTGAATCTAATTGAGAATATCTTTCCAACGAATCCGGGGAATCAAAATTTCATAGCGGGAATCAAAAGATATGTCCAAATGAAATTTCAGAATAGTCGCTATGGAATTTCGGCCCTTAGAAATAGCCATTTTGCAAACGACCTCGGATTTCAACGAAACCACTTTTGTTGGATCCGTGATGTCAAGTTATTGCTAGATTCCAATTTTCATAATTTTTCGAATCAATATGTGAGCGTGGCGAAGGAAAACGCGTTTGACCAGTTTCAGTTGATTTTAATTGACTGGAAAATGGCCATTTTTCAAACGGTCTCAGAATTCGATGAAACTAGTTTTGTTAGGACTGTATCGTCAATACGAAGCTAGAAAATATTTTTCTGGAATTTTTCGAGTTAGTATGTGACCCCAGTAAATTGAAAGGCGTGTTCAAATTCAATATATAGAGTTATATGTGGATTTTAACGAAAACTGATCGAAACGGCCGAATTGGCTTACATGACATATCCCATTGTGTTCAGAATGGGGGAAATTAGCTAGAGGCGACAGTCGTTGGGCCTCGTTTGGGGGTTCGAAATAAAAGTCAACCTTTTTGAAATCAAATAGAAAATAAATAAATATTATATATATATATATATTTCTCACTTAAGCCGCTCCTCCCTTGCTCCTTAACCAGTCAAGCCCCCCCGTTCATTTCATTACGGATCTAAAAAAAAAAAAAACCGCGAGACCTATCCTCCGTTGCCCATCATCCTGGGCCGCCACCGCAGCCTTCCATCACCCCTCCGTCGATCCGCAACCTCCCTACCCTCCGGCCTCCACTCCCCTTTCTTCCTACTCCACCGACGAACACCAGACGAGACCGCCAATTCCTGCCACGCCCAAGCCTGCCGTCGACCTCCACTGGCAAGCCGCCACAACCCCTTCGCCTCCTGAGCCCGTCAGCGCCCTCCCCCACTCCGAAAACAACTGTAAGTTTTTAATTATATTTTATTTAGTTATTTATTTTAATTTATTCAGTGTAATTAATTTAAATTTAAAAATAAAGGTCAGTTTTTATATGAAGTAGCATGAGAAAATTTGGACCTTTATTGTATGAGTATAGAAATGAAAGTATGGTTTTTTATGTGTTAACATCTGAAATAAAAATGCGGGTCTTTATATGAAAAATCTTATGGTAAAGATTTGATTTCTAGAAATGTAAAGATTAAATTTTTTATATGATGAAAGGATTGATTTTGTCGCTTGAAGGTTTTGATTTTGATTCACAAAAAGGAATGATTTTTCATCACTAAAAGAAAAGATTTTTATAGTCGAAAAGAAAAGATTTTTACTTTAGAAACGAATTAATTTTTGAAATAGAAAACATACGATTTTTATCGATGTAAAAATAGAATTTTTATATATTGAATAGCGAAGTAAAAATTCGATTTTTATATATTGAATAGCGGTGTAAAAATATATTTTTTATATAAAAGAGAAGTATAAAAATAGGATTTTTATACTAGTGGCATATCAATAGTACTATTTTTATATAAAGTAGAAGTATTGAAAATATAATCTTTATATTTGAAAAGGCGAAATCTTTATATTTGAAAAGGCGAAATCTTTATATGAAGAATAGCGTGATAAAAATATAATCTCTATTATATGAACACCGATGTAAAAATAGAATTTTTATCTATATAGCAGTAGTATAAAAATATGATTTTTATATACATAGCAACAATATAAAAATGTGATTTTTATATATGTAGTGGCTACGGGCAACGAAAGTGACAAAAGGCGAGAACAGCGATGACTCCTACATTTGAAGTGTTATGGAGTTGGGATAGCTTTGGTGAGAACTTCTCACTTTAAATTTCCTTTTATAGTTAAAATATACTCTAGGATGCAAACGGTGTTTAGTAGCACCCGATACCCGTCGTCCATAGACCATGGATGGATTATATGCTTGTCTGTTTTGTTTGATTTTGATGTGTAGTTGATTGTGTGATGTGAAAAGAAATAAAATATTTATATAGAAAATAAATATTGTATAGTTAAAAATAGAATTTTTAACGTGTATATGAAATGAAATAAATATTTATAAACAAATCGGACGATTTGTTTATATACACACATTTGACTGATATTGATTGGGACGATAAATTTTACACATCACCCAACTGCACAAATAAAATATGTGTTTGATTGTTTGAAAACCCCACACGGGTATTGGGATGATATATAACATACATGTAACAACCCGTATTTTCAATAATCTATTATAACGTAAATCGAGGCAGAATTAAATTCTAAAATCTGAATCAAGTGAAACGGGCTAGGCCATTGCGTTCGTCTCGGAAATATACGCGAAATAGAGTCCGAGTTTTTGAAAATCGGAGTCCGTATGACCCGATTAAGGCCCAACGAAGTTTTCTGAAAATTTCAAAGTAAAAACAGATTTCAAATTCAAATCTGAATTTGCAAATTGGGGTTATTGGGCCAGGCGGGAAAATTCCCGCCAGAACACCCAAGTCGACAGCCCTATCGACTTGGGAGTCGACTTGGTCGGACCAAGTCGACAGCCCTGTCGACTTGGCTGTCGACTTGGCTTAGCCGGGCTGTTTAGCCTGGTGCACCATTTAGAGATTGTGTTGAGCTTGGGGGCCAGATTCGGTTTTGAGGGCTGAGATTGGAACTAGGGTTTAATCCTATGGCCTAAAACACTAGCCTAATCTATAAATAAGACCCTAACCTACCCTAAATCATAATTATTCATTCTAGCAACTAAACTATGGCAATATCAATCCTCTCATGGCCTCCACTCTCTTCATAAAATCCTAAATAAATTTCTATGAGATTTTCCATGCATACAAGTGTTTTTAGACTTGTATGATCATCATTAGCTTGCATTCAAGTCAAGTTTCTATATTAGCATCATAAAGAAAGAGTTTTGATCATTTTGACTCAAGGGTTTTGCTTGCATTTTGGGTTTTTTGGTTGCATAAGGGCTTTCTTATATTTGCTATACTCATTTGAGTCCGCATAAGCATTGTAAGCCCTATTCTACTTTCATACTTAAACTCTAAAGTTAAATGTATGATATGCAAGTTTGCCATGGTATGCAAGTTTACTATGATGTGTTATGCAAGTTTACTATGATGTGATATGCAAGTTCATCAAGTTATGTTATGCAAGTTTGATATGCAAGTTGCCCTATGATATGCAAGTTATGTTATGCAAGTTTGGGTTGATCATTTGGCTCATGTTATCATGTTATGCAAGCTTATCTTGAGTATGTGAACATAAAGCTTCAAGCTTTATGCTAAAGGTTGCATTTTGGGCAACATGTAAGTTATCATATCCCTTATGATAACTTGCATGTGAGGCTAAATGCGAACTTATGGCCATTTTTACATGTCATTTATCACCATGTATCACCAATATGCTAAATTTGGTTTTATGCATGCTTTTGAGGCCTAATGCAAGTATATGAACATATGTACATTTCATATGCCACCATGTTGAACTTGTGGCTTCAACACTTTTATGTCATGATTATGCCAAGTTCCCTCTTTCTATCCTTTATGCCCTATGGCGATATGTAAGCGATGGGATTGCGTTTGGGGTGGGGTAAACTTAAAAGACATAAAAACACGAGCTTGGGAATTTACCTATTAAGTTAGGTCTACCCATTGGGAATTTACCTATTAAGTTAGGTCTACCCAATTGCTTGAAACTTGTAAGGTGTTTTGGAAACACGATGGACATGACACTTAGAAAATATAAGTGTGGCCAACTTGAGGTTGGGTTGAGTTTGTAGCGTAAACCTACCCGGAACCGACCGGCTTAACTAGTTGCTACAAACAATAGGACCCAATGTGAGAAGTTGGTCATGTGGCACCTTGGACCCGAGGTTAGACCAAGTTGTGGTGTAAAGCTACCCGGAACCGACCGGCTTAACTAGTAACCGCAACAAAGTCTAATGTGAGAGGTTAAGGCGCATTAATTAATTAATGCCTCATGATTAGGGTTAAGTCATGGTCCATTTAATACTTAACCAATTTGGGCTTGGTAGATTAATCGGGGTTAAGTCGTGAACTCATCGTTACACTTAACCAAGTTAATCCATGATTAGTAAAGGGGTTAAACCGTACTTAACCCACTAGAAATTCCTAGCAATGGGGGGTCCACTCCAGCAGTAATCCCTAGTTTGTATCATCATGACCCTAGGGACTAGGCTAGGGTGGGGGCACGATTACTGGGCTGGAGGTAAGCGACCAATAAACGACGGCAGGGTGGTACGCCGGTGTAGTTCCGGGCGGGCTCTGGTCGTGCACATAGTCCGTAGCCGGAGAAAACATGCACGGGTACCAGTAGATCGAGACTGTGCACTCATGTTCATGGTGTCCAGGGGTTGACACCCTAGGGCTTGATACACCCGAAGGGTGGACCCGGCACAGTTCGACTACAATCATGTTTGGGCCGTATTGACACCAACACGTGACGAGTTAGGCTTATAGGGAGCCGATCGACTAGACCGTTGGGTTGGACCTTGTGTTAGGGTCACTTCATGTTATTGGACCTCGTATGAGGATCACTTCATGTTATTGGGCCAAAGCGTGGGCCAAGGGATCAATACTTGTTTATTCAAGTCATGTTAGTTTGCTAGTACACCTGTGGTGCAAAACCTTAATCCTGATTATGCGATGACACCTTTATCTACCTTGTTAGTTAATCATCATGCTAGTATGTTGTTATCCTTATGTTCATCCCTGCTGCTCATACCAGTTAACTTTATCAGTTTACATTGATTGTAGTAGGGCTTACTCAGTCTTTTTGACTGACCTGTTTTCTTTCGCCTCTTTTCCTCCGTTTCCCCCCCAGGTTCTCAGGGAGGGAATACTGGAGCCTAGCTTGGATTTTGGATTGCTTGCTTGTGGGATTTCAGCTCATGTACGTTTTCGACATGAAGCTAGCTATGGTTCTCACTTATTTTGGGGATAGCACTTATGTATTTTAGTTTTCAGATGATGTTGTTTTATCTAGACTTGTCGATTTGGAAAGTTGATATTATGTTTTACCAGACTTGTTTTGAAATGGTTTAAATCTTCCGCTGTTCTATCTATGTTATTTACTCTGTTTACATATATACATATGTTCTTGTTCTGCCTTGATATATCATTATGCATGTTTACCTGATTCAAACGCCCCTCCAAAGTCAGAGTGCTTGCAAGAGTCACCCTGGCGGAGGTGGGGTGTTACAATTTGGTGTCAGAGCATATGGTTTACGAGAAGGAACAAAAAGGTTTTTAGAAAACTTTTGGAAAACTATTTTCAAAACAAAGTATAAAGTATTTTCCAAAGAAAAGTCTA
Source organism: Allium sativum (assembly GCA_030737875.1). Taxonomy (NCBI): domain Eukaryota; kingdom Viridiplantae; phylum Streptophyta; class Magnoliopsida; order Asparagales; family Amaryllidaceae; genus Allium; species Allium sativum. Next base: position 281,020,187 of record CM060921.1, read on the forward strand.
GTTTATTTTAAAGGCTATTCCCCAAAAAGCCATTAGCAAAATCCCTTCGTTTTTCTCTATTCTGAATCTGTCTTTTTCTTCATTTTCAGTATGGCCGATAACTTTGCTATTCCGGAGCGGGTGCACGTACCTGTTTGGTATAAGAGACTTTTGGAGGCTAGGGCGACCGAAGCCGGCCCCGCAGATGTTCCTCCTCCTCCTCCTCCAGTAGTTAATATTCCTCCTCCTCCTGTCGCTAATGTTCCTCCTCCTCCTGTCGCTGAGGTTCCTCTTCCTCCTCCTCCTCAGCATCCTCAAGCTGACTTCACAAAGACTTGCAAAGATTTCAAAGCAATGGGTGGCAAGAACTTTCAAGGCACTGAGACTTTGTAGAGGCCCGAAATTGGTTGAAAGAGACCGAGGATCTATTTGCTATCTTTGGGTTAGACGATCAGAGGAAGATCTTGTTGGCGGTTTGGCTTATGAAGGATGAAGCCGCTTATTGGTGGGAAGTCACCAGTGGTACTAGGCCTGTTGAGACTTGGGCCGATTTCAGGGCAAGGTTCATGCTTAAGTTTCTATCTTCTGCTGAGGAGAATCTGCAAATGGAAAGGTTCATAACTTTGAAACAAGGAGATATGTCTGTCAAAGAATATGTGAACAAGTTCAATCAGTTAGCTCGTTTTTGCCTGGATATGGTGAATACTCCTCAGAAGAAGGCCCTTCGTTTTGCTAGAGGATTAAACGAGCCGTTGCAGGGATTGGCTATGTCACATATTCCCCATGGGGCCACGTTTGAGAGCTTGGTTGATATGGCATTACTTCAGGGAGATGTCAAGAAAAATGATACTCAAGCCAAGAAGGCTGATTCCCAGGGAAAAGGAAATCAGGGTAATCCAAGTGGTCAGAGCAGTCAAGGCAATCAGAACAAGAACAAGAGTCAAGGCAACAAGGGAAACAACAACAAGGGCAAGAACGTCAAGGGGAAGTGCCATTATTGCGGTTCAATTGGGCATCTTGTTAAGGATTGTAAGAAGAGGAAAAGGAAGAATGGTGAATGCTTTTTCTGCGGTGAGACTGGACATTTCAGTAAGTATTGCCCGAAGAAGCGAGGGCAAGGCCAGGGTCAGACTCAGCGTGCTGGACCTTCAGGAGGGCAAGTTCATGCTCTCAGTACCGCTCCAGTTCCCGATCGAGGTAGTATTTCTGTTGAGAGCCTTGTATATATTTCTGATTTTCCAGTTCTTACCTTGTTTGATTCTGGTGCATCGCATAGCTTTATCTCATCTGATCTTGTTGATAGTTTGCACCTTAGTACTAGCTTGGTAGATGATCCCGTCTGTGTCTCAAATCCTATTGGGGGTTCCGCCCATTTGTCTATGATATGTGGGGATTTGAGGATCTCTATACTCAGTGTAGAGTTCTTGTGTAGTGCTTACGTTCTTGGTTTCAGGGGATACGGATTGATATTGGGCATGGATTGGTTGTCCAGATATGGAGCCATCCTTGATTGTGAGCATAGGGTTGTGAGGCTCGTGACTCGCCTCGGGAACACCCTAGAGATTTCTTGTGATCCGAGAGGTCCCGTCATGTTGTGCTATCTTGAATCACTCGACTCGTCAATGGAAACTCTTCAGTCTGTGAGAGTGGTCTGAGATTATCCGGATGTTTTCGATGAGGTTAGGGGGTTGCCCCCTAAGCGAGAGATTGATTTCCGCATTTATCTGGTGGATAATGCAAAGCCGGTTTCTTTGCCTGTTCGGCACATGGCTCCGCGTGAAAGACGGGAGCTAAGTAAGCAAGTAAAAGAGTTGCTTGAGAAGAACTTCATTAGACGAAGTATATCTGAATGGGGAGCTCCTGTGGTATTTGCTACCAAGGCAGATGGTTCTCTCCGACTTTGTGTTGACTATCGAGAGTTGAATAAGCTGACTAAGAAGAACAGACACCCTTTACCGAGGATTGATGATCTCTTTGACCAGCTTGTCGGTGCTTCTGTTTTCTCTCAGCTTGATCTTGCTACTGGATTCCATCAGCTCAGGGTAGCTGAAGATAGTATAGACAAGACTGCGTTCAGAACTCCAGATGGATTCTTCGAATGGCTTGTCATGCCGTTCGGCTTGACGAATGCACCCGCATATTTCGTGGACTTGATGAGTAGGGTGTTCAGGGAGTTCTTGAACAAGTTTGTCGTGGTCTTCGTAGATGATATTCTGATCTTCTCTAAGGATGAGGAAGAGCACGCAAGGCATCTCGTGGAGGTGATGGATACGCTTAGAGCGCATCAGTTGAAGGCCAAGTTCTCCAAGTGTCACTTTTGGAAAAGGGAAGTTAGATTCCTTGGGCATATAGTATCTAAGCAAGGCTTAGCGGTGGATCCCGCTAAGGTGGTTGCAGTTCAGGATTGGAAGACTCCAAGGAATGCAACCGAAGTGAGAAGTTTTCTAGGTCTTGCAGGCTTTTACCGGAAGTTCATCAAGGACTTCGCGAAGATCTCCGCTCCTCTCACTAAATTAACGAAGAAGAATTTAGTTTTTGCTTGGAGCATAGAATGCGAGCTTGCTTTTCAGAAGCTCAAGAGAGCTCTCACATCAGCACCTGTTCTAGCTTTGCCCGATGGAGGGAATTTATTTACAGTATACACCGATGCATGTGGCACAGGGTTAGGAGCTGTTCTGATGCAAGAAGGAAGAGTGATATGCTTCGGTGGTAGACAACTCAAAGTGCATGAGAAGAATTATCCCACTCATGACTTAGAGTTGGCAGCAATAGTATATGCACTCAAGGCTTGGCGCCATTATCTTCTGGGAGAAAGATTTGAGCTTTATACCGATCACATGTCATTGAAGTATCTCTTTTCTCAGAAGGATCTGAATCTGAGGCAACAAAGATGGATGGAATTCTTGGCGTCCTACAATTTTGATATAGCTTATACCCCTGGCAAGGGGAATGTGGTAGCTGATGCATTGAGTAGAAGAAGGTTGACCCTAAGTCCTCTATTCGTTGAGATGAAGAATTTAGAGTATGTGGCAACCTTTGATTTCTCTTTGGCGATTGAGTCGATGACCGGTTCTTTAGCATCTCTGGAACTCAGACCTACCCTTCTTGATCAAGTTGGGGCTTCTCAGAGAGAAGACCCTCAGATAGTTGAGATTATGGATAAGCTGTTTCTAGGAGAGGCGTCTAGTCATCTCGCTCGATATTCTATTGATGACAAGGGTTGGCTGAGGAGAGATGGAAGGTTATGTGTTCCAATGGTAGAAGATTTAGTAAGAAAAGTTCTAGAGGAAGCGCATCGCTCTAAGTTGACTATACATCCGAGCGGAGATAAGATGTATAAAGATATGAAGCGCATTTTCTTTTGGCCTGGGATGAAGAAGGATGTGGCAGAGTTTGTCTCTAGATGTATCATTTGCCAGCAAGTTAAGGCCGAGTCGAAAAAGCCCGGTGGGCTATCGCATCCTCTAGACGTTCCACTATGGAAGTGGGAGAGTATCTCCATGGATTTTATCGATGGGCTACCAAGGTCAAGGAAAGGGAATACGAGCATTTGGGTTATTGTGGATAGACTTACGAAGAGTGCTCATTTCATTCCGGTGAAGAGCAAGAGGACCGCATCTTGGCTAGCGTCTGTATATCTTCGTGAGATTGTGAGACTACATGGAGTCCCTTCTAGTATTGTCAGTGACCGTGACCCAATCTTTACAAGTCAATTCTGGAATAGCTTGCAAGAGGCCATGGGCACGAGGTTGAATCTAAGTACTGCTTATCACCCACAGACGGACGGTCAAACCGAAAGGGTGAATAGGGTACTCGAGGATCTGTTGAGGCTTTGTATTCTGGATTTTGGTGGTACCTGGGAAGACCATCTTCCTCTTGTTGAGTTTGCATATAATAACAGTTATCAGGCAAGCATAGGGATGACACCATTTGAAGCTTTATATGGGAGGCCGTGCAAGTTGCCTACATGTTGGTGGGAGACTACAGATGAGCTTATACTTGGGCCTGATATGATCAGAGATACATCCGAGAAGATCGAGTTGATTCGGAGACGGATGAAAGCGGCCCAAGACCGACAGAAATCCTATGCTGATAAGCGAAGAACTGATTTGGAGTTTGATGTTGGGGATATGGTTTTCGTGAAGGTTTCTCCTTTGCGGAATGTGGTCCGATTTGGAGCTGTTGGGAAGTTAGCACCGAGGTTTGTTGGACCATTCCCTATTATAGAGAGGATCGGGCAGATGGCTTATAAAGTGAAGTTGCCCGAGAAGCTTGCCGGAGTACACGATGTTTTTCATATCTCGCATCTCCAGAAGTGTTTACATGAATCAGCAGAGGTTGTTGAGCCAAGTGTTCTGAAAGATGTGGAAGTGGAGAAAGAAGCTACCTTGAGAAAAGCTCCGATTCGTATCTTGGGGACGGAGACCAAGAAGCTAAGGAATCGAGAGGTCAGGTTGGTGAAAGTTCAATGGGGTGAAGCCGAAGAAGACGCAACTTGGGAAACCGAGGAGAAGATGCGTGGGCTTTATCCATTCCTTTTTGAGGGTACACTCTCAATCTCTTTTCTTTGTTAGCACATCTTTCTCTTTGCTATCCATATTTATCTAGTTTATCGTGTTAATCTTGTCATGAGAACCTTAGGTAGAAACCCTTTGGATGAAACATGTGTTTGAAACATGTTATGCTTGATGGTTGCAAGTGGTTGCAAGTGTTTGCAAGTGGTTACTCGTGGATGCATTATACACGTTAGGCACTAGATCGGCTCACACACTCCTCATATTGCATATGCATGAGTGTTTATGCTTATTCATGGATGAAATTTTTTGTGTTATCACATGGATGTTGCATATGGATGTATGTTATGTGCACACATATAGATGTTATACATTATGTTAGGAATTGCATACATATGGATTCATTCCACTAACATAATTTGCATTGATGATATTTGCATTAGATAAGTACATATACACACACCTTTGCATATGTTCATACAACATTTAGAATCTTGTAAGGACAATGATTGCTCGTGGATGATGTTTTGAGTAGATGGATGATTGGATGGTAGGATACGTTCTTCCTAACTTGAAGATTTCGGGGACGAAATCCTTTAAGGAGGGGAGAATGTAACAACCCGTATTTTCAATAATCTATTATAACGTAAATCGAGGCAGAATTAAATTCTAAAATCTGAATCAATGGAAACGGGCTAGGCCATTGCGTTCGTCTTGGAAAAATATGCGAAATAGAGTCCGAGTTTTTGAAAATCGGAGTCCGTATGACCCGATTAAGGCCCAACGAAGTTTTCTGAAAATTTCAAAGTAAAAACAGATTTCAAATTCAAATCTGAATTTGGAAATTGGGGTTATTGGGCCAGGCGGGAAAATTCCCGCCAGAACACCCAAGTCGACAGCCCTGTCGACTTGGGAGTCGACTTGGTCGGACCAAGTCGACAGCCCTGTCGACTTGGCTGTCGACTTGGCTCAGCCGGGCTGTTTAGCCTGGTGCACCATTTAGAGATTGTGTTGAGCTTGGGGGCCAGATTCGGTTTTGAGGGCTGAGATTGGAAATACGGTTTAATCCTATGGCCTAAAACACTAGCCTAATCTATAAATAAGACCCTAACCTACCCTAAATCATCATTATTCATTCTAGCAACTAAACTATGGCAAAATCAATCCTCTCATGGCCTCCACTCTCTTCATAAAATCCTAAATAAATTTCTATGAGATTTTCCATGCATACAAGTGTTTTTAGACTTGTATGATCATCATTAGCTTGCATTCAAGTCAAGTTTCTGTATTAGCATCATAAAGAAAGAGTTTTGATCATTTTGGCTCAAGGGTTTTGCTTGCATTTTGGGTTTTTTGGTTGCATAAGGGCTTTCTTATATTTGCTATACTCATTTGAGTCCGCATAAGCATTGTAAGCCCTATTCTACTTTCATACTTAAACTCTAAAGTTAAATGTATGATATGTAACTTTTCCATGGTATGCAAGTTTACTATGATGTGTTATGCAAGTTTACTATGATGTAATATGCAAGTTCATCAAGTTATGTTATGCAAGTTTGATATGCAAGTTGCCCTATGATATGCAAGTTATGTTATGCAAGTTTGGGTTGATCATTTGGCTCATGTTATCATGTTATGCAAGCTTATCTTGAGTATGTGAACATAAAGCTTCAAGCTTTATGCTAAAGGTTGCATTTTGGGCAACATGTAAGTTATCATATCCCTTATGATAACTTGCATGTGAGGCTAAATGCGAACTTATGGCCATTTTTACATGTCATTTATCACCATGTATCACCAATATGCTAAGTTTGGTTTTATGCATGCTTTTGAGGCCTAATGCAAGTATATGAACATATGTACATTTCATATGCCACCATGTTGAACTTGTGGCTTCAACACTTTTATGTCATGATTATGCCAAGTTCCCTCTTTCTATCCTTTATGCGCTATGGCGATATGTAAGCGATGGGATTGCGTTTGGGGTGGGGTAAACTTAAAAGACATAAAAACATGAGCTAGGGAATTTACCTATTAAGTTAGGTCTACCCATTGGGAATTTACCTATTAAGTTAGATCTACCCAATTGCTTGAAACTTGTAAGGTGTTTTGGAAACACGATGGACATGACACTTAGAAAATATAAGTGTGGCCAACTCGAGGTTGGGTTGAGTTTGTAGCGTAAACCTACCCGGAACCGACCGGCTTAACTAGTTGCTACAAACAATAGGACCCAATGTGAGAAGTTGGTCATGTGGCACCTTGGACCCGAGGTTAGACCAAGTTGTGGTGTAAAGCTACCCGGAACCGACCGACTTAACTAGTAACTGCAACAAAGTCTAATGTGAGAGGTTAAGGCGCATTAGTTAATTAATGCCTCATGATTAGGGTTAAGTCATGGTCCATTTAATACTTAACCAATTTGGGCTTGGTAGATTAATCGGGGTTAAGTCGTGAACTCATCGTTACACTTAACCAAGTTAATCCATGATTAGTAAAGGGGTTAAACCGTACTTAACCCACTAGAAAAATTGTAACATCCCAGAAATTTCGCCAGTTAAAATAAATAATTAGAGATTTAATTATCTGTAATCAATTTATATTTGTACTTGAGTAAAATCAAATATATCATTTGAGCTGAATTGGATTTCATATTTAAAGTCAGAATGGTCGATTTAGGATTAAATATTTAGTATTTAATATTTGAATGAAATTTGGTTGATTGGATTCGAAATTCAATTGAAGAATTTCAATGATTGGATAAAAGGAAAAAAAATTAATTACGTCAAATAAATAGGAGAATTTTATTTGTTGAGAAATATGTGTTTATTCATAAGGGAATTAAAATTTAACATTTTGCAAGAATTAAAATTGAACGGGATTATTTTGTGAACAGACAATGAAACAGTTTAAAATTAAAATATCGTTGTATACGAACGGAGTTGTATTACAATTAAATTAATTCTATTGAATTCAGGATGAGGAAATGGAAGGGTACGTATGATCTCTGTCGTATTTGAAACTAGGTTTACGTACAATTACTGAATGTTCAACGTCAGTTTACGGTGCGATTTTAATATTAAGTTAACCGTAAATAATCCTTCCCCAAATAAATATCTCCCTGTACGTTGCCTCACCATATATCGCCGCCCCTAGTTAAATACGTATGCTACTGTTCCTGCCTTGCTTCCCACGGTTCTGCTTTTATAAATCACGCCCTATCTCCAAACCCTTAAGCACAAAATCGAAGCCATTTTCATTTAATGGCGGCCGAATGAATTTCCTCCCCAAAATCATAATCAAAGACCAGTTTTTCCTCAAATTGATTCGCTACCACCGATGATCGCTCCACCTTCGGTCTTGGAAAAAACGGAGCCTCTTTCAAATTGAAGCTCCAACGCAGATCGAAGACCATTCCATTTTTAGCATCTCGAATCGAAGCCATTGTTGCCGCCGTCGTCAAAAAGCAAAATACATCTCATTAGCCCTAAATCGCACCACGACCAAAGCCACCTCGTCAGTTGTAATTCGGTTGCCACGCCTTCTACGGATTTGAGGTGAGTTACCTCACTCGCGATTAATCTTAGTTTCAAGTAATTTGATTTCTATTAAATTGAATATAATAGTGAGTATTTAACTCATGATTTATCCCAGCTCAAGTAACTTAATTTATTAGGGATTTGAATGGATTGCCATAATTACTGTTAAATGGATTGCATGCCTTGTTTGCAAGATTTAATTTATACATAGTTTGGACATATGGTTTAACTGCTACGTTTGTGTGTGGCGGTTTACATTGTTTGGGAACCTTAAATATATACAAACTGAACTCAGGTATCTTGAAAGACGATTTTGTGCCTGCTAATTTAATTGCCTGTAACTAAGTTTTTTTTTAGAGCATGTAATCGATAAATCCCCACTGGTTCGAACTGCTGCCAGAAATCTTTGTATTGCATCTTGCTTCATTTATGTGCATGATACCTACGGATTTTTGTCCAACCGCTTGGTGCTTGAACTGTTATGTAAGCTGCTCCTCGGGCTTACTGATCATATTTCGAGGTTTACCCTGTTGACTGAAAGTTTTGGGAAAAGTTTTAGTGCATATCTTACCTGCTTATACGCTAATCCTTTAGGAGAAATGCTGTGATCATGTTAAAGCTTTGGTCTCACAAATGTGTCTACAATACATCCCACTATGTTTTGAGAATATGGACATATGCATCTTCATAAATAGTTCAGTACACCTATGTATTTTTAATCTGTCTTGTACATCCATTTTGTGTTGATACTGCTACTGCTTCATGTGATTGTAACTCGCCTGAAAGTGCTTAAATGATATGCAAATGATTAGGCAGCCTGAACTAAAAAGAGGTGATAACCTAAATCATATATGAATGTATTTTTATCTGTTGGAACCAATGATGAGCGTATTAAGAAACCTAATCACTTGTAGTTCGTAGTCAGTTATGTATATAAGCGGTTTGATTTCTATATTTCGCATCTTTCTGATCACTTGTAGTCTACTATCATACCTGTATAATTTGAAAAGAGCTATTTTGAAACTTGAAAACAAATTTGGCTTACATTCCTAACCTAGCTATATACCAAATTTGCTTACTTTATTGCATGCGCCATGGCTATGAGGATTTGCCTGCACTATTGTAACTTGAAATAACTTGGCACATACTTATCTTTCCTGAACATGTCCTTATGAATTTTTGTTTGTTCACTTACCTTCGACTTGTGCCCAGACTACTATATGCCATTTTTGAGTTGTCGTATCTACACTAAAATTTGTTGAGACTACCAGGACAAGTGATTAATATGGCATGACCTGAAACACTTATATATATATGTATGTACATAGTCATTGTGTTTGTAGACTTGAAACAGTAGTAGGAAATTTAATAGTAGCAAATGTTATGTGTATAAGTAAATAAGTTTGCCCTCCCTTTGTTGCGTTGCATGTAGCATAGTCTGGGCAGACTTCAAGGGATGAGTTATTTAGGTAGCATGGCGTTTTTGATCACCAGTTTGACCACCTGCATATATGAAACTGCATGTTATGATTCTGAACATCTCTTGGATGTCATCATTTTGTTGCCCTGCTTGTTTTCATCCCTGTCCCCTGATATTGGCTTTGTTAATCAAATTGCTTTGCAGTTTGTTAAACCATTGAGCACATAGTTGTATATGATAACTTGTTGAAACATATGTTGTACTTATTCATCCCCAGTCTTGTTTTATTCATGAACTTTGGTTGTTTTGGTGATTTGCATGTCACATTCAATTTAAGAACACTGTCATATCCTGTGCCCGCACACTTGTTCACTTGCATTACTGCTTAGGTCCAGTGCTTGTTTGAACAGAAATTGTGTTATTTACTTTTGGATATTTCTCATTTATGCTGTATTCCGCAGTTGATGCTATGCACTCGGCTCATATATGATATTTCCTTGTTTCTGGAAGCTGTGGCAGTGCACACATGTACCTGTACATGTGTGCATATGCAAGCTTCCATACCCGCTTGTCCCTAAAATAGAACTGATATGAACAGATACCACCACTGTTTATTATATAGATAACATCGATGTTAGGATTTACTATTATATTTAGTTTATATTGAAATTATTTTATTTGAACTATGATTAATCCTGACTCGAGTATTTTTATGTTTTTGCATGGGATGCTCGAGTCAGACCCGAGCATTACAGATTTAACGATTTCAGCTTAGGATTTGAAGATTTGCGAAGCTGGGAATTTCAAAGACGGCGCACTCTGAAGTTTTCAAACCAGTAAATATTTTTCTGTATTCAAACTATTTAAAGTCCGCTGTATAGAAAAATGTTCTTGTATCAAAGAAAATTTTCTGGGTATATATAAAAGATTTATTTCATTGTTCAATACTGCATTTTTATTTATTCTGTATTTTCTGTGTTCATTCTGTTTTTTTTTAACTCTGTAAGCTAAATACGCTCCGTCGATTTGGACGTTTTAAGTTGGTTTAAATACCGATTTGAAGCGGTCAAAGAGGCGGGACGTTACAAGTGGTATCAGAGCTTTGGTTTATTCAAAGCTTAGCTTATTGAGTTTAAAAACAGATCTTGAAAATAAAGCGATTTTGAAAAATAATTATTTTTGAAATATCAAATATTTTGAAACTAGTATTTTGAAATTAATACAGCGGAAATGAAAATTTATTTTGAGATTTAAAATTTTGTTCGGAATCCCCAGTCTTCAGAAGTCTTCGAATCCAGGTTTGCGAGAATTATTCTTCAATAAGTTCCCTTAGGATTTGAATCTAGAACCCATCATCGGATGGTATCTAGGATAGATAGGAGAAAATCAACGAATTAATTTCGTTAAGCGTGAATTTTAGAAATCAAAGATAACTGAAGTTGATTGTAAATGAGAATTCAATTTGAATAGAAAAAGGAAATTTGGAATCATTTCAAAGAAGAAACGATGAATTTTGTTAAGAATGTAAGTTGATGAAAAACAAATAAAAAGGGTTAAGTGAAGAGATGACGATGTTTTATTTAACATTTGTTTAAATCAAACTAACAAATTTAGAGATGTTGCAAGAATAAAGTATATTCTCGATAGAAAATAAAGCTTTGTGAATATATGGAAATATTTTCCGATGACAATAAATGATTTTTAAGAATGGAGAAAATGAATAGAACAATTAGAAATGTTTTCAAGAGGATAAAGTACATTTTCGTCGGAAAATGAAGATTTGCAAATATATTGAAATGTTTTCCCAATAATAATAAGAGATTTCGTAAAATTGTAAAAATATGAATATGATAATTGGAAATGTTTTCCAGAAAACCGTGAGGGACTAACGAGTCCTGAAAAATCAGAATGGTGAGGACTGAAGAGCAAAAAGCCGCACGTCGAGAACGAAGAGCGGCAGAACGTAAAAGAAAGGAAGAAGTAATGATGGAATACGAGAAGAGAATTAAGGAAAAACAGACAGCCGGCCCCTATGACAATGTCATTTGTTACAGATGTCAGAAAAAGGGACATTATGCGACTACGTGCGGAGAGAGAGACAAGGGAAAGAAGAAAGAAGGAAAAATTTACCGATCCAATATTTTTTGTTTTAAATGTCGAGAGAAGGGACATTTTCCCAGTCGGTGTCTCAAAGTGAGGAAGAAGAAGCCTGCCATTGCTGAGACGTCTGATGAACCAATCACTTGCTATCATTGTAAGCAAGTTGGACATATAGCTCGAAATTGTTCCGAGAGACAACAAGGAAGACAGACAATATTGCGCTCCGCTAGAGAGAAAACTGTGCAGTATGTAGATAAAAATGGCTCCATCTCGTATTATTGTAAGAACTGTAAGAAGTGGGGTCATGTGGATGAGGAATGTACAAACCCTTTTGTAGAGCCTTCAGCAAAATGAATATCGTGAAAGAAGCTTACGTAAAGTTGTGGATCATCGATCGAAAAGCAGACAATCATCAAGATTATGAATTCTAACCAAGTTGGCTCTGTTTTGTAATACTATTATTTGTAATCCTAAATCTCATATGTATGTGTTTTGAATAGATCAAAAGTATGTAAAATAGAAGGGTTATAAAAAACATGAATTCTATGAAATTGCTACTAATGGTTCAATCTCATGATGTTATTTGAAATCGTGAAAGTGAAATATTTCTATGTAAGAATTATAATGATATCGTTACAATCAAGGGTTTTCATAAAAGTAGATTCGTAAACTAAATTTGTGTATTTCGTAATAAATGATTTGATAAGGAATTAAGAAGTGGAATTAAGGAATTTAGAAAACGACTGGAGGTTAGTTAAGTAAATAATTTCCTGAGTGTTGATCTGATGTTGGTTTCGGCCTTCGGGGTTGATACTTAGGGGGTTGTTCGCTTGCTAATTGATGGTCGAGGTGTGGACGTAAAGGAGTGATAATGCATGAAGAGAAAAATTTGTGAAAAAAATATGGAATTTTGAGAGAATAAAGTTGTGACTGAAGTGATGAATTTTTAATTAGAGGTTTGGAAGAAGAATTGGTTATAACCAATAGATTCATAAATTCGAGTTAAAGGAAATATTAGATATCTGAATTGGATAAGAGATCAAACTGAAATTGAATAGAGATTTGAGGATGCTCGATGTGAGATAGTGGATATAGAAATTTTCAGAACTTATATGAGAAATGCATAAAAATATAGCGAAGTCGAGAACTATGGATTTGAAAGGTAATCGATTTAGATAAAAACTTATATAACGGAATTTATATAAGACGAGATGTTTGAAATATGATTTGGGAAGAAAATCTTATGTAAATGACATAAGTATGGTTTATGAAATAAAATACTATATGTATATAGTATAGTATGTTTTTCAAAGTAAAGATAAGGAAAGTACCTTCCTTCTCTTGAATTTCGAGCTTGGTTGAGATATGCTGCTGGTGGAAGTAGGTTGTCCGAACATAAAACTCATGAGTTGCCATTGAGCACGACTGCTAGCGTAATTCGCAGGGCTGCGGATAGCCTACGGCGGTCGGATGTTTCTTGTGGGAATCAGGCGTAACCATTGTGATCACTGCGATCTAGAGTCGTTGGAATTCGACCGTGTAGCGAAATTCGCAGGGCTGCAGATAGCCTACGGCGGACGGATGTTTCTTGGGGGAACCAAGTGTAACCATTGTGACTGCTGCGATCTACAGTCGAATGTAAGGGCGTAATCCGCAGAGCTGTGAAAGCTTACGGGTATGGATGTTTCCTGGGGGACTCAGGCGTAACCATTGTGTACCTGCGGTCCATAGTATTTGAGATATCTTAGTGATAGTGAGCCACCTGTTTGATGCAGCAGTTAGTCTTCGTGACTTGATTGGTCTTCGTGACCTGATTTGTCTTTGTGACTTGTTTTGTCCTCGTGACTTGATTTATCTTCGTAATTGGATGATTTGATTTCGTGATCCTGAGAGAGAGCAACCAACGCTCAATGACCTCAGATCATGTTTTGATTCTTAAGTATCTTCTATTGATCTGTCCATGACGAAATTCGCAGGGAAGTGATTTCCTACGGATACGGATATTTTCTGGGGGATCCGGACGAAACCATTGTGTATCTGCGATTCATGAACAATCAACATATCAATATCACATTGGTACTTTCCGTATCTGTTTTTAAAGAGAATTTTTGAAATATTTTCGCTGAAAGTTGAAGCAAGGATATTTAGCACTTAGAGATTTTAGACATGCGCCTGGCCAGCGTATGACTAACATCTGTGAGAACGACAATAGACTTGTCAAACTTCTAGATATCAAGTATTTTCAAATCCATAATTTGTCTAAATAAGTTAAGAAAGGGAATTTTTGAAGCAATTCCAAGTACGTAGCTTTAGAGTAAAATACAGATATTTTCTGCATGAATTTCGTGTTGTAAAAAACTATCAAAGATTTCGGATTTTGGAAATTTTCAAGTCAACAAGTGTAACTTGGAAATGAAATGTTATTTACACTCTCCAGTGGGTGTTGTGAAAGATTCAATGGAGTTGAATATAAGAAGATGGAGTTGAACTTGTGAAACGACGAATAAGTAGATATTGAAAGATGAGTAGCGGGATTTAAAATTTAAAAAAAAAGAAAAGATTAATTTTGAAAGAAAATGTGATTTTCCAAATTTATTGGACATGATGGTTGATAGCTTAAATATCGATATTTGGATTAGTGGTGGAAAGTTTTCACGTAAAAATGAAAATTTGGAGTATACGTTGATGTAACTCTAGCGATCTTTCCTTTTCGAGGACGAAAAGTTTTAAAGGGAGGAAGAATGTAACATCCCAGAAATTTCGCCAGTTAAAATAAATAATTAGAGATTTAATTATCTGTAATCAATTTATATTTATACTTGAGTAAAATCAAATATATCATTTGAGCTGAATTGGATTTCATATTTAAAGTCAGAATGGTCGATTTAGGATTAAATATTTAGTATTTAATATTTGAATGAAATTTGGTTGATTGGATTCGAAATTCAATTGAAGAATTTCAATGATTGGATAAAAGGAAAAAAAATTAATTACGTCAAATAAATAGGAGAATTTTATTTGTTGAGAAATATGTGTTTATTCATAAGGGAATTAAAATTTAACATTTTGCAAGAATTAAAATTGAACGGGATTATTTTGTGAACAGACAATGAAATAGTTTAAAATTAAAATATCGTTGTATACGAACGGAGTTGTATTACAATTAAATTAATTCTATTGAATTCAGGATGAGGAAATGGAAGGGTACGTATGATCTCTGTCGTATTTGAAACTAGGTTTACGTACAATTACTGAATGTTCAACGTCAGTTTACGGTGCGATTTTAATATTAAGTTAACCGTAAATAATCCTTCCCCAAATAAATATCTCCCTGTACGTTGCCTCACCATATATCGCCGCCCCTAGTTAAATACGTATGCTACTGTTCCTGCCTTGCTTCCCACGGTTCTGCTTTTATAAATCACGCCCTATCTCCAAACCCTTAAGCACAAAATCGAAGCCATTTTCATTTAATGGCGGCCGAATGAATTTCCTCCCCAAAATCATAATCAAAGACCAGTTTTTCCTCAAATTGATTCGCTACCACCGATGATCGCTCCACCTTCGGTCTTGGAAAAAACGGAGCCTCTTTCAAATTGAAGCTCCAACGCAGATCGAAGACCATTCCATTTTTAGCATCTCGAATCGAAGCCATTGTTGCCGCCGTCGTCAAAAAGCAAAATACATCTCATTAGCCCTAAATCGCACCACGACCAAAGCCACCTCGTCAGTTGTAATTCGGTTGCCACGCCTTCTACGGATTTGAGGTGAGTTACCTCACTCGCGATTAATCTTGGTTTCAAGTAATTTGATTTCTATTAAATTGAATATAATAGTGAGTATTTAACTCATGATTTATCCCAGCTCAAGTAACTTAATTTATTAGGGATTTGAATGGATTGCCATAATTACTGTTAAATGGATTGCATGCCTTGTTTGCAAGATTTAATTTATACATAGTTTGGACATATGGTTTAACTGCTACGTTTGTGTGTGGCGGTTTACATTGTTTGGGAACCTTAAATATATACAAACTGAACTCAGGTATCTTGAAAGACGATTTTGTGCCTGCTAATTTAATTGCCTGTAACTAAGTTTTTTTTTAGAGCATGTAATCGATAAATCCCCACTGGTTCGAACTGCTGCCAGAAATCTTTGTATTGCATCTTGCTTCATTTATGTGCATGATACCTACGGATTTTTGTCCAACCGCTTGGTGCTTGAACTGTTATGTAAGCTGCTCCTCGGGCTTACTGATCATATTTCGAGGTTTACCCTGTTGACTGAAAGTTTTGGGAAAAGTTTTAGTGCATATCTTACCTGCTTATACGCTAATCCTTTAGGAGAAATGCTGTGATCACGTTAAAGCTTTGGTCTCACAAATGTGTCTACAATACATCCCACTATGTTTTGAGAATATGGACATATGCATCTTCATAAATAGTTCAGTACACCTATGTATTTTTAATCTGTCTTGTACATCCATTTTGTGTTGATACTGCTACTGCTTCATGTGATTGTAACTCGCCTGAAAGTGCTTAAATGATATGCAAATGATTAGGCAGCCTGAACTAAAAAGAGGTGATAACCTAAATCATATATGAATGTATTTTTATCTGTTGGAACCAATGATGAGCGTATTAAGAAACCTAATCACTTGTAGTTCGTAGTCAGTTATGTATATAAGCGGTTTGATTTCTATATTTCGCATCTTTCTGATCACTTGTAGTCTACTATCATACCTGTATAATTTGAAAAGAGCTATTTTGAAACTTGAAAACAAATTTGGCTTACATTCCTAACCTAGCTATATACCAAATTTGCTTACTTTATTGCATGCGCCATGGCTATGAGGATTTGCCTGCACTATTGTAACTTGAAATAACTTGGCACATACTTATCTTTCCTGAACATGTCCTTATGAATTTTTGTTTGTTCACTTACCTTCGACTTGTGCCCAGACTACTATATGCCATTTTTGAGTTGTCGTATCTACACTAAAATTTGTTGAGACTACCAGGACAAGTGATTAATATGGCATGACCTGAAACACTTATATATATATGTATGTACATAGTCATTGTGTTTGTAGACTTGAAACAGTAGTAGGAAATTTAATAGTAGCAAATGTTATGTGTATAAGTAAATAAGTTTGCCCTCCCTTTGTTGCGTTGCATGTAGCATAGTCTGGGCAGACTTCAAGGGATGAGTTATTTAGGTAGCATGGCGTTTTTGATCACCAGTTTGACCACCTGCATATATGAAACTGCATGTTATGATTCTGAACATCTCTTGGATGTCATCATTTTGTTGCCCTGCTTGTTTTCATCCCTGTCCCCTGATATTGGCTTTGTTAATCAAATTGCTTTGCAGTTTGTTAAACCATTGAGCACATAGTTGTATATGATAACTTGTTGAAACATATGTTGTACTTATTCATCCCCAGTCTTGTTTTATTCATGAACTTTGGTTGTTTTGGTGATTTGCATGTCACATTCAATTTAAGAACACTGTCATATCCTGTGCCCGCACACTTGTTCACTTGCATTACTGCTTAGGTCCAGTGCTTGTTTGAACAGAAATTGTGTTATTTACTTTTGGATATTTCTCATTTATGCTGTATTCCGCAGTTGCTGCTATGCACTCGGCTCATATCTGATATTTCCTTGTTTCTGGAAGCTGTGGCAGTGCACACATGTACCTGTACATGTGTGCATATGCAAGCTTCCATACCCGCTTGTCCCTAAAATAGAACTGATATGAACAGATACCACCACTGTTTATTATATAGATAACATCGATGTTAGGATTTACTATTATATTTAGTTTATATTGAAATTATTTTATTTGAACTATGATTAATCCTGACTCGAGTATTTTTATGTTTTTGCATGGGATGCTCGAGTCAGACCCGAGCATTACAGATTTAACGATTTCAGCTTAGGATTTGAAGATTTGCGAAGCTGGGAATTTCAAAGACGGCGCACTCTGAAGTTTTCAAACCAGTAAATATTTTTCTGTATTCAAACTATTTAAAGTCCGCTGTATAGAAAAATGTTCTTGTATCAAAGAAAATTTTCTGGGTATATATAAAAGATTTATTTCATTGTTCAATACTGCATTTTTATTTATTATGTATTTTCTGTGTTCATTCTGTTTTTTTTTAACTCTGTAAGCTAAATACGCTCCGTCGATTTGGACGTTTTAAGTTGGTTTAAATACCGATTTGAAGCGGTCAAAGAGGCGGGACGTTACAAAAATCCTAGCAATGGGGGGTCCACTCCAGCAGTAATCCCTAGTTTGTATCATCATGACCCTAGGGACTAGGCTAGGGTGGGGGCACGATTACTGGGCTGGAGGTAAGCGACCAATAAACAACGGCAGGGTGGTACGCCGGTGTAGTTCCGGGCGGGCTCTGGTCGTGCACATAGTCCGTAGCCGGAGAAAACATGCACGGGTACCAGTAGATCGAGACTGTGCACTCATGTTCATGGTGTCCAGGGGTTGACACCCTAGGGCTTGATACACCCGAAGGGTGGACCCGGCACAGTTCGACTACAATCATGTTTGGGCCGTATTGACACCAACACGTGACGAGTTAGGCTTATAGGGAGCCGATCGACTAGACCGTTGGGTTGGACCTTGTGTTAGGGTCACTTCATGTTATTGGACCTCGTATGAGGATCACTTCATGTTATTGGGCCAAAGCGTGGGCCAAGGGATCAATACTTGTTTATTCAAGTCATGTTAGTTTGCTAGTACACCTGTGGTGCAAAACCTTAATCCTGATTATGCGATGACACCTTTATCTACCTTGTTAGTTAATCATCATGCTAGTATGTTGTTATCCTTATGTTCATCCCTGCTGCTCATACCAGTTAACTTTATCAGTTTACATTGATTGTAGTAGGGCTTACTCAGTCTTTTTGACTGACCTGTTTTCTTTCGCCTCTTTTCCTCCGTTTCCCCCCCAGGTTCTCAGGGAGGGAATACTGGAGCCTAGCTTGGATTTTGGATTGCTTGCTTGTGGGATTTCAGCTCATGTACGTTTTCGACATGAAGCTAGCTATGGTTCTCACTTATTTTGGGGATAGCACTTATGTATTTTAGTTTTCAGATGATGTTGTTTTATCTAGACTTGTCGATTTGGAAAGTTGATATTATGTTGTACCAGACTTGTTTTGAAATGGTTTAAATCTTCCGCTGTTCTATCTATGTTATTTACTCTGTTTACATATATACATATGTTCTTGTTCTGCCTTGATATATCATTATGCATGTTTACCTGATTCAAACGCCCCTCCAAAGTCAGAGTGCTTGCAAGAGTCACCCTGGCGGAGGTGGGGTGTTACAATACACAAGTCCCAATATTTAGTTGTATGTCGATCGATTGATTGACAGGCTGTATAAGCGCCGAATATCTATATTTGATGCTTATACAGT
This sequence comes from Allium sativum, assembly GCA_030737875.1. NCBI lineage: Eukaryota > Viridiplantae > Streptophyta > Magnoliopsida > Asparagales > Amaryllidaceae > Allium > Allium sativum. Next base: position 281,039,182 of record CM060921.1, read on the forward strand.
GTAGAACGCACTTTGGATGATTGTTGATTTATTGTTGCTGTGATATACATGTGTTGTATGGAATCCATATAATTAACATTATATGGTAATTGATTGGGCCTCATTCCAATCAGGAAAATAAAGAATATTTTAAAGTAAAGGTTCATGTGTTGACAGTACTCATCCGTTGAGATTAGTCATGTGTTGAACGAAATATTTTAACAATAAAATTTACATCTTTATCATTATAAAATAAAGGTTCATGTGTTGACCGTACTCATTCGTTGAGATTAGTCATGTGTTGAACGAAATATTTTAACCATAAAATTTATATCTTTATCATATATAAAATTAGAAACTAACTGGAAAATAGATAAGATGAGTGATTTCCTGGATATTGATCTGATGTTGGTTTCGGCCTTCGGGGTTAATGCTTAGGGGATCGTTCTCTTACTAATTTACGGTTGGAGTCTGATTTGAAATTAAACAATAGAAATCATAATTTTATAAAATATATTGAATAACAAAAATAGTCACATGTGGACAGTACTCATTTGTTGAGATTAGTCATGTGTTGACAAACATTTGTTGAATAGAATAACGAAGTTATTGAAAAATATAAAGCCGTGTTGATTAGAGATGCTCTATTTTGACGCGAACGATAATTTTATCGATTATATTCGAATTCGAATTGAATCGAATAAAAATAGAGTTCGAATAGGAAATGAATTCGAATTGAATTGAAATATTTAGAAAAGAATTCGAATTGAATTGAATATAAATAGAATTCGAATTGAATTGAATATAAATAGAATTCAAATTGAATTGAATATAAGTAGAATTCGATTGAATTGAATATAAATAGAATTCGAATTGAATTGAATATAAATAGAATTCGAATTGAATAGAATAAAAATAGAATTTGAATTTGTTTTGAAAACGAATTTAAAACGATTTATAAAATTCGTTTTAAAAGGAAATCGACGAAATATATATAATATAATATATATATATATATATATTATATAATGGCCTGAATAGAACGCGCCGCGCCGCGGCAGTTCGTGAATTTCGACCATTGACTTCGAATTGACATTACGGGAGATCCGACCATCGGATTCTCCTAAAACCGGAACCGTTGGGTTCGTATCGAAAAGAGCTTTCTAACAAATATTAGAAACTTGAAATCTAGCGGTTGGATTTGGAGATACGTCCAAATAAAATTTGGAAAAGGTCGATGTAAGTGCAGTTCGATGGCCGTTGATGGAAATCGACTGTACGGGCCTTGATAATATTATTAAAAATATCTATAATTTGTGTAAAATCATAAGAAATGATTAGTGAAGAACTGGGGTGAAAAATCCCACATTTGTAAGGATAAAAATGTATTTTTATCAAAACGAACTAGTTTTGAACTAGAATTAAAACCAATTTATTTTTGAAATAAATAAATTGAATTTGAAAGAGGTTTTAAAAATAATTAAAATTTCCAATACGTGAATTGGAATGGATTGGAATCGAAATTATCTTCGGGATATTTCGATGTTGGATTTCGTGATTATACAGATATGGTTGTGGAAATTTGAAAGATATATTCATATCGTTATTTCCAATACGATATTTGTTTGTCGTAGAATTTGATATTGAATATAAGCCGATATATTTTCTATTCAGAGCCTTGTATTTAGTATCAAATGAGATTTGGGTTTGTCGTGAATGGTGTCTTCATTAACACTGTTCTTGGACCCAGTAGAGAAAAGATTAAATCTTTTTATTTAGATTTAATGAAGTATACCAATTAATTTATTTAATTGGAATCGAATTAGAATTGATTTGTGGGTTTATCGTGAACGATGTTTTTAAATAACATTTGTTCTTTAACCCGACAATAAATAGAATGCGATTTGGGTTTACCGTGAACTGTGTTTTAAATGACATTAGTTCTTTAACCCAATAAAAGGAGTTTTAAAGGATCTGTAATTAGATTGAAATCTGAATTGATAATATAAATTATCAAATTTGGAAAGTGATCGAGAATGGAGTATCACCAGTTCTTGTTGCAGTCATGATGGGGGGTTCTCACCATGTGGTTTGGTGGCGAACAGTGGGATCTTACCCCCACATGTCCCTTGCGGGGGTTGGTTAGGCAGTGGCCGGGAGGCTCGAGAGGGTCGCCGTAAAACAAGTGTACTGGGGGACCAATGTAAGCCATGGTGGGTTTTACCTGCTGGAATGGAGGATGAAGGGATGGTTGCAAAGCCTACCGGATTTCGCGTTGCCGTTACATTTGGTATTAGAGCTTTGGTTTACAGAGCTAGAGAACAAGACACATTAGAAACATACGAAAGAATTCATCAGATATTGGATTAGTAATATCCAATTAGAACGACTCGTTAGAGATGGGATCAGTAGTATCCTAGAACGAGTGTGAAGAGTATATTTTACAAATGAAAACAATATTGTTTTGAAAATTTAAATCAATTCTACGTATTTGAATATTTATTTATTTTGAATTTGGACAATCTGATATATAAAGATTTTGCATATACGCGTCATGAACGTATATTCGAAGTTTTAATATACCGGATAGATATAGAACCGCGCTCTAGTAGCCCGGAGATGTTCTGATGGTGGTTCGAAACATCATCAGCATTTATTTTCGAGTGACGAAGGTGTGATATCTATATATTTCCATTAGACTGGTGTGAGAACCAAAACTTATATAGATAGATTTATTGTGTGATTTGGCATCAAAAACATGATTTTCGACTATATATCAAATTTATGAGTTTGAAACGTTAATCCACTAATTGATTGATGTTTGTGTTGTTTGTTTATTTGTTTGATAATTTTGAACTATTTAGCCTAATTGAACCAAATATTGAACTGTGTTGAAAATTGGTCACATTTGCTTGCACATACATGTACTTACATTAAACAAGTCATAGCAAGGAGGCTAGAGCAGAGAATAAAATTTGTTTGCCCGACAAATAGGTACATGTTTACTATAATTTACTGTTTTGTTTGGGTGATGACGATTTTATGAGCCTATTGGCTAGCCGCTTGGCGTTTTCTTTTTCTTTTGAGTTGAAGAAGGCCATGGGAGGCTATATGAAATATCCCGAAGTCCCCGGTGCAGGGGAGGTTATGGCGAATTTTTTTGGAAATTTAGGGTGTTAGCCAAATTTTTGAGAAATTTGAAAAGTTTTTAGAAACTGAAAAGTTGAAGAACTTAAGCCGTAGCGAAAATAATGAAAGTTGAGTTGGTTTTTAAAACAACTTTCGGCTTCGTTCCTTTTCGGGGACGAATAGTTTTAAGTGGGGGAGATTGTAATAACCCGAAATTCTGAACCAGTTTAAATTTTTTATTTTGGCAATTTCAATGAATTTTGAATATTTAAAATGGATTATTTTATATAATAGCGACGAAAAATTTATTTTGAATTGAATTGAACGTATATATTTATATACGTCGTCGTTAGAATATAAAATTTTATTTTAAATTATAAAAGGAATTGAAAATGGCGCGGTAGTTCGATAATTCGATTTCAAACTTCAATTGAATGTACCGGGTGCAAAACAAACCGGATTTTAGTGAAACCAAAAATATTTGAATCTAATTGAGAATATCTTTCCAACGAATCCGGGAAATCAAAATTTAATAGCGGGAATCAAAAGATATGTCCAAATGAAATTTCAGAATAGTCGCTATGGAATTTCGGCCCTTAGAAATAGCCATTTTGCAAACGACCTCGGATTTCAACGAAACCACTTTTGTTGGATCCGTGATGTCAAGTTATTGCTAGATTCCAATTTTCATAATTTTTCGAATCAATATGTGAGCGTGGCGAAGGAAAACGCGTTTGACCAGTTTCAGTTGATTTTAATCGGCTGGAAAATGGCCATTTTTCAAACGGTCTCAGAATTCGATGAAACTAGTTTTGTTAGGACCGTATCGTCAATACAAAGCTAGAAAATATTTTTCTGGAATTTTTCGAGTTAGTATGTGACCCCAGTAAATTGAAAGGCGTGTTCAAATTCAATATATAGAGTTATATGTGGATTTTAACGAAAACTGATCGAAATGGCCGAATTGGCTTACGTGACATATCCCATTGTGTTCGGAATGGGGGTATTTAGTTAGAGGCGACAGTCGTTGGGCCTCGTTTGGGGGTTCGAAATAAAAAGTCAACCTTTTTGAAATCAAATAGAAAATAAATATATATTATATATATTTCTCACTTAAGCCCCTCCTCCCTTCCTCCTTAACCGGTCAAGCCCCCTGTTCATTTCACTACGGATCTGAAAGAAAGAAAAACCGCGAGACCTATCCTCCGTCGCCCCTCATTCAGGGCCGCCACCGCAGCCTTCCATCACCCCCTCCGTCGATCCGCAACCTCCCTACCCTCCGGCCTCTACTCCCCTTTCTTCCTACTCCACCGACGAACACCAGACGAGACCGCCAATTCCTGCCACGCCCAAGCCTGCCGTCGACCTCCACTAGCAAGCCGCCACACCCCCTTCGCCTCCTGAGCCCGTCAGCGCCCTCCCCCACTCCGAAAACAACTGTAAGTTTTTAATTATATTTTATTTAGTTATTTATTTTAATTTATTCTGTGTAATTAATTTAAATTTAAAAATAAAGGTCAGTTTTTATATGAAGTAGCATGAGAAAATTTAGACCTTTATTGTATGAGTATAGAAATGATAGTACGGTTTTTTATGTATTAACATTTGAAATAAAAATTCGGGTCTTTATATGAAAAATCTTATGGTAAAGATTTGATTTCTAGAAATGTAAGGATTAGATTTTTTATATGATGAAAGGATTGATTTTGTCGCTTGAAGGTTTTGATTTTGATTCACAAAAAGGAATGATTTTTCATCACTAAAAGAAAAGATTTTTATAGTCGAAAAGAAAAGATTTTTACTTTAGAAACGAATTAATTTTTGAAATAGAAAACATACGATTTTTATCGATGTAAAAATAGAATTTTTATATATTGAACAGCAATGTAAAAATTCGATTTTTAAATATTGAATAGCGGTATAAAAATATAGTTTTTATATAAAAGAGAAGTATAAAAATAGGATTTTTTATACTAGTGGCATATCCAAAGTACTATTTTTATATAAAGTAGAAGTATTTAAAATATAATCTTTATATTTGAAAAGGCGAAATCTTTATATTTGAAAAGGCGAAATCTTTATATTTGCAAAGGCGAAATCTTTATATGAAGAATAGCGTGATAAAAATATAATCTCTATTATATGAACACCGACGTAAAAATAGAATTTTTATCATTATATAGTAGTATAAAAATATGTTTTTTATATACATTGCAACAATATAAAAATGTGATTTTTATATATGTAGTGGCTATGGGCAACGAAAGTAACAAAAGGCGAGAACAGCGATGACTCCTACATTTGAAGTGTCATGGAGTTGGGATAGCTTTGGTGAGAACTTCTCACTTTAAATTTCCTTTTCTAGTTAAAATATATACTAGGATGTAGACGGTGTTTAGTAGCACCCGACACCCGTCGTCCACAGACCATGGATGACTTTTATGCTTGTTTGTTTTGTTTGATTTTGATGTGTAGTTGATTGTGTGATGTGAAATGAAATAAAATATTTATATAAAAAATAAATATTGTATAGTTAAAAATAGAATTTTTAATGTGTATATGAAATGAAATAAATATTTATAAACAAATCGGACGATTTGTTTATATACACACATTTGACTGATATTGATTGGGACGATAAATTTTACACATCGCCCAACTGCACAAATAAAATATGTGTTTGATTGTTTGAAAACCCCACACGGGTATTGGGATGATATATAACATACACCAGTCCCAATATTTAGCTGTATGTTGATCGATTGATTGACAGGCTGTATAAGCGTCGAATATCTATATTTGATGCTTATACAGTGTAGAACACACTTTGGATGATTGTTGATTTATCGTTGCTGTGATATACATGTGTTGTATGGAATCCATATAATTAACATTATATGGTAATTGATTGGGCCTCCTTCCAATCGGGAAAATAAAGAATATTTTAAAGTAAAGGTTCATGTGTTGACAGTACTCATCCAATGAGATTAGTCATGTGTTGAACGAAATATTTTAACAATAAAATTTACATCTTTATCATTATAAAACAAAGGTTCATGTGTTGACCGTACTCATTCATTGAGATTAGTCATGTGTTGAACGAAATATTTTAACCATAAAATTTATATCTTTATCATATATAAAATTAGAAACTAACTGGAAAATAGATTAGATGAGTGATTTCCTGGATATAGATCTGATGTTGGTTTCGGCTTTCGGGGTTAATGCTTAGGGGATCGTTCTCTTACTAATTTACGGTTGGAGTCTGATTTGAAATTAAACGATAGAAATCATATATTTATAAAATATATTGAATAACAAAAATAGTCACATGTGGACAGTACTCATTTGTTGAGATTAGTCATGTGTTGACAAACATTTGTTGAATATAATAACGAAGTTATTGAAAAATATAAAGCCGTGTTGATTAGAGATGCGCTATTTTGACGCGAATGATAATTTTATCGATTATATTCGAATTCGAATTGAATCGAATAAAAATAGAGTTCGAATAGGAAATGAATTCGAATTGAATTGAAATATTTAGAAACGAATTCGAATTGAATTGAATATAAATAGAATTCGAATTGAATTGAATATAAATAGAATTCGAATTGAATTGAATATAAATAGAATTCGAATTGAATTGAATATAAGTAGAATTCGAATTGAATTGAATATAAATAGAATTCGAATTGAATTGAATATAAATAGAATTCGAATTGAATAGAATAAAAATAGAATTTGAATTTGTTTTGAAAATGAATTTAAAACGATTTATAAAATTCGTTTTAAAAGGAAATCGACGAGGTATATATATATATATATATATATATATATATATATATATTATATAATGGCCTGAATAGAACGCGCCGCGCCGCGGCAGTTCGTGAATTTCGACCATTGACTTCGAATTGACATTACGGGAGATCCGACCGTCGGATTCTCCTAAAACCAGAACCGTTGGGTTCGTATCGAAAAGAGCTTTCTAACGAATATTAGAAACTTGAAATCTAATGGTTGGATTTGGAGATACGTCCAAATCAAATTTGGAAAAGGTCGTTGTAAGTGCAGTTCGATGGCCGTTGATGGAAATCGACTGTACGGGCCTTGATAAAATTATTAAAAATATCTATAATTTGTGTAAAATCATAAGAAATGATTTGTGAAGAATTGGGGTGAAAAATCCCACATTTGTAAGGATAAAAATGTATTTTTATCAAAACGAACTAGTTTTGAACTAGAATTAAAACCAATTTATTTTTGAAATAAATAAATTGAATTTGAAAGAGGTTTTAAAAATAATTAAAATTTCCAATACGTGAATTGGAATGGATTAGAATCGAAATTATCTTCGGGATATTTCGATGTTGGATTTCGTGATTATACAGATATGGTTGTGGAAATTTGAAAGATATATTCATATCGTTATTTCCAATACGATATTTGTTGATCGTAGAATTTGATATTGAATATAAGCCGATATATTTTCTATTCAGAGCCTTGTATTTAATATCAAATGAGATTTGGGTTTGTCGTGAATGGTGTCTTCATTAACACTGTTCTTGGACCCAGTAGAGAAAAGATTAAATCTTTTTATTTAGATTTAATGAAGTATACCAATTAATTAATTTAATTGGAATCGAATTAGAATTGATTTGTGGGTTTATCGTGAACGATGTTTTTAAATAACATTTGTTCTTTAACCCGACAATAAATAGAATGTGATTTGGGTTTACCGTGAACTGTGTTTTAAATGACATTAGTTCTTTAACCCAATAAAAGGAGTTTTAAAGGATCTGTAATTAGATTGAAATCTGAATTGATAATATAAATTATCAAATTTGGAAAGTGATTGAGAACGGAGTATCACCAGTTTTGCTCCAAAGCGATAGTTAAATCTTTAAATAGATTTGAACGTGAAATGGTAATTAAGTTTACCGATAACACCGTTGTGTTAGTTATGGGGTAATAACAGTTTTGCTTCATGGGATAAATAGGTTGGGATTGGGAAATAAAATAAATAATTACTTCGATGTGCTTCGCTAATCCCGACTAGTTTGGAAAACCATAATTTGGTTTGAAACGATATCCAAAGAGAGATTAAAGAATAAATTTCAAGGAATTTATCTTTGATAAAATTAATGGGAACCTTTCGCTAAGAATGTGAAATTTAGAAACTAACTGTAGGTTAGCTAAGATGGATGGTTTCCTGGGTATTGATCTGATGTTGGTTTCGGCCTTCGGGGTTAATACTTGGGAAATTGTTCTCTTGCTAATTTACGGTTAGTGACTTATGGATTGGAATGAGGCATATGTTGTGTTTGTGTAACATTTATTTATTATATACGCGGGTTATTCGGAATGAGGGAATCAGTTGGTGGTCGTCTAGACGTACTTGGAGATCGATTGATATGCGAGGAAAGTGCCTCTGGTTTTGTTCAGACCCAGAACGAACTTGTAAATGAACGGTGTGTCTGACATTGGATTTTATTCTATGTTGATTGATCTCTATTAAATATACATCTGTTTGGCGGCGTGGAATTTATTCTCTCGCTTAACACCCTTCTCTGAGACGTACGAGCTCAGAGGTTGTATATCGATGGACATCAGTCGCATGGCATGAATTGCCTATGTGGCACGCCTAAGTGGCAAATGATTAAGGCTTCTGTTGAAAAGCAAAGTCTTGTGGTTGATGATCAAAGCACGGCCTTTGTGGCGTAGCTTTGTGTATAACGTGAATTCGCGAGCCTCACACCTCGGTATGAGTTAAAAACGGGATAAGGACTGCAGGGAGAGCACGACGTTTCTTTCTCGCTTTGGTGGTGTCAGTGACTTACCAGCCCTGACATTTATATACTTTTCACCTATGTGGTTGTTGGATGAGGCGCCTCGATTTTAGGTCTGTAAGGACCGGAAAACGTGTGTTCAGGAATAATTAATCCTCAAACGTAAGGGAGGACCGACCCTGAAGCATCCAGGGGTTACCCAGAGTGTGTAGTCCCGAGGCATTTGCTAGAATGTCTCGAAGCGGAGAGGAGCTTGCCCCTTGCCTCGACTCATGACGGAAATCCAATTTCCAATACGTGATATTGCCGTTTTAATTGTAGAACTAGTATGGCAACATGATATATGGTACCCATGCCGTCTATGATTGATATTTATGATTGAAATTGTTTTGACACTATACACTTATAATAGTATCAAATGATTTGTTTTGAACGTACCAAGCATGTTTGGCTATTATAAGGGAAAACCCTATCCTCCGGCTTGCGTTGCATTGTGTGATGGGACCTGGGTCTTATAATAGCTTCATTTTTCGAAAAAGCATTGCGTTGTTTATCTATATGCACTGGTATTCTTGGGAGGAAACCCGTTCCGTGTTATACGGCGTGGTCCCTTGATTTACCTTATTTTTAAAGTAAAGTTTTGAATAACCGTTTTAGTTCTCACACCAGTCACATGACTGACCTAGAGTTTATTGCTTTAACCTAAACTCTGGGTGCCCTTATTTTCGACACGGGCAGCTAGTAGTTTTGGTTTTGCAGATTTGTATTCACAGGATCCTGATTTACAGCTGGAACGATGCTCGAAAAGCTCTGTATCCGTGTATTACTTTCAGTTGTGTTTTGTATTATTTTCCGCTGCGATGTAATTTATTGTAACCTCTGATATTTATCGAATGTAATTTATTCATTTATACTCTGTATATTCTTGTAATCTGATGGAATTGTTGTAAATAACAATGAAATGTTCTTCTGTCTGCATTCCAATTTGTCCTGTTCTCAAAACGATCAGGGGTTTTGAACGGTCTAGATCGGTTTAACGACTGATTCAGATCGAGCGAAATTCCTTGCCGTTACACTGGTATTCTTGGGAGGAAACCCATTTCGTGTTATACGGCGTGGTTCCTTGAATTACCTAACTTTAAAATCAAACTAATAACTGTTTTAGTTCTAACACCAGTCACATGACTGACCTGGAGTTTATTGTTTTAACCTAAACTCTGGGTGCCCTTATTTTCCACACAGGTAGCTAGTAGTTTCGGTTTTGCAGATTTATATTCACAGGATCCTGGTTTACAACTGAAGTGATATTCGGAAAGCTCTGCATCCGTGTATCTGTTTTCAATTGTGCTTCATTTTTTTTTCCGCTGCTATGTATTTAAATGTAATTTAAAACTATGATATTTCTGATGTATAATATTCATTCATGCTCTGTAATATTCATGTATCCTGATGGAATTGTTGTAATAAGCAATGAAATGTTCTTCTGTTTGTATTCTGATTTGTTTTGTTCTCGAAGCAATCCAGGCTTTCCTTTACGGGGAAGTTTGGGTCGCCACACCTTTACTTATCCCTTTTGCTTTCCTTTAATTAAAAATGAAGTTGACAAGTGGAAGTGGTGTTACCTTTAGGCATTGCCTTGATGATCATATTTTTAGTCCTTGAGTTATGGAAGCATTTCCATTCTCTGATCACTAGTGATAAGAGTATGACTAAATCCTTTCCTATAAGTGATACATTTTTGGAAATTTCTTCCATATATCCATATCACAAACTTTTAAATTTAAAACACAAATTAAAATTCCTTTTAAAACTAAAAGTTACTTTAATATATTACTTAACATGATAAATCAATTATAATCAAGGATTAATTATTATCTACAACAAATTTATTTAAAATACTCATTTTTCTTTAGATTAATTACTTCAAACAACACTAATAAAAATGATCAATTAGCTTTAATAATCCTCGTCAATAATTTATTAACTTTAAAACATCATTATTAAAATAGTTAGCTAAGTTTTAAACTTCATTATCAAAATGCGTAAATTACTCATTTAAAATAACTACTCAAATTTAAAACAAATTATTAAAGTGATAAATTAATCTTAGATTGATATTCGAAAAATGATTTGTTAACTTTAATACATAATTTTTTAAATAAATAACCTGTTTGCCTTAAACACCAACAATTTAGTTGAATAATTAATTTCAAAACATTTAAATAATTAATGGATTTTTAAACCTTATTTTTAAAACAATCAATTTAGTTCAAAAACCTTATTGTTGTATTAATAATAATTTCATTTTGAATCATATATATTTAAACAATTAATTATCCTTGTAAATTCCATACATAAGAATCAAGATTTATCAAAATCATTTCAAAGTGGATAATATTTTCATTCACACGTAACGATGAGCATAAATACAAAGGTAAGTGACAACGGTACATAAATAGAGAACGTCTCTTATACACTATGAATTAACTTGCATATAATCCAATATCCAAATAATATAACAAAATGGGGATTAGTTCCACTAGCAGATGTCAATACAATCAAATACTTAAGTTATAGTAGAATGAGAATTATCCTGCTAATATATGTTATCTAAAAAGCATTTATATTTAATTTACACACTAGGTGGCATAGACAAGAAAACCTTTATTTAAAATAAATTGGCTTACAAATGAAGTAAGTCCTTTAAATAAAGAACACGAAGTTTTAAAAAAATAAATCTTTGTTTAATTAAGGATTAAAAATTAATTTGACCAATGATTAATATTAATAAAAACTAAATTGAAAACCCAACTAGTCTTAACAAAATGTTAAGTTAATTAATTATTAATAATTAACCATGCGTAATCAATAATTAATTATTTAACTAATTAACAATTAATTAATAATTGAGCCTTAATTAAATAAAAATAAATTATAACTTAATCTTACTTAGCTAATTATTATTTTTCGGCAAGACCGACCATTTTTAGAGTGGTTAGTAACACTTTTTATTATAAAAAATAATAAATACATTATTACAGGAGATAGACAGATTGTTTATCTACTACTATCGTTTTTATAGTGGTTCGTCCATTTCAACTGTACAAGCTTACTGTACAGGAGCTAATAAAAAAGACTAGACTACTCAATTAAACAAATTACTTACTCCACATAGGGAGTCAAATTGCAACAACCCGGAAAATCTGAAACAGTTTAAAAATTTTGAATTGGCTATTTTAGTGGATTTTAAATATTTAAAATAAATATTTTAAATAATAACGACAAAAAGTATGTTTGAATCGATGTTTGAAAATAAATATAATTATTTTAAATTATAAACAAGGCCTTAAATGGCGCGGCAGTTTCAAAATCTGAATTCAAACTTTGACTAACTATACCGGGTGCAAAATAAAACGGATTTTATTGAAACCAAAAATATTTAAATCTGTTAGTGAATATCTTTCTAACGAATCTAAAAAATCGAAGTTTCATAGCGGGAATCAAAAGTTATGGCCAAATGAATTTTCAGAAAGGTCGCTATAGAGAATAAATAGCCCTTGAAAATAGACATTTTGCAAACGGTCTCAGAATTCGACGAAACTAGTTTTGTTGGGACCATATCGTCAAAACATAGCTAGATTTATTTTTTTAGAATTTTTAGAATCAGTATGTGGCCCCGGCAAATTGAAATGTACGTTCAAATCAAATATTGAATGTTATATATTTTAATTTGAGGGAAAACTGACTGAAACAGTCGAATGGGCCTACGAAACATATCCCATTGCGTTCGGAATGGGGGTATTTAGCTAGGGGCGACAGTCGTTGGGTTTGAACTAGTGTTCGTAATAGAAAAACCCTATTTTAATAATTAAATAAAGCACGGGCCAATGAATTAATCATTTCATAATTTATTTTAAAATAAAAATCCAACAAAAACCGTCGCCTCCTTCTGCTCGACAGCGAAAACCGTTCCCTAGCTTCCCATCCATTTTCCGACCAGACCAGGAAGAATTACACCCCCGCCCTTTGGAACTTTTTGAAGCTCTCATCACCTTCTTCAAATCCATATAAGTTATTCCCCCTATCGCCAAGTGTTTATCGAGATATGCTCCTCAAAAATCGGCGACTTTGAACAGCCGCCGAGGTCAACTCCTTCCAAAGATCAGGGCCGCGCCACCTTTGCTCTGCGCGCCTCCTCGAGGTCTTCAACGTGGTACAGGCTGATCACATCCAGGCGCAACAGATCTGAAGAAAAACCCAAACCTAGATCTGAACGTTTTCTGAAAGGTGTGGTTATATATACTTTGAACTGTTAATAACGCTCTCAAGCGCTACGAAGTTTGATTTTCAAATAAAAATCATATCTTTCTCGTTTCTTGTCTAAATTCAGTGAAACAAGAGACGCCGGGACCGTGTGGACGTCTTCTACATTCTAGAAGGGACCGGATATTTTTCTGAGCCTTCTGCTATTTTTTGTGGAGTGGAACCCAATGTGAGATTTCTAAATTATAAACGATATGGAAAACAACGATGTATAAATTATATAGTCGATGGATGAGTTATATAAGCGTTGTACACCTCATGTATAAGCGTTGTATATGTTGTATGTTCGATGTATAAGTTATACATGCATTGTAAAAGTGATATATGCATTGAAATAAATTGAAATGATATTGAAGTGAAATCGAAATATATTTTTATACGAATATATATATATATATACTCCCCTCATCCACAGACCATGGACGATATATATTTGTTGTGATACTATTTGGATTATTGGTTGATGTGAAATTTAGTGAATATCATGAACGGTTGATTTGAAATGATTGATTGTGGTTGAAATCCCAATAGGATTAGTATATGGGAAAATTTGTCTGCGTACGAACTAGATATTGAAAATCCCCATTATCAAAAGCTGCGAGGCTTTAAGGTAGAGCGAGGAGCCGTACTCGGGACGGTGCCGGTTTTAACTACCCTGCCGTTATGCTGCCGAAATTTTCAATAATATTCATGTGTTAGAATTATTTTCATGTGTTGAAACTATATTCATGTGTTGAATAGGAATTAATGTGTTGAATAGAAATTCATGTGTTGAATGAAGTTCATGTGTTGAATAAATTCTTTGAAAGATAAAAATAACATTTTTATTATATATATAGACTATATAAAATATTAGTATTTTAAATAATTTGTTTTAATACCAAAAATAACATTTTTACCTTATGTATGAACTATATCAAATATTAGTATTTTAAATAAATTGTTTTAACACCAAAAATAACATTTTTCCTTATGTATGAACTATATAAAATAATCGTGTTTTGAAATAAATTGTTTTACAATAAAAATCACATTTTTATTATATATATAAACTATAGAAAATATTCATGTGTTGAATAAAGGATTCAAACGATAAAAATCGTATTTTTATCGTATGTGTGAAGTCAAAAACATTCATGTGTTGAATATATAGATTGAACAATAAAATCTACATTTTTATTGTGAATATAAAGTGCTAAAAATATTCATGTGTTGAATAAATATTTTTGATGATAAAAATATCATTTTTATCAAATATACGAAGTGGATATGGTTTTGAAATCGAAGAATGAATTATATATATATATATAACTAAAATAAATCGAATAACGAAGCTGCAGTTCATATTTTGAAACCGTGATTTCAAACGATTAGTGTGGGAGATCCGACCAGCGGATTTTCCCGAAACCGAAACCGTTGGGTTCGTTTTGGAAATATCTTTCCAACGACACCCACTTTGTGAAGATCCGACGGTTGGATTGTCTGGAATGTTTAATTCAAATATGAAGAAAAACAACGCCAGAATCGATTATATATATATATAAATATAATTAAATTAAATCGAATAACGACGCTGCAGTTCTTATTTTAAAATCGTAACTTCAAACGATTAGTGTAGGAGATCCGACCGTCGGATTTTCCCAAAACTGAAATCGTTGGATTCTTTTTGAAAAGATCTTTCTAATGATATAAAATTTGTGAAGATCCAACGGTTAGATTTTCAGATATGTGTAAATCAAATCTGAAGAAAAACAGCGCTATGGCCGCGTTATGGCCTGAAGCGTCGTTTGAGTGAATTGGCTATTTTTAAATAAATAAAAATAGCGATAAATCGTGATAAAATATTATAAACGATATGGAATGGAAATAAACTGAATTTGCTCAGTTTATGTGATATTTGATGGTTGAATGTGTTTGGCGTGGAAATTACATTAAAGAACAGAATTATTGATGTCGAGTAATTTAACCATTGAAATGAATTGATTTGAAATTCTAAATATACGTGAATTATTTCAAAAGGCCGAGTTAATTATCATTTCAAATAATTGATCGACGATTAGAAGTCGAAGATATGAAGACGGTGCAAGACCGATGATCTTCACGTCGAATGGAGGGGTGCTACTGATGCTCATGATAGGAGTAGCTACCTTGAAGGGGCTGAAGTAGTAGCCGTCCGGATGTACTTGTTGATTGTACGGATATGCGAGGTATTGAGTGCCTCCGGTTTCGTTCAGACCCAAAACAAACTTGTAAATGGACTGTGTGTCTGACATTGGATTTTGTTCTGTGCTGATTGATCTCTGTTAAATATATATCTGTTTGGCGATGGAGAATTTATTCTCTTGCTTAACGCCCTTCTCTGAGACGTACGAGCTCAGAGGTTATATATCGATAGAAATCAGTCGCATGGAGTGAATTGCCTGTGTGGCACGCCTAAGTGGCAGATAATCAATGCTTCTGTTGAAAAGAAAAGTCTTGTGGTTGATGATCAAAGCACAACCTATGTGCATAGCTTTGTGTATAGCGTTGTTTCGCGAGCCTCACACCCCGGTATGAGCCAGAAACGGGAGAGGACCTCAGGGAGGACATGCGTTTCCTTCTAACTAGGAGTGGTGCTTTGGGTTTTGCACGCCCGGGTATTTTACCTATATGGATGATGGAAAGAGAGACGTCTCAGTTATTTCGGTCTCTTTGGAGCCGAAGGATGGTCTTTATACAGGCCAGATTTACGCCCCATAGGGCGGGGAAATGCAGTGTTCAGGCATTTTAATCCACATCGGTGGACCGGCCCTGTCGCTCCAAGGGTCGATGCGCTCTGATCCTTAGACATGGGCTAGATTGTCTCGAATTCGGTAAGGACGATCCCTTGCCTTGGTTCATGACGGAAATCCAATTTCCAAATACGACATCGTGCAGTTTTAATTGTATACCTATTTATGGCGACATAGTGGTATGGGCATTAATGCCATCTACGATTGATACTTATGATTTGAAATTGTTTTTGAAACATATAAACACTAGTAATAATATCAAATGCTTTTGCTTTATTCGTATCAAGCATATTTTGGCCAATATAAGGTAAAACTCTATCCTCCGGTTTGTGTTGCATTGTGTGATGGGAACTGAGTCTTATAATGGCTTCATTTTTATAAAAAGCATTGCGACATTTAAAAGATTTACTTGTTTTAAAACACTGGCAATCTAATGGAGTAAACCCGTTCCACGAAAGTGGCGTGGTCCTGTGATTGGCCATATTATAAAGTAAGTTAAGTAGATTTCTCATACCGGTCCCATGATTGACTCATAGTTTGTTTCACTTGCAAACTCGAGTGCCCCTATTTCTACATGGGCTGCCTTGTATTTAGGTTTTAGCAGGCTCTTTCTGGATAGCTGGAGCTGAAGACGGATTCTATCATTTATCTCTTTTTATGCTGTTCAGCTCCTGTTGTACATATTATGTTTTGTTTTCCGCTGTATACATTTATGTATAGCTGAACTGTATTTGTACTAAGTATGATCCTATATACTGTGTAACTCTGATGATTATGTTTATCCAATGTATTCTATTGTACATTATCTGGTGTATTTATTTATTTATTTTTTATATTCTACTGTTATCTGTTTATGTGTTATATTCCAAAGATTACCCTTGCCACCATCATACGGGGTGTGGGGTCGTTTCAAACGTGGTATCAGAGCTTTGGATAAGCTTAGTTATGGAATATAACATATTAATGAACTCGTCAGAAATAGAACCAGTAGTGTTCTAAGACGGATCGCTCATTCCAGATAGGATTAGTAATATCCTAGAATGAGTGAAGCAGAATGAAATTCACCCTGATAGACACATTTACATTCAAGTATATGTCTCTATGTTTTAAAATTACCTTTTCTGTTGGTCTAACACTTTGTCTGCTATTTGCAGACATTGAAAAATGAGTGACAGAAGTAGAAGAGGTAGGTTGGAACCAGATGTTGAAGCTCTACTTAAGAAATATAGAAATATGGGTGGAGTACCATTCTTGGGCGAGGAATCTATTATTAAAGCACAAGCTTGGATTCGTTCTGCTGAGAAAATCTTGAAGGTTTAAAGCTGAGGGATGACCAGAAAAGATTACTGGCATCTTGGGCACTCAAAGACGAAGCTTTGTTTTGGTGGGATTCGATTATTTAGGACAATCCAGAAGGTAATATTACCTAGGATATATTTAAAGAGATTTTCAGTGAAAAATTTATTCCTCCAGAAGCAACTGAGAGATTATGTGATGAATTTTGTTATCTGATACAAGCAGATATGACCATTCCAGAATATCATAAGAAATTCAATGAACTTTCTCATTTTGCCCCTCATCTAATTCAAGATCCAAAGAGGAAGAATCTGAGGTTTATTAACTGTCTTCAAAGAAAATACCAGAATAAAGTAATGGGGCATGTGAAGCTTCCTTTTTCTGAAATGATATATATGGCTTATCAGTATGAAAATCTAAATAATCGAGGTCTTTTAGTCGATGAAGAGGAAGCTAGCTCTAGCAACAAAAGGAGATTTGGAGCTGATAGCCCAGAGGCGAGTACACAGCCTGAGGCCAGTACGAAGTCTGAGTTCAGAAAGAAGCCTAGATTCAAGAGGAAAAGGGCTAAGTCTGAGAAAGGACCAGTGACGACCGCCATATGCAATAATTACAAGAAGCTAGGGCAATTTCAAGGGAATTGCAAATCCTCGAAAAGGGAAAGAAATGTTGGGTCGAAATCCAAAGGCAAGTTCCAAGAGAAAAGAAAATACAGTCAATGCCATTGGACTGGTCAACTTGAAAAGGATTGTCGACTCTTAAAGAAATCTGAAAAGGTTCAAGTAAATGAAGTGGCAGAAGCTCCTGGAACCTTATCTAGTCAGGAAAGGCCAGATGCTTTAGAAGGCACGCTAACTGTCAAAAACATTCCAGTAAAAGCACTGTTTGATACAGGCGCGTCGCGAAGCTTTATTTCCATGAACGTGGTTAAGAAACTAGATTTGAATTTGAAAAAGTTCAAAACACCCATAACTGTCCATAATCCGGTTGGGGGTTCCCTCGATCTTAGTTGGGTTTGTGGGGTGCCTGTTTATTTTTCCTGTTATCAGTTCCCTACTATATCTATAGTCTTGAATTTCTCAGAATTTGATCTTATCCTGGGGTTGGATTGGTTAACCCAATATGAAGCCGAGGTTAAATGCGCCGAGAGAGTTGTGAGTGCAAAGGCTAAATCAGGCAGTTTTATAACCATTCCATGTGAAGGTCCGAATTCTAATAGAAAAGATTTATGGGCTGCTTTAAATGTTTTTCCTGCTCAAATAGAACCAGTTCCTGTCGTTCCGGAGAATATTCCGGTCGACATTGAAAATATTCCTGTTGTCAAGTACTATACGGATGTGTTCGAGGAAGTTGTTAGCTTACCTCCGCAGAGAGAAATTGATTTTAAAATCTCTTTAGTTCCGAATGCAAGGCCAGTAGTTCACGCTATTCGAAGAATGACCTTGAAAGAGAAAGAAGAGTTAGATAATCAAACTCGACTTAGACGACCCGAAATTCCCCGGTGAGGAAAGCCTGGATCGAGTCGAGAACAAGCCACAACAGAACGCAGACGGAAGAACATTTCATTGCATATTACAACAATTCCATTAGAATACAAGAATAAACAGAGTATAAATGAATAAATATTACACAGAAAATATCAGAGGTTACAATACATTACATAGCAGCGGAAAATAACACAATGCACAACTAGAAGAGATATACGAATACAAAGCTTTCCGGATATCATTCCAGCTGTAAATCAGGATCCTGTGAATATAAATCTGCAAAACCAAAACTGCTAGCTGCCGGTGTCAAAATAAGGGCACCCAGAGTTTAGGTTAAAACAATAAACTCCAGGTCAGTCATGTGACTGGTGTGAGAACTAAAACAGTTATTAATCTTTATTTTAAAATTAGGTAAATCAAGGGACCACGCCGTATAACACGGAACAGGTTTCCTCCCAAGAATACCAGTGCATAAAACAACAACGCAATGCTAAATAAAGAAAAATGAAGCTATTATAAGACCCAGGCCCTATCACACAATGCAACGCAGCCGGGGGATAGGGTTTTTACCTTATAATAGCCAAAGAATGCTTGATACGTTTAAAACAGATTATTTTGATAGTACTATAAGTGTATAGTGTCAAAACAATTTCAATCATAAATATCAATCATAGACGGCATAAGCGTCCCATGCCACTATGTCGCCATATATAGGTTTACAATCAAAACCGCACAGTCACGTATCAGAAGTTGGATTTCCGTCTGTGAACCAAGGCAAAAGATAGTCCTTACCGATTCAAGACAATCTAGTCCATGTCTCAGGTCAGAGCTCGAGTGACCTTTGGATCGTCAGGGCCGGTCCACCGATGTGGATTATAATTCCTGAACACTGCGTTTCCCCGCCCTATGGGGCGTAAATGAGCCAACGAATGACTCCATCAGACCCGGATCGTCCGATCTTACCGAGGCGCCTCGCAACAGCAACAACCACATACGTCAAACTCGTCAGGGCATGTAAAACCACTGACGCCACTTCTAGCTAGAAGGAAACGCATGCCCTCCCTGAGGTCCTCTCCCGTTTCTGCTTCACAACCGGGGTGTGAGGCTCGCGAATCAACGTTACACAATGCTATGCCACACAGGCTGTGCTTTGATCATCACCACAAGACTCTGCTTTTCAACAGAAGCCTTGATCATTTGCATCTCAGCATGCCACACAGGCAATTCACGCTATGCAACCGATATCAATCACACAGAATGAAATCCGATGTCAGACACACAGTCCATTTACGCGTCCGTTCTGGGTCTGAACAAAACCGGAGGCACCTAGTACCCTGCATATCCATCGATCTCCAAGTACGTTTGGACGACCACCAACTGATTCCCTCCTCTTGGGTGTACGGACCAATCAAGATCATCAGTAATTATCCAAACGACGTGAAGACCTCCGGTCCTCAACCACCGTCTTCATCTTCGACTAATCGTCGTATCAGTTATTCAGAATGGGATAAACCCGGTCTTTCCGAATAACTCGCGTATATAATAAACAAGTGTTACACAAACACATCATACGCCTCATTCCAATTCATCAGTCACTAACCGTAAATTAATCAAGAGAATAATTCCCCAAATATTAACCCCAAAGGCCGAAACCAACATCAGATCAATACCCAGGAAATCACTCTGCTTAGCCAACCTACAGCTAGTTTCTAAATTTCACATTCTTAGGGAAAGGTTCCCATTAATTTTATCAAAGATAAATCCTTTAAATTTATTCTTTAATCTTCCTTTGAATACCACTTCAAACTAGTCGGGATTAGCGAACCGCACCGAAGTAATTATTTATTTTTATTTCCCAATCCCAACCTATTTATCCCATGAAGTAAAACTGGTCATACTTCATATCTAACACCACGGTATTATCGGTAAATTCATTTACCATTTCACATTCAAATCTAATTAAAGATTTTACTATCGCCTGTAGCAAAACTGGTGATACTCCATTCTCGATCTTTTCAATCTAATTAAAGATTCATTAAAACTCCACTTAGTTTTAATCTTTGACTGGGTTAAAGAATCAATGTCATTTAAAACACGGTTCACGATAAACCCAAAATCACTTTCCATTTCAATCAGTCCCTAACCGTAAATTAGCAAGTGAGCAATTCCCTAAGTATTAACCCCGAAGGCCGAAACCAACATCAGATCAATACCCCAGAAATCATTCAACTTAACTAATCTCCAATTAGTTTCTGATTTTCTTAACTCCTTTGGGTCTAAGAACAGTATTATTGAAGATACCGTTCACGACAATCCAAAATCACATTCTATTAATTATCGGGTTAAAGAACAAGTGTTATTTAGAACACTGTTCACGATAAACCCAAAAATCAATACAATTCAATTCCAATTAAATATTATTTAGTTGGTACACTTCATTAAATCTAAATAAAAAGATTCAATCTTTTCCTCAACTGGGTTTAAGAACAGTGTTAATGAAGACACCATTCACGACAAACCCAAATCAAATTTGATATTAAATACAAGGCTCTGAATAGAAAATATATCGGCTTATATTCAATATCAAATTCTACGACCAACAAATATCGTATTGGAAATAACAATATATATATTAATATCTTTCAAATTTCCATAACAACATCTGTATAATCACGAAATCCAACATCGAAATATTCCAAAGACAATTTCGATTCAAATCCATTCCAATTCAATTATTGGAAATTCTGGTTACTTTTAAAACCCTTTTCAAATTCAATTTATTTATTTAAAAATAAATAGAATTATAATTCTAGTTCAAAACTAGTTCATTTCGATAAAAATCTATTTTTATCTTTTTCAAATATGGAGTTTTTCATCCCGATTCTTCCCAAATCATTTCTTATGATTTTACACAAATTATTACTATTTTTAATAATTTTATCAAGGCCCGTACAGTCGATTTCCATAAACGGCCATCGAACTGCACTTACAGCGACCTTTTTCAAATTTGATTTGGACATAATTCCAAATCCAACCGTTAGATTTCAAATTTCTAATATTCGTTAGAAAGCTCTTTTCGATACGAACCCAACGGTTCCGGTTTTAGGAGAATCCGACGGTCGGATCTCCCGCAATACCCATTCGAAGTCAATGGTCGAAATTCACGAACTACCGCAGCGCGGCGCGTTCTATTCAGGCCATTATATTATATATATAATATATATAATATATACTTCATCGATTTCCTTTTAAAACGTATTTTATAAATCGTTTTAAATTCGTTTTCGAAACGATTTCAACTTCATTTTCAAATTCAAATCAAGATTGAATTTTCCCTTACAAATTCGTTTTAAATTCATTTCTGAGACGACCCGAACTTCCCCGTGAAGGAAAGCACGGATAGAATTGAGGACAAGACAAAATAGAATGCATAAATGTTAGACCGAAATTTGGGCCTAACACCCAAACTCTATGTGAAATCCTCACAAATCACAGATTACAGATAAAAAGCAGTAAAAACAGGGAACACACGAGATTTTTATAGTGGTTTGGCTCAATCCAAGCCTACGTCCACTTTATAGTTTCTCATATCCTGAGGAATTACAATTACAATGGTGTCTCATAATCCGTGAGATTCGATTATACACAATAGCCTTGTGTTGTAATGAAGAAGAGGAGAAAAGAGATTGAATTTATGCACGATAGCCTCGTGTTTGATTGAGTTGAGGAGTACCCAAAGTCCTTGAATACTTGGTAATGGAGGTCAGGAGGTGTTAGTGCCGAAAAGTCCCTTGAAATGACCATCTCGTGGTGTATTTATAGGCGTAGAGGAGCTGCTGGGAGTCCTGAATCGGGTCGGATTGGGTGTGACGTGGTGAGCGGAGAGGACATCTCGGAGAGAGTGGAGAAGTGGCCTTCAGATCGTGTGCATACAGGTGGCGGCCGATCCGAATTAGTAGGAGGTAGTTATCCCTTAAGAAGCGGTCAAACTTGCTGCGTCTGAGCAGGTATAGGGGGATCGGTTCGGGTCCGACCCGAACCGAGCTGGTGTCTTCAATCCGAAGACTTCATGTGCCAGGTTAGTGCGATGGAGGTCGGATCGGTTCGGCTCCGAACCGAACCGAGGAGGAGGCTCCGAACCGGAGTTATGATGTATACTTCTGAGCTGAGTGCAAGCCGGGTTGGGTTCTGATAGTCCGATCCGAACCGAGGTGAGATGGAATCCAAGTTTGAGCATCTTCGAAGTGTGGAGTCGGAGCGGGTCCGATCCGATCCGGGAGGTCAAGCCAATTTCCAAATTCCAAGTTTTCGGTTCTGCATGCATTCACGGAAACGGGCATAACTTTCAAACCGTAAGTCCGGTTGAGCCAAACCAAAGCTCAAACTGAAGCTAATTCAGAGATCTACAAGAGTTACAGAGCTCAGCTCTGTAATCGCTGTTTTCGGGCCCAAAAAAGGTCATCTGGTAAGAGTTTCGGGCCATTCTTTGTTTGTGACGCGATTTCAACCAAATCACTTCATGTCTTCTGACGATATTCCCAACGCTTGAGTGTATTGTTGAGAAGAGATTCCATGTGTGACTGCTTTGACTAAAAAGCGGGTCAACAATAAAGAAGAACATTTCATTGTTATTACAACAATTCCATCAGATATAAGAATATACAGAGTATAAGTGAATAAATTACATTCGATAAATATCAGAGATTACAATAAATTACATAGCAGCGGAAAATAATACAAAACACAACTGAAAGTGATACACGGATACAGAGCTTTCCGAGCATCGTTCCAGCTGTAAATCAGGACCCTGTGGATATAAATCTGCAAAACCAAAACTACTAGCTGCCCATGTGGAAAATAGGGGCACCCAGAGTTTAGGTTAAAACAATAAACTCCAGGTCAGTCATGTGACTGGTGTGAGAACTAAAATAGTTATTAATATTGGTTTTAAAGTTTGGTAAATCAAGGGACCACGCCGTATAACACGGAACGGGTTTCCTCCCAAGAATACCAGTGCATAGAACAAACAACACAATGCTAAATAAAGGAAAATGAAGTTGTTATAAGACCCAGGTCCCATCACACAATGCAACTCAAGCCGGAGGATAGGGTTTTCCCTTATAACAACCAAAGCATGCTTGATACGTTTAAAACACATTATTTGATACTATAATAAGTGTATAGTGTCAAAACAATTCAATCATAAATATCAATCATAGACGGCATGGGTACCATATATCATGTCACCATACTACTTCTACAATTAAAACCGCAATATCACGTATTGGAAATTGGATTTCCGTCATGAGTCGAGGCAAGGGGAAAGCTCCTCTCCGCGTTCGAGACACTCTAGCAAATGTCCCAGGACCCCACTTTGATCCTTGGAATCGGTTGGGCCGGTCCTCTCTTACTTTTGAGGATTGGCAATTCCTGAACACAAGTTTCCCGGTCCTTACAGACCTATACCCGAGGCGCCTCGTATCCAACAACCACACAGGTGAAAAGTATATAAATGTCAGGGCTGGTAGGTCACTGACACCACCCTAGCTAGAAAGAAACGTCGTGCTCTCCCAGCGGTCCGTCTCCCGTTTTTGACTCATACCGAGGTGTGAGGCTCGCGAATTCACATTATACACAAAGCTACGCCACACAGGCCGTGCTTTGATCATCAACCACAAGACTTTGCTTTTCAATAGAAGCCCTGATCAATTGCCACTTACGCGTGCCACACTGGCAATTCACACCATGCGACTGATGTCCGTCGATCTACAACCTCTGAGCTCGTACGTCTCAGAGAAGGGCGTTAAGCAAGAGAATAAATTCTCCCCCGCCAAACAGATGTATATTTAATAGAGATCAATCAACACAGAATAAAATCCAATGTCAGACACACAATCCATTTACAAGTTTGTTCTGGGTCTGAACGAAACCGGAGGCACTTTCCTCGCATATCCATCCATCTCCAGGTACGTCTGGACGATCACCAACTGATTCCCTCATCCTGAGTGTACAACCCAATCAAGATCATCAGTAATCACCAAGACGATGTGAAGACTTCCGGTCTTCAACCACCGTCTTCATCTTCGACATCTCGTCGAATCGGTTATTCAGAATGGGTATAAACCCGACCTTTCTGAATAACCTACGTATATAATAAACGAATGTTACACAAACACAACAAATGCCTCATTCCAATTCAGAATATTCTTTTATTCACAAAATCACATTCTTAGGGAAATGTTCCCATTAATTTTATCCAAGATAGATTCTTCTAAATTTATTCTTTAATCTTCCTTTGGATATCATTCCAAACTAGTCGGGATTAACGAACCACACCGAAGTAATTATTTATTTTATTTCCCAATCCCAACCTATATATCCCATGGAGAAAACTGGTAATACTCCACATCTAACACCCCGGTGTTATCGGTAAAATTAATTACCATTTCATGTTCAAATCTAATTAAAGATTTAACTATCGCTTTGGAGCAAAACTGGTGATACTCCACTCTCGATCACTTTTCAGATTTGATAATTTAAATTATCAATTCACTTTTTCAATTTAATTAAAGATTCATTAAAACTCCACTTAGTTTTAATCTTTTCAAAAATCAACATCCCGCCTTTAACTGGGTTAAAGAACCAATGTCATCTAAAACACTATTCACGATAAACCCAAATCATATTTGATATTAAATCCAAGGCTATGAATAGAAAATATATCGGCTTATATTCAATATCAAATTCTGAAACCAACAAATATCGTATTGGAAATAACGATATAAAATATATCTTTCAAATCCCCATAACAATATTTGTATAGTCACGAAATCCAACATCGAAATATTCCGAAGATAATTTCGATTCAACTCCCGTCCAATCCACGTATTGTGAATATTGATTATTTTTAAAATCACTTTCAAACTCAATTTATTTATTTCAAAAATAAATTGATTTTAATTCTAGTTCGAAACTAGTTTATTTCGATAAAAATCTATTTTTATCTTTTCAAATGTGGAATTCTCCAGCTCAATTCTTTCCAATCCATATATTATGATTTTACACAAATTGTAGATATTTTTAATAATTTTATCAAGGCCCGTACAGTCGATTTCCATCAACGGCCATCGAACTGCACATACAGCGACCTTTTTCGAATTTGATTGGACATAATTCCAAATCCAACCGTTAGATTTCAAATTTATAATATTCATTGGAAAGCTCTTTTCGATACGAACCCAACGGTTCTGGTTTTAGGAGAATCCGACGGTCGGATCTCCCGTAATGTCTATTCGAAGTCAATGGTCGAAATTCACGGACTGCCGCGGCGCGACGCGTTCTATTCAGGCCATCATATATATAATATATATATATTATATATTTCGTCGATTTCCTTTTTAAAACGTATTTTATAAATCGTTTTAAATTCGTTTCAAAAACAATTTCAACTTCATCTTCAATTTCAAATCGATTTGATTTCAATTCAATTCGAATTCATTTCAAATTTTATTTAATTCGAATTCAAATTCGTTTCAATTCAATTCAAATTCTAATTCGTTTCAATTCAATTCAATTTCAATTTACCTTCTATTTGATTCAATTCGAATTCGTTTCAAATTGATTTCAATTCAATTTCTGTTCGTTTTAAATTTCATTCAAAATGATTTCGATTCGTTGTTAATTCAATTTCAATTTAATTCAATTTGAATTCATTTCTATTTTATTCGAATTCAAATTCACTTTCTATTCAATTCGAATTCTAATTCGTTTTCTATTCAATTCGATTCGAATTCATTTTCTATTCAATTCGAATCGAATTCATTTTCTATTCGATTCGAATTCATTTCAAATTGATTCAATAAAATTTCAATTTGAATTTTTATCCAATTCAATTTGAATTTCATTTCAAAATATCAGATTTTGAAATCACTTTTCAATATTCATTGTAAAACGAAAAAAATCAATATAAATATCGTTCACGTCAAAATAGCGCATCTCTAATCCACACGGCTTTATATTTTTCAAAAACTTCTTTATTCTATTCAACAAATGAATATTTATTCTATTCAACACATGAATATATATTTCTTTCAACACACGACTATTTTTGTTATGTAAAATATTTTATAAAACAATGGTATCTATCGTTTGATTTTAATTAGACTCCATCGCAAAGTAGTTCTAATTTTAAATATGATAAAGATGTGAATTTTATTATTAAAATATTTTACTCAACACATAAATAGTTTCAACACATGAACATCGTCAACACATGACTATTTTTATATTCAACACATGAATTTCCTTTGATTATATTCATTATTTTCCCGATTGGAATGAGGCCCAATCAATCACCATATAATGTTAATTATATGGATTCCATACAACACATGTATATAATAGCATTGAAAAATAATCAACCATCAACCAAAGTGCACTACACTGTATAAGCATCAAATATAGATATCTAACGCTTATAACAGCCTGTCAATCAATCGATCGACATATTTAATCAATCAGGATGAGTGAACTTCAAATTTCATCCCAACACCCGTGTGGGGTTTCAAACAATCAAACACAGATTTTAGTTGTGCAGTTGGGCGATGTGTAAAATTTATCGACCCAATCAATATCAGTCAAATCAGTGTATATAAACAAATCGGCCGATTTGTTTATAAATATTCATTTATTCACAACCCCGTTAAAAATTATATTTTTAACGATAAAATATTTTTAACTATATAAATATTTTATTTTATTTCAACAAATGAAATTCTATTCAGACCCTTTACAAAGTAAAAATGGTATTTTTATTTCTCTAACTTATTTTAGAAAATTTCGGCGGCATAACGACACGATACTAGAAACGGGACGAGGCCTAGCCTTATCCCCGGTCTAGTGAAGGCCCACGCCATTCACACATCAATCAAATCCATTCTATTTCACCAAACAATTCAATTCAAACCAAATAAACTAACCAACTACTCAACCAAACAATTTAACAAACAAGCCATCCATGGTCTGTGGATGACGGGTGCCGGGTGCTACTAAACACCGTCTGCATCCTAGTATATATATAACTAGAAAAAGAGAATTTAGAGTGAGAAGTCCTCACAAAAAGCTATCCTAACTCCACGGCACTTCTAATGCAGGAAATCTTCACTGTTCTCGTCTCTTATCGCTTTCGTTGCCCGTAGCCACTACATATGTAAAAATCGAATTTTTACCATGCTATTCAATATATAAAAATCGAATTTTTACTTCGCTATTCAATATATAAAAATCGAATTTTTACTTCGCTATTCAATATATAAAAATCGAATCTTTACTTCTCTATTCAATATATAAAAATCGAATTTTTACTTCGCTATTCAATATAAAAATCGAATCTTTACTTCGCTATTCAATATATAAAAATTGAATTTTTACAACGATGTTATATAGATAAAAATTTCATTTCTATCCCGCTATTCTTCATATAAAGATTTCGCCTTTTCAAATATATCATTATAAAAATCACATTTTTATTTCGCTACACATGTAAAGATGATATTTCTAATATTCCTATCATGTAAAAATTATATTTTCAATCCTCTACATAAACAAAAATCATATTTTTACATCTTCTATATAGTAAAGATTATATTTTTAATACTTTAAAAATATAAAAATCATATTTTTATTACTTTAAAAATATAAAAATCATATTTTTATTACTTTAAAAATCTCGTCTTTAACACTTTAAAAATCTCGTTCTTAGTACTTTAAAATTTTGATTTTTAACACCACTTTAAAAATCTGATTTTTAACACTTTAAAAATCTCGTTCTTAACCGATGTAAAATTAAATTGATTTTTAAATTAAAAATGAAGAACAGTAAAAACTTACATTGCATTTTAGGGGGGGTTTCATCATCGTCGCCTGAGAAAGAGGGGGGGGGAGGGAAGGTCGGAGCTCGGGGGCCCGCGCGCGAGGCTGAAGGTGGCGCTGCTCCACCTGGTGCGGCGGCTCTTAAGGGTGGTGGCGGGTCTCGAATCGGGGGCGTGGGTTGGGGGTGTTCGAATGACGGAAGGGGAGAGGAGGAGCGCACTGGGGAGGGGGGGGTCGCCACCATCGACGTCGGAGGGGGAGGTCGCGCCTCGGCGGCGCGTTGGCAACCGCGACAGGCGATTTAGGGTTTTAGTATTTTTTTTTCTGTTCGAATGAATCGAAAAATAAAGGGGGGGGGTATATGAGAATTTATATATTTTAATATTATTTTAATTTTTAATTCAAAAAGTTGACTTTTACAAACGACCTCTAAACGAGGCCCACCGCTTGTCGTCCCTAGCGTTTTACCCATATTCCGAACACAATGGGATATGTATCGCAAGATGATTTGATCGTTTCGATCAGTTTTCGTCAAAATCAACATATAACTCTATATATTGACTTTAAACGCGCATTTCAATTTACTGGGGTCACATACTAACTCGAAAAATTGCAGGAAAATATTTTCTAGCTTCGTATTGACGATACGGTCCTAACAAAACTAGTTTCATCGAATTCTGAGACCGTATGAAAAATGGCCAATTTCCAGTCGATTAAATTCAAATGAAACTGGTCAAACGCGTTTTCCTTTGCCACGCTCACATATTGATTCAAAAAATTATGAAATTTGAAACCTAGCAATAATTAGACATCACAGACCCAACAAAAGTGGTTTCGTCGAAATTCGAGGTCGTTTGCAAAATTCCCATTTTTCAGGGCCTGAATTCCATAGCGACTATTCAGAATTTTCAACTGGACATATCTTTTGATTCCCGCTATGAAATTTCAATTTTTCGGATTCGTTGGAAAGATCTTCTCAATTAGATCCTAATGTTTTTGGTTTCACAAAAATCCAGATTGTTTTGCACCCGGTACATTCAATTGAAGTTTGAAATCGAATTATCGAACTACCGCGCCATTTTCAATTCTATTTATAATTATATATAATTATTTATATTCTAACGACGACGTATATAATATATACGTCGAATTATATTCAAAATAAATTTCTCGTCAGTATTATTTAAAATAATATATTTTAAATGTTCAAAATTTGCTAAAATTGCCAAAATAAAAATTTTAAACTGGCCCAGATTTTCGGGTTGTTACAATCTCCCCCACTTAAAACTTTTCGTCCCTGAAAAGGAACAATGTCGAAAGTGGTTTGATTAATCAACTCTACGTTCTATCTGGCTTCCATTCTCCAACTTTTCAGTTTCTGAGAATTTTCAAAAATTTCAAAAATTTGGCTAACACCCTAAATTTTCGAAAAATTTCGCCATAACCTCCCCTGCACCGGGAGCCACGGGAAAATCCCGAAATTGCCAAATAAGCCTTCTGATCTCAAAAAGAAAAAGAGAAAGCCAAGCGGCTAGCCAATAGGCTCATAAAATCATCATCACCCAAACAAAATAGTAAATTATAGTAAACATGTACCTATTTGTCGGGCAAACAAATTTTATTCTTCGGCTCTAGCCTCCTTGCTATGACCTGTTCCATGTAAGTATATGTATATGCAAGCAAATGCGACCAATTTTCAATATAATTCAATATTTGATTCAATTAGGCTAAATGGTTAAAAATTAGCAAACAAATAAACAAACAACACAAACATCAATCAATTAGTGAATTAGAGTTTCAAATTCATAATTTTGATACATATGCAGAAATCATGTTTTGATGCCAATTCACAACCATAAACCTATCTATATTAGTTTTGGTTTTCACACCAGTCTAATGGAAATATATAGAAATCACACCTTCGTCACTCGAAAATAATTACTGGTGATGGCGCGCCATCATCAGAATCATGTCCGGGTGACTAGAATGTGATTCTATATCTATCCAGTATATTAAAACTAGAATATACGTTCATGACGCGTATATGCAAAACCTTTATATTCTAGATTGTCCACATTTAAAATAAATAAATATTCAAATACGAATAAAACGATTTAAATTTTCTAAACAAAATTGTTTTCATTTGAAAATATACTCTTCACACTCGTTCTAGGATACTACTGATCCCATCTCTAACGAGTCATTCTAATTGGATATTACTAATCCAATATCTGATGAATTCTTTCGTATGGTTCTAATGTGTTTTGTTCTCGAGCTCTGTAAACCAAAGCTCTGATACCAAACTGAGACGACCCGAACTTCCCCGTGAAGGAAAGCACGGATAGAATTGAGGACAAGACAAAATAGAACGCATACAGAAGAACATTTCATTGTTATTATAACAATTCCATCAGATACAAGAATATACAGAGTATAAATGAATAAATTACATTCGATAAATATCAGAGATTATAATAAATTACATAGCAGCGGAAAATAATACAAAACACAACTGAAAGTGATACACGGATACAGAGCTTTCCGAGCATCGTTCCAGCTGTAAATCAGGACCATGTGGATATAAATCTGCAAAACCAAAACTACTAGATGCCCATGTGGAAAATAGGGGCACCCAGAGTTTAGGTTAAAACAATAAACTCCAGGTCAGTCATGTGACTGGTGTGAGAACTAAAACAGTTATTAATATTGGTTTTAAAGTTTGGTAAATCAAGGGACCACGCCGTATAACACGGAACAGGTTTCCTCCCAAGAATACCAGTGCATAGAACAAACAGCGCAATGCAAAATAAAGGAAAATGAAGTTGTTATAAGACCCAGGTCCCATCACACAATGCAACGCAAGCCAGAGGATAGGTTTTTCCCTTATAACAGCTAAAGCATGCTTGATACGTTTAAAACACATTATTTGATACTATAATAAGTGTATAGTGTTAAAACAATTCAATCATAAATATCAATCATAGACGACATGGGTACCATATATCATGTCGCCTTACTAGTTCTACAATTAAAACCGCAATATCACGTATTGGAAATTGGATTTCCGTCATGAGTCGAGGCAAGGGGCAAGCTCCTCTCCGCGTTCGAGACACTCTAGCAAATGTCCCAGGACCCCACTTTGATCCTTGGAATCGGCTGGGCCGGTCCTCTCTTACTTTTGAGGATTGGCAATTCCTGAACACACGTTTCCCGGTCCTTACAGACCTATATCCGAGGCGCCTCGTATCCAACAACCACACAGGTGAAAAGTATATAAATGTCAGGGCTGGTAGGTCACTGACACCACCCTATCTAGAAAGAAACGTCGTGCTCTCCCAACGGTCCGTCTCCCGTTTTTGACTCATACCGAGGTGTGAGGCTCGCGAATTCACGTTATACACAAACCTACGCCACACAGGCCGTGCTTTGATCATCAACCACAAGACTTTGCTTTTCAACAGAAGCCCTGATCAATTGCCACTTACGCGTGTCACACTGGCGATTCACTCCATGCGACTGATGTCCATCGATATACAACCTCTAAGCTCGTACGTCTCAGAGAAGGGCGTTAAGCAAGAGAATAAATTCTCCGCCGCCAAACAGATGTATATTTAATAGAGATCAATCAACACAGAATAAAATCCAATGTCAGACACACAATCCATTTACAAGTTCGTTCTGGGTCTGAACGAAACCGGAGGCACTTTCCTCGCATATCCATCCATCTCCAGGTACGTCTGGACGATCACCAACTGATTCCCTCATCCTGGGTGTACAGCCCAATCAAGATCATCAGTAATCACCCAAACGATGTGAAGACTTCCGGTCTTCAACCACCGTCTTCATCTTCGACATCTCGTCGAATCGGTTATTCAGAATGGGTATAAACCCGGCCTTTCTGAATAACCCACGTATATAATAAACGAATGTTACACAAACACAACAAACGCCTCATTCCAATTCAGAATATTCTTTTATTCACAAAATCACATTCTTAGGGAAATGTTCCCATTAATTTTATCCAAGATAGATTCTTCTAAATTTATTCTTTAATCTTCCTTTGGATATCATTCCAAACTAGTCGGGATTAACGAACCACACCGAAGCAATTATTTATTTTATTTCCCAATCCCAACCTATATATCCCATGGAGAAAACTGGTAATACTCCACATCTAACACCCCGGTGTTATCGGTAAAATTAATTACCATTTCACGTTCAAATCTAATTAAAGATTTAACTATCGCTTTTGAGAAAAATTGGTGATACTCCACTCTCGATCACTTTTCAGATTTGATAATTTAAATTATCAATTCACTTTTTCATTTAATTAAAGATTCATTAAAACTCCACTTAGTTTTAATCTTTTCAAAAATCAACATCCCGCCTTTAACTGGGTTAAAGAACCAATGTCATCTAAAACACTATTCACGATAAACCCAAATCATATTTGATATTAAATCCAAGGCTCTGAATAGAAAATATATCGGCTTATATTCAATATCAAATTCTGAAACCAACAAATATCGTATTGGAAATAACGATATAAAATATATCTTTCAAATCCCCATAACAATATTTGTATAGTCACGAAATCCAACATCGAAATATTCCGAAGATAATTTCGATTCAACTCCCGTCCAATCCACGTATTGTGAATATTGATTATTTTTAAAATCACTTTCAAACTCAATTTATTTATTTCAAAAATAAATTGATTTTAATTCTAGTTCGAAACTAGTTTATTTCGATAAAAATCTATTTTTATCTTTTCAAACGTGGAATTCTCCAGCTCAATTCTTTCCAATCCATATATTATGATTTTACACAAATTATAGATATTTTTAATAATTTTATCAAGGCCCGTACAGTCGATTTCCATCAACGGCCATCGAACTGCACTTACAGCGACCTTTTTCGAATTTGATTTGGACATAATTCCAAATCCAACCATTAGATTCAAATTTCTAATATTCATTGGAAAGCTCTTTTCGATACGAACCCAATGGTTCCGGTTTTAGGAGAATCCGACGGTCGGATCTCCCGTAATGTCAATTCGAAATCAATGGTCGAAATTCACGGACTGCCGCGGCGCGGCGCGTTCTATTCAGGCCATTATATATATAATATATATATTATATATATTTCGTCGATTTCCTTTTTAAAACGTATTTTATAAATCGTTTTAAATTCGTTTCAAAAACAATTTCAACTTCATCTTCAATTTCAAATCGATTTGATTTCAATTTAATTCGAATTCATTTCAAATTTTATTTAATTCGAATTCAAATTCGTTTCAATTCAATTCAAATTCTAATTCGTTTCAATTCAATTCAATTTGAATTTACCTTCTATTTGATTCAATTCGAATTCGTTTCAAATTGATTTCAATTCAATTTCAGTTCGTTTTAAATTTCATTCAAAATGATTTCGATTCGTTTTTAATTCAAATTCAATTTGAATTCATTTCTAATTTATTCGAATTCAAATTCACTTTCTATTCAATTCGAATTCTAATTCGTTTTTTATTCAATTCGATTCGAATTCATTTTCTATTCAATTCGAATCGAATTCATTTTCTATTCGATTCGAATTCATTTCAAATTGATTCAATAAAATTTCAATTTGAATTTTTATCCAATTCAATTTGAATTTCATTTCAAAATATCAGATTTTGAAATCACTTTTCAATATTCATTGTAAAACGAATAAAATCGATATAAATATCGTTCACCTCAAAATAGCGCATCTCTAATCCACACGGCTTTATATTTTTCAAAAACTTCTTTATTCTATTCAACAAATGAATATTTATTCTATTCAACACATGAATCTATATTTCTTTCAACACACGACTATTTTTGTTATGTAAAATATTTTATAAAACTATGGTATCTATCGTTTGATTTTAATTAGACTCCATCGTAAAGTAGTTCTAATTTTAAATATGATAAAGATGTGAATTTTATTATTAAAATATTTTACTCAACACATAAATAGTTTCAACACATGAACATCGTCAACACATGACTATTTTTATATTCAACACATGAATTTCCTTTTATTATATTCATTATTTTCCCGATTGGAATGAGGCCCAATCAATCACCATATAATGTTAATTATATGGATTCCATACAACACATGTATATAATAGCATTGAAAAATAATCAACCATCAACCAAAGTGCACTACACTGTATAAGCATCAAATATAGATATCTAACGCTTATAACAGCCTGTCAATCAATCCATCGACATATTTAATCAATCAGGATGAGTGAACTTCAAATTTCATCCCAACACCCGTGTGGGGTTTCAAACAATCAAACACAGATTCGAGGTCGTTTGCAAAATTCCCATTTTTCGTGAAGGGGGGAGGACCGAGCTCGCCAACACCGATGGCGATGGAGGAGCTCACGCAGGGCGTCGATGGCAGGGGTTTAGATCGAACTCCGATCATCCAAGGAGGCGGCAACGATGGGATGTTCAAATCGACAGTTTCGGTTTTTTTTGAAACAGGAATTCACGTAGAAGAAAGAGGAAAGGAGCAGTTCCTTTTTAATCAATGTAATTAAAGAGATTAATTATTTATTTAATAAATTATTAAAGTATATTAACTTTAAACGGTCGTATATTGTTCATACGATATCAGAATTCAGCTTACAAAGATCCGTTGGAATAGTCTTTCAGAGATCTACAACATAGGACAATCCAGATCTGAATCAAAACAAATCAGAAATTGGGGAAAAATCAACTCTGAACTGTACAGAATTAATATCGATGTGAGAAATTCTCTTCTTTTTCTTTTTATATATTCTTAATCATGAAACATATATAGAACTGATGTTGTTCTATGGATTTTCATATGTGATTTGGTCGTTGATTGTTGTGTTATTAGATTTGTTAAATAACGATTGTGTTAATTAGAAAAATAGTGAAACCAAAACCACCATGTCATGTCGAGTTATTAGATTTGTTAATTACCATTTTTTTTGTTATTTAGATTTGTCGATTCAAAGATTAACAATGGTGTTGATTAGAAAGATAGGTAAAACAAAATTGTCATTTATGTTAAATTTGAATTACATATAATTGTCATTGTGTTGAATTTGAATTTATGACATATAATTATCATTTGTGTTAGCTTTAAATTGACAACATATAATTGTCATGCTTGTTTATTTTAGAATTGACAAAATATAATGTCATGTTTACTTTAGAACTGACAACATAAAACTGCTGTCTTGTTGAAATTAGAGTTGACGATATAAAATTGTCTATTTTTGTTGAAATTAGAAGCAACAAAAACGTAATTCCTATTAAAAATAGAAATTGTACATTTTATGGAAATGTGAAACATTAGAAAAGAGTAAACGATAAAGATTTACATTTTATCGTAACATGAATCATTAGAAAAAGAGTAACAATAAGAATTACATTCTATTGTAACGTGAAACATTTTTGTTGAAGTAAAATGGTTGAAAACATTTTTGTTGGAATAAAGTTATCACTTTATTTCATTGTGTTAACAAATGAGATATTAAAATAAAAGCACTGTTTTGTTAGTATATATGATATTAGAAACCATCACTTTCCTTAGAGCCTGGCATGTTAATTAAAAACAACATTTTAGTTATAAAATGTTAAGAGATAAAGAAAAATAACATTTTAGTTTTTAAATGTTAAGGTTGAATAAAGATAACATTTTAGTTATAAAATGTTAAGATGAATAAAAATATAACATTTTAGTATAAAATGTTGTGTTGATAAAATATCATTTTTTTATTTGTTTTGTTGAGTTAGAATTGACAACAAAACAAGTATATCACTGTTATATGTGTTTGGTTGAAATGTTAGAATTGGTTTAACATAAAATATTCTTTTTATGTTAATATGAATGGATAGAAAAATGTTTACATACAAAGTATTCTTTTATATGATATTAGAAAACATAGAAAAAGAACAATATTAGAGGACACCTTTGTTTACATTTCCTTTATGTAAATAAAAAGAACCTATTTACAATGAACATCTTTATTTACATTTCTATTTAAATAAAAAGGAACACATTTACAGTGACACTTTTATTTACTTTTTAGGGTAAATAAAAGCATGATTTGAGCAAGTATATTTTATTTGCATTCTTATGGTAAATAAAAACAGGATTATAGAAAACATTTTTATTTACATTCTTATGGTAAATAAAAACATGAATAGGAAAAAAACACAATTTGTATTTGTGAATATGATTAGAAAGGAATTACACCTTTTTAATTACAAATTAGGTACAAATGAAAAATATGAAATTAAAAAGGTATATTTTATTCATATTTTAGATGTGAATAAAAACATGAATTTTAAAAGGTAAATTTTATTTATTATTAAGAATGAAATAAAAAGAGACATTTTTGTCAATTAATAAGAATTATACAAAAAAAATACACATTTTTGTTATTAAATAGGGATTTTACAAAAATCACATTTTTGTCATTCAATAAGGATCATATGAGAATAACATTTTTGTCAAAAATTTGATTAGTGAAAAGAATAACATTTTTGTCAAAAATTTGATTAGTGAAAAGAATAACATTTTTGTAAGACTTGATTTGCGAACAAGAATAACACTTTTGTCAAAAGAATGATTAGTGAATTAAAATCACACTTTTGTCAAAAGAATGATTAGTGAATTAAAATAGTATTTTTGTGAAAGAATGACTAGAAATAAAAATAACATTTTTGTGAAAACATGATTATAGAAATAAAAATTATTTTTTTTGTCACCTTAGAGAAATGAATTAGAACACATTCATATTGTCACCTTAAAAAGGATGAATTGGAAAATGTATATTTTTATACATTAAAAAGAATTAAATAAAAAAAAAGGATGAATTGGAAAATGTATATTTTCATACATTAAAATAGAATGAGTTAAAAATGTATAACTTTATACATTAAAAAAATGAATTAGTAATGGACATTTTTGTCACATTAAAAAGTATGAAGTAGAAATACATATTTTGCCATCGAAATGAATGAGACCAAAAATATACATTTTGGTAAATAAATAAGAGTTACGATTTTTATTGTCATTTGTTAACAATAAAAAGAATTGAATTAAAAGATTAGATTTTTATTGCCATTTGTTCACAATAAAAAGTATTGAAATGTATGTTTGAATGTTGAAATGTGTGATGTGTTAAATATAATGTTGAGTATATTCAAGTTTGAATATTACACTTCCATTTACAAGTTACCCGACTTGTTTATGTGATTGGGTTGATAATTTTTACACATCGCCCAAGTGCACAAATAATTTATTATTTGTTTGTTAGATGAAACCCCACACGGGTGTTGGGATGATATTTGATCTACACTTGTCCCAGTATTTAGTGTAGAATCCACTTTGGTTGATTAGTTGGATGTTTGATAATTATTTATCATGCTTGTTGATTTCCTGCAATATATGGTTGATGACTGGGTCACATTCCAATGAAGAATATTCTTAGAGAAAAGAATATATTTTAGAAAAATATATTTTATTGAAATGAACTAGTTATTTACTAGAGTAAAGCCTTAAATTTAGATTTAATAAAGTTTTCCAATTTGTTAATATTTAATTGTAATTAAATTAAATAAATTGAATTTTGGGTTTGTCGTGAATAGTGTCTTAAATAACATTGTTCTTATACCCCATATGAAAAGAATAATCTTTTAATTTAAGATTATTAAAAGTTTTCAATTATATCTAGAAATTGAAATAAGATGAAATGTGAGTTGGGTTTATTGTGAACCATGTTTTTAAGTGACATGTGTTCTTTAACCCAACTGACAGTGAAAATATAACTTGGAATTTGTAAATCTTTTATTAAGACTTAAATGCGAATTTTCCAAAAGCATAGTTCTCTAATTCAATATATTAAATTTGGAGTTGAATAGAATTCGAATTAATTATAACCGAGATAAGCTTCTGTAAAAGAAGACCGATACTACATATGGAATTTAAGAGGCTTTGCCGTTATTCCATTTATATTATTGGTTGGATACAGAAATTTATAACGATTAAATATTGATTTGATTTCCGTGAAGATTCCATATTTTATGGGAGATGATTTTGGGTTTATCGTGAACTATGTTTTAAATGACATTAGTTCTTTAACCCAGTTAAAGATAAAATTAATTTCTTAAATTTAATTAATCATTGAGTAATGATTTTTGATATTTAAAACCAAATTAGGTTTTTAATAAATCTTTAAAAGAAAGATTTAAGAATAAACTCAAAGAATTTATCTTTGATAGAATAATTTGAATATTTTATTTAAAATAATATTCTGAATTGGAATGAGGCGTTGGATGTGTTTTTATAGTACTTGATCATAAAAATACGCAAGTTATTCGGAAAGACCGGGTTTAACCCATTCCGGATAATCACTACGACGATGAAGAGTCGAAGATGAAGACGGTGGTTGAAGACCGACGATCTTCACATCGAATGGATGTGTTGCCACTGAGACCCATGATGGGAGTAGCTACCTTGAAGGGGCTTCAGTGATAGTCGTCCGGACTATTGTTGATTGTTTCAGATATGTGAGGGCCTCTCAGGTGTCTCCGGTTTCGTTCAGACCCAGAACGGACTTGTAAATGGATGTGTGTATGACATCGGATTTCGTTCCATGTGAATTAAATTGATTTCTATTAATGTATGTCTATTTGGTGGTGGAGAATTTATTCTCTACTTAACAACCTGGTATATATTAATAGTTATCGATAGCATGGCGTGAATTGTCAATGTGGCATGCAAAGATGCAATGTATCAAGGCTTTTGTTGGAAAGCAGGGCCTTGTGGGATGATCAAAGTATAGCCTATTACGACATACCTTTGTGTATAACGTGTCTTCACGAGCCTCACACTCCGGTATGAGTCTAAAACGGGAGAAGGGAATGCAGGGAGTGCACACGTTATCTTTCTAGCTAGTGTTAGTGTCAGTGCTTAAACTGGCTGGCATTTTACTCATTGTGGATGATGGATTATGAGGTACCTCGTGTTTTTATAGGTTGTTAGTGGCCATATTATAGGTCCAAAAGGACCGGGAAACGTGTGTTCAGGTATAACTAATCCACGACCCTTCGGAGTGGACCGACCCTGCAGCTATCCAAGGGTTGCCCATAGGTGTGATCCTGAGGCATTTGCTAGAGTGTCTCGAATCGGTAAGGAGCTCCTCCCTAGCCTTGACTCTTGATGGAAAACCAAATCTCCAATACGACCTTGCAGTTTTGATTGTAGAACTAGTATGGCGACATAGTAGGATGGGGTACTATGCCGTCTATGATTGATACATTATGATTGAAAAAGTTTTTAAATATATATACCCATATATATATATACTAATATCAAATCCGTTTTTATCGTATCAAGCATCTTTTAACCATTATAAGGTAAAACCCTATCCTTCGGTTTGCGTTGCATTGTGTGATGGGACTTGGGTCTTATAATGGTTTCATTTTCTAAAAAGCATTCGTTGTTTAACGATTTACCTTATTTTATGCACTGACGATCCAATGGAGTAAACCCGTTCCGCGTTAGCGGCGTGGTCCTGTGATTAGCCTTATTATTAGATAAGTTAAGTAAGATTTCTCATACCAGTCCCATGACTGACCTGTAGTTTGTTTCACTGGCAAACTCGGGTGCCCATATTTTCCACATGGGCAGTCGAGTAGCTCTTTGCAGATATATTTACAGGATCCTGGCTTACAGCTGAAGCGGTATTCGGAAAGCTCTGTATCCGTGTATTCCTTCCAGTTGTATATTTGTATTATTTTTCCGCTGCTATTTAAATGTAATTTAAAACTCTGATATTATTGTATTTCTATTTTTTGTAGTAAGTTTTCATACTCTGTTACATTCTTGTACTCTGATGTAATTGTTGTAATCAACAATAAAATGTTCTTCAGTTTGTGTTCTGATGTGTGTTGTTCCCAAAGCAATCCATGCTTTCCTTTACGGGGAAGTTTAGGTCGTTTCACTATAGGTTTCCATCAGCTTCGTATTGCCGAAGAGTGTGTTCCTTTGACAACATTCAGAGGTCCAGACTTATTCTATGAGTGGTTAGTAATGTCGTTCGGCTTATGAAACGCTCCAGCGTATTTTGTCGATCTAATGAACCGAGTATTCAGAGAAGTATTGAATAAATTTGTTCTGGTTTTCATTGATGATATATTGATCTTCTCTAAGTCAGAAAGCGAGCATGAAAAACATTTGGAACAGGTGCTAGAAATTCTCAGAAAGAATGGTTTAAAAGCGAAATTTTCCAAATGTATATTCTGGCAAGAAGAGGTCCAATTCCTTGGTCACGTCATGTCAAAGTAAGGAATTTCAGTGGATCCCAGTAAAATCACTGTTATTCAGAATTGGAAACAACCTCATACACCCATAGAAGTCAGAAGTTTTCTCGGATTGGCCAGTTATTATCGGAAGTTCGTGAAGAATTTTTCGAAGATATCCAGTCACTTAACAAAGCTTACTAAGAAACATTCGAGATTCAACTGGACTCCCGAATGTGAGGCAGCTTTCCAAGAGCTGAAGTTAAAATTGACGACTGCTCTAGTGCTCACAATTATTGATGGCAATCAGGATTTAAAATTCTGGACCGATGCTTCTAAAGAAGGACTTGGCGCAGTGTTAATGTAAAGAGGCCATGTAGTCGCTTATTCTGGCCGTCAATTGAAACCTCATGAAAAGAATTATGTAACTCACGATCTTGAATTGCTAGCTATCGTGTTTGCTATGAGAATCTGGAGGCATTATCTATTGGGTGAAAAGTTCGAATTATATACTGATCATCAATCATTGAAGTATTAATTCACCCAGAAGGATCTGAATATGAGGCAGCAACATTGTTTAGAATTTCTCGCGGCATATGATCTTGATATTTTATATACTCCGGGGAAAGCCAATGTTGTGGCTGATGCACTCAGCAGGAAGAATGTGATCATCGCTAGTATTATCATTACACCATCGTTGATCGATAAAATAGCTATTCTTCAAAAAGACGATGGTTTTGTTAAGGAGATGATCAAAAGAATTCAAAGTGGCGAAGTCTTCAGTTTCCAGGTGGATAGCGTAGGAGTTCTGAGATTGAAAGGAAGAATTTGTGTTCCCGACAAAATTGACCTCAAAAGAGAAGTATTGGACGAGTGTCACAAGTCCAAGCTGTGTATCCACCCAGGGGTT
The DNA here is from genome assembly GCA_030737875.1 of Allium sativum. Lineage (NCBI taxonomy): Eukaryota > Viridiplantae > Streptophyta > Magnoliopsida > Asparagales > Amaryllidaceae > Allium > Allium sativum. Next base: position 281,081,059 of record CM060921.1, read on the forward strand.
TGTAAAATGTATAATGACCTCAAGTGAACTTTCTGGTGGAAGGCAATGAAAAGAGATATCTCTATATATGTTAGCCGGTGTCCTACTTGTCAACAAGTCAAAAGCGATCAGCAGAAGCTCGCTGGATTGTTGCAACCTTTGGAAATTCTAGGTGGGAAGTGGGAATAGATTTCTATGGATTTCATAGATGGTTTGCCCAGAACCAGGAAAGGAAATGACAATATTTGGGTTATCGTAGATCGTTTCATGAAGACCGCCCATTTCATATCTGTCAGATCGAATAGAACTGCTCAGAGTCTGGCGCAGATTTATTTCAAGGAAATTGTTAGACTGCATGGAGTTCCCATGAGCATTGTTAGTGATCGTGACCCGATTTTTGCTAGTAAATTCTGGGAAGCATTCCAAGCAGAATTGGGAACGAAACTGAACTTGAGCACCGCATATCATCCTCAAACAGATGGTCAAACTGAGAGGATGAATCGTATTCTAGAAGATTTATTGTGGGCTTGTGTTATTGATTTTGGTGGATCATGGGAAGACCATTTGCATTTGGCCGAGTTCTCATACAATAATAGCTACCAAGCGAGCCTGACAATGTCACCATTCGAAGCATTGTATGGTAGACCGTGCCGATCTCCTGCTTGTTGGGTAGAACCTTGTAATAGACTTGTATTGGGACCCGATATGATTCGTGAAGCTGCGGACAAAGTCAATTTCATTAAGAAACGATTACTCGCCGCTCAAAACCGACAGAAAAGCTATGCAGATAAGAGAAGAAGAGATATATCATTTGCTGTTGGCGACCATGTGTATTTGAAGGTATCTACGATGAGAGGAGTTATCGGGTTCGGTAAAACAGGGAAATTGGCACCCAAATTTGTTGGTCTGTTTCCTATTCTGGAACGGGTTGGAACTCTCGCTTATAGGGTTCAATTGCCTGAGTGGTTGCTTAGAGTACATAATGTGTTTCACGTATCTCAACTTCGAAGGCATGTTCATGATCCAAACTTGATCGTGGAAGAAGCAGCGCAATGGGATATAGAAATTACTCCAGAATTGGCTGTGAGAATAGAGCCGCTAAAGATAATTGGCAAAGAAACCAAAGAAATGAGGAACAAGAAGGTTCACTTAGTCAAAGTGCAATGGAGTGGAGATCTGCGAGATTGTACTTGGGAAACAGGGGAAAGCATTAAGAAAGCTTATCCTAAGTGCAGGGTGGATATCTCTGATTGACTCTGGTGCAAGGTAAATTTACTATACTTTGCATTACCATTTTGTTCTCTACTTTGCTGTTGTTTTCTTTTCATGCATGTAAACTTTTTAATTGTATAATCTGAATGTTTTCAAAAGAGTATATGAATTATTTGGTATATTTTTGAAAAGTTAATCAACAAATTGATTGTTGTTTGTGTTGTGTGATTGTGAATTTGATTAATTAAATTATTAGAATGATAGTTAATTTAATCAATAAGAGAATGAAGTTAAATGTATGCAATTGAACAAGTATTGAACTGATTTAGAAGTAGATAGAAATATACACATGTGCATTATATATGTGTGAACATGTTATGGATAAACTGCTAAGCGGAGGAATAAAATTGTTTGCCCAACAAATAGGTACACGTTTATTGTATTTATTGGGATTTGATGATTTTATGAGCCGATTGGCTAGTCGCTTGGCTTTTCCTTTTTCTTTTGGATTGGTGAGGGCCATGGGAGGCTATTTGAAATATCCCGAAGCTCCCCGTACAAAGGAGGTTATGGCGAAATTTTTCGAAAATTTAGGATGTTAGCCAAATTTTTGAAGAATTTGAAAATTCTTAGAAAATGAAAAGTTGAAGAATGGAAGCCAGATTGAAAGTAGAGTTGGTTAATTAAATGACTTTCGACTTTGTTCCTTTTCGGGGACAAAAAGTTTTAAGTGGGGGAGATTGTAATAACCCGGAAAATCTGAACCAGTTTAAAAATTTTAAATTGGCTATTTTAGTGGATTTTAAATATTTAAAATAAATATTTTAAATAATAACGATGAAAAGTATGTTTGAATCGATGTTTGAAAATAAATATAATTATTTTAAATTATAAACAAGGCCTGAAATGGCGCGGCAGTTTCAAAATCTGAATTCAAACTTTGACTGACTGTACCGGGTGCAAAATAAAACGGATTTTAGTGAAACCAAAAATATTTAAATCTGTTAGTGAATATCTTTCTAACGAATCTGAAAAATCGAAGTTTCATAGCGGGAATCAAAAGTTATGGCCAAATGAATTTTCAGAAAGGTCGCTATAGAGAATAAATAGCCCTTGAAAATAGACATTTTGCAAACGGTCTCAGAATTCGACGAAACTAGTTTTGTTGGGACCGTATCGTCAAAACATAGTTAGATTTATTTTTCTGGAATTTTTACAATCAGTATGTGGCCCCGACAAATTGAAATGTACATTCAAATCAAATATTGAATGTTATATATTTTAATTTGAGGGAAAACTGACTGAAACAGTCGAATGGGCCTATGAAACATATCCCATTGTGTTTGGAATGGGGGTATTTAGCTATGGGCGACAGTCGTTGGGTTTGAATTGGTGTTCGTAATAGAAAAACCCTATTATAATAATTAAATAAAGCACGGGCCAATGAAATTAATCGTTTCATAATTTATTTTAAAATAAAAATCCAAAAAAAACTCTCGCCTCCTTCTGCTCGACGGCAGAAATCGTTCCCCAGCTTCCCGTCCATTTTCCGACCAGACCAGGAAGAATTACACCCCTGCCCTTTGGAACTTTTTGAAGCTCTCATCACCTTCTTCAAATCCATATAAGTTATTCCCCCTATGGCCAAGTGTTTCTCGAGATCTGCTCCTCGAAAATCCGCGAATTTGAACAGCCGCCAAGGTCAACTCCATCCACCAATCCGGGCCGCGCTACCTTCGTTCTGCGCACCTCCTTGAGGTCTTTAACGTGGTACAAGCTGATCACATCCAGGTGCAACAGATCCGAAGAAAAACCCAAACCTAGATCTGAACGTTTTCTGAAAGGTGCGGTTATATATATTTTGAACTGTTAAAAATGCTTTCAAGCGCTACGAAGTTTGATTTTCAAATAAAAATCATATCTTTCTTGTTTCTTGTCGAAATTCAGTGAAACAAGAGATGCCGGGACCATGTGGATGTCTTCCACATTCTAGAAGGGACCGGATATTTTTCTGAGCCTTCTGCTATTTTTGGTGGAGTGGAACCCAATGTGAGATTTCTAAATTATAAACGATATGGAAAACAAGATGTATAAATTATATAGTCGATGGATGAGTTATATAAGCATTGTACACCTCATGAATAAGCATTGTATAAGTTGTATGTTCGATGTATAAGTTATATATGCGTTGTAAAAGTGATATATACGTTGAAATAAATTGAAATGATATTGAAGTGAAATCGAAATATATTTATATATGAATATATATATACGCCCCTCGTCCACAGACCATGGACGATATATATTGGTTGTGATACTGTTTGGATTATTGGCTGGTGTGAAATTTAGTGAATATCATGAATGGTTGATTTGAAATGATTGACTGTGGTTGAAATCTCAATAGGATTAGTATATAGGAAAATTTGTCTGCATACGAACTAGATATTGAAAATCCCCATTGTTAAAAGCCGCGAGGCTTTAAGGTAGAGCGAGGAGCCGTACTCGGGACGGTGTCGGTTTTAACTACCCTGCCATTATGCTACCGAAATTTTCAATAATATTCGTGTGTTAGAATTATTTTCATGTGTTGAAACTATATTCATGTGTTGAATAGGAATTCATGTGTTGAATAGAAATTCATGTGTTGAATGAAGTTCATGTGTTGAATAAATTCTTTGAAAGATAAAAATAACAGTTTTATTATATATATAGACTATATAAAATATTAGTATTTTAAATAAATTGTTTTAATACCAAAAATAACATTTTTACCTTATGTATGAACTATATAAAATATTAGTATTTTAAATAAATTGTTTTAACACCAAAAATAACATTTTTACCTTATGTATGAACTATATAAAATAATCGTGTTTTGAAATAAATTGTTTTACAATAAAAATCACATTTTTATTATATATATATAAACTATAGAAAATATTCATGTGTTGAATAAAGGACTAGAACGATAAAAATCATATTTTTATCATATGTGTCAAGTCAAAAACATTCATGTGTTGAATATATAAATTTAACAATAAAATCTACATTTTTATTGTGAATATAAAGTGCTAAAAATATTCATGTGTTGAATAAATATTTTTGATGATAAAAATATCATTTTTATCAAATATATGAAGTGGATATGGTTTTGAAATCGAAGAATGAATTATATATATATATATATAATTAAAATAAATTGAATAACGAAGCTGCAGTTCGTATTTTGAAACCGTGATTTCAAACGATTAGTGCGGGAGATCCGACCATCGGATTTTCCCGAAACCGAAACCATTGGGTTCGCTTTGGAAATATCTTTCCAACGACACCCACTTTGTGTAGATCCGATGGTTGGATTGTTTGGAATGTTTAATTCAAATTTGAAGAAAAATAGCGCCAGAATCGATTATATATATATATATAATTAAATTAAATCGAATAACGACGCTGTAGTTCGTATTTTAAAATCGTAACTTCAAACGATTAGTGTGGGAGATCCGACCGTCGGATTTTCCCAAAACTGAAACCGTTGGATTCGTTTTGAAAAGATCTTTCTAATGATATAAAATTTGTGAAGATCCAATGGTCAGATTTTCAGATATGTGTAAATCAAATTTGAAGAAAAATAGCGCCACGACCGCGTTATGGCCTGCAGCGTCGTTTGAGTGAATTGGCTATTTTTAAATAAATAAAAATTGCGGTAAATCGTGATAAAATATTATAAACAATATGGAATGGAAATAAACTGAATTTGCTCGATTTATGTGATATTTGATGGTTGAATGTGTTTGGCTTGGAAATTAAATTAAAGAACAGAATTATTGATGTCGAATAATTTAACCATTGAAATGAATTGATTTGAAATTCTAAATATATGTGAATTATTTGAAAAGGCCGAGTTAATTTTCATTTCAAATAGTTGATTGACGATTAGAAGTCGAAGATATAAAGACGGTGCAAGATCGATGATCTTCACGTCGAATGGAGGGGTGCTACTGATGCTTATGATAGGAGTAGCTACCTTGACGGGGCTGAAGTAGTAGCCGTTCAGACGTACTTGTTGATTGTACGGATATGCGAGGTACTGAGTGCCTCCGGTTTCGTTCAGACCCAGAATGAACTTGTAAATGGACTGTGTGTCTGACATTGGATTTCTTTCTGTGCTGATTGATCTCTGTTAAATATATATCTATTTGGCGGCGGAGAATTTATTCTCTTGCTTAACGCCCTTCTCTGAGACGTACGAGCTCAGAGGTTATATATCGATAGAAATCAGTCGCATGGAGTGAATTGCCTGTATGGCACACCTAAGTGGCAGATAATCAAGGCTTCTTTTGAAAGGAAAAGTCTTGTGGTTGATGATCAAAGCACGGCCTGTGTGGCATTGCTTTGTGTATAACGTTGTTTCGCGAGCCTCACACCCCGGTATGAGCCAGAAACGAGAGAGGACCTCAGGGAGGACATGCGTTTCCTTCTAGCTAGGAGTGGTGCTTTGGGTTTTGCATGCCCGGGTATTTTACTTATGTGGATGATGGAAAGCGAGACGTATTGGTTATTTCGTTCTCTTTGGAGTCGAAGGATGGTCTTTATACAGGCCAGATTTACGTCCTATAGGGCGGGGAAACGCAGTGTTCAGGCATTTTAATACACATCGGTGGACCGGCCCTGTCGCTCCAAGTGTCGATGCATTTTGATCCTGAGACATAGGCTAGATTGTTTCGAATTTGGTAAGGACGATCCCTTGCCTTGGTTCATGACGTAAATCCAATTTCCAAATACGACATCATGCAGTTTTGATTGTATACCTATTTATGGCGACATAGTGGTATGGGGCATTAATGCCGTCTACGATTGATACTTATGATTTGAAATTGTTTTTGAAACATATAAACACTAGTAATAATATCAAATGCTTTTGCTTTATTCGTATCAAGCATATTTTGGCCATTATAAGGTAAAACTCTATCCTCCGGTTTGTGTTGCATTGTGTGATGGGAACTGAGTCTTATAATGGCTTCATTTTTATAAAAAGCATTGCAACGTTTAAAAGATTTACTTGTTTTAAAACACTGGCAATCCAAAAGAGTAAACCCGTTCCGCGAAAGTGGTGTGGTCCTGTGATTGGCCATATTATAAAGTAAGTTAAGTAGATTTCTCATACCAGTCCCATGACTGACTCGTAGTTTGTTTCACTTGCAAACTCGGGTGCCCCCATTTCTACACGGGCAGCCTTGTATTCAGGTTTTAGCAGGATCTTTCTGGATAGCTGGAGCTGAAGACGGATTCTATCATTTATCTCTTTTTATGCTTTTCAGCTCCTGTTGTACATATTATGTTTTGTTTTCCGCTGTAGACATTTATGTATAGCTGAACTGTATTTGTACTAAGTATGATCCTGTATACTGTGTAACTCTAATGATTATGTTTATCCAGTGTATTTTATTGTACATTATCTGGTGTATTTATTTATTTCTATTCTGCTGTTATCTGTTTATGTTTTATATTCCAAAGATTACCCTTGCTACCGTCGTACGGGGTGTTGGGTCGTTTCACAAATAACATTTGCTGACAAAGCAATAAGCAATTACAACTTAATAAAATGTGACATAATACAAAGCCCAAGCAAGGACCACAACACAACACAACAACACTGTCCTGCAACTCCTAACATTTGGGCTCCTAGCTCGGCAGTATTTAACTACACATGACAAAACAATGTACAAAACATCACATCCTAGGAAATCTCTATGGCAGAACATCACCATCAATCACTGACCACATTGCATCACTGAACCCAATGAGTAAGTCAGCATAGAGTTTCCATAAGGAAACTTCACATGTTAATTTACTCGAAAAACATCCAAACACAATACCATGTCTAACTACTTGACATGAACGACTTGACATAGGGAACTCGCATTGGCTAATACTCACAGCAACAATGCTCCAAGAAGCAGTGCACCAACAAGAAGAGAAGCTGCATTGACAAGAGACACCAGCAAGCCGAAGAGGCAACATATTGCTCTCACACGATTCTAAGAAGAATATCAAAAAGCTGGCAAAAGAGAGTTCAAATAAGATGTCACCAAAAAACGTGTAGCGCACAGCAAAGACACAAGCAGCTCTGAAACCGTGGCTTTCGCCGAGTAGAAAGATCAAAACATGACAAACATAAGAGCAAGGCAACCACAACATTTGAACCATGAACTCACAGCTCAACAAAACCAAAACATAGAAGAGCAGCACTGGTTGCCAACACAGAATCAACAAGTATAGACTAGGAAAAATCAAGCACGTCCAAGAACAAACAAGAATACAAGTTGAACACACCACCCAACTAAACTCAAACCATACATGAACAAATGAAAGAAACCACCAACCAAACCAAGACCTTCCACCCAGATAAGCAAAAATTCAAGCACAAAAATCTTTATCACGACGTGGACAACTTCAATCCACATCCAAAAGCATATAACTAAGGACTACCTTTCGGGGTATTGTACAAGAAAAAACCGATGACCAAGCGGAAGAAAGGAGTCGCGAAAGTCATTTTGTAAAAGATAATTGTTTTGGGCTTTGCAATGCAGTTGCATGAAGAGGAATGAAGTGTATTGTGGTCATAGATATTGGATGTCTGGTTGTTACAGTGTGGTTTCTATGGGTGTAGTCATTTTGTAAAGGAGTTTGGCAAAGGGTATTTATTTTGAACATGAATTGAGTATGTGGTTTTCTGTTGGGAATGTTTACATGACTACTGCGTTGCACGAAGTACGGCTAGCTACTATTGCTTTTGACCCTGATGCTTGATCTAGTTCAGTAGTAATACTTCTCAATCAGTAGTAATACTATTGCCATATGACCTGTAATTCCATAATTGAAACTTTGTATTTCTAAAATTCAAACTTTTAGAAAGTCTAACTAAAGCATAAATGTACTTTCAAAAAAATCAAGGAAGTCATAAACTTGAAAATATTTTGAAATTTAAAACCAAATATTTGAATGTTTATATAAGGGATTCCATGTCGCTTAATCTAGCTAAGGTGTTGGCTTCTAAGCATAAAATCATGAATTCATGTTAAGATCATATACATTCATGTCAGCAGTAATTTTGCACAATAATAACATGTTTTTACAACAATTCAAGCATATAAATTATAGTTAAAAACTTAACAAAAAAGATTCTGCTTTGGTCACCTGAATGCTAAGCAAAATCTCATGTCATCACACCAACTTGCAACATAACCTAGCTACACCCAGTCTTTATGACTTAAAAAAGTGAAGTTAGGTAACACTAAGTGCCAATTGGTTTGGCCAAACCATCTAGGGGGCTCAACCCATGGGTATTTTTGAGGAATTCGATTAATGTAGATTTCATAAAACCAAACCAAAAATGAATTATCTTTTCTTGGAATCTTAACCATGTTACTCTCAGAATCTAGAAAAATATATGGAAATTCAGTTCTTTATAGTTTCTAAAAAAGATCCACTTGATTTTGGTCTACTATGAGGGAGACACAATCAAAAGGAAAAGAAGTATTTTTGGACTTGAAAATCTAAGTCCATACATGAGTCTAAAAGAATTGCACTTTTGACATGCTAACACTCGAAAGTTGGAGAAGTAGTTAAATGTAAACTGTAGTAGACTCGATTTTCTTGAACTAAAGGAAAAAAAATCTCGACTTGGAGTATTTTAGAGGGAGCTATGGCCACAAGGAGGGAAGATGAAATTGAGAAGGAAACGAAAATGAAAGAATAGAGTTTTAAAGTAGGAAAGCAATGAATTTTAAACAATTAAAAACCAATGCCATGAAAGTATACTAAGAGATTTGAGGAAGTTTCAAAAAGAGAATTAAATGGAGAAAATGATGGAATAATCAAGGATAAAGGTGCGTGTATATATATATACATACACACACATAACGACCGACTGTCCGTGTTGGGGAATGCAGATTAAGGATCTTAAGGAAAACTAAACAGTAGAGGGGGGTGAAGACTATTTTATGTATTTTATATATTTATTTAAGTCTTTTTAAGTTTATCATAATGTTATGCAAATCAAAAATATGAATAATCACAGAAGCCGATAATAATAATAAAAAGCAGAAAAAAGAAAGAACACACCGGGATTTTGTACTGGTTCGGAGTTATCCTACATCCAGTCTCACACAAGGCTGCAGTTGATGTGAATTTCTTACAAATTGCAATCCTTGATTTCCGCATTACAAGGGCACACCCCAATTGATTTCCGGAGGACAGTGAGACTTAACTGATTTTCGGGACATAACCCATAACCAATTGATTTCTAGGACATAATCACACCCAGTCGATTTATACGGGACATGACCACACCTTTTCAATATCCTTTTTGGAGGATAGAATCCATAAAACATGATCTTACGATCTTTAATTATAGAAAGCCTATAACTCTTGAGTATGTAATGATTTGGATTTCGCCAGGACCTAACCGATTGCAAAATCGACTAAGACCGTTCAAAAACCCGAATACGCTAACTTTGGGTATACAACACATCAGAATAAATAACAAAAGACTTTTATAAACATTATAATAATGTTACATCAGAGTAAAGAATATCATAGTACATCGATAAAATACAGCGGACGATACTTTATAATAATTTAATACATTGCAGCCGAAATGAATAAACTGATACAGCGGAAGTCTATCAATGCTCTGGACACAACTTTAAGCTTCGACCCAGAATCTTGCTTAATATATCTGCAAAATAAGCTACTCAACTGCCCGTGTGGAAAAGATGGCACCCAAATTTGCAAAGTGAAACAAACTACGGGTCAGTCATGGGACTGGTATGAGAAATCTTTCCTAACTTATCTAATAATAAGGCTAATCACAGGACCACGCCGCTAACGAGGAACGGGTTTACTCCGTTGGATTGCCAATGCATAAATAAAGTAAATCACTTAAAACAATGCAATGCTTTTTAGAAAAATGAAACCATTATAAGACTCAAGTTCCATCACACAATGCAACGCAAACTGGAGGGTAGAGTTTTACCTTATAATGGTCAAAAATGCTTGATACGATTAAACAGATTTGATATTATTATTAGTGTACATATGTTTCAGAAACATTTCAATCATAATGTATCAATCATAGACGGCATAACTACCATATACTATGTTGCCATACTAGTTCTACAACCAAAACCACATGATGTCGTATTGGAAGTTGGATTTTCATCTTGAGTCAAGGCTAGGAACGATTTCCTTACCGATTCGAGACACTCTAGCAATGTCTCAGGATCACACCTACAAGCAACCCTTGGATCCTGCAGGGCCGGTCAACAAATAACGTTAGTGGATTAGTTATGCCTGAACACACGCTTCCCGATCCTATTGGACCTATAAAATGGTCACAATCGACCAACAAATCCGAGGCGCCTCATTCCATCAACCACATAAGTAAAATGTCAGGGCTTGCAAACGCTGACACCACTTCTAGCTAGAAAGAAACGTGTGTACTCCTTATATTCCCTTGTCCCGTTTCTGACTCTACCGGGGTGTGAGGCTCGCGAAGTAACGTTATACACAAAGCTATGCCGAAAATAGGCTATGCTTTGATCATCATCCACAAGGCTCTGCTTTCCAACAAAAGCCTTAATCTTTTGCATCTTGGCATGCCACATTGACAATTAATGCCATGCGATGATAACTACCAATATATAACCTCTGAGCTCGTGCGTCTCAAAGTAGGGTGTTAAGCAAGAGAATAAATTCTTCACCACTACAGATATATATATTAAATAGAAATCAATTTAATTTATGAAATCCAATGTTAGACAAACAACCATTTACAAGTCCATTCTGGGTCTGAACGAAACCAGAGTCACCTTATTCCTTGTCCCGTATGTCCAATACGGAAGAGAGGTGCTCGCTTATCCGGACAATCAACGAGTACGTCTAGACAACTACCACTGTAACCCTTTCAAGGCAATAACTCCTATCAAAGGCATCAGTAGTCATCCATTTGATGTGAAGATCGCTGGTCTTCAACCACCGTCTTCATCTTTGACTTTTTAATCGTCGCAGTAATTTTTCAGAATGGGTTAAACCCGGTCTTCCCAAATAAGTCACGTATTTTAAAATAAAAAATCAAGTGTTATAAAAACACATCAAACATCTCATTCCAATTCAGAATATTCTTCCAATAAAATATTCACATTATTCTATCAAAGATAAATTCTTTAAAGTTAATCCTAAATCTTTCTTTTAAAGATTTATTAAAACTCCAATTTGGTTTTGAATACCAAAAATCATTATTTAATGATTATTTAAATTTTAATAAATTAATCTTATCTTTAACTGGGTTAAAGAACTAATGTCATTTATAATACAGTTCATGGTAAACCCAAAATCGTCTTCCATTAAATATGGAATTTTCACCGAAATCAAATCAATATATGAACGATATAAATTTCTATATCAAACCAATAATATAAATGGAATAACGACAAAGCCTCTTAAATTCCATATATAGTATCGGTCTTCTTTTACAGAAGCTTATCTCGATTATTATTAAATCGAATTCCATTCAATTCCAATTCAATATATTAAATTAGAAAACATTACTTTGGAAAATTTCCATTAAATCTAAATAAAAAGATTTATAAATTCCAAATTACATTTCCACTGTCAATTGGGTTAAAGAACAGATGTCGCTTAAAACATAGCTCACAATTAACCCAATTCACATTCCATTTTATTCTAATTACTAAATATAATTGGAAACTCTAATAATCTTAATTATAAGATTTATTCTTTTCTCAACTGTGTTTAAGAACGGTGTTATTGAAGACACCATTCACGACAAACCAAAAAATCCAATTTATTTAATTCCAAATAAATATTAATTAATTGGAAAAATCCATTAAATCTTGATTAAAGATTTATTCTATTTCTTTATTAAAATAATGTTTTCAAAATATTAGATTTTGGAAATTACTACTTTTTATTCTATTCATTATAAAATGAATAAAAACGATCGATAAACCCGTTCGGGTTAAAATGGCGTTTCAACTTATAATGGGCTAAATAGTCCAATTCATTACCATGTCCATTTATGGTTTATAATGGGCTAGACTTCCCACATTAGGTCTACAACTTGCGGATGCTGGACATGCCGGTCGTGTAATGACCCGGGATTTCGGACGAAAACTAAAATGTGTAAAAATTTAAAATGAACAAAACATCGATAACTATACTTATCGATGGAGGATAATTCATCTACAAAGCCAGAAAATGTGAGTAAAGACTTTCTTTACTACCACCAGAAGCGTAGCTAAACTTAATAACAAGAATGTAGCTAAACTTAATAGCGACAGCGCTACTAAAGCACTGTAGCAAAGCGTTACTAAATCACCATAGCAAAAGCGTAGCTAAAACTAAAGTTAAAAATAATTTGTTTTAAAGAAACAAATTTAGTTAGCAGGTGTATAAAATGAAGTCGACATAAACATACACCAACACTAAGCTAGTTAGACTTAGTTTATTTAATCATTTCAACACATGAATTCAAGCCATTCTCTTGCGCAAGAAACAAGAGAAGATCAAGGCAACAAAACAAATGAAATTAAAGTATTAAGGTAGGGATAACATGACCATTTAATTGCTTTGATACAAGCATTGTTGCACAAGGACTAGCAGCCAGAACTGGAGAACCATATGGACATAACAACACATATATACACTTGCATTAGCTAGCCAAAACCATAGTTAAACACTTTAACTATCAAGGCCTTATCTCATCCCATTTGAGCGCAAAGAAGCAAACAATCTCAGCTGAAAACAAAGCCCTTTTAGGAGGATAAATACTTCATGGGTAAGTCAGGAAGTACAAGGGGGAAAGTGACTTGTAGTTAGAGAATTAACACTTGAGTAATTAGATATTTTTGCCATAATCAAAGGGATATATGCGCAGCAACATTTAATGAAATATGTACAAGGATTTAGCCTTATTTGAATTAAGTTTTAATTCATTTAATTAGGTGTAACGTTAGAGGCTATATACATCCATGCGTAAGTTTCTAACATGGAAACTCAAAGATTTTAAATGAATTTCCCCTGAAAAAGGACTCAAGCATTTAAAGCTCTTGTTAATGAATGAAAGAAATTGTGTGGACACCATCCTTCCAACAAACATTGAGCAAGTAATGACAAACTAAACTAAGCTATCAAAGAACATTCTTTCTGCTGTGTAAACCTGCGCAAATATACTTGTTCAAAGTAAATAGGATTTCTCCTATTTAAATGGATAAAAGAAAAAAATATTATATGCATTTAGTTAGCCTATAAATAAGCTGCCATATCTCCACTTTCTTTCACCTGCAAATCGAGCTAAAGAAAAGAAAACAGAAGACATTAAAACACCAGCAAACCGAGAATTCAAAGTGAGTTAACCTCACTTTCTACCTATATATTTATGCATGCAAGTGATGGGAAAATTGCTGTGTTTGTTTGGATCATTTTACTGCTATGAACACATATGTATATGCTTGTTGTTGAACTGTTTTCTTCTGTGATGCCAAGTTTGATCGTATAAACACATCGAGATGTAGTTCCTGCACACACACAGAGGTTCATACACATATATATACAATGCATCAAGTAGCTAAGTATATGTTTTATCTCATATAACATGTTCAAACCCATATGTACTGTCAACAAGAATTCAAACAAGAAAATCAAACATCATGATTTCGAATCTCAGGGTGTTAAACTGAGCGCCAATCGAAAACATGAATTTAGAATCGAACATCATGATTTTTAGCTAAGTAGATCAAGAGAAAAGCTAGTTTAGTCGGAAAATGGAAAAGGGATCAATGGGGTAAATATACACGATTATAGATCGTGCGATCATGTGTACAGGGGCGCAACGAGCTCTAGAACAAAGGAAAATGCAATTTTTTTTTCTAACATGTCATTTTAGAGTTTGAAATGATATGGGGTAGGTTTTCTCGTGTTCGACGTGGTCAGGTTTTCAACCATGGACTGCACCGTGCTGGTGGTAGGGAGGCCACCGCACCAGTGGCGAACGGAGGGGAAGGTCAGCGTCGAGGGATGGCTGGAGGCGACAGACCTTCGGTGGCCTGAGGCGTTGGGCTGGGGGAGATTCTTTGATCAGGGTATGGGGAGTAAAATGATGAGAATCATTCAACAGCAGGTCTCGGTTATGTGTTTAACTGGGTACGTGGGCTCCTGAGAACACATCCACACGTGAACATATTGGAGCAAGCATGGATAGTGGAAGGTGCATCAGTTCACGAGTTTGGGCAGAGAGGATATCAGAGCAACAAGGCGTGAACGGAAAAAAAGGGAGGGGCATCAGAAAATAGGAAGTATACTAAAGGCAACAATAATGCAAACACAACAGACAACAAGGAAAAGAGGGGAGCGCCTACTGGAAGCTGCGGACTATATAACATGGATGAATGGAGGAGACGGAATCACCAGAGCTGGAGGATTTTTGGGGTTCACGGCAGTATGTATGTAACACCCCACCTCGGCTAGGGTCACTCACAAAGGGAATGCACTAGTTTTGGAGAGGTATTATCGAGATAACATCACAGAATTATCACAAGACAGAACATAAATAAATAATTAAGTAAACAGCGGAAGAATTTATGAGCAAAACAGAACTTCATTTCATTCCAAAATAAACCATGTCTTTTACAAACATTTCAAATAACTTCATTACAACTGTCTTGTAATAATAGCCAAAGAAGCAATAACTTAAAAACAGAAAAACAACTTATTCCCCAAGTGCAGTAAAATGAAGCAGCCATAGCAAACCGTACATGCTGAGCCAAAGCAAGTGATATCCAAGCTAAGAGCTAGTGTTTCCTCCCTGAGAACCTTGGGGGGGGGGGGGAACGAAAGAAAAGGAGGCGAAAGGAAAAAGGGTCAGTCATAAAGACTGAGTAAGTTCTAGTGACTTTCAGTGTAGAAACGGTTAAAACAACCTGTCATGTATGAACTGGAACTAAACTTAAGAATGGTGTCAAGGTGAACAAGATAGACTAAGGTGATCAGGATAAGTCAAGACAAGTCAAGTAAAGCATCACATGTTCGAGATTCGTTGCATCGACTGTACTAGTATACTAAGCCCATATCACAAGTTAATCACGAAATAAATCCCATGGCCCAATGTCATGAAATGACCCTGAAACGGGGTCTGACCCAAGTACGGGGTCCTACGGAGCGATTATCTAGTCGATCGGCTCCCTACAAGTTCTAGCTCGTCAAGTGTCCGTGTCATACGGCTAATCTCGAATGTAGTCACCTGTGCTGGGTCCACCTTTGGGTGTATCAGCCCTAGGGTGTCAACCCTTGACACGATTCAAGATGCACAGATAAATCTACGGATACCCAGTGTCTGCCCCGGATACGTGCACGATTGTAGTCCACCGAACCTACACTGGCGTACCCCACTGCCGTCGTTCACCTCTTACAATCAGCCCAGTAATCGTGCCCCCACCCGGCCTAGCCCCAGGGTACCTTGATACTTCTAGAGGGTTACTGCTGAAAGGGGTCGTGTCTAGGGTTTCGCCTAATAGATTAGGTCATGTAATTCGTGACCTAACCCGCCTAACAGATTAAGTCATGTAATTCGTGACTTAATCCTTTTCTAGTCTAGTCATGTCAAGATGGTTAAGTATATCATTTCAGTTCGCGACTTAACCCGCCTACGTGTCATGTCAAGTTGGCTAAGTGTTGTCGTTTTCAAGTTCATGACTTAGCCCTACAAATCGTGTTCAAGTTGGTTAAGTTGTCTTTTCATGTTCATGACTTAACCCTAATTGGCATTAATTGATTCGTTAATGCACCGAACCACTCACATTGGATCCTATTGTTCGTAGCCACTGGATTTGCCGGGCGGTTCCGGGCAGGTTTACGCTACGAACTCAACCCAACCTCGGGTTTCAAGCGCGATGTGACCAACTACCCACATTGGATCCTATTGTTTGTAGCAACTGGATTTGCCGGGCGGTTCCGGGCAGATTTACACTACAAACTCAACCCAACCTCGAGTTGGCCACTTTCTTGTTTTCTAAAGTCATGCCCATGTTCTTATCAGATTTTGCTATTTCCATAGCATGTTCATATGTCAATTTCGTGCCCAACTAAGGCATGTTTTAAGGTCAAGTTATGGCATGTTCAAGCCAAGTTTTCGTGCCATATTTCATGTTCTACTTATGCCAAATTTCACAGTTTATGCTTATAATTAATTCAAGTTTTGCCTATTCTACCCAATCGTATCCCCAACGCACTTCGTTCACAAGCATAAACAATTCAAGAGATAAAGGGGAATAACACCAAACATGTGATAGGCATATGTGACAATTCCAACGTCACTTGCATAATAAACAGGCTATAACATATCACATGGTTTCAATACTAGCATGATGATAACTTGGCATACTAATGATTCCAACTTAATTTAACATGATGATTTCAACTTTACATCATAGGCATAATAATCATTGCGGGCATAATAATAACTTTATTACAAACATGAAACATTAAAGGCATAGTAATCCTAATAAGCATAGTGGATTCCAATTTAGCATTTTTAACATAATAATTCTCATAGACATAATGATTCCAATTTATCATAATGATTCTCATCTAACATTATAAACATAATGGTTCCAACTTAGCATTTTTAACATAATGATTCTCAACTAACATTATAGACATAATGATTCCAATTTAGCGTTTTTAACATAATGATTCTCAACTAACATTATAGACATAATGATTCCAATTTAGCATTTTTAACATAATGATTCTCAATTAACATTATAGACATAATGATTCCAATTTAGCATTTTTTAACGATTCCAATTTAGCATTTTTTAACATAATGATTCTCAATTAACATTATAGACATAATGATTCCAATTTAGCATTTTTAACATATCTAACATTATAAACATAATAATTCCAACTTTTCATCATAACCTAGCAATACCCAATTTTTCATTAATCATGATGGGTATATTAACATCACAGGCATAATTCCATCAATAGTCATAGCCATGGTTTAATTAGCATCATAGGCATGGTTTAATCGACATAAAGATTTCAATAAACATAGTGATTCCATGGACATGTATTAGTCCAACTTGCCAAACAATTAAGCCCAAGTGATTCATAACAACATCAAAATCATGACAAGTTTAACTTGCAACGTTGCCATAGCAATATCCCCAAATTATAATTCAAAGATAAACAATATAAACAATGGATTAACAATAGTTCCTAAATCCGGTTTCAATTCATGGCATGTCCATATTGTTTTAGCGTTTTTGCCTAAAAAGTAACATAGAACTTACAATATGAAGCAAATAATCCAAATAAAAGTCCCAAATCAAATAGTCCCAAATTCATTGTCTAAAGCGTCGTAGTTGTTGTAGCTTCTAGTTGTAGTCGTCCTTCCTCTTCTATAATTTTGTTCTTTGTATTCTTAATTCAGAGCTCTAGGTTTAATGGCGGCGGCCTGAGGTTAAAATGAAATAGTATGATTTAGGCTAGGTCTTAGGTCCTTTTTATAATGTTTGCAAGTTGTTTTAGACCGTCGATGGAGCTTGATTCAATAATAGCCGTTCGTTTGAAGGAGAGGCCAATCCGGAGCTGACACCTAGCCCTAGTGACAAGGCAAGGCTCAGAAAATCGACCAAACATAGACCAGGCCAGCCAAGACCTGACCAGCCAGCCTATTCTGACCTGGGCGCACCTGGCAGGTGCGCCAGGCTGAAAATGCACTGGCGCACTTCCCAAGTGCGCCAGTTCATTTTTGTTCTGGCGCACTTCCCAAGTGCGCCAGTGCATTCTGACCCGTTTTCTGGTTTTTCGCCCAACTTCGTCCGTCCATATCTTCTTCATACGATATCCGTTTTATGCAAACTCGGACTCTATCTCAAGCAGAATTCCGAGACGAACGCAATAGCGTATCCCGTTTCCTTTAATTCTTTGATTTGAAATTAGTTATACTTTAATTTGTGAATCTCATTGTTATAGAATACACGGGGTGTTACATTCTCCCCCACTTAAAAGGATTTCGTCCCCGAAATCTTCAAGTTCAGGAAGAATGTACATCCTAACATCCAAACATCCGTCTACTCATCCATCAAACACGAGCATCCATTGTCCTTAAAAGACTTCTAATGCTTCATGATCATATGCGAAGATTGTGTGTATATGTTCCTTAGCTAATGCTAATGATCAGGCCTGATTGATCTTCTAAATGCAAAATATGTTTAGTGAAATGAATCCAATATGTATGCAATTTTTTTTTCCTATTATAATTCATAATTTCTACATGAGTGCTCGAACATTCAATCATATGCAACAACCAAATGATAGCACAACCAAGTTTCCAAAATAAACACTCATGCATATGCAACATGAAAATGTGTCTGAGCCGATCTAGTGCCTAATGTGTATTCATGCATCCACGAGCAACCACTTGCGACCACTTGCAACCATTTCGCAATCATAACATGTTTCAATTACATGTTTACATCCAAAAAGATTCTACCTATGGTTCTCAAGATAGGATCGAGGAGATAACAAGACAAACATGGATAGCAAGGGAAATGTATGTAAACTTATAGGAAAATAGATCGAGAATGTACCCTAAAAAAGAAATGGGTATAGCGCGCTTATCTTTTCTTCAATTTCCCCAAGTTGCGTCTTCTAGGGCTTCACTCCACTGTATTTTAACTAGCTTGACTTCTTGATTCCTTAGCTCCTAGATCTCCGTTCCTAAGACACGAATCAGAACTCGCCTCAATGTTTCCACTTTTACGCCTTCAAGGATGCTTGGCTCAACCACTCCGGAAGACTCATCCGCCTTATCTTCATTCTTATCACTCATACCTATCCTATATAACATGTTAACAAGCCTCACGAAAACTATCTCCATCATACGGGAAAACCCTCTACGAAGCTAGAAAGAAGATTAGCCGCAGGTAAAGCTACTGCGACTACAGATGGAGAAAAGAAAGGGAAAGAGATTCAAACAAGGAAACAAAGGATAGTGCTAATGGCTTTTGGGGAATAGCCTTTAAAAACTTTTTCTTGGAAAATGCTTCTATGTAAATGGTTTTGAAAAAAATTCAAAAGGTTTTCGAAACTTTTGCCCAGTCTTGGTAACCTTCTGCTCTGATACCAAGTGTAACACCCCACCTCGGCTAGGATCACTCACAAAGGGAATGCACTAGTTTTGGAGAGGTATTATCGAGATAACATCACAGAATTATCACAAGACAGAACATAAATAAATAATTAAGTAAACAGCGGAAGAATTTATGAGCAAAACAGAACTTCATTTCATTCCAAAATAAACCATGTCTTTTACAAACATTTCAAATAACTTCATTACAACTGTCTTGTAATAATAGCCAAAGAAGCAATAACTTAAAAACAGAAAAACAACTTATTCCCCAAGTGCAGTAAAATGAAGCAGCCATAGCAAACCGTACATGCTGAGCCAAAGCAAGTGATATCCAAGCTAAGAGCTAGTGTTTCCTCCCTGAGAACCTTGGGGGGGGGGACGAAAGAAAAGGAGGCGAAAGGAAAAAGGGTCAGTCATAAAGACTGAGTAAGTTCTAGTGACTTTCAGTGTAGAAACGGTTAAAACAACCTGTCATGTATGAACTGGAACTAAACTTAAGAATGGTGTCAAGGTGAACAAGATAGACTAAGGTGATCAGGATAAGTCAAGACAAGTCAAGTAAAGCATCACATGTTCGAGATTCGTTGCATCGACTGTACTAGTATACTAAGCCCATATCACAAGTTAATCACGAAATAAATCCCACGGCCCAATGTCAGGAAATGACCCTGAAACGGGGTCTGACCCAAGTACGGGGTCCTACGGAGCGATTATCTAGTCGATCGGCTCCCTACAAGTTCTAGCTCGTCAAGTGTCCGTGTCATACGGCTAATCACGAATGTAGTCACCTGTGCTGGGTCCACCTTCGGGTGTATCAGCCCTAGGGTGTCATCCCCTGACACGATTCAAGATGCACAGATAAATCTACGGATACCCAGTGTCTGCCCCGGATACGTGCACGATCGTAGTCCACCGAACCTACACTGGCGTACCCCACTGCCGTTGTTCACCTCTTACAATCAGCCCAGTAATCGTGCCCCCACCCGGCCTAGCCCCAGGGTACCTTGATACTTCTAGAGGGTTACTGCTGAAAGGGGTCGTGTCTAGGGTTTCGCCTAATAGATTAGGTCATGTAATTCGTGACCTAACCCACCTAACAGATTAAGTCATGTAATTCGTGACTTAATCCTTTTCTAGTCTAGTCATGTCAAGATGGTTAAGTATATCATTTCAGTTCGCGACTTAACCCACCTACGTGTCATGTCAAGTTGGCTAAGTGTTGTCGTTTTCAAGTTCATGACTTAGCCCTACAAATCGTGTTCAAGTTGGTTAAGTTGTCTTTTCATGTTCATGACTTAACCCTAATTGGCATTAATTGATTCTTTAATGCACCGAACCACTCACATTGGATCCTATTGTTCGTAGCCACTGGATTTGCCGGGCGGTTCCGGGCAGGTTTACGCTACGAACTCAACCCAACCTCGGGTTACAAGCGCGATGTGACCAACTACCCACATTGGATCCTATTGTTTGAAGCAACTGGATTTGCCGGGCGGTTCCGGGCAGATATACACTACAAACTCAACCCAACCTCGAGTTGGCCACTTTCTTGTTTTCTAAAGTCATGCCCATATTCTTATCAGATTTTGCTATTTCCATAGCATGTTCATATGTCAATTTCGTGCCCAACTAAGGCATGTTTTAAGGTCAAGTTATGGCATGTTCAAGCCAAGTTTTCGTGCCATATTTCATGTTCTACTTATGCCAAATTTCACAGTTTATGCTTATAATTAATTCAAGTTTTGCCTATTCTACCCAATCGTATCCCCAACGTATATAAACGTACTTCGTTCACAAGCATAAACAATTCAAGAGACAAAGGGGAATAACACCAAACATGTGATAGGCATATGTGACAATTCCAACGTCACTTGCATAATAAACAGGCTATAACATATGACATGGTTTCAATACTAGCATGATGATAACTTGGCATAGTAATGATTCCAACTTAATTTTACATGATGATTTCAACTTTACATCATAGGCATAATAATCATTGCGGGCATAATAATAACTTTATTACAAACATGAAACATTAAAGGTATAGTAATCCTAATAGGCATAGTGGATTCCAATTTAGCATTTTTAACATAATAATTCTCATAGACATAATGATTCCAATTTATCATAATGATTCTCATCTAACATTATAAACATAATGGTTCCAACTTAGCATTTTTAATATAATGATTCTCAACTAACATTATAGACATAATGATTCCAATTTAGCATTTTTAACATAATGATTCTCAACTAACATTATAAACATAATGGTTCCAATTTAGCATTTTTAACATAATGATTCTCAACTAACATTATAGACATAATGATTCCAATTTAGCGTTTTTAACATAATGATTCTCAACTAACATTATAGAAATAATGATTCCAATTTAGCGTTTTTAACATAATGATTCTCAATTAACATTATAGACATAATGATTCCAATTTAGCATTTTTTAACATAATGATTCTCAATTAACATTATAGACATAATGATTCCAATTTAGCATTTTTAACATATCTAACGTTATAAACATAATAATTCCAACTTTTCATCATAACCTAGCAATACCCAATTTTTCATTAATCATGATGGGTATATTAACATCACAGGCATAATTCCATCAATAGTCATAGCCATGGTTTAATTAGCATCATAGGCATGGTTTAATCAACATAAAGATTTCAATAAACATAGTGATTTCATGGACATGTATTAGTCCAACTTGCCAAACAATTAAGCCCAAGTGATTCATAACAACATCAAAATCATGACAAGTTTAACTTGCAACGTTGCCATAGCAATATCCCCAAATTATAATTCAAAGATAAACAATATAAACAATGGATTAACAATAGTTCCTAAATCCGGTTTCAATTCATGGCATGTCCATATTGTTTTAGCGTTTTTGCCTAAAAAGTAACATAGAACTTACAATATGAAGCAAATAATCCAAATAAAAGTCCCAAATCAAATAGTCCCAAATTCGTTGTCTAAAGCGTCGTAGTTGTTGTAGCTTCTAATTGTAGTCGTCCTTCCTCTTCTATAATTTTGTTCTTTGTATTCTTAATTCAGAGCTCTAGGTTTATTGGCGGCGGCCTGAGGTTAAAATGAAATAGTATGATTTAGGCTTGGTCTTAGTTCCTTTTTATAATGTTTGCAAGTTGTTTTAGACCGTCGATGGAGCTTGATTCAATAATAGCCGTTCGTTTGAAGGAGAGGCCAATCCGGAGCTGACACCTAGCCCTAGTGACAAGGCAAGGCTCAGAAAATCGACCAAACATAGACCAGGCCAGCCAAGACCTGACCAGCCAGCCTATTCTGACCTGGGCGCACCTGGCAGGTGCGCCAGGCTAAAAATGCACTAGCGCACTTCCCAAGTGCGCCAGTTCATTTTTGTTCTGGCGCACTTCCCAAGTGCGCCAGTGCATTCTGACCCGTTTTCTGGTTTTTCGCCCAACTTCGTCCGTCCATATCTTCTTCATACGATATCCGTTTTACGCAAACTCGGACTCTATCTCAAGCAGAATTCCAAGACGAACGCAATAGCGTATTCCGTTTCCCTTAATTCTTTGATTTGAAATTAGTTATACTTTAATTTGTGAATCTCATTGTTATAGAATACACGGGGTGTTACAATGTAGGTGTAAGCATCGAAGTGTAAAATGATGGGATAAATACACAGGCATGTTTTTCGTTGGATTATGAAAGGCCACGTGGCCGTGGTAACAAGGACCCAACAATATAAAGGTGTGTGGGCTTTGAGGGACAAGAGTTGGTATGATTTAGGCCACGTGTAAAAAATCATTTGGTTAAAACAAAAAGGGCAAGCCTGGACGTGGTCTATCGAGTTTCAGAACCTGATTTGGTTAGTTCAAACTATTAAATTAGTTGTAAAACCTAGGTAGGAATGTTTATGTATTAATTTAAAGTAATCCAACTAAAATGAAATAGGATATATACTTGAATACGTATAAAATAGTAGTTGTTTATATTATTAGGGTTAAATTACTTCTTAAAATGTTTTAACTAAGTAAAGACCTATCCAAATCATTTTGAAACCAAGGAGTTGATAAAATTGACGTGCTAAATTTTATCGCAACTATCGAAAAGTGATCGACTGTGAAGTGAATTTATTTTTAAATTTAATCTGAGGAAAGGATATGTTTTTATTTAATCATTCCAAGACTAAGAAATAATAAAAAGTGGATCGAGAGAAAGGATTAACTGTCGATATTAGACTCAAACGTTTTGACCCCCGGGTTTTATAAAAAGAGGATTTTTACAGTAAGAAAGGTTTAGGCCCGTGCTTCGCATATGGTGTAGCATGATATTAAATAAGGGAGTTAAGCTAATATTTTTTGAAATAAAAATATTAAAGGAATTTGGATTTTTGAAATAGGAAATTAAATAGAATTACTGAAATTAAAAACTGACAAGAATTAGTTAGCTGAATGATTTCCCGAGTATCGATCTGATCTTGGTTTCGGCCTTCGGGGTTTGTACTTAGGAAGTTGTTCTCTTAACAATTACAGTCAGTGACTGATTAATGTGAAAGAATAGTGATACGTAATTAAGCTATGGAAATGTTTTCCAGTCTCAATAACATATATTTTCTAAACAAAGAAAATAAGGAAATATGAATATATATATATATGAAAATGATTGATCAATAGAAATTCCAATTGGAAATAAGATTGTTGTTTGCATACGTGTTTTCATTTGATAGTTAAATCACCGACTATCAAAGTTTTTGACCATTTTAACGTTGTTAATATGGAGAGACCGGTTGGTTTATTATCCGAAGAACCACTCCGTATTGGCATAAGCGTTGTGAATCATATATGCTGAAGTTAATTGAAGACGGAGTAAAGTGCAAGGGCTGTTGTATAAATCCTAGGTAAAGATTGCCTAGGATGGATGTACGGAATAGTGCCTTTGGTTTGTCCTGTCCCAGGACAACTTGTATAAACGAATGTCTAACAGAATATTCCTAACTAATCATGTACATTGATCTTTTCAAACGTAGTTATGTAGTGGTAGAGAAATTCGTTTCTCTTACTTTATACTCATAATATATTATTGGGAAAGTCAATTAGTGATTGGCGGGTCTTGATAATGTAGCATTCAAAATAAATCAAAAGAGTGTCAAGGTCGGTTTAGCCTCAAGCTTCACAATAGGAAATGACAAAAATTGGGCAGGCAGCATGGCTATGTGGTTAGCTCCCATTAGGGTGTATTATCACCCATCTAGAGATATTTCCTTGTTTCTTATTCTATCGATTCTGTCCTTTCGGGAAATGGTTGCGGCCACAACCATTGGTGATGTACATTCGATACACTCAAGAGAAATGAGTGGTCGGTCATGTGTGGTCGAGTTGCAAGATGTTCTTGTTGAACTCCGGTGTATCGTTTCAAGAGTACACTAATCGAAAGGTGGTTCCATACCTTGTCATAGTTGGAAACCCAATATCCATAAGCGCTTAACGGTTTTGTTTGTATACTACATAGTAAAATGTGAGATGAAAGCATTTTACTAGATTATAAATTATTTATGGAACCCTAGACATTATCATAATATCTGGTTTAAATATGCAAACTGTTTTGATCCCATAAGGTAAAAATCCATTCCGTATTCATGGCGTAGTCTTATGAATCATTGTGATTTATTCAAACTTGTTTATAAATCGTTTACTCATACCAGTCCATGACTGACCCAAAGTTTATTTTTCTGTGTTTTCCTTAAACTCTTGGGTATTCATAACACTTGTTATGAATAGACAAGTGATCCAGGTCTTGACTTAACTTTTGGAGTAGCTGGATGGGAAGGATCCGAATGTTGGCTTATCTATGTATAATTATCTGTAAGTTGTTTCATCTATGATGTTATGTATAATCGTCTGCAAGTTAGTATCACAATGTTAAGTATGTAATTTGTGATGAATTGTATCCCTATGTATGAAGTACTCTAATGTACTTGACTTATGATATGTAATATTTTGGGTTATTATATATTGTCCCAAGTTCCGCAGTGAGATTCTGTTGTCTGTTCTTAGTTCTATTCTTCTATCTATTTCTTTTCTTATATAATGATACAACTTCCGAGGTGTTCGAAAGTTGGGTCGTTACAGGTCGGGCCCGGGCAGACTTATCCCACAAGTTGGGCTTAACCTCGTGTCATAGCCCGCTTCATATTTGCGCACTCAGACCTCTCACATTAGGTTCAACATTAGTGGCTGCTGGATATGCCGGTCGGGTCCGGGCAGACTTCTACCATAAATGCAACCTAACCTCGTGTCAAAAGTGCAATTATAATTTTTAATTGTAATTATTTCACTGAAAAATATTCATTATTTTTAAACTATTCTTTATATAATAATGTCCTTTATTTTCAAATATTATTTATTTAAAAGATATTCTGAATCGGAATGCGACTCAATCAATTACCATATATTTTTAGTTATATTGGTTTCATACATCACATGTATATAACAATAATGAGAAATAATCAATAAACAATCCATTCACATCCAGAGTGAAATTTATAATTGTGTGAGCATTAAAATGAATAAGTAAATAATGCTCAACACAGACTGTCAATCCATCGATTGACATACAGCTAAATATTGGGACTAGTGTATATCAAATGTCGTCCCAATACCCATGTGGGGTTTTCAAACAACAACAGGCTACATAAATACATCATGGGATAACGAATTTAACCAATTATAATTCGGTTTGAATTATTTTCTAATTAACACATTTTCACTATTTAAATTATAAATGGAAATTTGTAATTTAATTTCAACAAACATATATTTTGATGTAACATGACAAAATATAAATATATGACATTTTTAATCCAATATGACATTTCTATATAAAATGACATTTCTAATATAATGTAACATTTCTATATAAAATGACATTTTTAATCTAATGTAACATTTCTATATAAAATGACATTTCTAATCTAATGTATCATTTCTTTATAAAATGATATTTTTAAATTAAATGACATTTCTAAATTAATGACATTTTAAAATGAAATGACATTCCTAAATGAATGACATTTTTAAATGAAATGACATTCCTAAATGAATGACATTTCTAATATAATGACATTTCTAATATAACATTTTTAATATAATGACATATTTATTTGACAAATCATTATTCTAAATAAATGACATATTCATTTACAGGATATGCTTTCTACTTTAAATGACATATTTGTTTACAAAACATGTCTTCTAACATGCGCGACATATTTGTTTACAAAATATGTTTTCCACTTTAAATGACATATTTATTATAAAATACGTTTTCTACTTTAAATGACATATTTATTATAAAATGACAATTTTAACTAAATTGATACTTTAATCCTAACATGACATTTTTATCTAAAATGACAATTTTAACTAAATTGATAATTTAATCCTAACATGACATTTTTATCTAAAATGACATCTTTATTCTAGCATAACATTTTATACAAAAATGACATTTTATTTCTAATGCAACATTTTATAACAAAAATGTTATTTTATTTCGAACGCAACATTTTATAACAAAAATGTTATTTTATTTCTAATGTAAACAATTCTAATGAAAATAACATGTTTAATCTAAAAAAACATTTCTAATAAAAATGACATGTTTAATCTAAATAAACATTTCTAATAAAAATGACATGTTTAATCTAAATAAACATTTCTAATAAAAATGTTATCTTTAATCTAAATAAACATCTCCTAACAAAATTGTTATCTTTAATGTTAACATAACATGATCTAATAAAAATGATATTCAAATCCTGACATAACAAGATTCTTTTTATTTCTAGTCTAACATTAAAAATGACCTTTTAGTGATAAACATGTTTTTAACATGATTTTCTTTATTTCTAGTCTAACATAAAAGATGACTTTTTAATGTTATACATGTTTTCTACATGATTTTCTTTATTAACATCTTTTATTCAAAACAATGAATATATTGTGTACTCACGCATATAATAAAAATGTGATTTCTACTGTATGAGCATTTTTCAAACGACAAATATATTATTTATATATATAATGACATGTTTAATCTAAATAAACATTTCTAATAAAAATAACATGTTTTGTTTACAAGGTATGAATACAACTAAATGACATATCTTTAATAAATCACATTCTTTTAATAACATGACATTCCTAATAAATGACATTTTCTAATAACATGGCATTCCTAATAAATGACATTTTCTAATAACATGGCATTTCTAATAAATGACATTTTCTAATAACATGGCATTTCTAATAAATGACATTTCTAATATGATGACATTTTTAAAAAATATATTCTTTTATTTCAACCATGAATATTTTTGACTAACAAAAATAAAATTAACAAATGAATATTTTTGTTCTAAACTGAAATGGTAAAGACAATATTTTAACGATCAACATATGTTTTGATCTAACAATCCATCACGACAAGGAAAATCAATTTCAATATTTCACAAAGCCTATATGTGTTTTATATAGCATATATATTTTATCACAATCAAATTCAATTCAAATATATATATATATATATATATATATATTTATTTAATCGAGAAATCTTACATAAGAATGATATGTTTATGTGATAATTCTAATTCACATAAAAAATATATTTTTATATGAAAATTTTAATTCACATAAGAATGATATGTTTATGTGACAATTCTAATTCACATAAAAATATATTTTTATATGATAATACTAATTCACATGTAACAACCCGGAAAATCTGGGCCAGTTTGAAAATTTTATTTTGGCAATTTTAGCGAATTTTGATTATTTAAAATGAATTATTTTAAATAATATCGACAATAAATTTATTTTGAATATAATTCGAACGTATATATTATACGCGTCGTCGTTAGAATATAAATAATTATATATAATTATAAATAGAATTGAAAATGGCGCGGTAGTTCGATAATTCGATTTCAAACTTCAATTGAATGTACCGGGTGCAAAACAATCCGGATTTTAGTGAAACCAAAAATAATGGAATCTAATAGTGAATATCTTTCCAGCGAATCCGAAAAATCAAGATTTCATATCGGGAATCAAAAGATATGTCCAGTTGAAAATTCTGAATAGTCGCTATGGAATTCAGGCCCTTAAAAATGGACATTTTGCAAACGACCTCGGATTTCGACGAAACCAGTTTTGTTGGATCCGCAGTGCCAAGTTATTGCTAAATTCCAAATTTCATAATTTTTCGAATCAATATGTGAGCGTGGCAAAGGAAAACGCGTTTGACCTGTTTCAGTTGATTTTAATCGACTGGAAATTGGCCATTTTTCTAACGGTCTCAGAATTCGACGAAACTAGTTTTGTTAGGACCGTATCGTCAATACGAAGCTAGAAAATATTTTTCTGCAATTTTTCTAGTTAGTATGTGACCCCGGTAATTTGAAATGTACGTTTAAAATTCAATATAGTGATTTAAATGTAAATTCAAAGGAAACTGATCGAAACGGTCAAATCAGCTTGCGATACATGTCCCATTGTGTTCGGAATGGGGGTGAAACGCTATGGACGACAGGCGGTGGGCCTCGTTTCGAGTTCGTATTTAAAGGTCAACCTTTTTTCGAATAAAATAATTAAAATAATAATAATAATAAAAAAAAAAAAATATATATCTTCTTTCCCTTTTATACGTTGGCCCCCCCCCTTCTGCAGATCGAATAAAAATAAATAAATAAAAAACCCCCAAAGAAAATCGCGCCTCCCTCCTCCTGTCGGCGCCACCCTTTGCCAGAGCCGACCGCCGCCTCCGCCGAGTCCACCTCCCCCTCGCGCCCATCCTCTGATGAACCCCGCTCGAGCCTCGCGACCCCTGGACCCCAACCCCAAATCGCCACGCCCAGCAAACCACCGCAAATCGAAACCCTAGCCCCCAAGCCACTGTCGCCTCGCGGCTGCCCACCGCCGACCTCCGATGCTCGCTCCCCTCTCCCTATCCTCTGTTGACCAAAGACTGTAAGTTTAGTTTTGTTTTATTTGTTTATTTTCTTTTATCTGTAAATTTTATTAATGTTTAAAAACTGTTTTATTAAAAATTGAAAAACTGATTTTAGTTAAATAGAAAAAAAAACAGTGAGCATTTTTAATATGACATTATTTATAAAATCAGTTTTCTTATATATATATATCTTTTTAGAAAAGTTTAGAAATTGATTTTGTTAACAAGCGAAAAGATTTGATTTTTGGTTAACTTTTATATATGTATATCATTATTTTTGAAATACAAGACATGAGTTGTTTTTGAAAATAAAGTTAGCGATGTTTTTAAAATATAAAGAAAGGATTTTTAAGATGTATAAAGTTGGGATTTTTAGAATTAAAAATAGGTTTTTTATTTATTAAACTTCGAACTAAAAATTCGATTTTTATCTATTAAACTTCGAACTAAAAATTCGATTTTTATCTATTGAACTTCGAACTAAAAATTCGATTTTTATCTATTGAACTTCGAACTAAAAATTCGATTTTTATCTATTAAACTTTGAAATAAAAATTCGATTTTTATATATTGAACTTTGAAATAAAAATTCGATTTTTATATATTGAACTTTGAAATAAAAATTCGATTTTTATATATTGAACTTTGAAATAAAAATTCGATTTTTATATATTGAACTTTGAAATAAAAATTCGATTTTTATATATTGAACTTTGAAATAAAAATTCGATTTTTATATATTGAACTTTGAAATAAAAATTCGATTTTTATATATTGAACTTTGAAATAAAAATTCGATTTTTATATATTGAACTTTGAAATAAAAATTCGATTTTTATATATTGAACTTTGAAATAAAAATTCGATTTTTATATATTGAACTTTGAAATAAAAATTCGATTTTTATATATTGAACTTTGAAATGGAAATTCGATTTTTATATTTATTGAATAACATAGTAAAAATTCGATTTTTACATATGTAGTGAAAGCGGACAACGAAGGTGACAAAAATGGCGAAACGACGAAGACTTCTGCAAATGAAGAGCCGTGGAGCTAGGATAGCTATAAGTGAGAATTTCTCACCTTTCAATTTATTTTTCTAGTTATATATATACTAGGATGCAGACGGTGCTTAGTAGCACCCGACACCCGTCCACAGACCATGGACTTGTTTGTTTGACTGTTTGGTGATTGATTGTGATATTGGTTTGAATGTGGTTTGTGGTGTGAAAAATCGAATCGATAAATTGGTTAGGATTAGACGTGCGCCGTTATAAGGCGAAGGAGTAAGGCTAGGTTAGACCCTTACTCCAAAGTTTGTGGTTTGCATAACGAATTGATTTGATTGATGTGTGAATGGCGTGGGCCTTCACTAGACCGGGGATAAGGCTAGGCCTTGTCCCGTTTCTAGTATCGTGCCGTTATGCCGCCGAAATTTTCTAAAATAAGTTAGAAAAATAAAATTAGCATTTTATTTAACGAATGAACTGAATATAAATTCATATGTTAAAATAAAATGTGTTATCGTTAAAAATATAATTTTTAACGTGAATGTGAATAAATAAATATTCATTTACAAACCAGACGGTTTGTTTATGTACACCTATTTGAATGACGTTGATTGGGTCGATAAATTTTACACATCGCCTAACTGCACAAATAAAATATGTGTTTGATTGTTTGAAACCCCACACGGGTGTTAGGATGAAATTTGAAGTTCACTCATCCTGATTTATTAAATATGTCGATCGATTGATTGACAAGCTGCTATAAGCGTTAAATGTCTATATTTGATGCTTATACAGTGTAGTGCACTTTGGTTGATGGTTGATTATTCATCGTTGTTGATATATACATGTGTTGTAGAAAATCCATATAATTAACATTATATGGTAATTGATTGGGCCTCATTCCAGTTTCGAGAAAAATAGAAATATTTGAAATAGAAATATTTGAAATAGAAATATTTGAAATAGAAATATTTGAAATAGAAATATTTGAAATAGAAATATTTGAAATAGAAATATTTGAAATAGAATATTTGAAAATAGAAATATGTGAAGCCGTGAGGATTAGATTGACGCCATTTTGACGTGAACGATATTTATATCGATTTTATTCATTTTAAAATGAATATTGAAACGTGATTTCGAAATCGAATATTTTGAAATGAATTGAATTGAAAACGATTTCGAAATGAATTGAATTGAAAACGATTTCGAAATGAATTGAATTGAAAACGATTTCGAAATGAATTGAATTGAAAACGATTTCGAAATGAATTGAATTGAAAACGATTTCGAAATGAATTGAATTGAAAACGATTTCGAAATGAATTGAATTGAAAACGATTTCGAAATGAATTGAATTGAAAACGATTTCGAAATGAATTGAATTGAAAACGATTTCGAAATGAATTGAATTGAAAACGATTTCGAAATAAATTGAATTGAAAACGATTTCGAAATGAATTGAATTGAAAACGATTTCGAAATAAATTGAATTGAAAACGATTTCGAAATGAATTGAATTGAAAACGATTTCGAAATAAATTGAATTGAAAACGATTTCGAAATGAATTGAAAACGAATTCAAATTGAATTGAAAGCGATTTCGAAATAAATTGAATTGAAAACGATTTCGAAATGAATTGAATTGAAAACGATTTCGAAATGAATTGAATTGAAAACGATTTCGAAATGAATTGAATTGAAAACGATTTCGAAATGAATTGAATTTTAAAACGATTTCGAAATGAATTGAATTGAAAACGAATTCAAATGGAATTGAAAGCGAATTGAAATGAATTCAAATTGAATTGAAATTTGAATTGAATAGAAATGAATTTTGAAACGAATTTATAAAGAAGAATTCAATTTTGATTTGAATTGAAAAGGAAGTTGAAATTGCTTTTGAAACGAATTTAAAACCATTTATATAATTCGTTTTAAATAGTAATCGACGAAATATATATTATATATATTATATATATAATATAATGGCCTGAATAGAACGCGCCGCGCTGCGGCAGTTCGCGAATTTCGATCATTTGTTTCAAACGGACATTACGGGAGATCCGACCGTCGGATTCTCCTAAAACCGGAACCGTTGGGTTCGTATCGAAAAGAGCTTTCTAATGAATGTTAGAAATTTGAAATCTAACGGTTGGATTTGGAGATACGTCCAAATCAAATTCGAAAAAGGTCGCTGTAAGTGCAGTTCGATGGCCGTTAATGGAAATCGACCGTACGGGCCTTGATAAAATTATTAAAAATAGTAATAATTTGTGTAAAATCATAAGAAATGATTTGTGAAAGTTTGGGATGAAAAACTCCATATTTGAAAAGATAAAAATAGATTTTTATCGAAATGAACTAGTTTTGAACTAGAATTATAATTCTATTTATTTTTAAATAAATAAATTGAATTTGAAATGGTTTTGAAAATAACCAAAATTTCCAATGATTGCATTGGAGTGGATTTGAATCGAAATTGTCTTCGGAATATTTCGATGTTGGAATTCGTGATATTACAGGTGTTGTTATGGAAATTTGAAAGATATATATGTATATCGTTATTTCCAATACGACATTTGTTAATCGTAGAATTTGATATTGAATATAGGCCGATATAGTTTCTATTCAGAGCCTTGTATTGAATATCGAATGTGATTTGGGTTTGTCGTGAATGGTGTCTTCACTAACACTGTTCTTGAACCCAGTTGAGAAAAGATTAAATCTTTTTATTTAGATTTAATGAAGTGTACCAATTAAATGATATTTAATTGGAATTGAATTGATATTGATTTTTGGGTTTATCGTGAACAGTGTTTTAAATAACACTTGTTCTTTAACCCGATAATTAATGGGATGTGACTTTGGGTTTATCGTGAACCGTGTTTTAAATGACACTGATTCTTTAACCCAGTCACAGATTAAAACTAAGTGGAGTTTTAATGAATCTTTAATTAGATTGAAAAGATCGAGAATGGAGTATCACCAGTTTTGCTCCAGGCGATAGTTAAATCTTTAATTAGATTTGAATGTGAAATTTAGAAACTAACTGGCGGTTAGCCAAGCAGAATGGTTTTCTGGATATTGATCTGATGTTGGTTTCGGCCTTCGGGGTTAATATTTGGGGAATTATTCTCTTGATTAATTTACGGTTAGTGACTAATGAATTGGAATGAGGCGTATGTTGTGTTTGTGTAACACTTTTATAATATATACGCGAGTTATTCGGAAAGACCGGGTTTATCCCATTCTGAATAACTGATACGACGATAAGTCGAAGATGAAGACGATGGTCGAAGACCGGAAGTCTTCACGTCGTTTGGGTGATAACTGATGATCTTGATTGGGCTGTACACCCAAGAAGATGGAAACAGTTAGTGATCGTCCAGACGTACTTGGAGATCGATGGATATGCGGGGTACTAGGTGCCTCCGGTTTCGTTCAGACCCAGAACGGACTTGTAAATGGACTGTGTGTCTGACATCGGATTTCATTCTGTGTGACTGATATCGGTTGCATAGGATGGCTTGCCTGTGTGGCATGCTAAGATGCAAATGATCGAGGCTTCTGTTGAAAAGCAAAGTCTTGTGGTGATGATCAAAGCACGGCCTTTGTGGCGTAGCTTTGTGTAACGTTTACCTCGCGTGTTTCACACCCGGTATGAACCAAAAACGGGAGACGGACCTCAGGGAGGGCATGCGTTTCTTTCTAGCTAGAAGTGGCGTCAGTGGTTTTACACGCCCTGACGAGTTTGACTTATGTGGTTGTTGCTGTTGCGAGGCGCCTCGGTTATATCGGTTTCGGCCGAATGCATTCTGGTCGGCTGACGGACCAGACTTACACCCCATAGGGTGGGGAGACGTATTGTTCAGGCATAATAATCCACTCCGTGTGGACCGGCCCTGACGATCCAAGGCTTGCCTGCGCGCTTGCCTGAGACATGGGCTAGATTGTCTCGAATCGGTTGAGGACTATCTTTTGCCTCGGTTCATAGATGGAAACCCAATTTCCAAATACGAGACTTTGCGGTTTTGATTGTATATCCTATATATGGCGACATAGTGGGATGGGGCGCTCATGCCGCCTATGATTGATACTTATGATTTGAAGTGTTTTATATACTATGCACTTATAATAGTATCAAATGATTTGTTTTAAACGTATCAAGCATTCTTTGGCTGTTATAAGGGAAAACCCTATCCTCGACTGCGTTGCATTGTGTGATGGGACCTGGGTCTTATAACAGCTTCATTTTTCTTTATTTAGCATTGCGCTGTTGGTTTTATGCACTGGTATTCTTGGGAGGAAACCCGTTCCGTGTTATACGGCGTGGTCCCTTGATTTACCTAATGATTTGAAATAAAGATTAATAACTGTTTTAGTTCTCACACCAGTCACATGACTGACCTGGAGTTTATTGTTTTAACCTAAACTCTGGGTGCCCCTATTTTCGACACGGGCAGCTAGTAGTTTTGGTTTTGCAGATTTATATTCACAGGATCCTGGTTTACAGCTGGAACGATATCCGGAAAGCTTTGTATCCGTATATCTCATTCTAGTTGTGTATTGTATTATTTTCCGCTGCTATGTATTTAAATGTAATTTAAATCTCTGATATTTCTGTGTAATATTCATTTATACTCTGTATATCCTTGTAATCTGATGCACTGTTGTAATATTCAATGAAATGTTCTTCTGTATGCGTTCTGCTGTGGCTTGTTCTCGAACTATCCGACGCTTTCCTTTACGGGGAAGTTGCGGGTCGTCACATTTGGTATCAGAGCTTTGGTTTACAAAGCTCAGAGAACAAGGCACATTAGAACCATACGAAAGAATTCATCAGATATTGGATTAGTAATATCCAATTAGAATGACTCGTTAGAGATGGGATCAGTAGTATCCTAGAACGAGTGTGAAGAGTATATTTTTTTCAAGTGAAAACAAATTTTGTTTTGAAAATTTAAATCAATCATTCGTATTTGATTTTCTATTTATATTGAGTTGGACAATCCAGTATATATAGATTTTGCGTATACGTCTGATCCGCGTGTATTCGAAGTTTTAATATATTGGATAGATATAGAATCACACTCTAGTCGCCCGGAGAAGGTACTGATGATAGCACGTGCATCATCGGTATTTATGTTCGTGTCTCGAAGGTGTGATTTTCTATATATTTCCATTAGGCTGGTGTGAGAACCCAAAACTTATATATAGCTAGAATACATTGTTGTGAATTGGCATCAAAAACATGATTTTTGTATATGTATCAAAATTATGAATTTGAAACTCTAATTCACTAATTGATTGATGTTTGTGTTGTTTGTTGAATTGTTTGATAATTTTTTACCAATTAGCCTGATTGAATCATATATTGACTTATATTGAAAATTGGTCGCATTTGCTTGCATACATGTATATCTTTTGGAACAGGTCATAGCAAGGAGGCTAGAGCCAGAGAATAAAATTTGTTTGCCCGACAAATAGGTACATGTTTACTACATAATTTCCTGTTTTGTTTGGGTGATGATGATTTTGTGAGCCTATTGGCTAGCCGCTTGGCTTTTTCTTTTTCTTTTTGAGATCTGAAGGACCGGGGAAGCTATTTGAAATTCCCCGATGCTCCCATTGCAGGGGAGGTTATGGCGAAATTTTTCGAAAATTTAGGGTGTTAGCCAAATTTTTGAAATTTTAGAAGTTCTCAGAAACTGAAAAGTTGGAGAATGGAAGCCAAATCGAACGTAGAGCTGAATAATCAAACCACTTTCGACTTTGTTCCTTTTCGAGGACGAAAAGTTTTAAGTGGGGGAGATTGTAACAACCCGGAAAATCTGGGCCAGTTTGAAAATTTTATTTTGGCAATTTTAGCGAATTTTGATTATTTAAAATGAATTATTTTAAATAATATCGACAATAAATTTATTTTGAATATAATTCGAACGTATATATTATACGCGTCGTCGTTAGAATATAAATAATTATATATAATTATAAATAGAATTGAAAATGGCGCGGTAGTTCGATAATTCGATTTCAAACTTCAATTGAATGTACCGGGTGCAAAACAATCCGGATTTTAGTGAAACCAAAAATAATGGAATCTAATAGTGAATATCTTTCCAGCGAATCCGAAAAATCAAGATTTCATATCGGGAATCAAAAGATATGTCCAGTTGAAAATTCTGAATAGTCGCTATGGAATTCAGGCCCTTAAAAATGGACATTTTGCAAACGACCTCGGATTTCGACGAAACCAGTTTTGTTGGATCCGCAGTGCCAAGTTATTGCTAAATTCCAAATTTCATAATTTTTCGAATCAATATGTGAGCGTGGCAAAGGAAAACGCGTTTGACCTGTTTCAGTTGATTTTAATCGACTGGAAATTGGCCATTTTTCTAACGGTCTCAGAATTCGACGAAACTAGTTTTGTTAGGACCGTATCGTCAATACGAAGCTAGAAAATATTTTTCTGCAATTTTTCTAGTTAGTATGTGACCCCGGTAATTTGAAATGTACGTTTAAAATTCAATATAGTGATTTAAATGTAAATTCAAAGGAAACTGATCGAAACGGTCAAATCAGCTTGCGATACATGTCCCATTGTGTTCGGAATGGGGGTGAAACGCTATGGACGACAGGCGGTGGGCCTCGTTTCGAGTTCGTATTTAAAGGTCAACCTTTTTTCGAATAAAATAATTAAAATAATAATAATAATAAAAAAAAAAAAATATATATCTTCTTTCCCTTTTATACGTTGGCCCCCCCCCTTCTGCAGATCGAATAAAAATAAATAAATAAAAAACCCCCAAAGAAAATCGCGCCTCCCTCCTCCTGTCGGCGCCACCCTTTGCCAGAGCCGACCGCCGCCTCCGCCGAGTCCACCTCCCCCTCGCGCCCATCCTCTGATGAACCCCGCTCGAGCCTCGCGACCCCTGGACCCCAACCCCAAATCGCCACGCCCAGCAAACCAC
This sequence comes from Allium sativum, assembly GCA_030737875.1. Lineage (NCBI taxonomy): Eukaryota > Viridiplantae > Streptophyta > Magnoliopsida > Asparagales > Amaryllidaceae > Allium > Allium sativum. The sequence continues at coordinate 281,118,474 of CM060921.1, forward strand.
CGCAAATCGAAACCCTAGCCCCCAAGCCACTGTCGCCTCGCGGCTGCCCACCGCCGACCTCCGATGCTCGCTCCCCTCTCCCTATCCTCTGTTGACCAAAGACTGTAAGTTTAGTTTTGTTTTATTTGTTTATTTTCTTTTATCTGTAAATTTTATTAATGTTTAAAAACTGTTTTATTAAAAATTGAAAAACTGATTTTAGTTAAATAGAAAAAAAAACAGTGAGCATTTTTAATATGACATTATTTATAAAATCAGTTTTCTTATATATATATATCTTTTTAGAAAAGTTTAGAAATTGATTTTGTTAACAAGCGAAAAGATTTGATTTTTGGTTAACTTTTATATATGTATATCATTATTTTTGAAATACAAGACATGAGTTGTTTTTGAAAATAAAGTTAGCGATGTTTTTAAAATATAAAGAAAGGATTTTTAAGATGTATAAAGTTGGGATTTTTAGAATTAAAAATAGGTTTTTTATTTATTAAACTTCGAACTAAAAATTCGATTTTTATCTATTAAACTTCGAACTAAAAATTCGATTTTTATCTATTGAACTTCGAACTAAAAATTCGATTTTTATCTATTGAACTTCGAACTAAAAATTCGATTTTTATCTATTAAACTTTGAAATAAAAATTCGATTTTTATATATTGAACTTTGAAATAAAAATTCGATTTTTATATATTGAACTTTGAAATAAAAATTCGATTTTTATATATTGAACTTTGAAATAAAAATTCGATTTTTATATATTGAACTTTGAAATAAAAATTCGATTTTTATATATTGAACTTTGAAATAAAAATTCGATTTTTATATATTGAACTTTGAAATAAAAATTCGATTTTTATATATTGAACTTTGAAATAAAAATTCGATTTTTATATATTGAACTTTGAAATAAAAATTCGATTTTTATATATTGAACTTTGAAATAAAAATTCGATTTTTATATATTGAACTTTGAAATAAAAATTCGATTTTTATATATTGAACTTTGAAATGGAAATTCGATTTTTATATTTATTGAATAACATAGTAAAAATTCGATTTTTACATATGTAGTGAAAGCGGACAACGAAGGTGACAAAAATGGCGAAACGACGAAGACTTCTGCAAATGAAGAGCCGTGGAGCTAGGATAGCTATAAGTGAGAATTTCTCACCTTTCAATTTATTTTTCTAGTTATATATATACTAGGATGCAGACGGTGCTTAGTAGCACCCGACACCCGTCCACAGACCATGGACTTGTTTGTTTGACTGTTTGGTGATTGATTGTGATATTGGTTTGAATGTGGTTTGTGGTGTGAAAAATCGAATCGATAAATTGGTTAGGATTAGACGTGCGCCGTTATAAGGCGAAGGAGTAAGGCTAGGTTAGACCCTTACTCCAAAGTTTGTGGTTTGCATAACGAATTGATTTGATTGATGTGTGAATGGCGTGGGCCTTCACTAGACCGGGGATAAGGCTAGGCCTTGTCCCGTTTCTAGTATCGTGCCGTTATGCCGCCGAAATTTTCTAAAATAAGTTAGAAAAATAAAATTAGCATTTTATTTAACGAATGAACTGAATATAAATTCATATGTTAAAATAAAATGTGTTATCGTTAAAAATATAATTTTTAACGTGAATGTGAATAAATAAATATTCATTTACAAACCAGACGGTTTGTTTATGTACACCTATTTGAATGACGTTGATTGGGTCGATAAATTTTACACATCGCCTAACTGCACAAATAAAATATGTGTTTGATTGTTTGAAACCCCACACGGGTGTTAGGATGAAATTTGAAGTTCACTCATCCTGATTTATTAAATATGTCGATCGATTGATTGACAAGCTGCTATAAGCGTTAAATGTCTATATTTGATGCTTATACAGTGTAGTGCACTTTGGTTGATGGTTGATTATTCATCGTTGTTGATATATACATGTGTTGTAGAAAATCCATATAATTAACATTATATGGTAATTGATTGGGCCTCATTCCAGTTTCGAGAAAAATAGAAATATTTGAAATAGAAATATTTGAAATAGAAATATTTGAAATAGAAATATTTGAAATAGAAATATTTGAAATAGAAATATTTGAAATAGAAATATTTGAAATAGAATATTTGAAAATAGAAATATGTGAAGCCGTGAGGATTAGATTGACGCCATTTTGACGTGAACGATATTTATATCGATTTTATTCATTTTAAAATGAATATTGAAACGTGATTTCGAAATCGAATATTTTGAAATGAATTGAATTGAAAACGATTTCGAAATGAATTGAATTGAAAACGATTTCGAAATGAATTGAATTGAAAACGATTTCGAAATGAATTGAATTGAAAACGATTTCGAAATGAATTGAATTGAAAACGATTTCGAAATGAATTGAATTGAAAACGATTTCGAAATGAATTGAATTGAAAACGATTTCGAAATGAATTGAATTGAAAACGATTTCGAAATGAATTGAATTGAAAACGATTTCGAAATGAATTGAATTGAAAACGATTTCGAAATAAATTGAATTGAAAACGATTTCGAAATGAATTGAATTGAAAACGATTTCGAAATAAATTGAATTGAAAACGATTTCGAAATGAATTGAATTGAAAACGATTTCGAAATAAATTGAATTGAAAACGATTTCGAAATGAATTGAAAACGAATTCAAATTGAATTGAAAGCGATTTCGAAATAAATTGAATTGAAAACGATTTCGAAATGAATTGAATTGAAAACGATTTCGAAATGAATTGAATTGAAAACGATTTCGAAATGAATTGAATTGAAAACGATTTCGAAATGAATTGAATTTTAAAACGATTTCGAAATGAATTGAATTGAAAACGAATTCAAATGGAATTGAAAGCGAATTGAAATGAATTCAAATTGAATTGAAATTTGAATTGAATAGAAATGAATTTTGAAACGAATTTATAAAGAAGAATTCAATTTTGATTTGAATTGAAAAGGAAGTTGAAATTGCTTTTGAAACGAATTTAAAACCATTTATATAATTCGTTTTAAATAGTAATCGACGAAATATATATTATATATATTATATATATAATATAATGGCCTGAATAGAACGCGCCGCGCTGCGGCAGTTCGCGAATTTCGATCATTTGTTTCAAACGGACATTACGGGAGATCCGACCGTCGGATTCTCCTAAAACCGGAACCGTTGGGTTCGTATCGAAAAGAGCTTTCTAATGAATGTTAGAAATTTGAAATCTAACGGTTGGATTTGGAGATACGTCCAAATCAAATTCGAAAAAGGTCGCTGTAAGTGCAGTTCGATGGCCGTTAATGGAAATCGACCGTACGGGCCTTGATAAAATTATTAAAAATAGTAATAATTTGTGTAAAATCATAAGAAATGATTTGTGAAAGTTTGGGATGAAAAACTCCATATTTGAAAAGATAAAAATAGATTTTTATCGAAATGAACTAGTTTTGAACTAGAATTATAATTCTATTTATTTTTAAATAAATAAATTGAATTTGAAATGGTTTTGAAAATAACCAAAATTTCCAATGATTGCATTGGAGTGGATTTGAATCGAAATTGTCTTCGGAATATTTCGATGTTGGAATTCGTGATATTACAGGTGTTGTTATGGAAATTTGAAAGATATATATGTATATCGTTATTTCCAATACGACATTTGTTAATCGTAGAATTTGATATTGAATATAGGCCGATATAGTTTCTATTCAGAGCCTTGTATTGAATATCGAATGTGATTTGGGTTTGTCGTGAATGGTGTCTTCACTAACACTGTTCTTGAACCCAGTTGAGAAAAGATTAAATCTTTTTATTTAGATTTAATGAAGTGTACCAATTAAATGATATTTAATTGGAATTGAATTGATATTGATTTTTGGGTTTATCGTGAACAGTGTTTTAAATAACACTTGTTCTTTAACCCGATAATTAATGGGATGTGACTTTGGGTTTATCGTGAACCGTGTTTTAAATGACACTGATTCTTTAACCCAGTCACAGATTAAAACTAAGTGGAGTTTTAATGAATCTTTAATTAGATTGAAAAGATCGAGAATGGAGTATCACCAGTTTTGCTCCAGGCGATAGTTAAATCTTTAATTAGATTTGAATGTGAAATTTAGAAACTAACTGGCGGTTAGCCAAGCAGAATGGTTTTCTGGATATTGATCTGATGTTGGTTTCGGCCTTCGGGGTTAATATTTGGGGAATTATTCTCTTGATTAATTTACGGTTAGTGACTAATGAATTGGAATGAGGCGTATGTTGTGTTTGTGTAACACTTTTATAATATATACGCGAGTTATTCGGAAAGACCGGGTTTATCCCATTCTGAATAACTGATACGACGATAAGTCGAAGATGAAGACGATGGTCGAAGACCGGAAGTCTTCACGTCGTTTGGGTGATAACTGATGATCTTGATTGGGCTGTACACCCAAGAAGATGGAAACAGTTAGTGATCGTCCAGACGTACTTGGAGATCGATGGATATGCGGGGTACTAGGTGCCTCCGGTTTCGTTCAGACCCAGAACGGACTTGTAAATGGACTGTGTGTCTGACATCGGATTTCATTCTGTGTGACTGATATCGGTTGCATAGGATGGCTTGCCTGTGTGGCATGCTAAGATGCAAATGATCGAGGCTTCTGTTGAAAAGCAAAGTCTTGTGGTGATGATCAAAGCACGGCCTTTGTGGCGTAGCTTTGTGTAACGTTTACCTCGCGTGTTTCACACCCGGTATGAACCAAAAACGGGAGACGGACCTCAGGGAGGGCATGCGTTTCTTTCTAGCTAGAAGTGGCGTCAGTGGTTTTACACGCCCTGACGAGTTTGACTTATGTGGTTGTTGCTGTTGCGAGGCGCCTCGGTTATATCGGTTTCGGCCGAATGCATTCTGGTCGGCTGACGGACCAGACTTACACCCCATAGGGTGGGGAGACGTATTGTTCAGGCATAATAATCCACTCCGTGTGGACCGGCCCTGACGATCCAAGGCTTGCCTGCGCGCTTGCCTGAGACATGGGCTAGATTGTCTCGAATCGGTTGAGGACTATCTTTTGCCTCGGTTCATAGATGGAAACCCAATTTCCAAATACGAGACTTTGCGGTTTTGATTGTATATCCTATATATGGCGACATAGTGGGATGGGGCGCTCATGCCGCCTATGATTGATACTTATGATTTGAAGTGTTTTATATACTATGCACTTATAATAGTATCAAATGATTTGTTTTAAACGTATCAAGCATTCTTTGGCTGTTATAAGGGAAAACCCTATCCTCGACTGCGTTGCATTGTGTGATGGGACCTGGGTCTTATAACAGCTTCATTTTTCTTTATTTAGCATTGCGCTGTTGGTTTTATGCACTGGTATTCTTGGGAGGAAACCCGTTCCGTGTTATACGGCGTGGTCCCTTGATTTACCTAATGATTTGAAATAAAGATTAATAACTGTTTTAGTTCTCACACCAGTCACATGACTGACCTGGAGTTTATTGTTTTAACCTAAACTCTGGGTGCCCCTATTTTCGACACGGGCAGCTAGTAGTTTTGGTTTTGCAGATTTATATTCACAGGATCCTGGTTTACAGCTGGAACGATATCCGGAAAGCTTTGTATCCGTATATCTCATTCTAGTTGTGTATTGTATTATTTTCCGCTGCTATGTATTTAAATGTAATTTAAATCTCTGATATTTCTGTGTAATATTCATTTATACTCTGTATATCCTTGTAATCTGATGCACTGTTGTAATATTCAATGAAATGTTCTTCTGTATGCGTTCTGCTGTGGCTTGTTCTCGAACTATCCGACGCTTTCCTTTACGGGGAAGTTGCGGGTCTTTAAATCACATAAGAATGATATGTTTATGTGACAATTCTAACACACATAAAAAGGATGTTTTTATATGACAATTCTAATTCGCATAAAAAGGATATTTTTATATTTTGTCGATTCTAATACAACAAAATTATCCTATCAAATCAATAAATAGTATCAAACAATTTAACTCAAATCATATACATGTAAGAATTTCCAAACACGATAACAATTAATTTATTTTTAATTATTTAAATAAGAAATCTCGCCGAAGGCTTTCAGAGATCATTTATATAACGATTGTTTTTCACTAAATTAAACTGTTCATTTAATTTAGTCAAAAATCACCACTAGCTCCAAATCTGATCAAATTGGTTTCACAGCGAAGTGTTCTTCAAGGTGATTCCAATGCAAGTCTCTCGCTCGATTCTGTTTTCATTTGTGAAAGTTACAAGCATTTCATACATAAATTAAAATAGTTTAATTATTTAAAAATATCCTAATGACCTTTTCCTATCTCGTTCATTACTCCAGACATCGACCCCTTTTCAAACCCAACTTCAACCTTGCCATACCCAGAATGCACGCCAACCGGAGCCACTTAAACCCGATCCACCATCGCCAATTAGAAGCATCTCATTTTGACAAAGATTTTTGCAGTTATTTGTGTTTGAAAATATTGAGAGAGAGAAGGAATTTTTGGATTTGTTTTGGAAGATAATGGCCATTGAAGAAGGTGAGTGGCGACGGCTCATGATATGAATTAGGGTTTTGGTTTAATTTTTGGGTATTTATAAATTTATTTAATTCTCTTTTTTACGTAATTTTTTATAAAATTAATTGCTACTTAAATTTATTTAGAGATGAAACTTCCCATTTCCTTTCGTTTAATGCAATCAATTAATGAGGGGGAGAGAAAAACATTTCATTTCGTTTCTTTAAATTATTTAATTAACAGGGATAATATTATTTGCATAGAGAGAGAAACCTTTCGTTTATTATCAATTTGATTTAACAAACACGTGACGTAGATGCAAGTACAAACAAATGTATGATAATGTAATTTTTATAAGCGCAACATGTGGTACGTGCTATAAAGTGATAGAAAGGTACAGACATATAATTTGAATCAGTAGATGGTCAATAAAATGAGAAATAAATAAAAGTTAACATATATGATTAATTGGATTCCTCATTAGGATGCAACATATCAATGAAATTAACAAACATCATGATACAAGTATAAATATAGCCAATGTTTAAAGCATGTATTAATTTTTTCCTCTTTTAACTTTTAAAGAAAATAAATTATTTCGTATTATCAAGATTGAAATAAATAATAAATTTTATATGAAAACATGAATGTAGATTTAACTATATATATGTATGAATGAGTTAAATTCAATCAAAACTCCCTAATAACACAAATCGCATAATTACAACCATCAGTTTTAAAATATTTGTGTGTTGACAAAACCCCTTTTATAAAATCCAAATATCTAATTGAAAATATTATGTATATATATAAACTTTCAAGTCTAATGTTACACTTAGTTATGAAAGATAAAAGATGGACTAACAATCTAACATTCAACTAATTGAGTATAAAGTTCAAATAAACGTTTAAGATATAATTTAATCCATTAACAGGAACATAGAATTTTAGATCTAAAAGTTAGACTCCAAATTAAATTTATAAACCAATGATCTAAAATGAGTCATTGAAATAGAACTTATATAGATTTAGTTTTTATTTAACGAAATGATGAAAACAATATGTTACTTAAACAAGAAAGCTATTTGATCCAAACAATTACATTTATATTGAATATTTAGAAACAAATTTGTATTTGAACATTTTAAAGTACAATAAAAATTCAATTATTTGATTCATCAAATAAACAAAACAATCAGCTATTCGACAAACAACATCATCTTCATTAGCAGTCATCAATTTGAATAAGACAATGATGCATACATACAAATTAGGATAACCATATTACTTTTAAACAATAGTTTAAAGTTAGCTAGTCTAAATTTATAAACAATTTAATAATTTCCATTACTATCAATCACAATTTAACAAATTATAAATTGTTGTTTTATCACAAATAAAATTTTAAATCGTTCATTAATAACATCATAATTTTATTTAGAAGCCTTTTTTTAAATTCAATAATTTAATTTAAAAATGGAATTTTTAAATTCTGGCACATTTTCTAACAAAATCTCCTTAAAATAAAATTTTAAATTGGCTCTGATTTTCTGGGTTGTTACAATCTCCCCTACCTAAAATCTTTTCGTCCTCGAAAAGGAACGGAACTGAATTTTTTTTAACTATCCAACTAAATTTTCATTCTTTTATTAGTTTCAATAATTTTATTAGTTGAACTAATAATCAAACAACACAATCATCAATAAATTAGTTGATTAACTTTTCAAATATATATAACTTTTATATATCAAAAATCATATTTTCTAAGATTGGATTATATATATAATCACAAATACGTTAATTATAAACTTGTAACTCTCAACTCATTCCAGGGAATTTCTAACCCCATCTCTAACGAGTTTTCTCATTCTAGGATGCTACCGATCCTATCTCTAATGAGTATTCTTATATAGGATATTACCAATCCTACCTCTGATGAGTCTTTTGCTCAGTTCTAACGAGTTGTACCCCAAAGATTTGAGCTAACTAGAGCTCTGATACCAATTGTAACAATTTGGATTTCGCCGGACCCAATCGATCGCAAAATCGACTAAGACCGTTCAAAAACCCGAATATGCTAACTTTGGGCATACAACACATCAGAACAAATAACAAAAGACTTTTATAAACAATATAATAATGTTGCATCAGAGTATAGAATATCAGAGTACATCGATAAAACACAGAGGAAGATACTTTACAATAATTAAATACATTGAAGCGGAAATGAATAAACTGATACAGCGGAAGTCTATCAATGCTCTGGACATACCTTTAAGCTCCAACCCCGAATCCTGCTCAATATATCTGCAAAATAAGCTACTCGACTGCCCTTGTGGAAAAGAAGGCACCCGTGTTTGCAAAGTGAAACAAACTACGGGTCACTCACGGGACTGGTACGAGAAATCTTTCCTAACTTATTTAATAATAAGGCTCATCACAGGACCACGCCACTAACGTGTGACGACCCCAAAACCCGTACTGACGACGTTAAGGGTAATCTTTGGAATATAACACATAAACGGATAATAACAGAATAGAAATAAATAAATACACCAGATAATGAACAAATAATCACTGGATAAACAATAATCATCAGAGTTACACAGAATACAGGATCATACTTAGTACAAATACAGTTCAGCTAGACAAAAATGTCTACAGCGGATACAAACATAATATGTACAATAGGAGCTGAACAGCATAAAAAGAGATATATGATAGAATCCATCTTCAGCTCCAGCTATCTAGAAAGGGCCTGCTAAAACCTAAATACAAGGCTGCCCGTGTAGAAAAAGGGGCACCCGAGTTTGCAAGTGAAACAAACTACGAGTCAGTCATGGGACTGGTATGAGAAATCTACTTAACACATATACAATATGGCTAATCACAGGACCACACCACTTTCATGGAACAGATTTACTCCATTGGATTGCCAGTGCTTTAAAAAAATCATTCTTTTAAACATCGCAATGCTTTTTATAAAAATGAAGCCATTATAAGACTCAGTTCCCATCACACAATGCAACGCAAACCGGAGGATAGAGTTTTTACCTTATAACGGCCAAAGTATGCTTGATACGAATAAAAAAAAGCATTTGATATTATTACTAGTGTTTATATGTTTCAAAAGAAATTTCGAATCACAGGTATCAATCATAGACGGCATTAATGCCCCATACCAATATGTCGCCATACATAGGTATACAATCAAAACCGCACAGTCACGTATTTGGAAATATGATTTCCGTCATGAACCAAGGCAAAGGATAGTCCTTACCGACTTCGAGACAATCTAGCCCATGTCTCCGGCAAGCGCGCAGGCAAGCCTTGGATCGTCAGGGCCGGTCCACCGATGTGGATTATTATGCTTGAACACTACGTTTCCCCGCCCTTTGGGGCGTAAATGAGCCAACGAATGACTCCATCGGTCCCGGATCGACCGATATATCTGAGGCGCCTCGCAACAACAACGACCACATAGGTGAAAAATAGTATAAATGTCAGCCAGTTTAAGCACCGACACCACCTCTAGCTAGAAGGAAACGCATGCCCTCCCTGAGGTCCTTCTCCCGTTTCTGGTTCATACCAGGGTGTGAGGCTCACGAATTAACGTTATACACAAAGCTACGCCACACAGGCGGTGCTTTGATCATCAACCACAAGACTTTGCTTTTCAACAGAAGCCCTGATCACTGCATCTTTCCATGCCACACAGGCAATTAACACCATGTAACTGATGGTTATCAATCACACAGAATGAATTCCAATGTCAGACACACAGTCCATTTACAAGTCCGTCCTGGGTCCGAACGAAACCGGAGGCACTATATACCTCGCAAACCCATCGATCTTCATGTACGTCTGGACGATCACCACTCATTATTCATATTTCGGGATGCCTCCCAATCAGGACATCAGTTACCATCCAAACGAGGTGAAAATCTACGGTCTTCGACCACCGTCTTCATCTTCGATTTCTTATCGTCGATTCAGTTATTCAGAATGGGATAAACCCGGTCTTTCTGAGCAACTCGCATAGATAATAAACAAGTGCTACACAAACACAACATACGCATCATTTCAATTCATTAGTCACTAACCGTAAATCAGTAAGAGAACGATTTCCCAAATATTAACCCCGAAGGCCGAAACCAACATCAGATCAAAACCCAAGAAACCATTCGACTTAGCCAACCTTCAGTTAGTTTCTAAATTTCACATCCATATCGTTTATAATATTTTATAATGATTTATCGCTATTTTTATTTATTTTAAAATAGCCAATTTATTCAAAACGACGCTTCGGGCCATAACGCAGCCGTGGCGCGGTTTTTCTTCAGATTTGATTTACATATATCTGAAAATCTAACCGTTGGATCTTCATAGAATTTACATCATTAGAAAGATCTTTTCAAAACAAATCCAACGGTTCCAGTTTCGGGAAAATCTGACGGTCGGATCTCCCGGTACAATCGTTTGAAGTTTCAATTTCAAAATATGAACTGCAGCGTCGTTATTCGATTTAATTTAATTATATATAATATATAAATATAATCGATTCTGGCGCTGTTTTTCTTCAGATTTGAATTAAACATTCCAGACAATCCAACCGTTGGATTTTTACAAAGTTGGTGCCGTTGGAAAGATATTTCCAAAGCGAACCCAACGGTTGCGGTTTCGGGAAAATCCGATGGTCAGATCTCCCGCACTAATCGTTTGAAATCACGGTTTCAAAATACGAACTGCAGCTTCGTTATTCGATATATTTCAATTCTATTTATATATATATATATCGATTCTTCGATTTCAAAGCTATATTCTTTTCATACCTTTGATAAAAATGATATATTTATCAAACTAACTTCTATTTCAACACTTCACTATTTTTAACAATTCATGTATATAATAAAAATATGATTTTTATTGTTAAACATTTTATTTCAAAACACGACTATTTTATATAGTTCAAATAGATGGTAAAAATATGATTTTATTATAAAACAATTTCTTTCAAAACACGGCTATTTTATATAGTTCATATAGATGATAAAAATATGAATTTTATTATAAACCAGTTTATTTCAAAACACGAATACCATTCAACACATGAATTTCTATTCAACGAATGAATTTCAATTCAGCACATGAAGGTTTTCTATAGTTTATATTTATAGATAAAAGGGTGATTTTTATATTTAAAACACGAATACCATTCAACACATGAATTTCTATTCAACCAATGAATTTCAATTCAACACATGAAGGTTTTCTATAGTTTATATATATAGATAAAAAGGTGATTTGTATATTTAAAACACGAATTCCATTCAACACATGAATTTCTATTCAACGAATGAATTTCAATTCAACACGTGAAGGTTTTCTATAGTTTATATATATAGATAAAAAGGTGATTTTTATTGCAAAACAATTTATTTCAAAACATGAATATCGTTCAATAGATGAATTTCTATACAGCACACGAATATAGTTTCAACACATGAAAATAATTCTAACACATGAATATTATTAAAAATTTCGGCAGCATAACGGCAGGGTAGTTAAAACCGGGGCCGTCTCTAGTACGGCTCCTCGCTCTACCTTAAAGCCTCGCAGCTTTTGACAATGGGGAATCATGCATCTAGTTCGCACGCAGCGGCATGTTTATATTTTTCATTTCCACAAACTAATCCTATGTGGTTTCAACCAAATAATTCACAACCACAAACGGGTATTTTTCAACCACCATCAATCAATTTCAACCACAAACAATTCTAATCAACCATTCGCTATCAACAAATTTTCATACCAATCACAACCAATAAATATCGTCCATGGTTTGTGGACGAGGGGCGTATATATGTATATATATATATATATATTATATAAGCATTTCACTTCTATTTCAACACAAATATAATTTTTACAACGCATATATAACTTATACATCGAACGTACAACCTATACAACGCTTATACATGAGGTGTACAACGCCTATACAAGTCATACATCGACCATATAATTTATACATCGTCGTTTTCCATATCATTTATAGTTTAGAAATCTCACATTGGGTTCCACTCCACCAAAAATAGCAGAAGGCTCAGAAAAATATGCGGTCTCTTCTAGAATGTAGAAGACGTCCACACGAGTCCACTGTCTCTTGTTTAACTGAATTTCATCAAGAAACGAAAAAGATATGATTTTTACAGTGAAATCAAAAACCGTAGCGCTTTAAAGTGCTATAGAATAGTTTAAAATAATTTCAGCCGTTGCCTCAGCTATTCGTTCAAAATTAGGTTTTCAATTTGCGACCAATCTGTAGCACGATACGCCGATCGGGTTGTACCACGTCTAAGAGGGCCGAGAGGCGCTCACGCGCGTGGTGGAGGGGGCCCACTCGATTTGGCCTAGAATCGACGGCGGCGGCTTGAAGCTGGCCACTTCGGGAGCTCCGTTCTCTGCGATGGCGCAACTAGGGGAGGAGCAGCTTACATGGATTTGAAGAGGGGGCCACGATCTACAAAAAACTCAACTAGGGTATTCGATAATGATGCGTGGATTGGAAGATATCGAGGAGAGAAGGTTTGAAGATCCCTCCGTCGTCGCGATTCGTATATCGGGGAGAGAGAGTGATTGAGTGGCCCAATCACGTTTTTTCTTTATTTTATATATTTTTAAATTTCGAAAATACCCCCTTTCACATACGAACCCCAATCCAGACCCAATGACTGTCGTCCCTAGCGTTTTACCCCCATTCCGAACACAATGGGATATGTTTCGTAGGCCCATTCGACTGTTTCAGTCAGTTTTCATTCAAATTAAAATATAAAACATTCAATATTTAATTTGAACGTACATTTCAATTTGCCAGGGCCACAAACTGAGTCGAAAAATTCCAGAAAAATAAATTAAGCTATGTTTTGACGATACGGTCCCAACAAAACTAGTTTCGTCGAATTCTGAGACCGTTTGCAAAAAGGCCCATTTCTGGTCGATCCAATTTAACTGTAATTGACCAAAACACGTTTTTCTTTGCCACGCTCACATACTAGCTTCAAAAATTATGAAATTTGAAACCTAGCAATAACTTCACATCCCTGATCCAACAAAAGTGGTTTCGTCGAATTCCGAGGTCGTATGCAAAATGGCAATTTTCACGGGCTATATAATTTCTACAACGACCTTTCTGAAAATTCATTTGGCCATAACTTTTGCTTCCTACTATGAAACTTCGATTTTTCAGATTCGTTAGAAAGATATTCTCTAACAGATTTAAATAATTTTGGTTTCACTCAAATCCGTTTTATTTTGCACCCGGTACAGTCAGTCAAAGTTTGAATTCAATTTTTGAAACTGCAGCGCCATTTCAGGCCTTGTTTATAATTCAAATTAATTATTTCCATTTTCAACATTGATTCAAACATACATTTCATCGCTATTATTTAAAATATTTATTTCAAATATTTAAAATCCACTAAAATAGCCAATTTAAAATTTTTAAATTGGTTCAGATTTTCCGGGTCGTTACAATCTCCCCCACTTAAAACTTTTCGTCCCCGAAAAGGAACAAAGTCGAAAGTGGTTTGATTTATCAACTCTACTTCAAATCTGGCTTCCATTCTCCAACTTTTCAGTTTCTGAGAATTTTCAAATTCTTCAAAAATTTGGCTATCACCCGGAATTTTCGAAAAATTTCGCCATAACCTCCTTTGTACGGGGAGGGGTTTGGAAATTTATTGAGCCGTATTAGGTACCCAATAAATCCTATAAAGCATACACATATTTATAGTGATATATCCTAGTGTTTACAGGGGAGCGTGTATAGATAATAACTCCAGAGAATAAATTCTCGTCACCCTGTCAAAGCCTGAGGGAGTGTGTATTTCAATTGCTCCAGAGAATAAATTCTCGTCACCTCGTCCCGTGTGGGAAATAAATAATCCATGTGCCGTATCTAATAACTAAAGAGACGTGAGTATTGTCAACTCCAGACCCGTGTGGGGTTTTTTATTAATCTGGCAATTTATCGTTACAATTTTATATAGTCCATATCAGTCATCAGTTCAACCTGTAAAATATAGTCATCGCCATACAAGCCTCTCGCTCGTATGGTAATCTTCCACCTCGTCACACAAGCTCCAAATGCTTATGTGGTATATGATAAAGTATGCCTATCTTCAAGAAGTAAGCCATGTAGTGTAGTTCAAAATTAATTGTTACTATCCTATGGCGACATTTATTATTACACACAGAACAACCAGCACTTCGCATCCAATGGCATTCACAGGAGTTGATATAATAATATTTCGCATCCAACTCATTAAGGTTTACCTATTTGTCGGGTACACAAATAATTTCTTTACTCAACAGCTAATCCATTTACCTGTTCAAACATATATGGTGCTCTGATACCACGTTGTGACGACCCCAAAACCCGTACTGACGGCGTTAAGGGTAATCTTTGGAATATAACACATAAACAGATAATAGCAGAACAGAAATAAATAAATACACCAGATAATGAACAAATAATCACTGGATAAACAATAATCATCAGAGTTACACAGAATACAGGATCATACTTAGTACAAATACAGTTCAGTGGTCGACGCTAGAAAAGCATGATATTTGTAATAAATTCTGCAAGCGCACAGGTGTGTAGCATACAGGTCGAACACAGGGAGGTAAATTAAAATTAAATTATTTATCTAATCTCTTGGGCGAGTTAGACGAAGCCTGGAGATTTTGTTGAAATAAAAACAAATTGAAATTGCGAACTTAGGATTATCGTTGAATCTAATCAACGATTAATCACTAAAGAAAGTAAATTGCAAAACAAGAAAAACAAGGCAGAAAATAAAAGTGCAGAATAAGAAGAACAACAAAAAGTAAATTAGAATTGTCGTTGAAACTAATCAAACGACTAATCACTAACAAAAAAATGTAAAATACAATTGGTGTTCTTCCAGAACTAATTGTGAAGACAACACCGATTGCTAAGAAAAAGAAAAATGCAGAAATAATAAAAAGAAGAAGATCTGTTATTAATGGAGAAGAGAATATAGAATAGGATAGGATGGAGTTACAATGGGTATACATGTGCTTTTATAGATGAATTGGAAATCCTAATCCTCTAATGGGCCTTCTCATCAAAGATTGTGGTATGATATTCAACTTATCCCTCTTTGACATGTGTCAATCAGAAGATTTTAAAAGATCTTTTCTACCAATCTCCCTCCAAAGTGACCAGTGTGAACCCAACAAGCCTCCAATGACAGCTTCTTATGCAATCTTCATGTATATGGCACAAAATCTTCACTTTTAAAGCTATATAAGGCTTGAACAACTCGTCTGTAAAAACAACAAAAAAATACCCAACGTAATATTTATTTATATACAAAAAGATAAAATATAGGTCCATAAAATAACATATTTCTATGCTAATCAAATACCCCCACACTTATCTTTTACTCGTCCTCGAGTAAAAAGAAAGAAAAAAACAAAGAAAATGAAAGACTAGATAGGTCACACTTTCGTAGGAAACACGATTGCATTGAGCGTATGCAACAAGCCGTTAAACCTCTAGGTGTCCCTAGTAGGATGAGTGGTGTCTCGTGAGGTTTTTCAGCGGATATTACCCACAAAATCCCAATGCAGTATGCTATGGCTCTAATGTAACTACATGAATGCAAAGGACTTATGCAATTTGAAAAAAAAAAATGAAAACACGACTTGTTTCAGGAAGTGGTACAACAAATTAAGTTAACAATTTGTAATCAGTTGATTTTATTTTAGATACCTCTACTTGTCACAAATTTTCAACATAAATCAAGTTTTCAAATGTTAAATTCCAGTTTGGCCAGTTGATTCGGTCGATAACATAGTGCAGCCATGAAATAAATTCTTAGTTTGCCTGGCACAGTTTGTAAAGTGGTATTCCAATTTCCTTGTGTATGGCTATTCAAATCAATAAGGTCAAGAAATGTTTGGGCATCATCGCTTATTCTCTATCTCTATAAAAGTTGAAATTTATGATTAATTACATACACCTAACTTAGAATACCAAGGTATACCACCCATACACTGCCTTGCGGACTGACAGAGAGTTGGGACAGAGCTTGGCGTATTGTGAAGACCGACGTTGACTTTGTCAACAACATGTCGGTAATCCTTAGGTGTCCAATCTCATAAAATGAGACCAAGATATTCCAACGCTGACTTTGTCAACAACGTGTCGGATAGAGCTTGGCGGGTTTGCACAACAACGCGAGATATAAAAACAATGTTGGATACCCTTGGATTGTTATTATTATTATTGAAAATATAAGCACAAAAGAGAGTTCCGCGGATTCAGCTTAATACAACTTAGTTTTAAAGATTCAAAAAGCCAATATAAGTATTTTAAGTCCTCCACTTATTTAAACAAAGTCTACAATATAGAATAGATTTCATGGCCATTACCTAAGAATCTCCCTTTGTACCGGTTACACTATTGTCCCTCAAAATTAAACTTTTCATTATATTTCTTATTCGATCTAAGCTGAGAGACAAAAATACTATCAACTGATTAAAAATCCTTAACTTATTCTACTGTATCAATCTAAAATGAGTCGTATTTCAAAAAAAAAAAAAATAAATTTATGGCATGTTACTATGACCTAAAATGCATGATGTTCCTATTTAAATGCATGAAAATGAAAAGAAAAAAGAAATTAAAGAAAAATAAAAATGAATGCAATGCAGACTCCCCCCACACTAGAACTAAACAGTGTCCACACTGTGAACGTTTCCTAAATTTGAAAGATCGTACCCAAAGGTGAATGAGATGCAAAATTATTTGAAGAATGAAATGCAGTCTAACTATATGAAAGAATAGATCATATGTACAATGATATATGTGTTTGCGATGTATGCGATGCAAAAAATGCCACCAACGTTTTCCCCCACACTTGGTTCTAGCCCGATGAATCCTATTCCCACTATGTCTAGGCATGTTTTCTAGTAAGCAAAGGTTTTTGAAAACCATCTCATATTTATACCTAGATTTATAGTCCAGCAGATAAATGTCCAGGGTCGTCCTAACATGAAGTTTTTCAACCAAGCTAGCATTCCAAAAGTAATTCATGTGTTCAACAAATTTATCAGTGTAATTGTTCAAAAATCTGTGATCGTATATAAACTCAGTTGCAATCGTGAAATTTAAATTCTGAGTGTTGTTCAAGATTATGTGATCACATTTCTCATCATTAATTGATAACATATTTTCGACACTGATAATTTCAAGTTCGTTTGAAATTTTCTCGAAGTTAAAATTTTCGAACTCGTGATGTGAATTTACTTCTTCCTCATTTGGCAACACATCCTCATACAATCAAAAGAATTCATGTTCATTAAAATCCTTTTCCAAATTTGAATTGAAAAATTCAACATTTTTATTCTATTCAATTTCTAAAATTTCAAGTTTTTCGCAGTCTGAAAGAGAAAGATCAAAATTTGAGCTTAAATCTATTTTCTGAAAAGAGTTGAACTCCAAATCATTTGTTGAATTTTGAAAAACTTCATCAAGATGATTATTCTCAATTTCCAAAGTCGTTATTTGAAAATTTTCAATGTCTGTAGAAATTGGATTATTTTCTGATTCATCGCATGTTTGAATTTGATTTTGTTGTTCTTGTTGTTCTTTAAAAGATTTCATTAAAAAAAGAAGTTCATCAAACTTTTTATTTAGCCTTTCTTCAAACCTCTCACTAGGAATGTCAAGATTATATTCTTCAAAATCGTTGATTTGAGAGATCTCGTTTTGGATTTCTTGATTTTCAAAATTATAGTCCACATCAATTTCACTATCAAAATTATTTCCAATCTAGTGGTTGTTTGCATTTTCAGAAAAATGACAATGATATTGGAAATCATTTTGATTATAAAATTATGTTCATAACCAAAATTGTTAAAATTCGAGGGAAAATTGCAATTTTGGTTAGTTTCAAGATGTTGATATGGGTTGTAATTTTGAAAATTTTGGTTTACAACCCCATATTGATGTGGATCAAAGCTGTATGGGGATTCAAAGCTATTTTGATGTGGATCTGGACCATAATCGAAATTATTGAATTTTGAATTGAAATCGCAATTTCGATCATATCCATGATTTTGAAAATGTTGGTCATTTGGAAAATTTTGAAAATTCTTGGCTTTGGGCTCACAAAGTTTTGGAAAATCTCGCCTCATGAGTTGTAATTCATACTCATACTCTTCAAGAGGACGTCTACTCCGGTTATTATCCCACAATTCTCTCAAAGATTTTTTTGATTCAGACATTTGAATGAAGTCAATGCAAGACAGAATTATTCTTAGTTCAAAATAGTATAAAAGAATGAGTTGTGCTCTATTAATTAACTGATTCAATTAGAAGGGGGAAGAGGGTCTTATGGTCGTTCACGTATAGTATAAATACTAAGGGATACGACCAATGTTTTACGGGTAGTATGCAACCTCTTTTGCTAATAATTCAATAAATTGAACTACTATATATCCGCGATCCAATTATACGAAACAATCAACTTCACAAAGCACTACTTTTCAATTATATTACTTTGAAAATAAAATCAAGTTTTGAAAATCGACGAGAGCGATGACTTTAGTTATGAAAATTCATTCCTCACAAACAGATTCAGAAATATCAGTGATAGAACAGTCACAGAATAATAACAGAAAATAAAAATATTGTACAAGCAAGCCGCTGCCCCTGCAGAAAAATTTTACAAGCAATTTCTATATTTTTCAAAGCAGCTGCAGAACCTGTAGAGTTAAGAAAATTTTACAGTGGTGTATGGCAATCCGTCCAAAGAATTTAAGCACTAGGGATTTGAACTCTACTCCTTGCAATCACTTGACCCTTGAAATTCTTGCTCTGTTGCTTGAACACTTCTCGTTTTTGATATTTGGTTTTGAATGGGTTTTATTTCTTTTTTCCTTTTTATTTCTTTTTTTTTTGTTTAAAAAAAATGAAAAGAAAAGATATTGCAATTCTCACTAAAAAAAAGAAGCAAAACAAAACACCGGCTTCTCAAAAGAAAAAAACAATTCTCACTCAAATAATACTAGTATTTCAAAAGAAGTGCGCCCCAAAAATAATAATAAGAAATAAGACACGCAAAATAAAAGGCAATACAACGTCCTAGTTATATCCTCCTTGATTTTCCGATTTCAGATTTTTGGAAACAATATTTCATCACTTTTTTTTTTTAAAAAAAAACAGATTGTACCCAATATGATGGAAGCGAATTAATGACCACGCACCCTAATAACAATGGAAAAGAATCAAACACCGAGTCTTCAAGCAAACCAGAAACTATCAATTAAAATGACTCCATCGTTTTTTCTTTCTGTCAGGAACTACCCAGAAACCAGAAAAGAACTATTTTTTGACCGACTCAAAATGAAGGTAAGAGGCAAAACTTCTCACAGAAACCCAAAAAGAAAGTGAACCGAACAGAAATAAAAAAGAATTGGGCCTCCTTTCCTTTTTTTTCTTTTTCTTTTTTACTCGAAACTGGTTTGATTTCTAGATCGGGATGGTTTTTGGACTGGGTCTTTGTACTGGATTTAAATTGGATTTTCGAATTGGGTATGTGGAGGAGGGTTGCGGTTTTGAGGAGCAGAGGATTTGGATTTTGGTCCGAATTTGGGTACGGTTTTGGTGTTGTCGAGGTTGCGCGATGGAGTGTTGATGAGATTGTGGAGATGATGCGGGTGATGTTGGATTTTAGTGTGGAGCTGTGCGATAGATAGATGAGGGAGGAATTGATGCTGGTAGATTTGGTGGGTTTTTGCTGATGGATTCCAAGGTATTCGAATTGGGATTTTGGTGCAGAGCTAGGTGTTGAATTGAGAGGTTCGGTGACTGTTTTTGATGTCGTGAGGTTGGGGGTGGTTTTGTTGTGAAGGATCCCTGATCTGATGGGATGTGGACTTGAACGTGGGTGGGGATTGCTGATCCGGTGGTTATCGTGAGAATTCAGGTGGGAAGGCTTGTTGTAATGAGTTTGGTTGATGGAGAAGGGATGCTGTGTGACTGGAATTGGTGAGATGGTGGTTGATGCGTGGATTTTTTTTTTGGGTTTGAATTGGGATGGGAGTTGTTAAGAGGATTTTGAATTGTGGCTGGTCTGAGATGGTATTGTGGTTTGTGTGAGAATATTGATAATACTGAGGTTTTTGTGGTATACTTGAGTTGGTCTGAAGGTGTGTGATGGGTCTAGGATGGGCGAACTATGGAAAAGAGGTTGTGTCAGTGGTGTTGCTTTGATGTTAACAAGGAGACGTGAAGATCAGAAGATGTACGGGATGGCAGGAAGATGGGAAGAGATCGCTATTGTAATTGAAAAAAGAAAAAAAAATGGAAACAAATAAGAAAATAGCAAAAGTGGAAAGAAATTAAAAAGAGAAAAAATGCAAAAGAAGAATCCTTTTATGACTTTCCTTTTTTTTCAGACTTGTAGTAAAAGGAATGTAAGAATTAGAAGGAAATTGATAAAAGGGAGGGAAGGAAACAAAGAAAAAAAATTGGCAATTTTTTTTCTCTCTTATCTGAAAGATTATAGCATCAATCTGTAATACCAAATCAACCAATTAAGAGATTTTATATATATATATATACACACAAAAACAAAAACAACAAAATAAAATAAAATAAAAACTAACACGAATCAGAAATTAA
The DNA here is from genome assembly GCA_030737875.1 of Allium sativum. Lineage (NCBI taxonomy): Eukaryota > Viridiplantae > Streptophyta > Magnoliopsida > Asparagales > Amaryllidaceae > Allium > Allium sativum. The sequence goes on from CM060921.1 coordinate 281,139,758, forward strand.
ATAAATAATAAAATTTAAATGTTACCTCCCTGGCAACGGCGCCAAAAACTTGGTCGACGCTAGAAAAGCGTGATATTTGTAATAAAATCTGCAAGCACACAGGTGTGTAGCATACAGGTCGAACACAGGGAGGTAAATTAAAATTAAATTATTTATCTAATCTCTTGGGCGAGTTAGACGAAGCCTGGAGATTTTGTTGAAATAAAAACAAATTGAAATTGTGAACTTAGGATTATCGTTGAATCTAATCAACGATTAATCACTAAAGAAAGTAAATTGCAAAACAAGAACAACAAGGAAGAAAATAAAAGTGCAGAATAAGAAGAACAACAAAAAGTAAATTAGGATTTTCGTTGAAACTAATCAAACGACTAATCACTAACAAAAAAATGTAAAATACAATTGGTGTTCTTCCAAAACTAATTGTGAAGACAACACCGATTGCTAAGAAAAAAAAATGTAGAAATAATAAAAAGAAGAAGAACTGTTATTAATGGAGAAGAGAATATAGAATAGGATAGGATGGAGTTACAATGGGTATATATGTGCTTTTATAGATGAATTGGAAATCCTAATCCTCTAATGGGCCTTCTCATCAAAGATTGTGGTATGATATTCAACTTATCCCTCTTTGCCATGTGTCAATCAGAAGATTTTAAAAGATCTTTTCTACCAATCTCCCTCCAAAGTGACCAGTGTGAACACAACAAGCCTCCAATGACAGCTTCTTATGCAATCTTCATGTATATGGCACAAAATCTTCACTTTTAAAGCTATATAAGGCTTGAACAACTCATCTGTAAAAACAACAAGAAAATACCCAACGTAATATTTATTTATATACAAAAAGATAAAATATAGGTCCATAAAATAACATATTTCTATGCTAATCAGCTATACATAAATGTCTACAGCGTATACAAACATAATATGTACAATAGGAGCTGAACAGCATAAAAAGAGATATATGATAGAATCCATCTTCAGCTCCAGCTATCCAGAAAGAGCCTGTTAAAACCTGAATACAAGGCTGCCCGTGTAGAAAAAGGGGCACCCGAGTTTGCAAGTGAAACAAACTACGAGTCAGTCATGGGACTGGTATGAGAAATCTACTTAACACGTAATACAATATGGCTAATCACAGGACCACGCCACTTTCGTGGAACGGGTTTACTCCATTGGATTGCCAGTGCTTTAAAACAAATCATTCTTTTAAACATCGCAATGCTTTTTATAAAAATGAAGCCATTATAAGACTCAGTTCCCATCACACAATGCAACGCAAACCGGAGGATAGAGTTTTTACCTTATAACGGCCAAAGTATGCTTGATACGAATAAAACAAAAGCATTTGATATTATTACTAGTGTTTATATGTTTCAAAAGAAATTTCGAATCATAAGTATCAATCATAGACGGCATTAATGCCCCATACCACTGTGTCGCCATACATAGGTATACAATCAAAACCGCACAGTCACGTATTTGGAAATTGGATTTTCGTCATGAACCAAGGCAAAGGATAGTCCTTACCGACTTCGAGACAATCTAGCCCATGTCTCCGGCAAGCGCGCAGGCAAGCCTTGGATCGTCAGGGCCGGTCCACCGATGTGGATTATTATGCCTGAACACTACGTTTCCCCGCCCTTTGGGGCGTAAATGAGCCAACGAATGACTCCATCGGTCCCGGATCGACCGATATATCCGAGGCGCCTCGCAACAGCAACAACCACATAGGTGAAAAATAGTATAAATCTTAGCCAGTTTAAGCACCGACACCACCTCTAGCTAGAAGGAAACGCATTCCCTCCCTGAGGCCCTTCTCTCGTTTCTGGTTCATACCGGGGTGTGAGGCTCGCGAATTAACGTTATACACAAAGCTACGCCACACAGGCGGTGCTTTGATCATCAACCACAAGACTTTGGTTTTCAACAGAAGCCCTGATCACTGCATCTTTGCATGCCACACCGGCAATTCACACCATGTAACTGATGGTTATCAATCACACAGATTGAATTCCAATGTCAGACACACAGTCCATTTACAAGTCCGTCCCGGGTCTGAACGAAACCGGAGGCACTATATACCTCACAAACCCATCGATCTTCACGTAGGTCTGGACGATCACCACTCATTATCCATATTTCGGGATGCCTCCCAATCAGGACATCAGTTACCATCCAAATGAGGTGAAAATCTCTGGTCTTTGACCAACGTCTTCATCTTCGATTTCTTATCGTCGATTCAGTTATTCAGAATGGGATAAACCCGGTCTTTCTGAGCAACTCGCGTAGATAATAAACAAGTGCTACACAAACACCACGTACGCATCATTTCAATTCATTAGTCACTAACCGTAAATCAGTAAGAGAACGATTTCCCAAATATTAACCCCGAAGGCCGAAACCAACATTAGATCAAAACCCAAGAAACCATTCGACTTAGCCAACCTTCAGTTAGTTTCTAAATTTCACATCCATATCGTTTATAATATTTTATAACGATTTATCACTATTTTTATTTATTTTAAAATAGCCAATTTATTCAAAACGACGCTTCGGGCCATAACGCGGCCGTGGCGCTGTTTTTCTTCAGATTTGATTTACACATATCTGAAAATCTAACCGTTGGATCTTCATAGAATTTACATCATTAGTAAGATCTTTTCAAAACAAATCCAACGGTTCCAGTTTCGGGAAAATCCGATGGTCGGATCTCCCGGTACAATCGTTTGAAGTTTCAATTTCAAAATATGAACTGCAGCGTCGTTATTCGATTTAATTTAATTATATTTATATATATATATATAAATGATTCTGGCGCTGTTTTTCTTCAGATTTGAATTAAACATTCCAAACAATCCAACCGTTGGATTTTTACAAAGTTGGTGCCGTTGGAAAGATATTTCCAAAGCGAACCCAATGGTTGCGGTTTCGGGAAAATCCAATGGTCGGATCTCCCGCACTAATCGTTTGAAATCACGGTTTCAAAATACGAAGTGCAGCTTCGTTATTCGATATATTTCAATTCTATTTATATATATATATATATATCGATTCTTCGATTTCAAAGCTATATTCTTTTCATACCATTGATAAAAATGATATTTTTATCAAACTAACTTCTATTTCAACACTTCACTATTTTTAACAATTCATGTATATAATAAAAATATGATTTTTATTGTTAAACAATTTATTTCAAAACACGACTATTTTATATAGTTCATATAGATGGTAAAAATATGATTTTATTATAAAACAATTTCTTTCAAAACACGGCTATTTTATATAGTTCATATACATGATAAAAATATGACTTTTATTATAAACCAATTTATTTCAAAACACGAATACCATTCAACACATGAATTTATATTCAACGAATGAATTTCAATTCAACACATGAAGGTTTTCTATAGTTTTTATATATAGATAAAAGGGTGATTTCTATATTTAAAACACGAATACCATTCAACACATGAATTTCTATTCAACGAATGAATTTCAATTCAACACATGAAGGTTTTCTATAGTTTATATATATAGATAAAAAGGTGATTTGTATATTTGAAACACGAATACCATTCACCACATGAATTTCTATTCAACGAATGAATTTCAATTCAACACATGAAGGTTTTCTATAGTTTATATATATAGATAAAAAGGTGATTTTTATTGCAAAATAATTTATTTCAAAACATGAATGTCGTTCAATAGATGAATTTCTATACAGCACACGAATATAGTTTCAACACATGAAAATAATTCTAACACATGAATATTATTCAAAATTTTGGCAGCATAACGGCAGGGTAGTTAAAACCGGGGCCTTCCCTAGTACGGCTCCTCACTCTACCTTAAAGCCTCGCAGCTTTTGACAATGGGGAATCAAGCATCTAGTTCGCACGCAGGCAGCATGTATATATTTTTCATTTCCACAAACTAATCCTATGTGGTTTCAACCAAATAATTCTCAACCACAAACGGGTATTTTTCAACCACCATCAATCAATTTCAACCATAAACAATTCTAATCAACCATTCGCTATCAACAAATTTTCACACCAATCACAACCAATAAATATCGTCCATGGTTTGTGGACGAGGGGCGTATATATATATATATTTTATATAAGCATTTCACTTCTATTTCAACACATATATAATTTTTACAACGCATATATAACTTATACATTGAACGTAAAACCTATACAACGCTTATACATGAGGTGTACAACGCCTATAAAAGTCATACATCGACCATATAATTTATACATCGTTGTTTTCCATATCATTTATAGTTTAGAAATCTCACATTGGGTTCCACTCCACCAAAAATAGCAGAAGGCTCAGAAAAATATGCGGTCTCTTCTAGAATGTAGAAGACGTCCACACGAGTCCACTGTCTCTTGTTTCACTGAATTTCGTCAAGAAACGAAAAAGATATGATTTTTACAGTGAAATCAAAAACCGTAGCGCTTTAAAGTGCTATAGAATAGTTTAAAATAATTTCAGTCGTTACCTCAGCTATACGTTCAAAACTAGGTTTTCAATTTGCGACCAATCTATAGCACGATACGCCGATCGGGTTGTACCATGTCGAAGAGGGCCGAGAGGCGCTCAGGCACGTGGTGGAGGGGGCCCACTCGATGTGGCCTAGAATCGGCGGCGGCGGCCTGAAGCTGGCCACTTCGGGAGCTCCGTTCTCTGCGATGGCGCAACGAGGGGAGGAGCAGCTTACATGGATTTGAAGAGGGGGCCACGATCTACAAAAAACTCAACCGGGGTGTTCGATAATGGTGCGTGGATTGGAAGATATCGAGGAGAGAAGGTTTGAAGACCCCTTCGTCGTCGCGATTCGTATGTCGGGGAGAGAGAGTGATTGAGTGGCCCAATCACGTTTTTTCTTTATTTTATATATTTTTAAATTTCTAAAATACCCCCTTTCACATACAAACCCCAATCCATACCCAACGACTGTCGTCCCTAGCGTTTTACCCCCATTCCGAACACAGTGGGATATGTTTCGTAGGCCCATTTGACTGTTTCAGTCAGTTTTCATTCAAATTAAAATATAAAACATTCAATATTTAATTTGAACGTACATTTCAATTTGCCAGGGCCACAAACTGAGTCGAAAAATTCCAGAAAAATAAATCTAGCTATGTTTTGACGATACGGTCCCAACAAAACTAGTTTTGTCGAATTCTGAGACCGTTTGCAAAAAGGCCCATTTCTGGTCGATCCAATTTAACTGTAATTGACCAAAACACGTTTTTCTTTGCCACGCTCACATACTAGCTTCAAAAATTATGAAATTTGTAACCTAGCAATAACTTCACATCTCGGATCCAACAAAAGTGGTTTCGTCGAATTCCGAGGTCGTATGCAAAATGGCCATTTTCACGGGCTATACAATTTCTACAACGACCTTTCTGAAAATTCATTTGGCCATAACTTTTGCTTCCTACTATGAAACTTCGATTTTTCAGATTCGTTAGAAAGATATTCTCTAACAAATTTAAATATTTTTGGTTTCATTCAAATCCGTTTTGTTTTGCACCCGGTACAGTCAGTCAAAGTTTGAATTCAATTTTTGAAACTGCAGCGCCATTTCAGGCCTTGTTTATAATTCAAATTAATTATTTCCATTTTCAACATCGATTCAAACATACATTTCATCGCTATTATTTAAAATATTTATTTTAAATATTTAAAATCCACTAAAAATAGCCAATTTAAAATTTTAAATTGGTTCAGATTTTCCGGGTCGTTACATAACGCGGAACGGGTTTACTCCATTGGATTGTGTGATGACCCCAAACCCCCGTTCCACGGTGGCAAGGGTAATATTTGGAATACAACACATAAACAAGTAACAGCAGAACATAAATATATAATTACACCAGATAATTTACAACAGAATACACTGGATAAACATAATCATCAGAGTTACACAGTATACAGGATCACACTTAGTACAACATACAGTTTAAGCTTTATATAAAATGTCTACAACAAAATCAAACATAATATACATAACAGGAGCTGAACAACATAAAAGAAGTGATAGAATCCATCTTCAGCTCCATAGCTATTCAGATAGAGCCTGTTAAAACCTGAATACAAGGCTGCCCGTGTAGAAAATAGGGCACCTAAGTTTGTAAGTGAAACAAACTACGAGTCAGTCATAGGACTGGTATGAGAAATCTACTTAACTTATTTTATAATAAGGCCAATTACAGGACCACGCTGCTAACGCGGAACGGGTTTACTCCTTTGGATTGCCAGTGCTTAAAACAAGTAAATCATTTAAACATTGCAATGTTTTTTACAAAAATGAAGCCATTATAAGACTCAAGTCCCATCACACAATGCAATGCAAGCCGGAGGATAGAGTTTTACCTTATAATAGCCAAAATATGCTTGAAACGTATAAAAGAAAAGCATTTGATATTATTACTAGTGTTTATATGCCTCAAAAACAATTTCAATAATAAGTATCAATCATAGAAGGCATGGGTACCATATATCATGTCGCCATATATAGGTTTACAATCCAAACCGCACGATGTCGTATTTGGAAATTGGATTTCCGTCATGAACCAAGGCAAGGGATCATCCTTACCGTTTCGAGACTCTCTAGACCGAGCCTCAGGACCCAGACTCAGGTGGGCCCTTGGATCGTCAGGGCCGGTCCACACGACGTGGATTAAAATGCCTGAACACTGCGTTTCCCCGCCCTATGGGGGCGTAAACTAGTCATATCCCGACCAAACCATCGGATCCGCATAGACCGAAATAACCGAGGCGCCTTGCTATCCATCATCCACATAAGTAAAATGTCAGGGCTTGCAAAACGCTAACACTACTCCTAGCTAGAAGGAAACGCATGTCCTCCCTGATGTCCTCTCCCGTTTCTAGCTCATACCGGGGAGTGAGGCCCGCGAATCAACGCTATACACAAAGCTATGCTATTTAAAGCCGTGCTTTGATCATCAACCACAATGCTATGCTTTTCAACAAAATCCTTGATTACTGCATCTTAGCATGCCGCGTAGGCAATTCACGCCATGCAACTGACGTATACCAATCACTCAGAATGAAATCCAATGTCGGACAGACAGTCCATTTATAAGTCCGTTATGGGTCTGAGCGAAACCAGAGGCACCTAATTCCTCGTCCTATATGTCCAATACAGGAGAGAGGCTCTCGCACATTTGAACGATCAACAAGTACGTCTGGATCACCACCACTGTAACCCCTTCAGGGCAGCAACTCCCATCAAAGGCATTAGTAGCCATCCATTTGATGTGAAGATCATCGGTCTTGCACCGTCTTCATATCTTCGACTTCTAATCGTCGATCAATTATTTGAAATGAGAATTAACTCGGCTTTTTCAAATAATTCACGTATATTTAGAATTCAAATCAATCCATTTCCTGGTTAAATTATTTGACATCCATAATTCAGTTCATTAATATAATTTTCATGTCAAACACATTCAACCATCAAATATCCAATAAAATGAGTAAATTCAGTTTATTTCCATTCCATATCGTTCATAATATTTTATAACGATTTATCACTATTTTTATTTATTTAAAAATATGCCATTAAGCGGCCATGGCGCTGTTTTTCTTTAGATTTGATTTGCACATTTCTGAAAATCTAACCGTTGGATCTTTACAAATTTGTTATCATTGGAAAGATCTTTTTAAAGCGGACCCAATGGTTCTAGTTTTGGGAAAATCTGACGGTCGGATCTCACGGTACAATCGTTTAAAGTTACGATTTCAAAATACGAACTACAGCGTTGTTATTCGTTTTATTTTAATTATATATATATATATATAAATATAATACATTCTGGCGCTGTTTTTATTCAGATTTGAATTAAACATTTCACACAATGTAACCGTTGGATCTTTACAAATTTGGTATCGTTGGGAATATATTTTCAAGGCGAACCAAACGGTTTCAGCTTCGGGAAAATCGGATGGTCGGATCTCCCATAATAATCGTTTAAAATTACGATTTCAAAATACGAACTACAACGTCGTTATTCGTTTTATTCTAATCATATATATATATATATATATATATATATTCCGCCCTTCAATTTCCAAACCATTTTCATTTCATATATGTGTTAAAAATAATATTTTTACCCAACAAACATTTCAACACATGACTATTTTTAACACTTCATATCTATAATAAAAATATGATTTTTATTGTCAAAACAATTTATTTCAAACAAGAATATTTTTAGCGATTCATATATATAATAAAAATGTGATTTTTTTATCGTTAAAACAATTTGTTTCAAATATGAATATTTTACATACTTCATACATACAATACAAATGTTATTTTTATCATTCAAACAATTTATTTCAAACATGAATATTTTTATCAACACATGAATATATTTCAACACATGAATAAAATTCAAACACATGAATATTTCAGAAAATTTCGACAGCATAACGGCAGGGTAGTTAAAACCGGCACTGTCCCGAGTATGTCTCCTCGCGCTACCTTAAAGCCTCGCAGCTTTTGACAAGGGGGATTTCAATAATCTAGTTCGTACGCAGATGAACTTTTCCACAAACTAATCCTATTTGGTTTCGACCACAATCAACCATAATCAACAACCAACCATTCGTAATATTCACCAAGTTTCACATCAACCAAAATCCAAACAATCACAACCAATATATATCGTCCATGGTCTGTGGACGAGGGGAGTATGTATGTGTATATATATATATATTTCAATTTCATTTTAACTCCATTCAATGCACATATGATTTTTACAACATATGTATAACTTATACATCGCACATATAATTTATACAACGCTTATACATGAGGTGTACAACGCTTATATAACTTATACATCGATTATATAATTTATACATCGCCATTCCATATCGTTTTGAATTTAGAAATATCACATTGCTTTTCGCTTTGCTAAAAATTGTAGCAAGCTCTAAAAATTTCCCGGTCTCTTCTAGAATGTAGAAGACGTCCTCACGGTCTCGGTGTCTCTTGTTTCACTGGATTTCGACCACATAGCAAAAAGACATAATTTTTATAAGTTAATCATATTTTGGGATGGTTTTATGGTGTTAAAATCAGTTTAAAATAAATAACCCATACCTCTCAGCGTGATATTCAGAACTAGGGTTCGAATTAATTCCAAATCCGTGCAACTTGGACACGATCAGGTTTCACTACATCGAGGGGCTCGGAGGCGCGCACAGATCGGTGGGGGTCTGGCCTGGAACGACGGTGAGATGAATGGGCGGCGGCGCAAAGAACAGCAGGCCTTTGAAGAGGTGATTCGAGCAGAATACTCAACGAAAAAATCTGAAATTGGTATGGATTTAAAGCTTGAAGAATTCTCTACAAAATCCTCTAAAGGATCGCTTGATTTCGTTGAGTGTGGAAGGAGATAAGTAGGAGAGAAGCAAGAAGCTTTTGTCGTCGTCGAGTTTGAAAGGGAATCGGGTTTCCCGGTCAACGATGGAATGAAAGGAGGATTCTCATTGGCCCATGATTTTATATTTTATATTTTAATTTCGAAAATACCCCTCACTCCATACGAACTCCAATCCAAATCCAACGACTGTTGTCCCTAGCTAATTACCCCCATTCCGGACACAATGGAATATGTTTTTTAGGCCCATTCGACTGCTTCAGTCAGTTTTTCTTCAAATTAAAATATAAAACATTCAAATATGGATTTGAATGTACATTTTAATTTGCCAGGGCCACATATTGATTCTAAAAATTCCAAAAAAAATAAATCTGGCAATGTTTGGACGATACGGTCCCAATAAAACTAGTTTTGTCGAATTTGGAGACCGTTTGAAAAATGGTCATTTTCTGGTCTATCCAAATTGATTGAAATCAACCAAATACGTTTTCCTTTACCACGCTCACATATTAACTCCAAAAATTATGGAATTTGGAATCTAGCAATAATTTGACATTCTGGATCCAACAAAAGTTGTTTTGTCGAAAACGGAGGTCGTTTGCAAAATGTCTATTTTTACGGGCTATATTTATTCCATAGCGACCTTTCTGAAAATTCATTTGGCCATAACTTTTGATTACCGCTATAAAATTTTGATTATTCAGATTCTTTAGAAAGATATTCTTAAATAGATTTAAATATTTTTGGTTTCACTAAAATCCGTTTTAGTTTGCATCCTGTACAGTCAGTCAAAGTTCGAATTCAAATTTTCAAACTACCGCACTATTTCCAACTCCCTTTTAAAATTAAAATAAATATTTATATTCCAACATTGATTTAAATAAATATATACATTCTAATTCTATTCAAAATAAATTTCTTGTTCATGTTATTTAAAATAATTCATTTTAAATATTCAAAATTTATTAAAATAGCCAAATTAAAAAAAATTAAATTGGTTCTGATTTTCTGGGTTGTTACAATCTCCCCCACTTAAAATCTTTTCGTCCTAAAAAAGGAACAGATCTGAAAATTGTTTAACTAACTAAATCAACTTTCATTATGTTTTTCATCCTTCTACTTTTCAGTTTCTAAGAATTTCTTAATTCTTCAAATATTTGGCTAACACCCTAAATTTTCGAAGAATTTCGCCATAACCTCCTTTGTATGGGGAGGGGTTTGGAAATTTATTGGGCCGTATTAGGTACCCAATAAATCCTAAAAAGCATACACATATTTACAATGATATATTCCGGTGTCCATAGGGGTGTTTGTATTGATCATAACTCCAGAGAATAATTTCTCATCACCCTATAAATGTTTTTTGTGCCTTAATGACTAGAGAGACGCATTTATTGTCATCTCCAGACCTGTGTGAGGTTTTTATTAATCTGGCAATTTACCATTACAATTTATATAGTCCATATCAGTCTTTGGTTCAACCTGTAATATAGTCATTGCCATACAAGCCTCTCGCTCGTATGGTAAACCTTCAACCTCGTCACATAAGCTCCAAGTGCTTATGTGGTATATGATAAAGTATGCTATCTTCAAGAAGTATGCCATGTAGTGTAGTTCAAAATTAATTGTTACTATCCTATGGCGATGTTTATTATTTCACACAGAACAACCAACACTCCGCATCCAATGGCATTCACAGGAGTTGATATGTAAATGAAATTGCGTATCCAACTCATTAAGGTTTACCTATTTGTCGGGAATGCAAATAAATTCTTTACTCAATAGTAAATCCATTTACCTGTTCAAACATATATAATGTACATGCATATATTTCTATAAAATTTCAAATCAGTTCAATATTTGATTCAATTTGCATAAATTTACCTTTCATTCTCTTATCAGTTTTATTTTTCCATTGTTATTAACTAAACGAATAATCACCCAACACAACTAGCAATCAATTTATTGATTAATATTTTTCAAATATATAGTTTGTTTATATACTTAAAAATCGTACTTGCTAATGCCAGATTATACTCAAAACTACTCATCCCAAAATGGAAACAATAGTAAACCAGGAAATAATACGGAAATGCAAAATACTGTAAATGTACCTTGCACAAGAGTTAATCAGAGATATCCACTCCGCAATTGGGATATGCTTTCTTAATGCTCTCCTCAGTTTCCCAAGTACATCCCCGCGGATCTCCACTCCATTGCACTTTGACTAAGTTAACCTTCTTGTTCCTCAGCTCTTTAGTTTCTTTGCCAATAATCTTTATCGCCTCTCTCCTCACAGCTAATTCTGGAGTAATTTCCAAATCTTTTTGCATAGCTTCTTCCACGACCAAATTTGGATCATGCACATGCTTTCAAAGTTGAGACACGTGAAACACATCATGAACTCCAAGCAACCAATCAGGCAATTGAACCCTATAAGCGAGAGTTCCAATCCGTTCGAGCACATGAAACAGACCAATAAATCTAGGCACCAACTTCGCGGTTTTTCCAAATCAGACTACTCCTTTCATCGGAGAAACCCTCAAATACAGATAGTCACCACCAACAAATCCTAAATCTCTTCTTCTCGAGTCTGTATAGCTCTTCTGTTTGCTTTGAGCCGTTTGCAGTCGCTTCTTAATGAAATCGACTTTGTCTGAAGCTTCACGGATCATATCAGGTCCCAATACGAGTCTATTGCCAGGTTCTGCCCAACAAGCGAGAGATCTGCATGGTCGACCATACAATGCTTCAAATGGTGACATTTTCAGGCTCGCTTGGTAGCTGTTGTTGTATGAGAACTTAGCCAAATGCAAGTGGTCTTCCCATGATCCGCCAAAATCAATAACACAAGCCCGCAATAAATCTTCTAGTATACGATTCACCTTCTCAGTTTAGCTATCTGTTTGAGGATGATATGCAGTGCTCAGATTCAATTTTGTTCCCAATTCTGCTTGGAATGCTTCCCAGAATTTACTAGCAAAAATCGGGTCACAATCACTAATGATACTCATGGGAACTCCATGCAGTTTAACAATTTCGTTAAAATAAATCTACGCCAGACTCTGAGCGGTTCTATTCAATCTAACAGGTATAAAATGGGCAGTCTTGGTGAAACGATCTACGATCACCCAAATACTGTCATTTCCTGTCCTGGTTCTGGGAAAACCATCTATGAAATCCATAGAAATTTGTTCCCACTTTCAACCTGGAATTTCCAACGGTTGCAACAATCCGGCGAGTTTCTGTTGATCGCTTTTGACTTGCTGACAAGTAGAACACTGGCTAATGTACAAGGAAATGTCTCTTTTCATAGATCTCCACCAGAAAGTGCGTTTGATATCATTATACATTTTACTCACTCCTGGATGGATACTAAGTTTGGATTTGTGACATTCATCCAACACTTCTATCCAGAGCTCAAAAATGTTTGGAACACAAATTCAGCCTTTTAACGTCGGAATCCCATCGTTATCAACCTGAAAACTCGAGGGCTCTCTATTCTGAATTCTCTCTCTAATCTTCTGAATGAAGTGATAATCCTTCTGAAGAGAAGATATGTTATCAATTAATGAAGGCGTAATGATAAGATTGGTGATGATCACATTCTTTCTGCTGAGCGCATCAGCCACAACATTGGCTTTCCCCGGAGTATACAAAATATCTAGATCATATGCCGCGAGAAATTCTAGCCAATGCTGCTGCCTCATATTCAGATCTTTCTGGAAAAATAAATACTTCAATGATTGATGATCGGTATATAATTCGAACTTCTCACCTAATAGATAATGTCTCCAGATTTTCATTGCAAACACGATGGCTAACAATTCAAGATCGTGAGTTGCATAATTCTTCTCGTGCGGCTTCAACTAACGGCTAGCATAAGAGACTACTTGGCCTCTTTGCATTAATACTGCACCAAGACCTTCTTTAGAAGCATCTGTCCAGACTTTCAGGTCTTAATTGCCATCGATAATTGTTAACACTAGCGCAGTTTTTAATCTTAACTTCAGCTCTTGGAAAGCCGTCTCACATTCTGGAGTCTAATCAAATCTTGCGTGCCTCTTAGTAAGCATTGTTAAGGAACTAGATATCTTCAAAAAAAAATTTAACGAACTTCCGATAATAACCGGCCAATCCAAGAAAAATTTGGACTTCTGTGGGTGTATTTGGCTATTTCCACTCCTAAATAACAGTGATTTTACTTGGATCAACAGAAATTCCTTCCTTTGATACGACGTGACCAAGGAATTTTACCTCTTCTTGCCAGAGTATACATTTGGAAAATTTTGCTTTTAAAACATTCTTTCTCAGAATCTCTAACACTTGTTCCAAATGTTTCGCATGCTCGCTCTCTTACTTAGAGAAGATCAATATGTCATCAATGAAAACAAGTATGAATTTATTCAATACTTCTCTGAATACCCTGTTCATTAGATCGACAAAATAAGCTAGAGCGTTACATAAGCCGAAAGAAATTACTAACCACTCGTAGAATAAATCTGGACCTCTGAATGTTGTCAAAGGAGCACACTCTTTGGCAATATGAAGTTGATGGAAACCTGTACACTACAACAAAAACACCATATTACAACTTTAATTTTACAACGGTGGTAAACGCACCGTTGTAATAAATGGGTTTTTACAACGGTGGTAAAAGCACCGTTGTAATAAATGGTTTTTTACAACGGTGGTATAAACACCGTTGTAACTACAACAAAAATACCATATTACAACTTCAATTTTACAACGGTGGTTAAAGCACCGTTGTAATAAATGTTTTTTACAACTTTTTTCCAGAAAAGTTGTAATAAATTTATTTTTAACAACTGTGTTATTTTGACAGTTGTAATAAAAGCCTATCACAACTTTTATTTTTTGACTGTTGTAATATATGACTATATTTTAATATTAACTATTTTCATTAAATAATTTTTAATAATTAATATTAACAACTAATTAGTAATCATTAATTAATAACCTATATATTAATATTAAATATTTAATTAAAAATACTTCAATAAATAAATAATTCATGCTAATAATTAGTAATTGACAACCAATTAGTAATTATTAATTAATAATCAATAAATACATATTAAATATTTAATTAAAAATACATCAATAAATAAATAATTCCTACTAATAATTACTAATTAACAACCAATTAGTAATTATTTAATAATAATCAATGTATAAATATTAAATATTTAATTAAAAATAATTATTTATAACTACTTCATTATTAAGTACTAGTAATTAATTAGTAAGTAATAACTAATGAGCGGTTAATAATCAATTAATTAATAATCAATAAGTAAATAACAATTAATAAATATTTAATTTATAATTAATCATGATTATTAGTAGTAATTAATATTTAGTATATAATATTTTTTAATAAGTAATCGTTGTTGAAAGTTTTTCCAAAATCTTTTGTCAAATATGATCCCTACGGAGGGGGGGTCCAGGGGGGTGGCAACCCCCCAAGGTGGGGGTGCGGGGGCAATGCCCCTGCTAACAGTTTTAATAAATAATAACTATTATTAATAAGTAATATTTGATTTGGTAGTAACTGTTTCAACAGTTTTAATAAATATAATTTTGGCAACTAATAACAATTTTGGCTACTAAATAATAATAATTAATTTGAAATATTAAATAAGTAATTATTTGACTAATAATCAATAATTGATAAACAAATATTGAATATACAATTTAATTAATAATTAACAAACATAATTCACTATTAAATACAAGTGATTAATATATAATAATATTATATTATGTGAAAATAGTTACAAGTTAAAATTCAGTATTTACCGGTTATTATAGTCTTAAATCTGAACAAAAAAGTTGACAATTTGTATGCCAGGTTTTGATCTGAGGCGTAACATGCGGAAGGAATTCTTGGCTCCAACGAAAATTTCGTTTGGCTCTAACAAAAATTTTCGTTTGGCTCCAACACAAGTTTTCTGGGCTCCAAACCAAACATTTCGGGTCTAGCACCGCTTCCAAACCCTTACCCAAATTCATTTGCCGTATAATATAATCTCCAGCCGCCAAACGTTTTCTTCCAAACCCTTTCCCAAATTCGAGAACTGCTAGAATCATTCAAACCCTAGACCCGATAAAATTATCCAAAACGACGAACTGACGAAGAACGGAGGCGGAAATTGATCTCGCGAACTGTGATACAGGGAAAAGAAGACGGAGGCGAGCTGTGACAAAGGACGGAGGTCGAACAAAATCACACAAAACAAACTTGTGAAAAGAAGGAACAGACGCTAATCTAGGGATTGGGAAGAAAGGTAACCCTAATTTTTGATTACTCGGCAAACTGTGCTACTGTGTTTTTGATAAATGGCATGGGAGGCAGTGTCGCTACTTCATCAACTAGCGTTTGTATATCTCGAAGCTGGACAGTTGCCGCAACTAGGTCACCACTACTTACTGGAGCTAACGAACGCGAGTCTGATCCTGTTGCTGACCATGACTTTGCGACAAACATCTCAACAAAAGAAACAGGTAAAAGCCTTGATTTTTTTGGCAATGAGGGCTTGGAAGTAGGTTTAGAAACTGTGGAATTGGTTATTGAATTTAGGGAGATGCTAATACTGTTAATAGTTCAGTAGTATTACATGATGATGTGGGTATCACAGTTATTGAATTTATCTATATTAGGTGACTTTGAAGCAACATTATTCTGTCTACATTTAGTATGTATAAAGGAAATGGTGAAATTCAGTTAATACAGTTTCCATTACCATTGTAAATTTCGTTCTTTCTTGCAAATGAAAGAATGGTGCTCGTATAATATATTTGTTGTCAGTACTTGAAAATATAATCAGTAAGAAAACACCACTATCTTCTTCTTCTTTTTGAAATTTGTGTGCATTAAGGGGCTTACATGTCTTATTATATTTGGTTTCCTACATATATAGTTGATATGAATGATTAACAGACCTGTTAATGAAGTGCTTTACATTTCACTATTTGATTAACCTGCTTATGCATATTTTAAGTAAATTATACGTCACACCCACTTATTCATTATAACCCAATTTTGTGTGTTTACATTTGCTTGGGTCTTCTTGTTCCAAAAATAATTAAGTATTTCACATGTTGCTGTTTGTTTGTTCTAGTTGGTATAACTGTCAAAGCTTTATGCAATTTATAGATTGTATCAAACTATCTCCAGTACATTAAACTGCAAACAATTTTCAAGCTTGGTCATATATTGAAACTTCCGAAGTGACAATGCGCCATATGCACGGGGTATATGATGTAGGCCCTACTGTATCTTTTTTTATGAAGGGTTCACTGCATATAGATACTAAATTATGCGTTCTTTTGTATGTCCATACCAAAAGCGCACATTTTTTGCTATTTTGATCATTTTTTTTAGCATGCATACATGTATGCACATATACCCTTGAATAATAATTTGATTAGCAGGATCGATTGGGAGATGTTAGGACAAGGAAATCAAGCATTGTATTTGCGGTTTGTAAAATGCCAGCTTGTTGAATCTCAGGTTTGGTCTTTGTGGAAATGATAGTTGGTTCGTATTTATTTATTTATTCAATTACTTGGGTTTCTGTTGTTAGTTACCGTATATGAAATACTATATGAATTGAGTACTGAATCTGCATTTCTTTCCCATAAACACTTGCAGTAAATGATGAAATTGCAAAGTTCAAGATATGGGATGCAATAGGGCAGGAGAAGTATCCTAGCTTGGCTCTGATGTATTTGCAGTAAATTTGGAAGATCAAAATAGTTGCAGGGATATTTGGAGCTTAAATTCTGTCAGCAGAGGAGGGCAAGGTGGTCATTTGAGAGCAAATCAAAGATACAGTAATTCAGCATATTCCAAGTACAGATGCAGTTCGGAAAGAGACAGTGGTGATAGATGTTAGTGACAGTGGTGATAGATGGTAGTTATGTATGTTTGAACTTTGAAGAGGGTGCGAAGGAAAAGCACGGAATGGTGTATGTCTTTTAAGATCAAATGCGGAAAGCAACTGCATATTGGGAAGTCAAGCAATGAAATATTCTTAGGATTTGTCTGTCAACTGTGACGGTTGCTTGAATTCGAGTATTCTCATATGCTTGGTGTGTCGGCTATTAGTGTTTCTAACTTTGTATTTGAGTATTTAAATAAATTATTTTGCAAATAACTGTAATATTTGTTTTGCTTGTGGAGTATCGCTATATTTAGTGTATTGTTCATTTCAGCTGCAAATGATGTTTAATTTTTTTTAAACTCAACTGTCAATCACAACGGTGCATAACAGTTGTAGTAGATATTATTACAACGGTGCATAACTGTTGTAATAAACTTATTACAACGGTGGAAAAAAGTTGTAAAATATACATATTACAACGGTCTTGCAACAGTGCAGAAAAGTTGTAAAAGATATTAGGCTATTACAACTTCTTAAGACACGACGGTTTGCCCACCGTTGTAAAAACCCTATTACAACGGTGTTCCACCGTTGTAATAGGGTCATTTTGTTGTAGTGGTAGCTAGGTCCATTTGTGAAAATACTTGTGCGCCATTCAATCGATCCAATAAATCATCAATTCGCGGCAATGGATATTTATTCTTTAATGTCTGCTTGTTCAAGTCACGATAATCCACACATATTCTAAGAGTACCATCTGACTTTGGGACAAACACCACTGCTGCTCCCCAATCAGAGAAACTAGGTCTGATAAGACCCTTCCATACAAGCTGTCGAGTCTGATTGTCTAATTCTTCTTTTTCCTTTAAGGTCATTCTTCGAATAGCGTGAACTACTGGCCTTACATTCAGAATTAAAGAAATTTTGAAATCGATTTCTCTACGTGGAGGTAAGTTAACAACTTCTTTAAACACATCCGCATAATTCTTGACGATCGGAATATTTTCTATGTCGACCGGAGTATCCTTGGGAACGACAAGAATATTTTCTATTTGAGCAGGAGAAACATCCAGAGCTAACCAAAAGTCTTTTCTATCCGAATTCATACCTTTACATGGAATGGTTATGTAATTCCCTGATTTAATCTTCGCCTTAACGACTCTGTCGGTTCATTTAACCTCGGCTTCATATTTGGTTAACCAATCCAATCCTAAAATAAGATCAAATTCTGTGAAATTCATGACAATCGCTATGGTAGGGAACCGATAATAGGAAAAAGAAACAGGCACCCAACAAATCCAACTAAGATTGAGGGAACCCCCAACCGGATTATGGACAGTCTTGGGTTCTTTGAGCTTTTTCAATTTCAAATCCAATTTCTTAACCGCATTACTTGCAATAAAGCTTCGCGACGCGCCTGTATCAAACAGTACTTTAACTGCAATATCTTTGACAGTAA
This sequence comes from Allium sativum, assembly GCA_030737875.1. NCBI lineage: Eukaryota > Viridiplantae > Streptophyta > Magnoliopsida > Asparagales > Amaryllidaceae > Allium > Allium sativum. The sequence goes on from CM060921.1 coordinate 281,158,582, forward strand.
GCGTGCCTTCCAAAACATCTGGTCTCGCTTGACTGACTGAGGGTGCCGGAAACTCCGCCACTTCATTTACTTGTATTATCTCCGACTTCTTTGATAGTTGGCAATTTTTCGCAATGTGACCAACTTGGTGGCACTTATGGCATCCCCTATTCTCTTGAAACTTCTTCTTGGATTTAAATCCATCCTTTCTATGTTTCGTTAGAGATCTGCAACTTATCGACAAATGTCCTTGCCTATTGCAGTTAGAGTATGTGGCCGTCGTTACTGTTATTTCTCTGATTTAACCTTTTTCCTATTGAATTTAGGCCTCTTACTGAACTCAGACTTCGTACCGGCCTCAGGCTGCGTACTTGTCTCTGGGCTATCGGTTTCAATTTTCCTTTTGTTCCTAGAACTACATTCCTCTTCGTCTTCCAAAAGGCCTTGTTTATCAAGATCTTCATACTAGTAAACTATATATATCATTTCAGAAAAAGGTAGCTTCACATGTGCAGTTACACTATTTTGATACTTTCTTTGGAGCCCGTTAATAAACCTCAGATTCTTCCTCTTAGGATTTTTAATTAGATGCAGGGAAAAACGAGAAAGTTCATTGAATTTCTTATGATATTCTGGAATGGTCATATCTCCTTGTATCAGATAGTAGAATTCATCATATAGTCGATCAATTGCTTCTGGAGGAATAAATCCTTCACCGAAAATTTCTTTAAATCTATCCCAGGTAATATTACCTTCTTGATTATCTTTAATAACTGTTTCCCACAAGATTAAAGCATCGTCTTTGAGTGCCCAAGATGCCAGTAATCTTTTCTGATCATCTCTCAGCTTGAAATTTTCAAAAATCCTCTCAGTAGAATGCATCCAAGCTTGAGTTTGAATAATGGACTTATTGCCCAAGAACGGTACTCCACCCTGATTTCGATACCTCTTTAATAGAGCTTCTATATCTGATCCTGGCTGTGGGAGCACAACTGGCTCATTAGATTGCCGAACCATATGATTACTTCTTCTGCTTCTGCCACTCATTTTTTCAATGTTTGCAAATAGCAGACAAAGTGTTAGGCCAATTGAAAAGGTAGTTTAAAGCATAGAGGCATATACTTGAATGTAAATGTGTCAATCAGGGTGTATTTCATTCTGCTACACTCATTCTAGGATATTACTGATCCTATCTGAAATGAGTTATTTTTCTTAGAACACTACTGGTTCTATTTCTGACGAGTTCGTGAATATGTTATATTCCAGAACTAAGCTTAACCAAAGCTCTGATACCACGTGTGAGTACCCCAAACCCCCTTCCACGGTGGCAAGGGTAATCTTTTGAATATAACACATAAAAAAATAACAGCAGAATAGAAATATATAATTACACAAGATAATTTACAACATAATACACTGGATAAACATAATCATCAGAGTTACACAGTATACAGGATCACACCACTTAGTACAACATACAGTTTCAGCTTTATATAAAATGCGTACAACGGAATCAAACATAATATACATAACAGGAGCTAAAAAGCATAAAAGAAATGATATAATCTATCTTCACCTCCATAGCTATCCAGATAGAGCCTGCTAAAACCTGAATACAAGGCTGCCCTTGTAGAAAATAGGGCACTCGAGTTTGCAAGTGAAACAAACTATGAGTCAGTCATGGGACTTGTAACACCCCACGTCCATTAATGTCACTCGCAAAGGGAATGCATTAACTTCTATGGAGCATTTTAAGTGAATATAGAACATAAAATCACAACAAGATAGATATAAAGCAGTACTTGAAAATTTAAAACTTTATTTATTGCAGCAGAAGGTAAATACGTTTGGTTACATCATCAAAACCATAAACCAAAGTCAAGTACATCATATCCACCTTGATAAAACAAAGTACATAAACTGAAAGACATATTCCCCAACATCAAAATAGCCATAAATAAAGAGAAGCTGAACTTTACTTCAGTGATCCAAGCAATCTTCTAAAAGCAGTCCAAAATCAAGCTCCACTGGTGCTAGTTCCAACCTAAGCACCTGGGGGGGGGGGGGGGAGAAGAAAAGAGGAGGAAACAAAGGGGTCAGACATAAAGTCTGGCGAGTGCGATAACTTTAACAATATAATTAACAAAGTAACTAGGCTAAGGCATTAGTTGGGAAATAAGGAAATGATCATGAACCATTGAGTATGGCAGAGTAAACAAGGAAACAAGATGAACGACGATATCGTTTAAGCGCACCTAAACCACTATAGGATGATTACTAAACTACACCAACACTATAGGATAATTGCTATACTGCACCACCACTATAGGATGATTGCTATATTGCACCACCACTAGTCACCCTAAGGTTGATCCCGCCTACAGACTTGACAATGATATTGGTAGTTTCGTGTACCCCTAGCTGCCTTCATAGGTGCCGCCTGCCCCTATCTCCACTAGGTGTACCCACTACCCACAAGCGATCGGCTCCCTAACTCGTAGATACCCGTGCTGGCCCCACAGTGGGGTGTATCACTCCCCAAAGTGGCAATCTGATACCACCAATGATGCACGACTTATACCTACACGATGCAACAACGTCTTACCTACCAGCCCGGGTCCACACACACATATGAACCCGTTGGACTTGCGTTGCTACCGCTAACCCGGTTTGGCCTCTTACAGTTAAGCCCAGTATGCGTGTCCCGTCCTCGACTTGGGTCGAGCCCACAAAGATACGTATGGGTTACTGGTTGAAACGGGCCCCCATTACTTGACACAAGCTATCCACCTAAGCTTGGTCCCCTCTAGTACATCCCACTTAACCCACTTCTTATTCATGTTTCAGTTACATGTTTCAATTTTGGTTAAGTGTTTCTAATCATATTTCCAAATGCCACCCAAGGCACCCATTAGATTCCACATGCCACCTAAGGCACCCACTTAACCCCCTCATGTCCCACTACATGCTTATATGGTTAAGTGTTTCTTTATTCATTAAGACCGTAACCTCATAAAGACCTCTCACATTAGACTGGCATTTGTGGCAGCTGGATTTGCCGGGCGGGTCCGGGCAGTCTTACACCACAAAAGAGCCTAACCTCGTGTCTTTACAATGGTTACGTATTCAGTTTATGCCTAAGACCTCTCACATTAGACAGACATTTGTGGCAGCTGGATTTGCCGGGCGGGTCCGGGCAGTCTTACACCACAAAAAAGCCTAACCTCGTGTCTTAGACGATTAATTACTCCTAATTAATCATCCCCCAATTTGAATTACTTTCCCTATTATCAATCAATTCCAAATTTAACGATGTCCATAATTGACTCAATTATGTCCATCCATTTATGGCATGTAAAATCATACCAATTTTCACCACAATTATATTTTATGCCTTTTAAGGCATTTATGCCAATTAAATCTTTTTAATATTATCCCTTTTACCCCACGTTGTACGTTTGTTCGTTTAACGTAAAAATATACGTTAGACTCGAATAGTCTAACTCATGTAATAAAGAGAAAACATCACAATATATACATAATTAAAACATAAATCTAAACATAGGGGTGAACTTGCATGTGTGAATGATGTTCTACATCTAAAACTTGCATAGGCCAAAGTTACAACTTGCATAAACAACATATGACATGGATCCAAATCTAAAGGTGTGAACTTGATGAGATAATGGCCACAAACTTGCATAAACAACATATGTCATGGATCCAAATCTAAAGGAGTAAACTTGCATAGGTAATAACCCTAAACTTGCATAACATGATTCATATCCAACTCATAAACTCACATATGTGATTTATACATCGCAACAATGGTGCAAACTAGTATCTAACATGTAAAGTATCATGTAGAATTTAGCATATAACTCACACATGTCATAGCCTAAATTTCAATTAAAATTTTCACATAAACTAGGTGTCATAACCATGTAAGGTCACATATAATTCTACCCAACTTGTATATGATTCATGTTTAAATCAAAATCTAAACTTGCCTACATATGATTTATCATATGAATCAACATAACCAAACTAGCATATGAAACATGATGATTTGATTGTATATAAAATTACAACATGGATGATAGCAACATAACTTTACATCATAAATGATAGCATCACAACATAATGTCACAGAGATTTCAATCACAATTGTAACAACCCGCACTCTACGTATCTAGGATCGTAGAATATTTATTTCTTTTTCGTATGAATTCGTATGGTCATGTGGCTTTGGGAAACGACTATTGGGGTAATTTCTCATGTTCATAATTTTTGCCGATTTTTAAATGACCATTTTGCCCCTAGTCGATCTTGTTTCGTCCATAATTTTTGATTGAAAAGGAGTTTTGACCTGAAACTACTTCCATTAGCTTTGAATGATAGTTTCTCTTTCTGTAGAGTGGTCATAATAGCCAAACGGACTTACCGTTTGGGAGATATGGCTGAATTAAGGTTTAGAGGGTTAAAAATAGCTAATTGGGCTTAACCGGGTGATTAGCAGCTAGGCCCAATGGGGGATTTCGGGTTTAGGGGTATTTAAAGGCTGATAGGGTTAGAAATTTCGATTTTTAGTCATTTTCCAGCCGCCACAAACTTTCTCTTCAACCCTAACAATGGCTTCTACCTCCTAAAACACCTTCTAATCACCGTTTAATCAAGTATTGGCTTAATCTACATCAAACCAAGGCGAATTAACAAAGGAATTGGAATAGAGCTGCTGGAATACATAGAGATTGGATCTATATCAAAGGAGTTTCAGTTCTGAAAGTTTACTTTGTGGCAAAGGTGAATGATTTGCATTGTTTTTCACTAATTATGGCTAATTATGGTAATTAGCGAAGATTAGCGAAATTATGGCTCAGAAAAATCTAGAAAAAAATTCGTAAAATTCTAAAACATCATTTTATGCATCTGATATGAATTTGGGTTAATTCCGACTAATTTTGCAAATCCCGGAATTTGGGGGATTAAGGGGTGATTAGTGGAAATTAATGAATTTATGTATGTTAAAAATCTGGAAAAATATTTATAAATTGCTAAATATTATTTTAGGCCTCTATTAGAAAATTTGGCTGATTTGGTTAAGTTTGTTAATCCTATCATTAGATTTGCTTAAACGTGATTAAGAGGAATTAAGGGAAAATATGGGGTTTTTGCTATGTTTGATCCATTTTAACATACCATATTGTTGTTTTGCTGTTTGTGGATGTTTATGCATGTTGCTATGACTGTATGGTATGCTTTATGATTGTGTAGAATAGTTGGAATGGTTGAAAACGCCGTCGAGAGGCGAAAATAGCTTGCTGAAACGGTGTAGGTTTTCTTTGGGTCGAGTTAGACCGACCAGGGGAAGGTTTTGACCGACCGACCCGAGCTCACGACCGACCCTGTATGAAGTGTCCGACCGACTAGGGAGATCGACCAGGCTGGGCAAGACCGACCACTATGCGATGTTCGACCGACCCCATACGATGATGCAATACCGACCGACCAGGGATGGTGAAGTACGACCGACCAGGAATGGTGAAGTGTTCGACCGACCAGGAGGCAATACCGACCGACCAGGGTAGAAATGATGAAAACCGACCAGAATGAAAGGTTCTTGACCTACCGACCCGAACAGGAGGAAACCAATAACCCGAGATGCAAAGGTAGTCCAAATGGAAGTTAGAGCTCAGGATCCAGTTGGGAACCAATGAGTTCACTTCATGAGTTGGGCTTTGCTGCGGGACATGTGCAAAGGCGTTGTCGGTATTCATAACTTTGGTTCACCACTGAGAGATGGATAGTGGGCTTGTAGTGATAGTTACACGGGATTGGATTCCGTCATGGCCCAAAGTATTAGGTGACCAAAGTAGTGGATATCGTATCCTTCACGCACTGAGTGAGGGATGTGAGGACGATTGCTATGCTTGATTGTTTGACACCACTATGACATGCACACCCCCAACCCTGTATCTTTACACCATATGTTAGTGGCACCTTAGAGTCTTGTATAGTATGCAGTGCTAACTCTTTGGTTGCAGGTCCAGGTTTAGGTATGATTGGATTATACATGTTATTGTTTTGTTTTGTTGCTTATCCCTCATACCAGACTTTTGTCTGACCCAGAGTTTTATGTCTCTTCTTATTACTTTGGGTGCTCACACGAGCAGACTAGAGACAGGTTAGCTGGTGATGCGCGAGTAGCTGATTCGGAGGCGAGCAGGAGGCTTCCACGTATGATATATAGATAATCTCCCTGTGTCGTTGGTGGTCGCTACTTGGGCATTAGTAGTGTACCTCCTTTATCTTGCTTTTGCTTTTTGAGACAGTTTGAAAAGTTGTAATAATGTTGGCTTTGGATCATAAGCTGTATTTGGATTTTTCGCTGCTATGTTAGTTTATTTTCAGCTTATGCACTGTCTCACTTGTTTTATGTCAAGTATGTTGTTATTATATTTTATCCTATGCGCTATGAGACATTTTACAGGTTCCTTGTTAGTTCATTTCCTTTTTTTCTTTTCCTTCTGACGACCGTCCCATGCTAACTGGACATGTGTACAACGCACCTTTGGAGTAAATGTCGGTTGGTGCGGGGCGGGCCGTCACATTTGGTATCAGAGCTCTAGGTTGCATAGTTAACCTAGGGAAAGACACCAGGGAGAGATTGTACGTATATGAGAGCGCGTATTTGTGATTATTTTGGTTTTCAAAAGCTATATCTATATATATTATTAGTATAGCTAAGGATGAAGTCGTACTGCACTGGCACCACTATGGAGATGGTTAATCGTTTTCTCTCTACAGATTTGACGATGAGCCGAAATTTGAGAGGTGCTGGTAGAGGAGCCAATAATGGGAATGCTCCTGACATGAGGACTATGTTCACTGATCTTATGAGAGAGATGCTTAGGGATGCTCGGGGAGCCGTTCCTAATGCTGCTAATGGTGGTGGTGCAGTAGTGCAGGCGCCTAGGGCCGATTTTGCTAAGTTGTGCAAGGATTACACTAACCTTGGTGGAAAGCTGTTCCACGGAACGGAGTCGGCCACAGATGTTCAGAATTGGTTGGATAGCTATGATTGTATCTTCGAAGACTTGGATATCGAGGATGCGGTGAAGAGAAGGCTAATGTCTCGTCAGTTGCAAGGGCGAGCGATGAATTGGTGGAATGCCATTAAGACAGCTACTCTAGAGGATCAAGTCACTTGGAATCAGTTTAGAACTCGTTTCAGTGATAAGTTTATGCCAGCTGCTCATAAATCAGAATTATTTAGGAAGTTCTTGGAACTCAAGCAGAATGGTAGGGCAGTCTCGGAGTATATTGCTGAGTTCGATACTTTATCGAAATATGGATTATCCCTTATAGATACTGCCGAGAAGAAGAATGAGAAGTTCATAACTGGTTTAGATGGGTACTTGGGGGAAAGGCTTATAAGCCACATCGATGAGACGTTTGAATCGATTGTAGGAAAGGCATTGAGGTCAGAGAGTCTTTACCCTAAGCCAAAGACTGAGGTCGCTATTGCATCTGCAGAGGAGCCAAAGCCGCAAGCAGGCGGTGGAGGCAAGAATAATTCCCAGAATAAGTGGAAACAAGACCAAACCATGGATGGTCAGAGTTAGAAGAATAAGAAAGATGGCAAGTGCTTTAGTTGTGGCAAGAAGGGCCACTATGCCAGAGATTGTCGAGAAAAGCCTGGGGAAAGGAAGTGCTTTAATTGCGACCAGGCGGGACATCACAAGAATGAATGTCCACAACCTCCTAGGGAGAAGCAGATCGTGAAAGCATATGCTATTAACGCTGTTCCTTCTTCGTCGAATGCCCCAACTGCGGCGCAGAAGGGAAAAGGCGTCGTTATAAAATGTATGCTTTCTATTTAAGATGTTTTTGTTCGGGTATTGTTTGACAAACTCGAGATAGTCGATAGACCTCTAGTTGTGACGAACCCGATTGGTGGTTCGACTAGTTTTGGCATGATTTGTTGTAACGTTGTCTTATCGAGTCATGGATGTATGTTTGTGTTTGCTTTGTTTAGGCTTTACTGGGTTTAGCATTATTTTGGGGAGTCGATCTACTCCAAAGGAATAGGGTGGCATTAGGTACCTACCTAGTGATGGCGATAGTAACTGGAGTTAAGGAAGCTAAGAGGTTATCGTTGTAATAAGTTCTAGTTGTCTCTGGGAGGCAAATGAGTGCTCCAGTGCTAGATTGTTTTGCTAGTATCACCTCACGTGGGTTGTCCGAACTCGGAGGAGATGTTCCTTGGGTGCTTGTCTGATATTGGTTTAGGCCTTTGGGGCTTGTGCTTGGGGAATGTCGATTTCGACTAGGATGGTTTGCGTGAGGGGTAAATAGTTGCTGTGATTTTTCATTGGATGATATCTTGGTTTACTCGAGGAGTGATGGGCAGACGGAACATGATAAGACTGTTCAATGGCATAGACTGCCCAGAGTTAGACTCGATAGGGTTATGAGATTGCTCGACTGGGACTCGAGAAAAATGCAAAGTAATGGATTGTTTAGAACCCTATGTAGATGTTCTCTTTGGATAGTAGAACTTTGAAGAAATAGGATGTGTTCGTTGATCATGAAAGATGCAACGAAGATTAGGGCGATTCAAGTTGGACTTGAACTCGTAAAAGGAAAATGGGTGTTCGTTGATCTTGGAGATGCAACGAATAAGGAGACGATGACTCACGTTGGACTAGAGTTTGTCGGTAATGGATACTCAAGACTGGGTCTGAGTTATAGATTGACTCGAGTTGGACTCGAGAAGGCTGCAAGGAATTGGATTCAGCTTGAGTTGGACTCGAGAGGGCAGCATAACAATGGATAGACTTGGGTTGGACTCAAGTAATTTAGGCGGACTAAAAGCAGGGGTATCTGAGGACGCCCGTTACCTTGGATCCGTTGGACGTGATCTAGTTATCCTTGGAGGATAAACGTACGTTGGACGTACGGTAGTCTGTAGGGTGGCGGGGCTTCCATTGGCCTGGGATTGGTTGGACCAGTCAAGTAGGCATCGGTGTATGTATGAAGGCTGGGCTTCCATTAGTTATTGATGTTGGTTGGACCAGACATACTAGAATCAACATATTGGGATTGGTTAGACCAGTCATGTAGGTGTCGATGTGTTTATGATTTTAGCAGGTGATAGATAGGACTTGTTTGATGGATGTTATGGTTGCTATGTTTGGTGTAACACCCCACGTCCACTAATGTCACTCACGAAGGGAATGCATTAACTTCCATGGAGGTTATAAGTGAATATAGAACAGAAAAATTACAACAAGACAGATAGTAAATAGTACTTGGAAATCTAAAACTTCATTTTATTGCAGCGGAAATTAAACATGTTTGTTACATCATAAAACCATAGATCATAACCAAGTACAATATCCATCTTCATAAAACAAAATACATAATCCCATTACATAAATAGCCATTAAAAAGATAACAAGTTGGACTTTACTTCAACGGTCCAAGCTTTCCAAAGAGAGATGAAGCAATTCAATCAAACTCCACTAGAGCTGGGCCCAACCTGAGGACCTGGAGGGGGAAAAAGGATAGAAATAGAGGGGGTCAGACATAAAGTCTGGCGAGTATGATAATTCTAACAATACTATTATCAAAATAACTAGACTAAGGCATAAGCTGGAAGACAAGTAAATGTCTATGAAATCTTAGGAAGATAAAGATAGCGTTTAGGATAACGTTAAAGATAACGGTAAAGGCACACCTAATTACTAACGAATGATTACTACACTGCACCGCACATTACTACACTGCACCACACTAGTCACCCTATTGTTTGATCCCACTTGCTTCACACAGAAACTTTATAAATAGCCTTACGTACTCCTAGCTGACTACATAGGTGCCGTCTGCCCCTATCTCCACTAGGTGTACCCCACTACCCACTTTCGATCGGCTCCCAACTCGTAGATACCCGTGTTGGCCCCAAAGTGGGGTGTATCACTCCCCTAAAGTGGCAACTCGATACAACTTGAGAATGCACGGCTTATACCTACATGATGCAACAACGTCTTACCTACCAGCCTGGGTCCACACACGCATATGAAACCCGTTGGACTTGCGTTGCCACCGCTTCCCGTTTTGGCCTCTTACAGTCAAACCCAGCATGCGTGTCCCGTCCTCTACTTGGGTCGAGCCCACAAAGATAATTTGGGATACTGGTCGAAATGGGCCCCCACAAGCTACCCACCTAAGCTTGTCACTAGTATATCCAACTTAACTCTCTTAGTCATGTTCATTTACGTGTGTGTTTGGTTAACTCTTACTAATCGTATTTCACATGCCACTAAGGGCACCCCCTAGATTCCTCATGACACCCAAGGCACCTACTTAACCCCCATGTCCCACCTTACATGTTTATCTGGTTAAGTATTTCTTAATTCATTCAGGCCATAACCTCATAAAGACCTCTCACATTAGACTGGCATTTATGGCAGCTGGATTTGCCGGGCGGGTCCGGGCAGTCTTACACCATAAAAGAGTCTAACCTCGTGTCTTTACAACCGTTATGCTTTAGTTTAGGCCTAGGACCTCTCACATTGGGCTGACATTTGTGACCACTGGATTTGCCGGGCGGGTCCGGGCAGGTTTACGTCACAAACGAGTCCAACCTCGTGTCCTAAGAATTGATTAACACTTAAAATCTTTTACCCCAGTTTTAATAATTCCCTATTCAAATTATTAATTAAGTCAACTTTTAATGATGTCCATAATTGACTCAATTATGGCCATCCACTTATAGCATGCAAAATCATATCAATTGCACCCCAACTTTTTGATATTAAATCCTTAATATTACCCCTACCCCACGTTTATACGTTCGCTTATTCAACGCATAATATAGGCTAGACTTGTATAGTCTAACACCTAGCACAAAGATAAATTATCACAACATATAGACAGTTAAAATAAATCTAATCATAATAGGGGTTAAACTTGCATAAACTACACATGTTAAGGATCAAAAGGTGTCAACTTGTTAAATGTCTCAATTTACATGATATGATCATAGCCCAAATCTATACATAAACTTGCATATGGGGTTTTTAGGCAACATAATGATGGTGTGGACTAGCATAGGATATCACATATGTCATAGCATAATTCTAGATGTCATAATAGATGTCTTGGCATATGTTCATAACTTTTCTAATCAATCTAACTTGCATATGTGACTTGTCATATAGATCAACATAACCCAAACATGATGATTTAATTAATATGAATTAACTAGCATAGATGGTATCATCATGGCCTTTTTAAAATGTATGATTCATCACAACTTAGCATAGAAACTTTCAACATACATAACATCATCATAGCATGATTTACAACATATAAGATATCATCATCACATAACATTGGATTTACAATATACATGATAGCAAAATGGGTTTACAACAACATATATGATAATTCACATCATCTACTCATAATCCATTCATAACTCAACCTAATTAAAATGATAATAATCTTGTTAAGATCATCATACTCACAATTTAGAGAAGAAAAGAGAGAGTTTTGCTTTGCTATAGGGTTGAGAGAATTAGAATTGAATTTGCTTTTCTTCTTTCTTAGTTGGCGGCGGCTCCATTGATTTCCATGGCGACGGTAACTATTCTATTTTAATTAGGTTTAGGGTTAGCATTAGGATGTATTTATAGGTGTAGGAAGTTATTTAGGACCATTAGATTAACCCTGAACCATGAGAATCAATCAAATGCAAAATTTGCCTTTGTGCGAATCGGCCTACGGGTTGACAGCCAAACACCCTGGATTAACCCCTAGTCGACCCAGCGAAGCTGGGGTCGACCTCAAAAATGGGCCGGTTCGGTTATTTCCCCTCCCAGATCGTTGTTTTGAACTTTTTTGCATATTTATTTATTTAATTTTTAATTTTTATATATATATATATCAATATATATATATTTCTCTGCGCCCATTTCACTTAATTCTTTTCTAAAAATTAAGTATACTTTAATTTGTGAATTTTAATGTTATAAAATTACGGGGTGTTACATTCTCCCCTCCTTAAAGGATTTCGTCCCTGAAATCTCCAAGTCAAGAAGAATGTATATCCTACCATCTAATCGTCCATCTACTCAACCATCAAACACCAGCATCCATTGTCCTTAAAAGACTTCTAATGCTTTAATGTTTATATGCACAGTGTGTGTATATGTCCATATCTAATGCAAAATCAGGCGGTCTACTGATTCAGTCGACCTCCTTAGTGCAATTCATGATAGTGTCATGCGTCCAATATGTATGCAAAAGATTCCTAATGATACATATTAATTCTATATGCGTGCACAACCATCCACCCGAATGCAGCAACTATATGATAATACAACCATTACACATCCATTTTACTAAATACATCCATATATATGCAATATGCAATATGAAGTGACTGAGCCGATCTGGTGCCTAATAGTGTGTGTATATGCATCCACGAGCAACCACTAGCAAGCACTTGCATCCACTTTGCATCCACCATACATAACATGTCTCAAACACATGTTTCAACCATAGGATTATCCTAACTAAAGGTCAAAGATACTAGCGAGAGGATATACTAAAGATAAGATAAGTACAAGCTAAGCGATAAAGGAGAAATTAAAGGAAATACCCTAAAAAAGAAAAGGGTATCGTGAACGCATCTTCTCTTCCGTCTCCCAAGTAGCGTTGCTCTCCTCATCTCCCCATTGCACTTTGACTAGTCTGACCTCTCGATTCCTCAACCTCTTGATCTCCGACCCAAGAATGCGCGTAGGAGCTCGTCGAATTGTCGCATCACGCTCTATCTCCACCTCTCTAAGCAAGCTCGGCTCTACCACTTCCGCGGTCTTGTGCAAGCACTTCCTCAAATGTGCACATGGAATACGTCATGTACACCACTAAGTCTCTCGGGCAACTCCACTCTATACGCCATCCGTCCAATCCTCTCCTTAATAGGAAAAGGCCCTACAAACCTTGGTGCTAATTTCCCAATGGACCTAAAGCGAACAACGTTTCGTAATGGAGACACTTTGACAAAGACCATGTCCCCAACTTCAAACTCGAGATCTGTCCTCCTCTTATCCGCATAAGATTTCTGCCTATCTTGCGCTGCTTTCATCCTCCTTCGAATCAAGTCGATCTTCTCCGAAGTCTCCCTAATCATATCGGGCGCAAGCAAGATCTTATCCGTAGATTCCCACCAACATGTAGGTGAACGACAAGGTCGTCCATATAGAGCTTCGAATGGTGCCATACCAATGCTGGACTGAAAGCTATTATTATGTGCGAACTCAACCAATGGAAGATGCTCTTCCCATGTACCCCCAAAGTCTAGGATACATAGCCTCAACAGATCCTCTAGAATGCGATTCACCCTCTCAGTCTGGCCGTCCGTCTGAGGATGATATGCAGTGCTCAAACATAACCGAGTCCCTACCGCCTCTTGTAAGCTTCTCCAAAATTCGCTAGTGAAAATAGGATCGCGGTCGCTCACTATGCTAGAAGGAACACTGTGCAAACGAACTATTTCTCGGACATATACAGAAGCTAACCATGGAGCAGTCCTCTTACTCTTCACGGGAATGAAATGGGCGCTCTTAGTAAGTCTATCTACTATAACCCAAATCCCCGTATTAACCCTCCTCGATCGCGGTAATCCATCCACAAAATCCATCGAGACACTCTCCCACTTCCATAGTGGAACCTCCAATGGGTGAAGCAACCCACCGGGTTTCTTTTGCTCCGCTTTTACTTGTTGGCATACCAAGCATCTAGCGACATACTCGGCCACGTCTTTCTTCATGCCGGCCCAAAAGTAAACTCTCTTCATGTCTTTGTACATCTTGTCCCCGCCGGGATGAATGGTCATCTTCGAATGATGTGCTTCGTCAAGAATATTCTTCCTTAGGTCATCGTCTTTTGATACACAAAGTCTACCTTCCCTACGTAACCAACCCTTATCGTCTAGGGTATACCTACGGAGATGGCTTGATGACTCCCCTCCTTTGAGTTTTTCTACTAACTCAACCAACTGCGGGTCGTCTCGCTGTGCCTCGCCAATCCGTCCCAAAAGCGTAGGTCTGACCTCCAAGGATGCTAGCAAACCCGGTACGAAGTCAACGGAAGGTCTAAAGTCAAACATCGAAATGAATTCTAAACTTTGCCGCTCAACAAACAAAGGACTTAAGTATAATCTTTTTCTACTTAAGGCATCAGCCACCACGTTACCCTTGCCAGGGGTATATGCTATCTCAAAGTCGTAGGACGCTAAGAACTCCATCCACCTTTGCTGCCTTAAGTTCAAGTCCTTTTGAGAGAATAGGTATTTTAAAGATTTCTGGTCAGTGAATAGTTCGAATTTCTCGCCAAGAAGATAATGACGTCAAGACTTAAGCGCGAAAACAATAGCGGCCAAATCTAGGTCATGTGTGGGGTAATTCTTCTCATGCGCTCTCAACTGCCTTCCACCATAGGCTATTACCCTGCCCTTTTGCATTAAGACTGCGCCTAGTCCTGTCCCACAAGCGTCAGTATAAACGGTAAACGGCTTACTCCCGTCTGGCAATACTAAGACTGGGGCTGAAGTCAAAGCTCTCTTCAAACGTTGGAACGCATCATCACAATCTACGTCCCATGTGAAAACTAGGTTCTTCTTCGTCAAGCGTGTCAATGGAGCTGATATCTTTGCGAAGTCTTTGATAAACTTCCTATAGTAGCTAGCCAACCCCAAGAAACTTCTCACTTCGGTAGCATTTTTAGGAACCTTCCAATCTTGGATGACCACCACCTTCGCGGGATCTACAGCTATTCCTTCTTTGGAAACCACGTGTCCTAAGAACCGTACTTCCTTCCTCCAAAAGTGACACTTAGAAAATTTAGCTTTAAGCTTATGCGCTCGAAGAGTCTCCAACACTTCCCTAAGATGTAGGGCATGCTCTTATTCATCCTTAGAAAAGATCAAGATGTCATCTACAAAGACTACCACAAATTTGTTAAGGTACTCCCTAAACACCCTACTCATCAAATCAACAAAGTATGCGGGGGCGTTTATCAAACCGAAGGGCATCACTAGCCATTCATAGAAACTGTCCGGAGTCCTAAAGGCAGTCTTGTCAATGCTATCCTCAGCCACTCTCAACTGATGGAAACCAGTGGCTAAGTCCAACTGCGAAAACACTGAGGCGCCAACTAACTGATCGAAGAGATCGTCAATCCTCGGCAGTGGGTGTCTGTTCTTCTTAGTAAGCTTATTAAGTTCTCTATAGTCCACACAAAGTCTAAGGGACCCATCCTCCTTTGTGGCAAATACTACTGGAGCACCCCACTCCGATATACTTCGTCTTATGAACCCCTTCTCAAGCAACTCCTTCACTTGCTTACCGAGTTCCCTCCTTTCACGTGGAGCCATGTGGCGTACTGGCAAAGATACTGGTTTCGCATTATCCACAAGATATATTCTAAAATCTATCTCTCGCTTCGGAGGCAAGCCTTTCACCTCCCCAAACACATCCGAATATTCTCGGACCACTCTAACAGATCGTAGATTTTCCTCAGACGCGTCAAGCGATTCTAGATAACTTAGCATAACCGAATTTATGGGATTACAAAAGATTTCGAGAGTGTTGCGAAGGCGAGTCACGAGCCTAACTACTCTCCTTTCACAATCAAGAACAGCCCCATTTCTGGATAACCAATCCATTCCTAAAATTAGCCCATAGCCCATGAAGCCCAACACATAAGCATCACATCTAAATTCAACGCTAAGTATGGAAATTTTCAAATCCAAACACATCATAGACAAATAAGCTGAGCCCCCAATTGGATTCGAAACAACTAAGGGATCCTCTACTAAACTGGTGTTTAAGTGCAGTGATTCAACTAATGATGTAGAGATAAACGAATGTGATGCGCCCGAATCGAATAAGGTACGGACAGGATGATCAAACAGAAAAACTAAGCTTTCACCAGAAATGGTTCTACCTCGTTCTTGCAGCGGTGGGACCGCGAGAGCCTGAACTTGTCCCCTTGCCTGCCCTGGTGCCATAAGAGCCTGCACCTGTCCTCCCGAGGTAGCTCCTGCCCTCTGCCCCTTCTATGGGCAATCCTTCACTAAATGTCCCGCATCGCCACAATGAAAACAGCCTGTCTTCTTTTTCTTTCAGCAATCCTTGCTGAGATGGCCTGGTGTCCCACAGTTAAAACATTTCTTCTTTCCCTTGTCGTTATTGTCTTTACCACCCTTCTTGTTTTGCTGTTGTGGTTTCTTCTGATCCCCCTTCTTCTCGGGTGCCTTATCAGCTTTAGCGCTTTTCTCCTCAAGCATAAGCGCCATTTCTACTAACTTCTCAAAGGTGGCCCCCATCGGGATGTGGCTCATAGTCAACCCTTGCAATGGTTCATTCAAGCCATTCACGAACCTTAGAGCCTTCTTCTCTGGCGTGTTTACTAAGTCCAAGCCAAACCTTGCTAACTGATTAAATTTATTGACATATTCTTTCACTGATGAGCTTCCTTGCTTCAATGTCAAGAACCTTTCCATATATAGATTTTCTTCCGCCCTTGAGAGAAACTTCGCCTCGAACCTACGTCTGAAATACGCCCAAGAGTCAACAGGACGCTCCCCATTAGTGACCTCCCACCAAAACGAGGCCTCTCCCTTCATCAACCAAGCTGCTAAACGAACTCTCTTCCCTTCTTCTACTTCAAAGATTTCTAGCAATTCTTCCACCTCCTTAAGCCAATCTCTAGCTTCCACAAACGTTTCTGACCCTTGAAATGGTTTTCCACCCATAGCCTTGAATTCCTTGCACGTCTTTGCAAAAGTATCTACGCGAGGAGAAGGAGGAGGAACGGGTGCAACTGGTGGTGGAGGAACATTGGCTGGACCTGCAGCGGCCCTAGCCTCTAATAACCTCCTATACCATCCTGGTATCGTTACACCGTCGGGTAGATTAAGATCTTCAGCCATGCTAAAACGAAAAAGGAAAGATTCAAAATGGAGAATTCGAAAGATAAAGATATGGGCTATTGGGGATTATGTTTTTTTTAACTTTTCTCTTTAAATTTCTCATTAAAACATGTTTTTGAAACACTTCTTCCAAAAATAACTATTTTTCTAAAGTATTTTTATCTGAATAGGTAACCTTAAGCTCTGATACCACGTGTAACACCCCACGTCCATTAATGTCACTCACGAAGGGAATGCATTAACTTCCATGGAGGTTATAAGTGAATATAGAACAGAAAGATTACAACAAGACAGATAGTAAATAGTACTTGGAAATCTAAAACTTCATTTTATTGCAGCGGAAATTAAACATGTTTGTTACATTATAAAAACATAGATCATAACCAAGTACAATATCCATCTTCATAAAACAAAATACATAATCCCATTACATAAATAGCCATTAAAAAGATAACAAGCTAGACTTTACTTCAACGGTCCAAGCTTTCCAAAGAGAGATGAAGCAATTCAATTAATCTCCACTAGAGCTGGGCCCAACTTGAGGACCTGGAGGGGGAAAAAGGATAGAAATAGAGGGGGTCAGACATAAAGTCTGGCGAGTATGATAATTCTAACAATACTATTATCAAAATAACTAGACTAAGGCATAAGCTGGAAGACAAGTAAATGTCTATGAACTCTTAGGAAGATAAAGATAGCGTTTAGGATAACGTTAAAGATAACAGTAAAGGCACACCTAATTACTAACGAATGATTACTACACTGCACCACACATTACTACACTGCACCACACCAGTCACCCTATTGTTTGATCCCACTTGCTTCACACAGAAACTTTATAAATAGCCTTACGTACCCCTAGCTGACTACATAGGTGTCGTCTGCCCCTATCTCCACTAGGTGTACCCCACTACCCACTTTCGATCGGCTCCCTACTCGTAGATACCCGTGCTAGCCCCACAGTGGGGGTGTATCACTCCCCTAAAGTGACAACCCGATACAACTTGAGAATGCACGGCTTATACCTACACGATGCAACAACGTCTTACCTACCAGCCCGGGTCCACACACGCATATGAAACCCGTTGGACTTGCGTTGCCACCGCTCCCCGTTTTGGCCTCTTACAGTCAAACCTAGCATGCGTGTCCCATCCTCGACTTGGGTCGAGCCCACAAAGATACGTTTGGGATACTGGTCGAAATGGTCCCCCACAAGCTACCCACCTAAGCTTGTCACTAGTATATCCAACTTAACTCTCTTAGTCATGTTCATTTACGTGTGTGTTTGGTTAACTCTTACTAATCGTATTTCACATGCCACTAAGGGCACCCCCTAGATTCCTCATGACACCCAAGGCACCTACTTAACCCCCATGTCCCACCTTACATGTTTATCTGGTTAAGTATTTCTTAATTCATTCAGGCCATAACCTCATAAAGACCTCTCATATTAGACTGGCATTTATGGCAGCTGGATTTGCCGGGCGGGTCCGGGCAGTCTTACACCATAAAAGAGTCTAACCTCGTGTCTTTACAACCGTTATGCTTTAGTTTAGGCCTAGGACCTCTCACATTGGGCTGACATTTGTGACCACTGGATTTGCCGGGCGGGTCCGGGCAGGTTTACGTCACAAACGAGTCCAACCTCGTGTCCTAAGCATTGATTAACACTTAAAATCTTTTACCCCAGTTTTAATAATTCCCTATTCAAATTATTAATTAAGTCAACTTTTAATGATGTCCATAATTGACTCAATTATGGCCATCCACTTATGGCATGCAAAATCATATCAATTGCACCCAACTTTTTAATATTAAATCCTTAATATTACCCCTACCCCACGTTTATACGTTAGCTTATTCAATGCATAATATAGGCTAGACTTGTATAGTCTAACACCTAGCACAAAGATAAATTATCACAACATATAGACAGTTAAAATAAATCTAATCATAATAGGGGTGAAACTTGCATAAACTACACATGTTAAGGATCAAAAGGTGTCAACTTGTTAAATGTCTCAATTTACATGATATGATCATAGCCCAAATCTATACATAAACTTGCATATGGGGTTTTTAGGCAACATAATGATGGTGTGAACTAGCATAGGATATCACATATGTCATAGCATAATTCTAGATGTCATAATAGATGTCTTGGCATATGTTCATAACTTTTCTAATCAATCTAACTTGCATATGTGACTTGTCATATAGATCAACATAACCCAAACATGATGATTTAATTAATATGAATTAACTAGCATAGATGGTAACATCATGGCCTTTTTAACTTGTATGATTCAGCACAACTTAGCATAGAAACTTTCAACATACATAACATCATCATAGCATGATTTACAACATATAAGATATCATCATCACATAACATTGGATTTACAATATACATGATAGCAAAAGGGGTTTACAACAACATATATGATAATTCACATCATCTACTCATAATCCATTCATAACTCAACCTAATTAAAATGATAATAATCTTGTTAAGATCATCATACTCACAATTTAGAGAAGAAAAGAGAGAGTTTTGCTTTGCTTTAGGGTTGAGAGAATTAGAATTGAATTTGCTTTTCTTCTTTCTTAGTTGACGGCGGCTCCATTGATTTCCATGGCGATGGTAACTATTCTATTTTAATTAGGTTTAGGGTTAGCATTAGGATGTATTTATAGGTGTAGGAAGTTATTTAGGACCATTAGATTAACCCTGAACCATGAGAACCAATCAAATGCAAAATCTGCCTTTGAGCGAATCGGCCCACGGGTTGACAGCCAAACACCCTGGATTAACCCCTAGTCGACCCAACGGAGCTTGGGTCGACCTCAAAAATGGGCCGATTCGGTTATTTCCCCTCCCAATTCGCTGTTTTGAACTTTTTCGCATGTTTATTTATTTAATTTTTAATTTATATATATATATATATATATCAATATATATATATATTTCTCTACGCAACCCATTTCACTTAATTCTTTTCTAAAAATTAAGTATACTTTAATTTGTGGATTTTAATGTTATAAAATTACGGGGTGTTACATTTGTTCCTATTTTTCTTCCCTTGATTAGACTATCACCTGTAGGGTTCCAGCAATGGGGAACAAAGTGATTGTAGTAGGGCTATGAGCCAGTGCAGTGGAGATGTTATGACTTCATGGGGAAGAGTGGACATAGCAAAGGACTAGTGGCTATGGATCAGTGCAGTGGAGTCGCCATGACTCCATGGGGCAGAGTGATCATAGTAAAGGATTTGGATGCGGTAATAGTTGCATTGAGTAGGAGGCATGCCAGTCTAGAGGTTATGTTTCTGAGTTGAAAGCAACTAGAGTATATCACAAGATATGATTTCAGACCCAAGAGTGAATTGGATTCAGAAACGCTAGTAAGCTTGACGATTAGATCGATTTTGATTGAGTGGATTGGTTCCAGTTAGAAGGACGATCCTAACCTATTGGAAATCATCTCTAGGGTAGAGATGGGTATCGATGGAAAGAGAACGATCAAGCAAGGATTTGACCGAGAAGGATGGCTTCAAAAGAATGGAGGACTCGTTGTACCCAACGTAGATGGACTGAGAGATGAAGTGCTTAGAGCTTTTCATCACTCGAAATTGACTATTAATCCCGGTGGTAACAAAATGTATTGAGACATGGATTAGACCTACTACCGGGAAAGGATAAAGAAAGACGTTGGGAAGTTTATGTCCAAATGCATAAATTTCCAGTTAGTTAAAGCTGAGCAAAAAGAAGCCTAGTGGTTTGTCACAACCATTGGAAACAAGTTTCAACGAATTTCATTGATGGTTTACCAAGGACTAGGTCAGGTCATGATGGTATTTGAGTGAATTGTATATTAGAGAATGAAGGCAACCCAAGATAGACAGAAGACTTATCTCGATAAGAGACGAAGAGATTTGGAATTCTTCGTTAATGACTTGGTGTTTGTCAAGATCTCTCCATTGGAATGTGATTCAGATTGGTTGGAGAGGTAAGTTAGCACCGAGATTTGTTGGCCATTCCCAGTCCTCGAGCAAGTTAGGAATTTGGCGTATGAAGTAGAGCTACCTGACAAGATGGCGGGAGTTCACAACGTTTTTCGTGTTTCCCAGTTAAGGAAGTTTGTGCAAGACCCTAATGTGGCTATTTCACCAGATCAGTTGGACGATATCGAGTGTAATAACCCGGAAAATGCGAGCCAGTTTATTTTTTTTTATTTTGGCAATTTTAGTGAATTTTGAATATTTAAAATGAATTATTTTAAATAATATTGACGAGAAATTTATTTTGAAAATAATTCGAACGTATATATTATATACGTTGTCGTTAGAATATAAATAATTATATATAATTACAAAAGGAATTGAAAATGGCGCGGTAGTTCGATAATTCGATTTCAAACTTCAATTGAACATACCGGGTGCAAAACAATCCGGATTTTAGTGAAACAAAAAATAATAAGATCTAATCGTGACTATCTTTCCAACGAATCCGGAAAATCGAGATTTCATAGCGGGGATAAAAAGATATGTCCAGTTGAAAATTCTGAATAGTCGCTATGGAATTCAGGCCTTTAAAAATAGCCATTTTGCAAACGACCTCGGATTTCGACGAAACCACTTTTGTTGGGTCCATGATGTCAAATTATTGCTAGGTTTCAAATTTCATAATTTTTCGAATCAATATGTGAGTGTGGCAAAGGAAAACGCGTTTGACCAGTTTAAGTTGAATTTAATCGACTGGAAAATGGCCATTTTTCCAACGGTCTCGGAATTCGACGAAACTTGTTTTGTTAGGACCGTATCGTCAATACGAAGCTAGAAAATATTTTATGGGAATTTTTAGAGTTAGTATGCGACCCCGGTAAATTGAAATGCGCGTTCAAATTCAATATATAGACTTATATGTTGATTTTGGGGAAACTGATCGAAATGGTCGAATAAGCTTACGATACATATCCCATTGTGTTCGGAATGGGGGTAATTAGCTATGGACGACAAGCGGTGGGCCTCGTTTAGAGGTCGTATGAAAAAGTCAACTTTTTGAAATTAAATAATTAAAAATAAAATCCTTCCTCTCTCTTCCCCTTATCTCCTCTGGCCCCCCCTTTTTTGTTTCGAACCCGATTCATTCAGAAGGAAAATAAAAAAAAAGAGAAAAAAAGGAGGAGCTCATTGCTCCCCCTATCAGAGCGCCACCGCATCGATAGGCGTGCCGCCACTGGCGCGGCCGGCACCCCTCTCCTCCATCGAAGAACCGCAACGCCCCCTCCTGTTGCTGCCGCCGCCGCGGCTTCTTCTTCTTCCTCCTTTAAAAACCGCACACCCCCTTTTCTTCCTCCTCCGCCGCGATGAACCCCGGACCGCACACCAGAGCAGCACATTGTCCCACGCACCCTCTTCCTCCTCCGGCGCCGCAGCGACGCTCCAGCCCCCCTTTTAGACGATGTACAGTAAGCTTTTGTTTTATTTAATTAATTTATTTAGTTTAAAGCAAAATTCAGTTTTTTTTATATATGAAATAACAGTGAAAAAGTTTGCATTTTTATTACGCAAAAGTTTAGATTTTTAAAACAGAAAAGATTAGATTTTTAAAACAGAAAAGATTAGATTTTTAAAACGCAAAAGATTATATTTTTAAAACGCAAAAGATTATATTTTTAAAACGCAAAAGATTATATTTTTAAAATGGAAAAGATTAGATTTTTAAAACAGAAAAGATTAGATTTTTAAAACAGAAAAGAATAGATTTTTAAAACGCAAAAGATTAGATTTTTAAAACGCAAAAGATTAGATTTTTAAAATGCAAAAGATTAGATTTTTAAAACAGAAAAGATTAGATTTTTGAAATGGAAAAGGCAAGATCTTCATATTTGAAAAGATAAAAAATAGATTTTTGTCGAAATGAAATCTTTATTATGTAGGAGATATAAAGATATGATTTTTATAAGGTAGAAGTATTAAAAATATGATCTTTATATAATAGTGAATATAAAAATATTATTTTTATATAAGTAGTGTATTGAAAATAAAATTTCCATATAATAGAGAATATAATAATATTATCTTTATATTTGAAAAGGCGAAATCTTTATATAG
This sequence comes from Allium sativum, assembly GCA_030737875.1. Classification (NCBI taxonomy): domain Eukaryota; kingdom Viridiplantae; phylum Streptophyta; class Magnoliopsida; order Asparagales; family Amaryllidaceae; genus Allium; species Allium sativum. The sequence continues at coordinate 281,181,685 of CM060921.1, forward strand.
AAAATAGCGTTGTAAAAATAGGATTTTTATATATTGAATAGCGAAGTAAAAATTCGATTTTTATATATTGAATAGCGAAGTAAAAATTCGATTTTTATATATTGAATAGCAAAGTAAAAATTCAATTTTTATATATTGAATAACGAAGTAAAAATTCGATTTTTATATATTGAATAACGAAGTAAAAATTCGATTTTTTATATATGGAATAGCGAAGTAAAATTGTGATTTTTATATATGTAGTGGCTACGGGCAACGAAAGTGGAAAAAAAAGACGAGAACAGTGATGACTTCTACATAAGAAGAGTCGTGGTATTGGATTAGCTATTGGTGAGAATTTCTCACTCTTCAATCTCTTTTTCTAGTTATATATATATACTAGGATGCAGACGGTGTTTAGTAGCACCCGACACCCGTCATCCACAGACCATGGATGGCTTGTATGTTTGATTGTTTGTTGTGAGGAAAATTGATTGTGTGATGTGGAATAAAATAAAATATTTATATAGTTAAAAAATTATTTTATCATTAAAAATATAATTTTTAACGTGAATATAAATCAATAAATATTTATAAACAAATCGGCCGATTTGTTTATACACACTGATTTGACTGATATTGATTGGGACGATAAATTTTACACATCGTCCAACTGCAAAAATAAAATCTGTGTTTGATTGTTTGAAACCCCCACACGGGTATTGGGATAAAATACAGCATACACTAATCCCAATAATTAGTTGTATGTCGATCGATTGATTGACAGACTGTTATAAGCGTTAGATATCTATATTGGATGCTTATACAGTGTAGTGCACTTTGGATGATGGTTGACTATTTATCGTTGCTATTATATACATTTGTCGTATGGAACCCATATAATTAACTTTATATGGTAATTGATTGGGCCTCATTCCAATCGGGAAAATAAAGAACATTATAAAATAAAGGTTCATGTGTTGACTGTACTCATCCGTTGAGATTAGTCATGTGTTGAACGAAATATTTTAACAATAAAATTTACATCTTTATCATTATAAAATAAAGGTTCATGTGTTGACAGTACTCATCCGTTGAGATTAGTCATGTGTTGAACGAAACATTTAAACGATAAAATTTACATCTTTATCATGTATGAAATTAGAAACTAACTGGAAAATAGATGAGATGAGTGGTCTCCTGGATATTGATCTGATGTTGGTTTCGGCCTTCGGGGTTAATATTTAGGGAATCGTTCTCTCACTAATTTACGGTTGGAGTCTGATTTGATATCAAACGATAGATACCATAATTTTTATAAAATATATTAAATAACAAAAATAGTCACACGTGGACAGTACTCATTCGTTGAGATTAGTCATGTGTTGACAAAAATATAGATTCACGTATTGAATAGGATAAGTATTCATTTGTCGAATAGAATAACAGAATTATTGAAATATATAAAGCCGTGTTGATTAGAGATGCGCTATTTTGACGCGAACGATATTTATATCGATTATATTCGTTTATTATCGAATATAATTGAATATAAAACGAATTTGAATTGAATTGAATATAAAACGAATTCGAATTGAATTGAATATAAAACGAATTCGAATTGAATTGAATATAAAACGAATTCGAATTGAATTGAATATAAAACGAATTCGAATTGAATTGAATATAAAACGAATTCGAATTGAATTGAATATAAAAAGAATTCGAATTGAATTGAAAACGAATTGAGACAGAATAAAAATCGATTTGATATGAATCCAAATTGAATTGAAATTTGAATTGAATTGAAATGAATTTTAAAACGAATTTATAAGGAAAAATTAAATTTTGATTTGAATTGGAAATGGAAGTTGAAATGTTTTTGAAACGAATTTAAAACTATTTATAAAATTCGTTTTAAATAGAAATCGACGAAATATATATAATATATATATATTATATATATAATGGCCTGAATAGAACGTGCCGCGCCGCGGCAGTTCTTAAATTTCGACCATTGACTTCGAACGGACATTACGGGAGATCCGACCATCGGATTCTCCTAAAACTAGAACCGTTGGGTTTGTATCGAAAAGAGCTTTCTAACGAATATTAGAAATTTGAAATCTAATGGTTGGATATGGAGATACATCCAAATCAAATTTGGAAAAGGTCGGTGTAAGTGCAGTTCGATGGCCGTTGATGGAAATCGACTGTACGGGCCTTGATAAAATTATTAAAAATATCAATAATTTGTATAAAATCATAAGAAATGATTTGGGAAAAATTGGGATGAAAAACTCCACATTTGAAAAGATAAAAATAGATTTTTATCGAAATGAACTAGTTGTGAACTAAAATTAAACCCGTTTATTTTTAAATAAATAAATTGGATTTGAAACGTGTTTTAAATAGAATTGATTTGTGGGTTTATCGTGAACTGTGTTTTAAATGACATTAATTCTTTAACCCGATAAAAGGAGTTTTAATGAATCTGCAATTAGATTGAAACGTGAATTGGTAATTTAAATTATCAAATTTGGAAAATGAGCGAGAATGGAGTATTACCAGTTTTGCTCCAAAGCGATAGTTAAATCTTTAATTAGATTTGAAAATGAAATGGTAATTAAATTTACTGATAACACCATGGTGTTAGATATGGAGTATTACCAGTTTTGCTTCATGGGATGAATAGGTTGGGATTGGGAAATAAAACAAATAATTACTTCGGTGTGGTTCGCTAATCTCGACTAGTTTGGAAAACCATAATTTGGTTTAAAATGACATCCAAAGGAAGATTAAAGAATAAATTCAAAGAATTTATCTTGGATAAAATTAATGGGAACCTTTCCCTAAGAATTGAAATTTAGAAACTAGCTGTAGGTTAGTTAAGAAGAATGGTTTCCTGGGTATTGATCTGATGTTGGTTTCGGCCTTCGGGGTTAATATTTGGGGAATTATTCTCTTGCTAATTTACGGTTAGTGACTGATGAATTGGAATGAGGCGTATGTTGTGTTTGTGTAACATTTGTTTTTAATATACGCGGGTTGTTCGGAAAGGCCGGGTTTATACCCATTCTGAATAACCGATTCGAAGATATGTCGAAGATGAAGATGGTGGTTGAAGACCGGAAGTCTTCACATCGTTTGGATAACTACTGATGATCCCGATTGGGCTGTACACCCAAGAGGATGGAAATAGTTGGTGGTCGTCCAGACGTACTTGGAGATCGATGGATATGCGAGGAAAGTGCCTCCGGTTTCGTTCAGACCCAGAACGAACTTGTAAATGGATTGTGTGTCTGACATTGGATTTTATTCTGTGTTGATTGATTTCTGTTAAATATACATCTGTTTGGCGGCGGAGAATTTATTCTCTTGCTTAACGCCCTTCTCTGAGACGTACGAGCTCAGAGGTTGTATATCGATGGACATCAGTCGCATGGCATGAATTGCCTGTGTGGCATACTGAGTTGCATGGATCAAGGCTTCTGTTGAAAAGCAAAGTCTTGTGGTTGATGATCAAAGCACGGCCTTTGTGGCGTAGCTTTGTGTATAACGTGAATTCGCGAGCCTCACGCCTCGGTATGAGTTGAAAACGGGATACAGACCGTTGGGAGAACACGACGTTTCTTTCTAGCTTTGGTGGTGTTAGTGACTTACCAGCCCTGACATTTATATACTTTTCACCTTTGTGGTTGTTGGAATGAGGCGCCTCGATATTAGGTCTGATAGGACTGGGAAACGTGTGTTCAGGAATTGCCAATCCTCAAACGTAAGAGAGGACCGACCCAACCGATCCAAGTGGCTGCCCAGAGTGTGTAGTCCTGAGCATTTGCTAGAGTGTCTCGAAGCGGAGAGGAGCTTGCCCCTTGCCTCGACTCATGACGAAAATCCAATTTCCAATACGTGTATTTCGGTTTTATTTGTAGAGCCTAGTATGGCGACATGATAGATGGTACCCATGCCGCCTAGGATTGATATTTATGATTGAAATTGTTTTGACACTATACACTTATTATAGTATCAAATGATTTGTTTTAAACGTACCAAGCATGTTTGGCTATTATAAGGGAAAACCCTATCCTCCGGCTTGCGTTGCATTGTGTGATGGGACCTGGGTCTTATAATAGCTTCATTTTTCGAAAAAGCATTGCGCTGTTTATTCTATGCACTGGTATTCTTAGGAGGAAACCCGTTCCGTGTTATACGGCGTGGTCCCTTGAATTACTCTCTTTTAAAGTAAAGTTTTAAATAATAGTTTTAGTTCTCACACCAGCCACATGACTGACCTGGAGTTTATTGTTTTAACCTAAACTCTGGGTGCCCCTATTTTCGACACGGGCAGCTAGTAGTTTTGGTTTTGCAGATTTATGTTCACAGGATCCTGATTTACAGCTGGAACGATGCTCGGAAAGCTCTATATCCGTGTATTACTTTCAGTTGTGTTTTGTATTATTTTCCGCTGCTATGTAATTTATTGTAATCTCTGATATTTATCGAATGTAATTTATTCATTTATACTCTGTATATTCTTGTATCTGATGGAATTGTTGTAATAACAATGAAATGTTCTTCCGTCTGCGTTCCAATTTGTCCTATTCTCAAAACGATCAGGGGTTTCGAACGGTCTAGATCGGTTTAACGACTGATTCGGATCGAGCGAAATTCCCGGCCGTCACATCGAGGTCGAACCCGAGGCGGTTGAGAACTGCAAGTCTATGCGTATTGTTGGGAACGATACGAAGAAGCTTCGAAGGAAGGAGGTGAAACTAGTCAAAGTTCAGTGGGGTGAGAATGAAATTGTACTTGGGAAACAGAGGAGAACGTAAGGAAGAAGTATCCAGAACTCTTTGCCTGGTAAGGTTTTGATAGTGATAGTTTCTTCCCTTGTTAGTAAACCGCATGATAGGATAGGTTTGTTTTGTTTGTTATGCCTGTTTGATTGTTTATAAATGACTGGTAGGCATGCGGAATACCCTTGTATGTTTTGGTTAAGGAATTTCGGGGACGAAATTTCCTAAGGGGGGAGAATGTAACAACCCACATTCTACGTATCTAGGATCGTAGAATATTAATTTCTTTTTCGTATGAATTTGTATGGTCATGTGGCTTTGGAAAACGACTATTAGGGTAATTTCCCATGTTCATGATTTTTGCCGATTTTTAAATGACCGTTTTGCCCCTAGCTGATCTTGTTTCGTCCATAACTTTTGATTGGAAAGGAGTTTTGACCTGAAACCACTTCCATTAGCTTCGAATGATGGTTTCTCTTTCCGTAGAGTGGTCATAATAGCCAAACGGACTTACCGTTTGGGAGATATGGCTGAATTAAGGTTTAGAGGGTTAAAAACAGTTAATTGGGCTTAACGGGTGATTAGCAGCTTGGCCCAATGGGGGATTTCGGGTTTAGGGGTATTTAAAGGCTGATAGTGGATTGAAATTTCGGTTTTTAGTCATTTTCCAGCCGCCACAAACTTTCTTTTCAACCCTAACAATGGCTTCTACCTCCTAAAACACCTTCTAATCACCGTTTAATCAAGTATTGGCTTAATCTACATCAAACCAAGGCGAATTAACAAAGGAATTGGAATAGAGCTGCTGGAATACATAGAGATTGGATCTATATCAAAGGAGTTTCATTTCTGAAAGTTTACTTTGTGGCAAAGGTGAGTGATTTGCATTGTTTTTCACTAATTACGACTAATTATGGTAATTAGTGAAGATTAGCGAAATTATGGCTCAGAAGAATCTAGAAAAAAACTCCTAAAATTCTAAAACATCATTTTATGCCTCTGATATGAATTTGGGTTAATTTCGACTAATTTTGCAAATCCCGGAATTTGGGGGATTAAGGGGTGATTAGTGGAAATTAGCGAATTTATGCATGTTAAAAATCTAGGAAAATATTTATAAATTGCTAAATATTATTTTAGGTCTCTGTTAGAAAATTTGGCTGATTTGGTTAAGTTTTGTTAATCCTATCATTAGATTTTCTTAAACGTGATTAAGAGGAATTAAGGGAAAATATGGGGTTTTTGCTATGTTTGATCCATTTTAACATACCATATTGTTGTTTTGCTGTTTGTGGATGTTTATGCATGTTGCTATGACTGTATGGTATGCTTTATGATTGTTTAGAATAGTTGGAATGGTTGAAAACACCTTCGAGAGGCGAAAATAGCTTGCTGAAATGGTGTAGGATTTCTTTGGGTCGAGTTAGACCGACCAGGGGAAGGTTTTGACCGACCGGCCCGAGCTCACGACCGACCCTGTATGAAGTGTCCGACCGACTAGGGAGATCGACCAGGCTGGGCAAGACCGACCACTATGCGATGTTCGACTGACCCCATACGATGATGCAAAACCGACCGACCAGGGATGGTGAAGTACGACCGACCAGGAATGGTGAAGTGTTCGACCGACCAGGAGGCAATACCGACCGACCAGGGTAGAGATGATGAAAACCGACCAGAATGAAAGGTTCTTGACCGACCGACCCGAACAGGAGGAAACCAATAACCCGAGATGCAAAGGTAGTCCAAATGGAAGTTATAGCTCAGGATCCAGTTGGGAACCAATGAGTTCACTTCATGAGTTGGGCTTTGCTGCGGGACGTGTGCAAAGGGGTTGTCAGTATTCATAACTTTGGTTCACCACCGAGAGATGGATAGTGGGCTTGTAGTGATAGTTACGCGGGATTGGATTCCGTCATGGCCCAAAGTATTAGGTGACCAAAGTAGTGGATATCGTATCCTTCACGCACTGAGTAAGGGATGTGAGGATGATTGCTATGCTTGATTGTTTGACACCACTATGACATGCACACCCCCACCCCCGTATTTTTACACCATATGTTAGTGGCACCTTAGAGTGTTGTACAGTATGCAGTGCTAACTCTTTGGTTGCAGGTCCAGGTTCAGGTATGATTGGATTATACCTGTTATTGTTTTGTTTTGTTGCTTATCGCTCATACCAGACTTTTGTCTGACCCAGAGTTTTATGTCTCTTCTTATTACTCTGGGTGCTCAAACGAGCAGACTAGAGACAGCTTAGCTGGTGATGCGCGAGTAGCTGATTCGGAGGCGAGCAGGAGGCTTCCACGTATGATATATAGATATTCTCCCTGTGTCATTGGTGGTCGCTACTTGGGCATTAGTAGTGTACCTCCTTTATCTTGCTTTTGCTTTTTGAGACAGTTTGAAAAGTTGTAATAATGTTGGCTTTGGATCATAAGCTGTATTTGGATTTTCCGCTGCTATGTTAGTTTATTTTCAGCTTATGCACTGTCTCACCTGTTTTATGTCAAGTATGTTGTTATTATATTTTATCCTATGTGCTGTGAGACATTTTACAGGTTCCTTGTTAGTTCATTTCCTTTTTTTTTCTTCTGACGACCGTCCCGTGCTAACTGGACATGTGTACAACGCACCTTTGGAGTAAATGTCGGTTGGTGCGGGGCAGGCCGTCACAAAAATCCTACAACATAATTACAATATGCAATCAATACTTCATATCACATCCATACAATTTGCATTATATCTTAATCCAATTAAATTACTAATTATTTTGTTAAAACTATCGAACTCACAACTCAAAAGCAGTCTTGAGTTCTGAATTCTGATTTCTGGAGTTGAATTAGCTCTCCTTTGAAGAAGATTCGCTGTTAGGGTTGAGTAGTACTGATTTGATTTGCTGTTCTTCCTCTTTAATTTGGTGGCGGCTGCTATAGGGTTCAAGACAACAACATGACGGCCATAGTTTTAGTTTTAATTCTGATTTAGGGTTTGAGTCTATGGGTCTTTTTATATAGTTTTGAATTAATTTAAGCCGTCAGATGATCTTAGGGTTAATCGAAACCACTCAGTCAAGATAGGGTGACACCTCAGCCCTAATGACTCAGCTAGGAGTCAGAAAGGACTCAGCAACATGGGTCAGCCTGCACCAGAAAGCTGTGCAGGCCCCTGCCTCGGCCTGGGCGCTCTTGAAAGGTGCGCCAGTGCAATTTTGTACTAGCGCACTTCCCAAATGCGCCAGTGCAACTTATTTATTTATTTATTTCCTTCTTTTTCCACCAATCTTCGTTCGTCCATAACTCCTTCATCCGGTGCTTGTTTCTCGCTAACTCGGACTCTATTTCAACCAGAATTCCGAGACGAACACAATGGCGTAACCCCATTCCCATAATTCTCACGTCTGAGATTAATTATTCTTTAATTTAGTTAATTCGATTATTCAAAAAATCCGGGGTGTTACAGGACTAGTATGAGAAATATACTTAACTTATTTTATAATAAGGCCAATCGCAAGACCATGCCGCTAACGCAGAATGGGTTTACTCCATTGGATTGCCAGTGCTTAAAACAAGTAAATCATTTAAACATCGCAATGTTTTTACAAAAATGAAGCCATTATAAGAATTAGGTCCCATCACACAATGCAACGCAAGCCAGAGGATAGATTTTTACCTTATAATGGCCAAAATATGCTTGATACGTATAAAACAAAAGCATTTGATATTATTACTAGTGATTATATGTCTCAAAAACAATTTCAATAATAAGTATCAATCATAGACGACATGGGTACCATATATCATGTCGCCAAATATAGGTTTACAATCAAAACCGCACGATGTCGTATTTGGAAATTGGATTTCCATCATGAACCAAGGCAAGGGATCGTCCTTACCGCTTCGAGACTCTTTAGCCGAGCCTCAGAACCCAAACTCAGGTGGGCCCTTTGATAGTCAGGGCCGGTCCACACAGAGTGGATTAAAATGCCTGAACACTGCGTTTCCCCGCCGCATGGGGCGTAAACTGGTCATATCCCGAACAAACCATTGGCTCCATAGAGACCAAAATAACCGAGGCGCCTCGCTATCCATCATCCATATAAGTAAAACGTCATGGCTTATAAAACGATGTCACCACTCCTAGCTAGAAGGAAACACATTTCCTCCCTGATGTCCTCTCCTGTTTTTGGCTTATACCGAGGTGTGAGGCCCGCGAATCAACGCTATACTCAAAGCTATGCTAATTAAAGCCGTGCTTTGATCATCAACCACAAGACTCTGCTTTTCAACAAAAGCCTTGATCACTACATCTCAGCATGCCACACAGGCAATTCAAGCCATGCAACTGACGTATATCAATTACACATAATGAAATCCAATGTCGGATAGGCAGTCCATTTACAAGTACGTTCTAGGTATGAACGAAACCGAAGGCACCTATTCCTCGTCCCATATGTCCAATACAGGAGAGAGGTCCTCGCATGCCCGAACGATCAACAAGTACGATCGGACAACTACCAATGTAACCCCTTCAGGGCAGCAACTCGTATCAAAGGCATCAGTAGCCATCCGTTCAATGTGAAGATCATCGGTCTTGCACCGTCTTCATATCTTCGACTTCTTATCGTCGGTCATCTATTTGAAATGAGAATTAACTCGGTCTTTTCAGATAATTTACGTATAATTAGAATTCAAATCAATTCATTTCCTGGTTAAATTATTTGACATCCATAATTCAGTTCATTAATATAATTTTTATGTCAAACACGTTCAACCATCAAATATCCGATAAACCGAGTAAATTCAGTTTATTTCCATTCCATATCGTTCATAATATTTTATAACGATTTATCGCTATTTTTATTTATTTAAAAATAGCCCATTTATTTAAAACGACGCTTCAGGCCATAACGCGGCCATGGCGCTGTTTTTCTTCAGATTTGATTTACACATTTATGAAAATCTAACCATTGGATCTTTACAAATTTGGTATCATTGAAAGATCTTTTCAAAGCGGACCCAACGGTTCCAGTTATGGGAAAACCCGACGGTCGGATCTTCCGGTACAATCGTTTAAAGTTACGGTTTCAAAATACGAACTACAGCGCCGTTATTCGTTTTATTTTAATTATACATATGTGTATATATATATATATAATCCATTCTAGCGGTGTTTTTATTCAGATTTGAATTAAACATTTCACACAATCTAACCGTTGGATATTTACAAATTTGGTATCGTTGGGAAGATATTTTGAAAGCGAACCCAACGGTTTCGGTTTCGGGAAAATCTGATGGTCGGATCCCTCATAATAATCTTTTAAAATTACAATTTCAAAATACAAACTGCAGCGTCGTTATTCGTTTTATTTTAATTATATTTATATACGTATATAAATTTAATCCGTCCTTCAATTTCCAAACCATTTTCATTTCATATATGTGTTAAAAATTATATTTTTACCTAATAAACATTTATTTCAACACATGACTATTTTTAACACTTCATATCTATAATAAAAATATGATTTTTATTGTCAAAACAATTTATTTTAAAAATGAATATTTTTAGCGATTCATATATATAATAAAAATTGATTTTTTTATCGTTAAAACAATTTATTTCAAATATGATATTTTATATACTTCATACATACAATAAAAATGTTATTTTCAACGTTCAAACAATTTATTTCAAACATGAATATTATTATCAACACATGAATATATTTCAACACATGAGTAAAATTCAAATACATGAATATTTTAGAAAATTTCGACAGCATTACGGCAGGGTAGTTAAAACCGGCAACGGCCCGAGTACGGCTCCTCGCGCTACCTTAAAGCCTCGCAGCTTTTGACAAGGGGGATTTCAATAATCTAGTTCGTACGCAAAAAAATTATAATGATCCGGATTTCCGTACTCTTTGAGTCGACTAATAACACCACTCGTCCAACCCAAATTGCACAGAAATACGAATCATTATTAGAAAGAAGTCAGAGGATGAGAAATAGAAAGAAATAAATATTAGAATAGAAGAAAACGAAGATCACAAACTCACAGCGGAACGAATAAAATATATTAGATAACATAACTTTTGAAATACAAATCAGTAACTGTATATACATACCATTATCAGAGCACAACGGTGATCCCTGGAACAGTTATAAACCCCTGTTTCCAGATACAACATAGTACACAGCGGAAAATATGATAGTTTATAGCTAACTGATGAAGCCTCCTGCTTCTAACTCCTCCAAGTGAATCTGAAAAATCCTAACTACTTGACTACCCATACAAATTTGGGCACCCAAGAGCTTAGGGAAAACAAAACAAAACAAACACTGGGTCAGTCATGGGATTGGTGTGAGTAAACTCCAACCATTTGTTTAATTTTCAAAATCCTTTCGAAAGAAAAGATAATCGTAAGACCGATCCACACATAACACGGATGGTTTTTACCTTATGATAATCAAAATATATTTGATATCAAAATCCGGTGATATTATAATAGTGTCTAAATCAAATAAATAGAAATCTAGCGGAACGCTTGCATCTCACGCTCCATATATAATATTAAATCAAAAACCACAGGGTGCTTATTGGAGATTGGATTTCCAACATGACAAGGTATGGAACCACTTGCCGATAGTTTATATCTAGAGGCGAATACACTGGGTTCAACAAGAACTTCCTGCAACCCGGCCCTCACATGACCGACCACTCATTCCACTTGAGTGTATCGAATGTATATCACCAACGGTTGGGAACAGCAACCGCTTCCCGAAAGGGACAACATCGATAGATTTAAAGAAGCAAATGGAATTTCTCTAGATAGGTGATTATACATCCTAATGGGAGCGACCCATATAGCCATGCTGCCTGCCCGATTTTTGTCTATACCCGGTTGATGAGGCTTGAGGTCAATACGTATCTTTTAGAGCACCTGACCATCATTCCCTTTGAATGCCACATCGTCATACCCACCAAATCACAAATTGATTTCCCCAAAAATACTGAAACACCCCACCTCCGTTAGGGTCACTCTCAAAGGGAATGCCCTAATTTTGGTGGAGGTTTATAAGTATAAATCACAGATATACAAGACAGATATAATAACACATATTTTTGAACAGCGGAAAACAACAACTTTTATTTCATTAAAATACGTGTTACACCAACCATACCATAATTGTCTTACAATACTTCCAAAAACATAACATCTTCATAACTGTCTTGATTGCATTATTTAAAGAAGCATAAAGAAAACATAAATAAACTGCAAAAGTCCCATAATTGCTGTCCAAAGCCATAGTCCAAAACGAAAAGATCCAAGCAATACATTCTTTCTCTTCAAGCTGGATATGAAGGCTGGTCAAGCTGCGGTATTCCCTCCCTGTGGACTTGGGGGGGGGGGGGGGGGGGCGGAAGAAAAGAAGACGAAAGAAAAGTAGAGTCAGACATAAAGCCTGAGTAAGTCTAGGACTATTCAGTCTATGAATAAAAAACTGGGTATGATAAGTATAAACTAGAAATAGGAAAGCACCACAAACCAAGTTAAGTTTTCTAGGGTCGAATACCCTATCGTACCCCATATTAATCTCTGTACCCATATAAACTAGTTCCAAATAGGCACCCCATAATCAGGGTGAAGTGATCCATTTTATGATGATCGGCTCCTACTCGCATAGTTACATGTGTCTTACGGCCCCCGATGTTGTAGTTACCTGTGCTGGTCCCACCATGGGGTGTATCAAGTCCCATGGTGGCGGCCCGACACAATCCTAGAATGCACAGGTATGCTACTGGTACCCAGTGCCTTATTTTTCTGCACCGGAGTGTGTGCACGCCCGCACCCCGTTAGAACCTACACTGCTGCACCACCGCCGTCGATTTGACCTCTTACAGTCAGCCCTGTAACCGTGCCCCACCCTGCCTAGTTTCAGGGTATCATGATACGCCTTGTAGGGTTACTACTGAAAAGGGTCCCCCGCTACTAGGTTTTCTATTTCCAGCCAACATGCTAAGTTGGTTAAGTGTTTTATAAACCTAACCCCCAATCAGTCTGTTTAGTTTAGCATGTTCCATTTTGATTAAGTCTTAATTCACTTAATCCTATCAATCCTGACTCAGCCTTAATTGTCTTATTAAAGCCTTGACCTCTCACATTAGACAGGTATTGTTGTGGCTGCCTGTTGCCGGTTGGGTCCGGGCAGTCTTACGCCACAACTCAGTCTAACCTCGTGTCCTTATTGAGCTCCGTGTTTAACCACCCACATTGGATAGGTATTGTTGTGACTACTGGACAGCCGGGCGGTTCCGGGCAGGTTTACATCACAACTCAATCCAACCTCGGGTTAAACACCTCGTATTTTCTACATTTACATATTTTGTCTCTTTTCTTTTTATATGTAAATATTTGCGGCCCATTATTCAAATTCTTCTTTATTGATTAAGATTTATTTATGCCACTTAATTGTTTTTCAGGGTTGTTGGCATGCGTCAAACATGCCAACATATATGTTCTATATTTTAGCCCAAACGTCATTACCCCCGTTTTACACATTCGCTCCAATGTAAGGTGTGTTGGGTTTAACACTTAAACCCAATTTAGCCAAATGAAAAGGGGAGGCTTATAACATGGTGTTTATAAGGTAACATGAAAAAGGGGAGTGTGAACGCATGAACTTGCAACGAACGATTCAGTTAACATAAAGTAGGCACATGTGAACTTGCAATTGTAACATCATGGCATAACAATACTTATACATGAATCGTTTTATTCATATAATCATGGCATAAACAATACTTAAACATGAATCATTCTATTCATATGATTATGGCATAAACAGTACTTAAACACGAATTATTCTATTCATATGATTATGGCATAAACAATACTTAAACATGAATCATTCTATTCATATGACTATGGCATAAACAATACTTAAACATGAATCATTCTATTCATATGATTATGGCATAAACAATACTTAAACATGAATCATTCTATATGATTATGGCATAAACTGTACTTAAACATGAATTATAGGTTCAACTAACCATGTAAACTTGAAATTAAGAATCTAACTAAATTAGATATCATTATTATTGGCACATGGTCTTGACTAGAAATATAAGCCTATATTTTTATTTAGACATAATATAAACTAATCATGTTCATAAAATCACTACATGCAAACAAAAAGGTACTTACTTTTGTCATTAATACAAAAGTATGGTTCAACTAGAATTATCCCAACCTAATTCTTATATGAATCATGGTTTTTAATCCATTTATAGAATTATAGCATAAACATACCTAAACTTAAATCATGGTTTTTATTCTATCTATGTAACTTGTAAGTGGGATGTAATTCTAGTGTAATTCTAATGTAACTTATGTGTCAAATATATTATCATATGATTATGATAACAACATAAGCCTAGAAACATGTTTTCAACTAGGCATAATGACAAACATAGTTTAGTCATGTTCATAAAATTAATACAAGCTTACAAAGACGCTTGCTTTTGTCACTTTCACAAAATCATGATTTTTATACTTGAACTATGATGCCAATTCCAACATTACCTTCATATGAATCATAATACTTAAGTGGGTCAAATTACACTAAAGATGACCATAGAATTATACATCATGTTGGCATAACAATAAATCATATACTTGCATGAATTTCAAATAAACTATTACAACATATAGTTGTTATTTTCAACATGAATCATATACTTGCAATTATCAAATGGGTGTTGTAAATAACTACCACAAACATGTAGCTTTCAATATGAATCATATGCTTGCATGAATCCCAATTAAAATTCCACAACATGTGGTTGTCAACATAAACCATTATCTTGTATGAATCAAATCGTACACCATAGCATTGCCAAATCAAAATAACATACAAACATAAGTTATTATCGCCACAATTCCATTTCGTTGTTAAGTTCCAATGCAAATCGCATACTTGCAAATATCCAACCGTATACCATAATATTCCCAAATCGTATAGCATCAAAGCAACGTACAAATATAGATTATTATCGCCACAATTCCATTTCTTACTTTACACAAATCAACACAATTATTTAATCCACATCGGAATAGCACTCTACTTACAACGTATGACGAATCTTCAATTCAGGAATCTGAATTCTGAATTTGGAGATGCTATCCTTTGTAGTAGGCGTTATTTTGATTGATTTGACGTTGCTTTAAGCTTTGAATTATCTCCTAATTGTCTCTCTATTTCTGACGGCTATCCTCAGTCTCTCCTCAGCAACATGACGGTCTCGTCTCCATTTTAGTTTATGTAAATTACGGTTAGTCTTAGGTCCTTTTTATAGAGTTTTTGAGTTGATTTAGACCGTCGATGAAGCTTGGTTTAATAATAGTCGTTCGTTTGAAGGAGAGGCCAATCAGGAGCTGACACCTAGCCCTAGTGACAAGGCAAGGCTCAGAAAATCGACCAAACATAGACCAGGCCAGCCAGGGTGGACTGGGTTCGACCTGGCTCAGGGGCCAGGTCGACTCCCCAGTCGACCCCAAGGTCGACTCTAGAGTCGACCTGCCTGGGGCAGGTCGACACCTAGGTCGACTCCCAGGTCGACCTGGCCTGGCAGGTCGACCTAGGGTCGACCCCCAGGTCGACCTGGTGGGTTTGGGCGGGAATTTTCCCGCCTACTTTGATTAGGCTGAAATTCAAATCTGTTTTCGAAATTCGAATTTTCTGAAACTTCATCGGGCCATAATTTGGTCATACGGACTCCGTTTTTCGAAAACTCGGACTCTATTTCGCGTATTTTTCCGAGACGAACGCAATGGCATATCCTGTTTCCCTTAATACTTTAATTAGAATTTATTATACTTTAATTTGTGGATTTCACTGTTATAAAATACACGGGGTGTTACATTCTCCCCCACTTAAAAGGATTTCGTCCCGAAATCTTCAAGTTCAGGAAGAATGTACATCCTAACATCCAAACATCCATCTACTCATCCATCAAACACGAGCATCCATTGTCCTTAAAAGACTTCTAATGCTTTATGATAATATACGAATTGTGTGTGTACATGTACTTATCTAATGCAAAATCAGGCGGTCTACTGATTCAGTTGACCTCCTTAATGCGAATTATGTAAGTGCCATGAATCCATTATGTATGCAAACCCTTCTATTCATGATTCTACATGAGTGCACAATCATTCATACAAATGCAACATCCATATGACAACGCATTAAAGTTCAACCATATACGAATGCAAACATATATGCATATGCAATATGAAGTGATTGAGCCGATCTAAAACCTAAATTGTGTGTATATATGCAACCACGAGCAACCACTAGCAATCACTTGCAACCACTTGCAATCATCATCCATAACATGTTTCAATTACATGTTTTCATCCAAAGGGTTTCTACCTAAAAGATAGGGTCGAGGAGATATACCTAAAAAGACAGATAAAAGCGCAACTTAAGGAAAAAGGAAAGATCAAAGATGTACCCTCGAAAAGAAAAGGGTAGGCTGCGCGTATTTTAGCTTCAGTTTCCCAAGTTGCATCTTCTTTGGCGTCGCTCCACTGAACTTTGACGAGCTTGACTTCGCGGTTGCGTAGCTTCTTCACTTCCGTTCCTAATATGCAGGTTGGGACTTTCCTTATGGTTGCTTCGCGTTCCACTTCAGCTTCTTCTAGGATATTTGGCTCTACCACTTCAGCAGACTCATGTAGACATTTTCGGAGATGTGAAACGTGAAAGACGTTGTGAACTCCGGCCAATTTTTCGGGTAGCTCTAATCTATAGGCCATTTTCCCAATTTTCTCAATGATAGGAAATGGTCCTACCTAAAGGTATAGTCGAATGATAGAAGCAAGTAAAAACTTTGTGCCCATTAGGCAATGTCAAAACTGGAAATCTATGCCACATATATATTGATTATTAGAAGAACTCTCTAAGCATCGGCCCCGAAGACCGAAATCAACATCAGACTGACACCTAAAGAATTACTCAACCCAACCACTAGATTCTAGGAAACTAAGCATGATGGACTCCTTTTAGGTCACAAGGGAGTCCCTTCCTAAGACCAACCTATAAAACCCAAAAAGTTTAGTCAAACCAACGAACACCCTCAAGCCCCAACATGTGTTGCTAACAGATGAGTCATACTCCCTATGGGTTTTGCAACAGAAATTGGATTGAGAATGGGACCGAGAGGATATACACAAAAGATAGCATGCAAGTAAGCTCTACAGGAAGAGAGGGATCAAAGATATACTCTTAAGAAGAGATATGATGCACGAATCTAGTCTTCAATCTTCTAAGTCGCATTTCCTCGAGCTTAACTCCATTATGCTTTGTCCGTCTTTAACTTGACAATTTCGTAGCTTCTTAATTCTTGTTTCCAAAATTTGAGTTGGAACCTATTTCACTGTTGCCTCTCGTTCCTCTTTCACTTACTCTACTTCTAGTATACTCGGCTCAAACATAACGGCGTACTCATGGTTTCATGCAAGCTCTCTAAAATTCACTAGTGAATCTTGGATCTCGTCCACTTACTATAGGTATTCCACATAGAAGAACTATCTCTTGGAAATAAATGCCAACCATGTTGCCAAATGTACTTACTAAAGTGATTCTCTACAACTCATGCATAAGCGAAATGAACCTTCTGCCTTAGTGGCGAACACCACTGGAGCGCCCCATTCTGAAATGCTCCTCCTAATGAACCCCTTTTCTAGAAGCTCTTTAATCTGTTTACTAAGCTCTTTCCTTTCCCATGGAGCCATGTGTCTAATGGGCAATGCAACGGGCTTTGCTTTATCTACAAGGTATATGCGGAAGTCTATCTCCCGCTTCGGAGGCAAGCCCTTCACCTCTTCGAAGTCATCCGGATATTCCCGGACCACTCTAACCGATTGCAAATTTTCAACAGAGGCATCTAGCGATTCAAGGTAACTAAGCATAACCTCATACGAGGGATTACAAGTAATTTCCAAAGTATTACCGAGCTGGGTTAGGAGCCTAACAACCCTTTTCTCACAATCGAGGATGGCCCCATTACTAGATAGCCAATCCATGCCCAAAATCAAACCATATCCCGAAAAGCCCAAAACAAAGGCACTACATTTAAATTCTACGCTTAGAATAGAAATTTTCAATCCCAAACAGATCATAGACAAATGAGCTGGGCCACCAATTGGGTTTGAAACAATTAAGGGGTCCTCTACCATACTAGTTTTTAGGTGCAGAGATTCTATTAAAGCAGACGAGACAAAGGAGTGTGATGCGCCAGAATCAAATAAAGTGCGAACGGGGTGATCATAAAGATAAACTACACTTTCTACAGAAGTATTTGTACCTCGCTGTTGCAGAGGTGGCGCTTCTAGCACATGAACTTGTGCCCCTGAGGTGGATCCAGCCCTCTGCCCCTGTCCTCGTTTCTTTGGGCAGTCCTTTGCCATGTGGCCTGTCTCACCGCAAGAAAAGCACCCACCATTCATCTTGGCCTTCTTTTTCCGGCAATCTTTAACTAAGTGCCCCACTTTGCCACAGAATTTACACTTCCTCTTCTCTTGGGACTTGTTGTCTTTCCCGCCCTTCTTAAAGTCTGTCTTCTTAAGCTGTAAACCCTCTTTCTTCCCTTGAGAGCTTTCCGCCTTTATCTCCTTCTTCCTTGGGCAGTCCCTAGCCCAGTGGCCTGTCTCCCTACACTGAAAGCAAGTAGCACTCATCCTCCTCTTCTTCTTCCTGCAGTCTCCCTCCATATGTCCAAGAATTCCGCAGAAATAACATTTCCTTTTTTCACGTTTCTTGTCATTACTGTTACTATCCTTTCTTGTTTGACTATTATTCGTCTTCCTACTCTGGGACTCTTCCGCTTGCTGGTTTACGTGGAGGAGGAGGAGTGAAAGCGTCAGCAGCTGGGGAGTAAGGTCTCCAGATATGCTGAAACAGAAAGGATAGATTCAAAACGAAGGATAAGAGATAGTACCTATGGCTTTGGGAGGACTTTGCCTTTTTAAAATAAAATAATATTTTATCTTTTAAAAATGCTTCTTTAAATTTGTTTTTGAAAAATAAATTTTCAAAACTTTTTATCTTATCCGGTAAACCTATGCTCTGATACCAAGTGAAACACCCCACCTCTGTTAGGGTCACTCTCAAAGGGAATGCCCCAATTTTGGTGGAGGTTTATAAGTATAAATCACAAATATACAAGACAGATATAATAACATATATTTTTGAACAGCGGAAAACAACAACTTTTATTACATTAAAACACGTGTTACACCAACCATACCATAATTGTCTTACAATACTTCCAAAAACATAACATCTTCATAACTGTCTTGATTGCATTATTTAAAGAAGCATAAAGAAAACATAAATAAACTGCAAAAGTCCCATAATTGCTGTCCAAAGCCATAGTCCAAAACGAAAAGATCCAAGCAATACATTCTTTCTCTTCAAGCTGGATATGAAGGCTGGTCAAGCTGCGGTATTCCCTCCCTGTGGACCTGGGGTGGGGGGGGGGGGAACGGAAGAAAAGAAGACGAAAGAAAAGAAGAGTCAGACATAAAGCCTGAGTAAGTCTAGGACTATTCAGTCTATGAATAAAGAACTGGGTATGATAAGTATAAACTAGAAATAGGAAAGCACCACAAACCAAGTTAAGTTGTCTAGGGTCGAATACCCTATCGTACCCCATATTAATCTCTGTACCCATATAAACTAGTTCCCAACAGGCACCCCATAATCAGGGTGAAGTGATCCATTTTATGATGATCGACTCCTACTCGCATAGTTACATGTGTCTTACGGCCCCCGATGTTGTAGTTACCTGTGTTGGTCCCACCATGGGATGTATCAAGTCCCATGGTGGCGGCCCGACACAATCCTAGAATGCACTGGTATGCTACTGGTACCCAGTGCCTTATTTTTCTGCGCCGGAGTGTGTGCACGCCTGCACCCCGTTAGAACCTACACTGCTGCACCACCGTCGTCGATTTGACCTCTTACAGTCAGCCCAGTAATCGTGCCCCACCCTACATAGTTTCAGGGTATCATGATACGCCTTGTAGGGTTACTGCTGAAAAGGGTCCCTCGCTACTAGGTTTTCTATTTCTAGCCAACATGCTAAGTTGGTTAAGTGTTTTATAAACCTAACCCCCAATCAGTCTGTTTAGTTTAGCATGTTCCATTTTGATTAAGTCTTAATTCACTTAATCCTATCAATCCTGACTCAGCCTTAATTGTTTTATTAAATCCTTGACCTCTCACATTAGACAGGTATTGTTGTGGCTGCCTGTTGCCGGTTGGGTTCGGGCAGTCTTACGCCACAACTCAGTCTAACCTCGGGTCCTTATTGGGCTTCGTGTTTAACCACCCACATTGGATAGGTATTGTTGTGACTACTGGACAACCGGGCGGTTCCGGGCAGGTTTACATCACAACTCAATCCAACCTCGGGTTAAACACCTCGTATTTTCTACATTTACATATTTTGTCTCTTTTCTTTTTATATGTAAATATTTGCGGCCCATTATTCAAATTCATCTTTATTGATTAAGATTTATTTATGCCACTTAATTGTTTTTCAAGGTTGTTGGCATGCGTCAAACATGCCAACACATATGTTCTATATTTTAGCCCAAACGTCATTACCCCCGTTTTACACATTCGCTCCAATATAAGGTGTGTTGGGTTTAACACTTAAACCCAATTTAGCCAAATGAAAAGGGGAGGCTTATAACATGGTGTTTATAAGGTAACATGAAAAAGGGGAGTGTGAACGCATGAACTTGCAACGAACGATTCAGTTAACATAAAGTAGGCACATGTGAACTTGCAATTGTAACATCATGGCATAACAATACTTAAACATGAATCGTTTTATTCATATAATCATGGCATAAACAATACTTAAACATGAATCATTCTATTCATATGACTATGGCATAAACAATACTTAAACGTGAATTATTCTATTCATATGATTATGGCATAAACAATACTTAAACATGAATCATTCTATTCATATGACTATGGCATAAACAATACTTAAACATGAATCATTCTATTCATATGATTATAGCATAAACAATACTTAAACATGAATCATTCTATATGATTATGGCATAAACTATACTTAAACATGAATTATAGGTTCAACTAACCATGTAAACTTGAAATTAAGAATCTAACTAAATTAGATATCATTATTATTGGCACATGGTCTTGACTAGAAATATAAGCCTATATTTTTATTTAGACATAATATAAACTAATCATGTTCATAAAATCACTACATGCTAACAAAAAGGTACTTACTTTTGTCATTAATACAAAAGTATGGTTCAACTAGAATTATCCCAACCTAATTCTTATATGAATCATGGTTTTTAATCCATTTATAGAATTATAGCATAAACATACCTAAACTTAAATCATGGTTTTTATTCTATCTATGTAACTTGTAAGTGGGATGTAATTCTAGTGTAATTCTAATGTAACTTATGTGTCAAATATATTATCATATGATTATGATAACAACATAAGCCTAGAAACATGTTTTCAACTAGGCATAATGACAAACATAGTTTAGTCATGTTCATAAAATTAATACAAGCTTACAAAGATGCTTGCTTTTGTCACTTTCACAAAATCATGATTTTTATACTTGAACTATGATGCCAATTCCAACATAACCTTCATATGAATCATAATACTTAAGTGGGTCAAATTACACTAAAGATGACCATAGAATTATACATCATGTTGGCATAACAATAAATCATATACTTGCATGAATTTCAAATAAACTATTACAACATATAGTTGTTATTTTCAACATGAATCATATACTTGCAATTATCAAATGGGTGTTGTAAATAACTACCACAAACATGTAGTTTTCAATATGAATCATATGCATGCATGAATCCCAATTAAAATTCCGCAACATGTGGTTGTCAACATAAACCATTATCTTGTATGAATCAAATCGTACACCATAGCATTGCCAAATCAAAATAACATACAAACATAAGTTATTATCGCCACAATTCCATTTCGTTGTTAACTTCCAACGCAAATCGCATACTTGCAAATATCCAACCGTATACCATAATATTCCCAAATCGTTTAGCATCAAAGCAACGTACAAATATAGATTATTATCGCCACAATTCCATTTCTTACTTTACACAAATCAACACAATTATTTAATTCACATCGGAATAGCACTCTACTTACAACGTATGACGAATCTTCAATTCAGGAATCTGAATTCTGAATTTGGAGATGCTATCCTTTGTAGTAGGCGTTGTTTTGATTGATTTGACGTTGCGTTAAGCTTTGAATTATATCCTAATTGTCTCTCTATTTCTGATGTCTATCCTCAGTCTCTCCTCAGCAGCATGACGGTCTCATCTCCATTTTAGTTTATGTGAATTAGGGTTAGTCTTAGGTCCTTTTTATAGAGTTTTTGAGTTGATTTAGACCGTCGATGAAGCTTGGTTTAATAATAGCCATTCGTTTGAAGGAGAGGCCAATCAGGAGCTGACACCTAGCCCTAGTGACAAGGCAAGGCTCAGAAAATCGACCAAACATAGACCAGGCCAGCCAGGGTGGGCTGGGTTCGACCTGGCTCAGGGGCCAGGTCGACTCCCCAGTCGACCCCCAGGTCGACTCTAGAGTCGACCTGCCTGGGGCAGGTCGACACCTAGGTCGACTCCCAGGTCGACCTGGCCTGGCAGGTCGACCTAGGGTCGACCCCCAGGTCGACCTGGTGGGTTTGGGCGGGAATTTTCCCGCCTACTTTGATTGGGCTGAAATTCAAATCTGTTTTCGAAATTCGAATTTTCTGAAACTTCATCGGGCCATAATTTGGCCATACGGACTCCGTTTTTCGAAAACTCGGACTCTATTTCGCGTATTTTTCCGAGACAAATGCAATGGCATATCCCGTTTCCCTTAATACTTTAATTAGAATTTATTATACTTTAATTTGTGGATTTCACTGTTATAAAATACACGGGGTGTTACAAATACCAAGGGTATAAAGCTAAAAGAAACGAGTTCCTCCGCCACCAAACGTAAGTACATTTGAAGAGATCAATTTACGCAATTCGTTAGATATACTCTGTCAGACATTCGTCCATTCACGTTGTCCTGGGACTGGACAAACTGAGGGCACTATCCCGTAAACAGGATAGCCCTTGCATAACTCCGTCTTCAATTTTTTTCATCATATTTGGTCGCAACGCTAACGCCCATACAGAGTGGTTTCCAGATAATGAATCTGATCCCGGTCTGTAATGACCCGCATTGGCAGGGGTATTATGGGTTATTTATTTTATTATATAAATGGTGGTTTAGAGAATAAAATAAATCGTGGAATAAAATAATAGTGAATATTTAATTTAAATAATAAATTAAATAATATATTTAATTCTGAAATAATCAGAATTGGCTGAAATGGCGATATGGTGTGAACCGGATCATCTGTGATATTTAATTCAGCTTGGAATTGAATTTGAATAACGAATATATTCAATCGTCGACAGTTGAACGCATAGTTTATAATATAATTTTTAACGAGCTCGAAATGGCGCTGCAGTTCGTGATTTGGCAATTTGAACTTCAACTGAATGTATAGGATTCATTTTAAGTCGGATTTCTATGAAACAAGAAACGTTAGGAGCTGGTGAAGTATATCTTTCTAGTGGAAGAGAAAAATCGGGATTTCGTCGTATAGATTTTGATTTATGTCCAAATCAAGTTCTAGAAAAGTCGCTGTGGAATTCCTTTATAATCTGCGACGCTTTATTTACGTTATAAAGGATTTTCAATATAAATCGAATATCGATATAACTGGGGATTTGAAATATCAAGCTGGAAATTCATATAGGAATATTCCTGGGCTGTATGGTATCCCACTGTGAATATAGACGATAATATTTATTTTTAAAATTTATTAAATTTAATTATATTTAAATATATTTATATATTTAAATGGGTTATTTTGGACTTTAAAAATAGCCAGTTTTTCATACGACCTCGGAATTCGACGAAACCAGTTTTGTTGGATCCGCAATATCAAATAGTTGTTAGATTTCCAGCTTCGTGATTTTTTTGAGTCACTGTGTGGCCGTACGGATTTTTAAAGTGAAAAACAGTCAGTATTTCGGCAGTTAAAAATACGCTGTGTGAGCATACGGAGTCGGAATTCGACGAAACTAGTTTCGTTGGGACCGTAATGTCAAACTCTAGTAGCATGTCAATTTTGGTGATTTTTGGGCATCATGTGTGATGACAGGGATTTTTAAGGACAGAAAACGGATATAAAATCAATAAAAGAAAAATATATCTTAATATTTTCCTTGGCCAAATTGGAGGCCACGCATCACTCATCTTCAACCACAAATCTTACCAACCCAAAACAGGCATATAAAAGCCACCGTATGTTTCTTCTTGCCAGAAATCTTCTCGAGAGAAATTTCCCAAAAGAAAAATCAATGAAAAAAATAAAACAAAATCCTAAAAATCTCCTAACGCAAATATTTGAGCTCCTGATGTTATTCCCTTCGATTCTATATCAGCTTTGAGGGGTGCGATACTGTTTTACGGTTGCTCAAGTTTTGAGCAGTAAACTAGGTTTACTGATTTTAGTTTCTGTGAGCATCGATCTTTAAATTGGAGTTGGGGATGGTGTTCATGGCATCGAGTAGCACTTGTAGGCCCAACTGTGTGGAGTTCGGTCATCAAAAAAAGTAACGGGGGGGTTCGCTACATTTGGCCGACGCAGAACCTTTAGTGCCATCGAGCGGAGCAAGAGTGCTACGAGTAGGAAGAGGATTGCATAAGAAGACTACTGGCGATTTTTGTTTGGGTTTCGATGAATAGGAGGAGGAGTTTCTTGCGATTTGTGAAAAGGGAAGGGCCATTGGAATTTGCTGGGTTCGAAGCTTTTGAGGAAGAAGAGGCCACAACAGTTCGGGTTCTGGGCATTGAACTAAAAAGGGGTATTGGGCCGATGATTTATAAAGGGTAAGGCCCTTTATATAAAAATAAAAATCCATGTGTTATTTAGTTAATAAGTGTTCACACTTTGAAATGGTATAACTTAAGCATACGTTAACGAAATTCAGAAAATCAAGATCCGTTGGGATCATATGGACGGGAGCAACACAATGGAACTGACCGAGAGTGGATTGGTGCTCATAACAATTTATCGCAAAATAAATTGTCCGTCTAAATCAAGCGATGGTTATCGTCATTGACGATGATCGTCGAAAGGTGAGTAAACCTCACTAACTCTGAACAGTTTATAATTTCATGTTATATTTTTAGAACTGTTAGATATTGGCTGTTTGACTGTATGTTGACTGTTTGATTGAACTGCTAGTCAGTTAGTTAAATTTTCTATATTGATTCTGTTTAACAGAATATATCATATAGAACTGAAAGTGATGTTATCTATATTGTCTAACATCTGTGGTGCAGGGAAACAGGTTGGAGGAATCCAACTGGATTCCTCAACATTTATTTTACTGTTTTCATATATTGTGATATATGATGTGTTATATAATCTGTTATGGATTATGGGTGTTGGAATGATATTGATCACTGTTATTCGATATTGTAAATATCATAAAAGACCCTGGGATGTAAAAAGAAGTATTTCAATGTATATTGAAATAAAGGAATTTTATAAAATCACCGGATTTTATAAAAGGAAATATTTATAAAACGAACACGGTTTTATAAAAGGAATATTTATTTAGAGAATAAATAGAAGTTATAAATAGGAAATATTTGTAACGGTAAATAGAAGTTATAAATAGGAAATATTTGTAACGGTAAATAGAAGTTATAAATAGGAAATATTTGTAACGGTAAATAGAAGTTATAAATAGGATATATTTGTAACGGTAAGTAAACGTTATAAAAAGGAAATAGTTGTAACGGAAAACGTAGTTTATTAAAAGGAAGTTAATCGATGTTAGTTAATCGATTAGAGTAAAGTAAAAGAAGTTAATCGATGTTAGTAAATCGATTAGTGTTAAAGTAAAAGAAGTTAATCGATGTTAGTAAATCGATTAGAGAGAAAGTAAAAGAAGTTAATCGATGTTAGTAAATCGATTAGAGAGAAAGTAAAAGAAGTTAATCGATGTTAGTAAATCGATTAGAGAGAAAGTAAAAGAAGTTAATCAATGTTAGTAAATCGATTAGTGTTAAAGTAAAAGAAGTTAATCGATGTTAGTAAATCGATTAGAGAGAAAGTAAAAGAAGTTAATCGATGTTAGTAAATCGATTAGTGTTAAAGTAAAAGAAGTTAATCGATGTTAGTAAATCGATTAGAGAGAAAGTAAAAAGAAGTTAATCGATGTTAGTTTAATCGATTAGAATAGAAGAAAATGAGTTAATCGAATATAGTTTATTCGAAGGAAGAAAAAGGAATTATCGAATATAGTTTATTCGAAAG
Organism: Allium sativum; assembly: GCA_030737875.1. NCBI lineage: Eukaryota > Viridiplantae > Streptophyta > Magnoliopsida > Asparagales > Amaryllidaceae > Allium > Allium sativum. The sequence continues at coordinate 281,207,973 of CM060921.1, forward strand.
GAGTTAAGTGAAATGAGTAAATAAATAGAGTTAGTCAAATAGAGTTAATCCAATAGTGTTAATCCAATTGAGTTAATTAATAAGGGTAAATCGAATAGAGTTAAGTGAAAAGAGTCAATCGAATATAGCTATTCGAAGAGGGTTAAGTAAGGAAGTTAGTAAAAGGAATAAAGTGAACTTTGCCTATTTCAAAGTTAGAAATGTTGTTCAGTTAAGGTCTGAGAGGTAGTTCTACCCCAACTTGATTGGCTTCGTTTTTAACTAAGGAATAGTTAAGGTTTGACAGTAAAGGAAATGGTTTGAGTTGGCATCGCGATGGTTTGTTTAAACATCTGTCTAAGTCCAATGAAGAAGCTTTGGAAATGTTTTCCAAATAAGAAACCAGAAATGTTTTCTAATAAAGGAAACAAGAAATGGAAATGTTTTCCATTGTTAATAACGTATATTTTCTAAATTTAGAAAATAAGAAATATTGAATATAGGGAAACAGAAGATAAGTAAATTTATGAAATTAAGAGATGAATGTTGAATGATGTTTGATCGATATAAATTTCCATTTGGAAATAATATCGTTGTTTGCACACTTGTTTTTATTCGATAGTTAAATCACAGACTATCGAAGTTTTGACCATTTTAACGTTGTTAATATGGAGAGACCGGTTGGATTATTATCCAAAGAACCACTCTGTATTGGCATAAGCGTTGCGAATCATATATGCCAAAGGAAATTGAAGACGGAGTTATGCAAGGGCTATCCTGTTTACAGAATAGTGCCTTCGGTTCATCCTGTTCCTGGATGACTTGTATGGACGGATGTCTGACAGAGTATTTCCAGACAATCACATATATTGATTTCTCCTACTGTACCAAGAGTGGAAGCGGAGAAGGAAACTTCTTTTAGCGAACACATAATGTATGGTTGAGGACATCAATCGGTGATTTGATGGATTTGACGATGTGGCATTCAAAGTGAATCTGGTATGATGATAAAGCGTAGCTTCTAGCCTCATCATCCGGTAAATGACAGAAATCGGGCAGGCAGCATGGCTAAGTCGGTCGCACCGAAGTAGGGTGTATAATCACCTGATCTAGAGTTTCATTTACTTCTAAAAATCTATTGTTGATGCTGTCCCATTCGGGAAACGGTTGCTGATCCCAACTGTTGGTGATATACATTCGATACACTCAAGCGAAATGAGTGGTCGGTCATGTGTGGCCGGGTTACAAGATGTTCTTGTTGAACCCAGTGTATTCCTCTCTAGAGGTACATTAGAGAAAGGTGGATCCATACCTTGTCATAGTTGGAAATCCATTACCCAATACGTGCTTGCGGTTTTGATTGTATACTATATATGTAGAACGTGAGATGAAAGCGTTTCTGCTAGATGATTATATATATACTGTGGTTGATAGACATTATTATAATATCAAAAGGTTTTTGATATAAAGTTATTTTGGATTCTCATAAGGGAAAAACCCGTTCCGTTATGCGGCGTGGTCTTATGAGATATCGTTTACTTGTTCAACTGTTTTTAACTGTTTTACTCATACCAGTCCCATGACTGACCCGGAGTTTATTTTGTTATTTTCCCTAAACTCTTGGGTGCCTAAATTTGTATGGGCAGTCAAGTAGTCGGGATTTTTCAGATATAGTTGAAGAGTTGGAGCAGGAGGCTTCAGGATCATATAGCTATAGTTATTTCCGCTGTGTTGTAAGTGTTGTACTTTGATAATGTATTGTATACACATAATGATTTATTTCAAGGATATGTTATCTATTATATGTTATTCGTTCCGCTGTGAGATTCGTGTTACTCTGATGTTGTGTTCTTCTTCTTCTTCTATTCTAATTTTCTATCTTATCTTTCCTCACCCTCTAATTTCTTTCACTAATTACCAGGATTTTTCGACGTTTTGGTTATCGACATCGTGCTTACGTCGATAACCAAAGTCGCCAAAAATCCGGGTCGTTACAGTTGGTATCAGAGCTTAAGTTAAGAATTACTTGGCTCTGTGGCGTGACTCGGTAGAGATAGGGTTAGTAATACCCTAGACTGAGATTGAGTGTATATATACGAGTGAACGTATTTGTATATTGATATAAAAATTGTTTTATATTGTGGAGATTCATTGGTTGAGTAGTTTATGAGTTCTGGTCGATCAGTTTGATCCACTGTATCGGTAGGAGTTACTAAACACTTGAATACGATGAACCGTCATGGTATGTTTTGAAAGAGGGTAAACGAAATAGTTTACCCAACGTATATTTTGAATATATTGGTTGTTATTATAATCGAGTAAGATTATAAATTAAATGGTTATGTAAATAACCAATCAGAATTCATATAAGCGAAATGCGTGAAATCAGATGAGTTAAATCTGAAATTTAAACCAGAATTGAAGTTAAAACTCTGGAGAATTGGATAAGTGTTTGTAAATGGATTGGGATTAAAAATAAGGAAAATTTAAGATCCTGGGAGATTTTAAATTGTTTTACAAGCAGTGTGAATTATATTTTGAAATGAATTTCAAAGTGGAAATGTTTAGAAATGGTTTTATAGTATTGAACTCACTTCGATCGCTGGAAAATAGATTCTGATGATGACAGCTGCATCATCAGTATTCATTTTCGAGTTGTAAGTGACGAATTACTACCAAAGATACTGTTTTGAATTTGTTTTGAGAAAGACAAGTGGTGTTGAATTTCAAAATAGAATTTGAATATATAGAATTTGAATTTTGAAATAGATTTGAAATATTAACTTGTTTTAAAAGAAATAAAACGAGAAGTTCCTTTATAAACGAAGTTTATAAATAGTTCTTTTATAAACGAAGTTTATAAAATGAAGTGAAAAGAATTATCATTGGATAATTCAGAAAAAAAAAATATACAAGTATGAAATTGAAAGGGAAATCTATTTTCCAAAGGTAGAAATATCGATTTCAAAAGGAATTGAAACCGAGACTTATTTAAAGGAATTTGAATAAAGGAAGTTCAGATATAGAATTTGAATATAGAAATTCAAATGGCGTTTGTATATAAAAAATATAAGAGATTTCAAATATAGGATTTGAATATCGAAAGTGAAATGAAATTTGAATGTAGAGGATTCAAATAGAATTGAAATTTGAATAAAGAAGATTCAAATAGAATTGAATTTGAAATTTGAATATAGAAGATTCAAAGAGATTTGAAATGAAATTCAAATATGGGATTTGAATAAGAGATTTGAAATGAAATTCAAATATGGAATTTGAATAAGAAAATTGAAACAAAATTCAAATATAGAATTTGAATAAGAGATTTGAAATGAAATTCAAATATAGAATTTGAATAAGAGAATCGAAATAGAATTTGAATATAGGAAATTCAAATAAAATTGAAAAGGAATTCAATGAGTTGATAAACAAGTTAAAATATATTTGAACATGTTATACTCAAATATGAAGGTGAAATGGGCAAACCAATAATTTGAAAATCACTTAACGAACTAAGTTAAAATGATTGGATTAAGTTGAAATGAATTAGAAATGTATAAATATACATGAGATATGTATGGATAAAGTATGAAGGTATACAAATAGATTGCTCGACAAAAGGTGTGTATTAAATTCATATATGAGATTTTATGCGCCGTATCGGCTAGCCGCTTGGCTTTTTCTTTTTGTTTTGGATTGGTTAGGGCCATGGGAGGCTATTTGAAATATCCCGATGCTCCCAGTACAAAGGAGGTTATGGCGAATTTCTCCGGAAATTTAAGGAGTTAGAATATTTTTAAGATAATTTGATAATTAGAAATCAACGTATCGATATATATATATAAGTCGATAAGGAAACGAACTTAGAAATAGAATAGTATAATCAAAAAGGAAGACTAAGAATAAAATCTAGTCAGGATAGAAATAGGAAGCATATACGTGTTTAAAGGTGAATAAGTAGTGTATGGTATTGATTATTCGAGTAAGTAGTCATATCTGTTTTGATGTTATAAATGTTATTCAGTCAAGGTCTGAGAGGTAGTTATACCCCAACTTGATTGATTTCATTATTAACAAATAAATAGTAAGATTTCAGGCTCGAAGATCGATGTTGAATAAGAGTTAGTTGAATATAGTATTTGGTTTGTCGTAACGATGTTTTACAAAACATCTGTTTTAACCAAATAAGTGTAAGCTGGAAATTAGAATAATAAATATTTCCTAAGTATAGAAGTGAACGAGATCGAAAATGAGATAAGTAATTGGAATATTTTCCAATTATAAATAGCATATATTTTCTAAAGTTAGAAAATAAAGGAAGGCGGTATTCGGAAATGTTTTCTAAATAACATAAAAGGCCAATATGGTTATTGAAAATATTTGGTTAACAAATATTGAGAAAGAAATAGAGAAGTGATTTAACTAATGGAATATTGATTATATGCTCAGTTAATTTCAAAAAGGAAAATTTGATTTTTTTTAAAAAGAGTAAACTGTTTGAAAACTCCCTAGGAAAGACTGTTTGAATTAAGAACAAATTTAAATAGAAGTTTGCGGAAGTAAGCTGAAAATTGAATTGAAACAGTTAAGTGAAAACTGAATGGAAATAGAACGATATCAAAAAAAAAAAATTATTCTTGAATAAAATTGGAATATCGAGATAAGAATCTGAAATTGAAATTGGATTGAGGAGTTAAGAAATTGAAAATCAAGAATTGAAACTCGAGTTGAAATGGAAATTTGGCTTGGGTAAGCGAATGGTTGTGTTGAGGATAAAAACTAATTTGGAGTTTGATTGGGATGACCCTTGTGTCCGCTGAATTGATAACAGGTGGAAAGGATTTAATGATATGCCGACAAAAAGGGTATCAGTTTATATTTCTATTGGATATAAGATTTTATGAGCCGAATTGGCAAGCCGCTTGGCTGTTTGATTTTCTTTTGGGTTGAAGATGGCCCAGAGAGGCGAGTTGGAGTTGTACCAATTGACCAGTACAAAGGAGGTGCTGGCGAAATTTTTCGAAGAGTTAAGGCGTTAGAAAAATTTCAGGATTGTTGAAAATTTTCGTTGATAAGAATTAATTAATAATTTAATTGAAATTAAATTGGTTCAGTTGAAACTAAAGTTAAGAAGTGAACAAATATGTTCTAACCAGTCGATAGGGTCGTCCTCTACCTTCTAGCAATTTCGAGGACGAAATTATTTTAAGTGGGGAAGATTGTAATGACCCGCATTGGCAGGGGTATTATGGGTTATTTATTTTATTATATAAATGGTGGTTTAGAGAATAAAATAAATCGTGGAATAAAATAATAGTGAATATTTAATTTAAATAATAAATTAAATAATATATTTAATTCTGAAATAATCAGAATTGGCTGAAATGGCGATATGGTGTGAACCAGATCATCTGTGATATTTAATTCAGCTTGGAATTGAATTTGAATAACGAATATATTCAATCGTCGACAGTTGAACGCATAGTTTATAATATAATTTTTAACGAGCTCGAAATGGCGCTGCAGTTCGTGATTTGGCCATTTGAACTTCAACTGAATGTATAGGATTCATTTTAAGTCGGATTTCTATGAAACAAGAAACGTTAGGAGCTGGTGAAGTATATCTTTCTAGTGGAAGAGAAAAATCGGGATTTCGTCGTATAGATTTTGATTTATGTCCAAATCAAATTCTAGAAAAGTCGCTGTGGAATTCCTTTATAATCTGCGACGCTTTATTTACGTTATAAAGGATTTTCAATATAAATCGAATATCGATATAACTGGGGATTTGAAATATCAAGCTGGAAATTCATATAGGAATATTCCTGGGCTGTATGGTATCCCACTGTGAATATAGACGATAATATTTATTTTTAAAATTTATTAAATTTAATTATATTTAAATATATTTATATATTTAAATGGGTTATTTTGGACTTTAAAAATAGCCAGTTTTTCATACGACCTCGGAATTCGACGAAACCAGTTTTGTTGGATCCGCAATATCAAATAGTTGTTAGATTTCCAGCTTCGTGATTTTTTTGAGTCACTGTGTGGCCGTACGGATTTTTAAAGTGAAAAACAGTCAGTATTTCGGCAGTTAAAAATACGCTGTGTGAGCATACGAAGTCGGAATTCGACGAAACTAGTTTCGTTGGGACCGTAATGTCAAACTCTAGTAGCATGTCAATTTTGGTGATTTTTGGGCATCATGTGTGATGACAGGGATTTTTAAGGACAGAAAACGGATATAAAATCAATAAAAGAAAAATATATCTTAATATTTTCCTTGGCCAAATTGGAGGCCACGCATCACTCATCTTCAACCACAAATCTTACCAACCCAAAACAGGCATATAAAAGCCACCGTATGTTTCTTCTTGCCAGAAATCTTCTCGAGAGAAATTTCCCAAAAGAAAAATCAATGAAAAAAATAAAACAAAATCCTAAAAATCTCCTAACGCAAATATTTGAGCTCCTGATGTTATTCCCTTCGATTCTATATCAGCTTTGAGGGGTGCGATACTGTTTTACGGTTGCTCAAGTTTTGAGCAGTAAACTAGGTTTACTGATTTTAGTTTCTGTGAGCATCGATCTTTAAATTGGAGTTGGGGATGGTGTTCATGGCATCGAGTAGCACTTGTAGGCCCAACTGTGTGGAGTTCGGTCATCAAAAAAAGTAACGGGGGGGTTCGCTACATTTGGCCGACGCAGAACCTTTAGTGCCATCGAGCGGAGCAAGAGTGCTACGAGTAGGAAGAGGATTGCATAAGAAGACTACTGGCGATTTTTGTTTGGGTTTCGATGAATAGGAGGAGGAGTTTCTTGCGATTTGTGAAAAGGGAAGGGCCATTGGAATTTGCTGGGTTCGAAGCTTTTGAGGAAGAAGAGGCCACAACAGTTCGGGTTCTGGGCATTGAACTAAAAAGGGGTATTGGGCCGATGATTTATAAAGGGTAAGGCCCTTTATATAAAAATAAAAATCCATGTGTTATTTAGTTAATAAGTGTTCACACTTTGAAATGGTATAACTTAAGCATACGTTAACGAAATTCAGAAAATCAAGATCCGTTGGGATCATATGGACGGGAGCAACACAATGGAACTGACCGAGAGTGGATTGGTGCTCATAACAATTTATCGCAAAATAAATTGTCCGTCTAAATCAAGCGATGGTTATCGTCATTGACGATGATCGTCGAAAGGTGAGTAAACCTCACTAACTCTGAACAGTTTATAATTTCATGTTATATTTTTAGAACTGTTAGATATTGGCTGTTTGACTGTATGTTGACTGTTTGATTGAACTGCTAGTCAGTTAGTTAAATTTTCTATATTGATTCTGTTTAACAGAATATATCATATAGAACTGAAAGTGATGTTATCTATATTGTCTAACATCTGTGGTGCAGGGAAACAGGTTGGAGGAATCCAACTGGATTCCTCAACATTTATTTTACTGTTTTCATATATTGTGATATATGATGTGTTATATAATCTGTTATGGATTATGGGTGTTGGAATGATATTGATCACTGTTATTCGATATTGTAAATATCATAAAAGACCCTGGGATGTAAAAAGAAGTATTTCAATGTATATTGAAATAAAGGAATTTTATAAAATCACCGGATTTTATAAAAGGAAATATTTATAAAACGAACACGGTTTTATAAAAGGAATATTTATTTAGAGAATAAATAGAAGTTATAAATAGGAAATATTTGTAACGGTAAATAGAAGTTATAAATAGGAAATATTTGTAACGGTAAATAGAAGTTATAAATAGGAAATATTTGTAACGGTAAATAGAAGTTATAAATAGGATATATTTGTAACGGTAAGTAAACGTTATAAAAAGGAAATAGTTGTAACGGAAAACGTAGTTTATTAAAAGGAAGTTAATCGATGTTAGTTAATCGATTAGAGTAAAGTAAAAGAAGTTAATCGATGTTAGTAAATCGATTAGTGTTAAAGTAAAAGAAGTTAATCGATGTTAGTAAATCGATTAGAGAGAAAGTAAATGAAGTTAATCGATGTTAGTAAATCGATTAGAGAGAAAGTAAAAGAAGTTAATCGATGTTAGTAAATCGATTAGAGAGAAAGTAAAAGAAGTTAATCAATGTTAGTAAATCGATTAGTGTTAAAGTAAAAGAAGTTAATCGATGTTAGTAAATCGATTAGAGAGAAAGTAAAAGAAGTTAATCGATGTTAGTAAATCGATTAGTGTTAAAGTAAAAGAAGTTAATCGATGTTAGTAAATCGATTAGAGAGAAAGTAAAAAGAAGTTAATCGATGTTAGTTTAATCGATTAGAATAGAAGAAAATGAGTTAATCGAATATAGTTTATTCGAAGGAAGAAAAAGGAATTATCGAATATAGTTTATTCGAAAGGAGTTAAGTGAAATGAGTAAATAAATAGAGTTAGTCAAATAGAGTTAATCCAATAGTGTTAATCCAATTGAGTTAATTAATAAGGGTAAATCGAATAGAGTTAAGTGAAAAGAGTCAATCGAATATAGCTATTCGAAGAGGGTTAAGTAAGGAAGTTAGTAAAAGGAATAAAGTGAACTTTGCCTATTTCAAAGTTAGAAATGTTGTTCAGTTAAGGTCTGAGAGGTAGTTCTACCCCAACTTGATTGGCTTCGTTTTTAACTAAGGAATAGTTAAGGTTTGACAGTAAAGGAAATGGTTTGAGTTGGCATCGCGATGGTTTGTTTAAACATCTGTCTAAGTCCAATGAAGAAGCTTTGGAAATGTTTTCCAAATAAGAAACCAGAAATGTTTTCTAATAAAGGAAACAAGAAATGGAAATGTTTTCCATTGTTAATAACGTATATTTTCTAAATTTAGAAAATAAGAAATATTGAATATAGGGAAACAGAAGATAAGTAAATTTATGAAATTAAGAGATGAATGTTGAATGATGTTTGATCGATATAAATTTCCATTTGGAAATAATATCGTTGTTTGCACACTTGTTTTTATTCGATAGTTAAATCACAGACTATCGAAGTTTTGACCATTTTAACGTTGTTAATATGGAGAGACCGGTTGGATTATTATCCAAAGAACCACTCTGTATTGGCATAAGCGTTGCGAATCATATATGCCAAAGGAAATTGAAGACGGAGTTATGCAAGGGCTATCCTGTTTACAGAATAGTGCCTTCGGTTCATCCTGTTCCTGGATGACTTGTATGGACGGATGTCTGACAGAGTATTTCCAGACAATCACATATATTGATTTCTCCTACTGTACCAAGAGTGGAAGCGGAGAAGGAAACTTCTTTTAGCGAACACATAATGTATGGTTGAGGACATCAATCGGTGATTTGATGGATTTGACGATGTGGCATTCAAAGTGAATCTGGTATGATGATAAAGCGTAGCTTCTAGCCTCATCATCCGGTAAATGACAGAAATCGGGCAGGCAGCATGGCTAAGTCGGTCGCACCGAAGTAGGGTGTATAATCACCTGATCTAGAGTTTCATTTACTTCTAAAAATCTATTGTTGATGCTGTCCCATTCGGGAAACGGTTGCTGATCCCAACTGTTGGTGATATACATTCGATACACTCAAGCGAAATGAGTGGTCGGTCATGTGTGGCCGGGTTACAAGATGTTCTTGTTGAACCCAGTGTATTCCTCTCTAGAGGTACATTAGAGAAAGGTGGATCCATACCTTGTCATAGTTGGAAATCCATTACCCAATACGTGCTTGCGGTTTTGATTGTATACTATATATGTAGAACGTGAGATGAAAGCGTTTCTGCTAGATGATTATATATATACTGTGGTTGATAGACATTATTATAATATCAAAAGGTTTTTGATATAAAGTTATTTTGGATTCTCATAAGGGAAAAACCCGTTCCGTTATGCGGCGTGGTCTTATGAGATATCGTTTACTTGTTCAACTGTTTTTAACTGTTTTACTCATACCAGTCCCATGACTGACCCGGAGTTTATTTTGTTATTTTCCCTAAACTCTTGCGTGCCTAAATTTGTATGGGCAGTCAAGTAGTCGGGATTTTTCAGATATAGTTGAAGAGTTGGAGCAGGAGGCTTCAGGATCATATAGCTATAGTTATTTCCGCTGTGTTGTAAGTGTTGTACTTTGATAATGTATTGTATACACATAATGATTTATTTCAAGGATATGTTATCTATTATATGTTATTCGTTCCGCTGTGAGATTCGTGTTACTCTGATGTTGTGTTCTTCTTCTTCTTCTATTCTAATTTTCTATCTTATCTTTCCTCACCCTCTAATTTCTTTCACTAATTACCAGGATTTTTCGACGTTTTGGTTATCGACATCGTGCTTACGTCGATAACCAAAGTCGCCAAAAATCCGGGTCGTTACACGGTCTCTCCGTATTGACAACGGAAAAATGGTCAAAAACTTTGATAGTCGGTGATTTAACTATCAAAGAAAAATAAGTGTGCAACCAATGATCTTATTTCCAGGTAGGAATTCGATCGATCAATTATCAATCAACATTTGCCCCTTTAAATCAAACCCTTATTAAATTTATCATTTCCCATATCTTTCCAGATATTTCTCAAAACCCGTTTAGCCTCTCACGATTTCTGGGAAAACATTTCCAGTTAATTAAACTCTTATTTTTCCATATTTCAGTAGATATACATTTTTAACGTCGGAAAATATTTCCAACTCTTCACATTTCTTATTTTCTATTTTTATAAAATATATATTATTAATATTGGAAAATATTTCCAACTTCTATTTCTAACTTCCCATTAATTAAATCATTTCAGTTTCTATAATTAGAAAATACTTCTACTTTATATTTGAGAAATGTTTCCAAAAATCCTTTTTACTCGATTAAACCGATGTTAGATAAAACATCGTTATTATAACTCAGCACATTCATTAACCGAACGTATCACTAACCAACCCTTATCACCGAACCTTAACCACTTCTCAGTCAATCATGATGTCAATCAAGTTGGGGTATAATTACCTCTCAGACCTTAACTGAACGACATTCTTACTTTGAAATAGTTAAAGCTCACAACTTTAAACCAACCATCGCTTGCGCGACCTTCAGATCCAATCTAAAAACTTACCTCCTCCATGGAGAAACTCTAATTATAACAATAGTGTTATAATCGCTGTTCCCAAATATTTGATTTATAAAACATTACTTTTAACAACAGCGTTACAAACGCTGTTTAGAATTATAAAACCCTTATTATAGTAATTGTTTTAAGATCGCTACAAAACAGTTATTATAACGGCAGCATTAAAAATTTTCTATTTTGATTTACCAAAATAATTATTATAACGGTAGCGTTAAAATTTCTATCTAGAATTTACAAAACATTTATTATAACAGCAGCATTAAAATCACTGTCTTAGAATTTACAAAACATTTATTGCAATTTATATTCCAAATGTTGGAATAAAACTCATCGTTTCCCCTTTTAAAACAATTACCCATTTTCTTTTCATTTAATTTCAAATCTGGATTTCATACTTCAATCTAAATTCCTTTATAGATATTTCATTCGCAAAATATTTCCTTTAAACCATTATATACCTAAATCATGAATATATTTCTTTTATATATAATCAAATCAGTTTGATTTTCATACTAAAAATAATATTTTAAACCCAACTTCTAATTAATGTCTATTCAGAATAATTCATATAAGTCTCATTTCCTTTTATTTAATCATTTAAAACTCTTTCAACATTTCCTTAATAATTTCTAAGTTTATATCTCATTTCAAATATTGGCTTCAAAACCCATTTCCACTTCGCTATATAAATTCAATGCATCCAATGATAAATAATTCGATTCATATATATTCTCTATTCAAAATTTTAGTTTCTATTTTTGAAAATAAAATTCATTTTAACACTCAAATTTCATTTTCTATATTTGAAAATAATTTACAGTATTTAAATACCAAAATTCTAGATCAAGGTAGCTCAACCACAACAAAGTCAATTACTGACTATATATATCACACCACACATCAAAATCAAGGAAAAACAGTAATATAATTATTGAGGAACCCAGTTGAGTCCCTCCAACCTGTTTCCCTGCATCCACAGATGTTAATTAACATCAATAATATTATTTCACATCAATATGAAATAACAGAATTAATAACCGATCAACCATGTAATTCATATCAACCAATTTTATCAACTATTCAATCAAGCAATCTTCACACAGTATAAAATAAATTTAAAAACTCGTTTGTATAAAAATATAAATGAAGCAGAGTTAGTGAGTTTACTCACTTTGTCAGCAGTTGACGATTCTGCTTTCATTTCGTTTAAATCAACATGCGTTTGATTAAAATAATGAAATTCCGAGAGCTTTGTTTCCCATCACATTAGTGCCACAAATGTTGATTTCTTTGTTACAATCGCAACGTGGCCGGGTTCATGTGATTCTGTTCACACATAACCAGAGTATAAACGTTATCATTTTATATGTTTTTAAATTAAATATATATACACTAATTAATTATCCCATTTCATGATTGATAAAAATGGTTAACCTAAATTCGTATGTTTTTAAAATGATGACTGACCTTTCCCTTTTTCCTTCTCTCACTTTCACGGTGTTAAGCTCAGCTCTATGAAAGATCAACACTTCCCACTACTAAACCCCTTTATCGTCTGTAATCCTTTCAGTAATTCAACTCCAGTACCAATCAAATTTCCCCTCAACATCTCTTAAAATCCAAACTGAAATAAACCCTAAACTCCTCATCTAAAACCTATTCACCGCGGCTCCAGTTCAATAAATGCGAACCTAGCTCCTTCTTAAACCCAATATTATATAATTAATTTACTTAATTGTTATTTTCCCAAACCTTTACGTCTTAATCTTTCTCTTTGGTTAACTCAGTTGTTAGATGCATACCCTTCTTTCAGCCTAAAGAAATCGGCTATCCCAGTTATTAACCCAAAAGAAGCTTCTCCTTCAAAGCATTACCCTTATATCCCAACTGACAACAGTTCGCATCCCCCCACGCCGCTTATTCAATGGTTCCATTTTCTAACTAACCCCTCATTCACTGCTAAACACTTCCCTCCCAAACACTCCATCATTCACATTCTCAGAAAACAATACTAAATCTTTAAATCCCTTACCTAATGACAATACACAGACCCGCTGCCTTTCTTCCCCCTAAACCCAACTTAAAATCCCTTCTTTTCTAATATGAAAACATACTCCTCCTCCTATTGCGGCAAGCCATTTGCGGCTCCAGGAATGTTCATAAAATACTATATAGGTGCGGAAATATATCACCACCCAACTCCTCGGATTCCCTTTAACAAAAGAACACCCATGCTCTTCTTCAACACATGCACCACTAGCTGATCCTTTCTTCCCCAGCTAATGACCCACTACGGTAACTCTCAACGGTTTCGGGCACGGAAACCATCCGATCCCCACAAAAATACCACCAACCTCAGAGCAAATCTCGAACAAGACCTGCGAGCTTGCTACAGAAGACTTCGGCCTTGGCCACATCTGGCGCCCCTTCGCCACTTCTTCTTGACTCATTGGTGGTCGCGATTTCGTTTGTGAGGGAGGATACTGGCGGCGTCTTTCTTTCGGGTTTTAAGATACAAAAAAATGATTTAGGGACTTCGTTGTTTGGAGGGGTAAAGGAATTAACGCTGTTTTTTTTCTCTTTAAGATCCGTAAGAATAAAAAGAAACGAGCACCATATTTAAAGGAGATGGTAGTTTGGCACCCACGCTCGAACATCTTGGCACTCATGGTATTGATGCCTTGATGCACACGGATTTGATAACGTGGATAGCACACTGTCTAAAGTTTGGCCATCACGCTGTCCTTTGTTTATCTATTTTTCTTCTAATTTTTCTAAAGTAAACAGCGTCAATCCTTTATGTTGGTAGTCGACTCTTATTGATTTTAAACATTTGGATATCTTATGTCATTTGTATTCCTTGTTGGTTTGTCTTATATATCAAAAGAGAATGTCCATTTGGGATGCAAAAGGAAATATAAGTGTAATTTAGAAGATAGGATAAAACAATTGCATATATATATATATATATATAAATTTAGAAAAATACAGGTACTCCGCAATATACTACTTCGTTTATATTCGAACCTCAAACGACAGAAGTAGGAATATGGTCGTGTCCAGCGAGGTACCACGATCCCAAAAATATAATAATATCGGTAGATTAACTCATATTGTGAAACCCCAAAATATTGATAAAGGGTGCAAAATACGCCAAATAAAAAGTTGCGTATTTAATTAATTAAAAATTACAGTAAAATTCTAAAAATTAAATTATAACTACGCCTCAAAAGAACCTTGTCCAAATTCGAGACCGTTATTTAAATATATTTAAATAACCGTTATGGCTTATACATCACTCCACAGTGACTTTCTGAAATTTTGATTTGGACACAACTCATAATCTACCAGACGAAAACTCACTTTTTCACTTCCATTAGAAAGATACAGTTTAATAGATTCGAACGTTTCTTGTAACGACCCAGAAAATCTGAACCAATTTAAAAATTTTAAATTGGCTAAAATAATGGATTTTAAATATTTAAAATAAATATTTTAAGTAATGGCGATGAAAACTGAGTTGAATCGACATTTGAAAACCAATATAATTAAATATAATTATATATAGAATTGAAAATAGCGCGGTAGTTCGAAAATTCGATTTCTAATTTCAAATGAATATACAGAATTCAATATAAGTCAGAATTGAACGAAACAAGAAATATTTGAATCTGTATAACTATATCTTTATAACGAAGTTAACAAACTGAGATTTCATCTTAGGAATGATAAGATATGTCCAGTTTGAAATTAGAAATAGTCGCTGTGGAATTTATATATATTTATATATATATAAGGCCCTTAAAAATAGCAATTTTGCAAACGACCTCGGATTTCGACGAAACCAGTTTTGTTGGGTCCGTGATGTTAAGTTATTGCTAGATTCCAAATTTCATAATTTTTCGAATCAATATGTGAGCGTGGCAAAGGAAAACGCGTTTGACCGATTTCAGTTGATTTTAATCGATTGGAAATTGGCCATTTTGCAAACGGTCTCAGAATTCGACGAAACTAGTTTTGTTAGGACCGTATCGTCAATACGAAGCTAGAAAATATTTTTCTGGAATTTTTCTAGTTAGTATGTGGCCCCGGTAATTTGAAATGTACGTTTAAAATTCAATATGGTGATTTAAATGAAAATTCAAAAGGAAACCGATTGTAACGATCAAACCAGCTTGCGATACATATCCCATTGTGTTCGGAATGGGGGTTAAACGCTATGGACGACAGGCGGTGGGCCTCGTTTCGAGGTCATATGTAAAAGTCAACCTTTTTCGAAATTTAATAATTAAATAATAAAAAAAAAATACTCTCCCTCCCTTTATTCTTCCTCCTGGCCCCCCCCGTTCGTTATAAAACATAACAGAAAGAAAAAAAAAAAAAAAAACCTAAACCCTAAATTGATTCGACGAAGCAGCCTCCAACCCCGAGATCGCACCCACGAAGCCGCCTCCTCCTCCCTCGAAGCCGCCTCCTCCTCCCAGCGCCCACACCCCGAAGACCCTAGCCGCCACCAGACCCCAAGCTCGCGACGCCTCCAACCCCGAGCCGCCCCTCGAAGCGAGCGCCTCCGATCTCCTTTCGCCCCCCGCTCCTCTGTAAGTATTTTATTCTTATTTTTATTTTTAAGTTCTATAAAACTGAATTTTTATAAAGTTTAGAACTGATTTTTTTTTATAAGTTTAAAACAGAAATTTTGATTAAGTTTAAAACAGAAATTTTGATTAAGTTTAAAACAGAAATTTTTATTAAGTTTAAACAGAAATTTTATAAAGTTTAAAACTGAATATTTTTATAAAAAAAAAACAGAACAGAATTTTTAAAAAAAGATTTTAAAAACAGAAATTTTTAAAAGATTTTAAAAAACAGAAATTTTTAAAAGAATTTTAAAAACAGAATTTTTAAAAAGAATTTTAAAAACAGAATTTTTAAAAAGGATTTTAAAACAGAATTTTTAAAAGATTTTAAAAACAGAAATTTTTAAAAGATTATAAAAACAGAATTTTTGAAAGAATATAGAAAACAGAAATTTTTATAAAGTAAAAACTGAATATTTTTAAAAGTATAAAAACTGAAAGTTTTAAAAGTGTAAAACAGATTTTTATAAAGGAATTTTTAAACTGATTTCTTTTAAGGAATTTTAAAACTGATATTTTAAAAAGAAATTAAAACTGATTTCTTTTAGAAAAGTAGAAAACTGATTTTTAAAAAAAAAGTAGTATTTTAAAACTGATTTTTAGATAAAAGAAAAACTGGTTTTTGAAGTAAAGGAAAACTGATTTTTGATACAAAGAAAAACTGTTTTTAAAAGAAAAGTAAAAAGAATCATATTTTTATTTGTTGAAAGCAAAAGTAAAAATCATATTTTTAAATATTGAATAGCATTGTAAAAATTCTATTTTTACATATGCAGAGAATACGGGTGAAAGCGACAAATAGGCGAAGATTTCTATTAAGAAGAGTCTCGCAGTTGGATAGCTATTGGTGAGATTTCTGATTTAAAAATTTATATATATATGCGTGAAAATGAAAGTGAATTGCTATATATTAATATCTATATATATATGTGTTGAAATTGAATGTGAGTAGCTATATATAAATTGCTATATATAAATATATCTATATATATATATATACGCCCCTCGTCCACAAACCATGGACGATATTTATTGGTTGAAATTGTGGTGAAAATTGAATGATTGTTTGGGATTGTTTGTGATTGATATTGGTTGATTGTGGTTGAAAAATACCCATTTGTGGTTGTGAAATATTTGGTTGAAACCACATAGGATTAGTTTGTGGTAATGAAATAAATATATACATGCCCCCTGCGTGCAAACTAGATGCATGTTTCCCATTGTCAAAAACCGCGAGGTTTTAAGGTAGAGCGAGGAGCCGTACTAGGGACGGTGCCGGTGTAACTACCCTGCCGTTATGCTGCCGAAATTTTGAATAATATTTGTGTGTTTGAATTATTTTCATATGCTTAAACTATTGAAAACATTCATGTGTTGAATTGATATTCATTCGTTGTTTAGAAATTCATGTGTTGAATGGTATTCATATTTTGAAATAAACTGTTAGATAATAAAAATCACATTTTTATCTATATCTAAAAACTATTGAAAACATTCATGTGTTGAATTGATATTCATTCGTTGTTTAGAAATTCATGTGTTGAATGGTATTCATATTTTGAAATAAACTGTTAGATAATAAAAATCACATTTTTATCTATATCTAAAAACTATTGAAAACATTCATGTGTTGAATTGATATTCATTCGTTGTTTAGAAATTCATGTGTTGAATGGTATTCATATTTTGAAATAAATTGTTTTATGATAAAAATTCTATTTTATCACCTACATGAACTATATAGAAAAAAAATAGTGTTTCGAAATGAGTTGTTTTACAATAAAAATCACCTTTTTGTTGTATGCATAAATCGTTAAAATATGAAATGTTGAAAATAGCCACTTGTTCAAAATAAACATATATGAGTTGAAATATTCATTAATTAGCTAATGAAGTGATTTGCACCTATTTATGTAACATTAGAATGAATGGTGTTTTTAAACCAAATAGAAATCAAATATGAAGTTGAATAGAAAATGAAAAATGATATGGACTGTATATATATGTACATGCATATTCATTGAACAGGTTATAGCAAAGGGGCTAGAGAAGAGGAATAAAATTTGTGCCCGACAAATAGGTACACATTTACTGATTTGTTTGGGTGATGATTTTGAGCCTGTTGGCTAGCCGCTTGGCTTTTTCTTTTTCTTTTTGAGATTAGAAGGACCGGGACGCTATTTGCGATTTCCCGACGCTCCCGGTACAGGGGAGGTTATGGCGAAATTTTTTCAAAATTTAAGGTGTTAGAAAAATTTTTGAAGTGAAAACGATATAGAAATCCTTGAATGAACTATATTTATATAACTATATAAATATAAATAAAATTAAAACGAAACGAGGCCGTGCAGTTCGTATTTCGAAACCGTGATTTCAAACGACTAGTACGGGAAATCCGACCATTGGATTTTCCCGAAACCTCAACCGTCGGGTTCGCCTTGGAATAATCTTTCCAACGGCACCAACCTTGTAAAAATCCAACGGTTGGATTGTCTGGAATGTTTAATTCAAATCTGAAGAAAAACAGCGCCAGAAACGATTATATTTATTTATATATATAAATAAAATTATATTTAATCGAATAACGACGCGGCAGTTCGTATTTTGAAATCGAAAATTCAAACGATTGTACCGGGAGATCCGACCGTCGGAATTTCCCGAAACTGGAACCGTTGGATTCGTTTTGAAAAGACCTTTCTAATGATGTAAATTTTGTGAAGATCCAACGGTTAGATTTTCAGATATGTGTAAATCAAATCTGAAGAAAAACAGCGCCACGGCCGCCTTATGGCCCGAAGCGTCGTTTTGAATAAAATGGCTATTTTAAAATAAATAAAAATAGCGATAAATAGTTATAAAATATCGTAAGCGATATGGAATGGAAATAAACTGAATTTGCTTGATTTATGTGATGTTTGATGGTTGAATGTGTTTGGTGTGAAAATCACATTAAAGAACAAACGTGATGTTGTCGAATAATTTAACCATTGAAATAAATCGATTTGAAATTCTAAATATACGTGAATTATTTGAAAAGGCCGAGTTAATTCTCATTTCGAATAATTGACCGACGATTGAAATTCGAAGATGAAGACGATGGTCGAAGACCGAAGATCTTCACCTCGTTTGGATGGTAACCGAGGTCCTGATTGGGAGGCATCCCGAAATATGGATAATGAGTGGGGATCGTTCAGACGTACGTGTTGATTAAAGGGTTTGCGAGGTATTTAGTGCCTCCGGTTTCGTTCAGACCCAGAACGGACTTGTAAATGGACTGTGTGTCCGACATGGGAATTTGTTCTGTGTGATTGATAACCATCAGTTGCACGGTGTGAATTGCCTGTGTGGCATGCTAAGATGCAGTGATCATGGCTTCTGTTGAAAAGCAAAGTCTTGTGGTGATGATCAAAGCACCGCCTGTGTGGCGTAGCTTTGTGTATAACGTGAATTCGCGGGCCTCACACCCCGGTATGAGCCTAAAACGGGAGAGGACATCAGGGAGGGCATGCGTTTCTTCCTAGCTAGGGTGGTGTCAGTGACCTACCAGCCCTGACATTTATATACTTTTCACCTATGTGGTTGTTGCTGTTGCGAGGCGCCTCGGTTTGATCGGACGATCCGGGTCCGATGGAGTCATTCGTTGGCTCGTTTACGCCCCAAAGGGCGGGGAAACGTATTGTTCAGGCATAATAATCCACATCGGTGGACCGGCCCTGACGATCCAAGGGGCAGTTGCGGCTGTTCCTGAGGCTCGGGCTAGGCAGTCTCGAAGTCGGTAAGGACTATCTTTTGCCTTGGTTCATGACGGAAATCCAATTTCCAAATACGACATCGTGCGGTTTTGATTGTATATATATATGGCGACATGATATATGGTACCCATGCCGCCTATGATTGATAGTTATGATTTGAAATTGTTTTCAAAACATATAAACACTAGTAATAATATCAAATGCCTTTGTTTTATTCGTATCAAGCATATCTTGGCCGTTATAAGGTAAAACTCTATCCTCCGGTTTGCGTTGCATTGTGTGATGGGAACTGAGTCTTATAATGGCTTCATTTTTATAAAAAGCATAGCGACGTTTAAAAGAAAGATTTGTTTTAAAGCACTGGCAATCCAATGGAGTAAACCCGTTCCACGAAAGTGGCGTGGTCCTGTGATTAGCCAATTATATATGTGTTGAGTGGATTTCTCATACCAGTCCCATGACTGACTCGTAGTTTGTTTCACTCTCAAACTCGGGTGCCCCTTTTTCTACACGGGCAGCCTTGTATTCAGGTTTAGCTGGTTCTTTCTGGATAGCTGGAGCTGAAGATGGATTCTATCATCTATTTCTGTTTATGCTGTTCAGCTCCTATTGTACATATTTTGTTTATTTCCGCTGTAGACATTTATGTATAGCTGAACTGTATTTGTACTAAGTAAGATCCTGTATACTGTGTAACCCTGATGATTACTTTTATCCAGTATATTTTGTTGTTCATTCTGGTGTATTTATTTAATTCTGTTCTGCTATTTTATGTTTCTGTGTTATATTCCAAAGATAACCTTGTTTCCGTGAGAACGGGAAATCGGGTCGTCTCAACGTGGTATCAGAGCTTTGGTTAAGCTTAGTTCTGGAATATAACATTTGAACGAACTCGTCAGAAATAGAACCAGTAGTGTTCTAGGACGGGTAACTCTATACAGATAGGATCAGTAATATCCTAGTATGAGTAAAGCAGAATGAAATTACACCTTGATAGACACATTTACATTTGAAGTATGTGTTTCTATATTTTAAAATACCTTTTCTGTGACCTGACACTTGATCTGCAATTTGCAGAAGTTCTAGAAAATGAGTGTCAGAAACAGAAGGAATGCAGAGCCGGATATTGAGGCCCTATTAATCAAATATCGAAATATGGGTGGAATACCGTTCTCTGGTGAAGAATCTATTATGAAGACACAAGCTTGGATTCGTTCGGCTGAGAAAATCTTCGAAGCATTAAAGCTGAGGGATGACCAGAAAAGATTACTGGCCTCTTGGGCTCTCAAAGACGAAGCTTTGTTCTGGTGGGATTCAGTTGTTAAGGATAATCCAGAAGGTGATATCACCTGGGACAGATTCAAAGTGATTTTCTTAGAAAGATTTACTCCTCCCGAAGCAACCGAGAGATTATGTGATGAATTTTCTTATCTAATACAAGGTGATATGACCATTCCCGAATATCATAAGAAATTCAATGAACTTTCTCACTTTGCCCCTCATCTAATTCAAAATCCGAAGAGGAAGAATCTTAGATTTATCCATGGGCTTCAAAGGAAATACCAGAATAAAGTATTGGGGCATGTGAAGCTTCCTTTTTCTGAAATGATTTATATGGCTTATCAGTATGAAGATCTCCATAAGAAAGGAATGTTATGCGACGAAGAAGAAGTCAGCTCTAGTAATAGAATTGAGTCTGAAACTGATCGTCCTGAGGCCAGTACAATGTCTGAAGTCAGTAAGGAGCCCGAAGTAAGTCGGAAAAGGGCCAGACCTGAGAAAGAATCAGCAATGACCGCTATGTGCTTAAACTGCAATCAAAAAGGTCATTTGTCCAGGAAATGTAAATCCTTGAAATTGCAAAAGAGGGAGGGATCTAAATCAAGGAGCAAGGTTAAAGGCAAAAGAAAATGTAATCTCTGCCATCAGGCTGGTCACGTAAAGCAAGATTGCTGGCAGTTGAAAAAGACTGAAATAGTTCACGTGAATGAAGTAGCAGAAACTTCTGAGCCCTCAGCTAGTCAAGAAAGGGCGGATGTTTTAGAAGGCACGCTAACTGTCAAAAACATTCCAGTTAAAGTACTGTTTGACACAGGTGCGTCGCGAAGCTTTATTTCAAAGGGTGCCGCTAAGAAGCTAGATTTGAATTTGAGGAAGCTCAAGGAACCACTGACTGTCCGAAATCCAGTTGGAGGTTCCATCAATCTCAGTTGGGTTTGTGCAGTACCCGTCTCTTTTTCTTGCTATAAATTCCCTATTATCTCTGTCGTCATGAATTTTGATGAATTCGATCTTATTTTGGGATTGGATTGGCTAACCAAATATGAAGCAGAGGTTAGATGCGCCGAGAGAGTTGTTAGAGCTAAGATTAAATCAGGGGGTTATATAACCATTCCCTGTGAAGGTCAGAATGCTAATAGAAAAGACTTCTGGGCAGCTTTGAATGTTTCTCCAGCCCAAATTGAAAATGTCCCTGAAATCACAGAGAATATTCCTGACCTCATCAAAGACATTCCTGTCGTCAAGAACTATGCGGATGTATTTGAGGAAGTTGTTCGCTTACCTCCGCAGAGAGAAATAGATTTCAAAATTGCTTTGATTCCCAATGCAAGGCCGGTAGTTCACGCTATTCGAAGAATGTCCTTGAAAGAGAAGGAGGAATTAGACAATCAAACACGACAGCTAGTATGGAAAGGTCTGATCAGGCCTAGTTTCTCTGATTGGGGTGCAGCCGTGGTATTTGTCCCAAAATCTGATGGTACTCTACGTCTATGTGTGGATTATCGTGATTTGAACAAACAGACAATAAAGAACAAATATCCATTGCCGCGGATTGATGATTTGTTGGATCGATTAAATGGAGCACAAGTATTCTCAAGAATGGACCTAGCTACAGGTTTCCATCAACTTCGAATTGCCGAAGAGTGTGTTCCAATGACAGCGTTCAGAGGCCCCGACTTGTTCTACGAGTGGTTAGTAATGCCGTTCGGTTTATGTAACGCTCCAGCTTATTTCGTCGATCTGATGAATAGAGTGTTCAGAGGGGTTTTGAATAAATTCGTTCTGGTTTTTATTGATGATATTCTAATCTTCTCTAAATCAAAGGCCGAACATGAAAAACATTTGGAACAGGTTCTAGAGATTCTGAGACGGAATGTATTGAAAGCCAAATTTTCCAAATGTATCTTCTGGCAAGATGAAGTGAAATTTCTGGGCCATGTCGTATCGAAAGATGGAATCGCTGTGGATCCAAGCAAAATCACAGCTATTCAGAATTGGAAACAGCCCAGTACTCCCACTGAAGTCCGCAGCTTTCTCGGATTGGCTAGCTATTATCGGAAGTTTGTTAAAGACTTTTCTAAGATATCTGGCCACTTAACGAAGCTTACTAAGAAGCATTCTAAGTTCAAATGGACTCAAGAAAGTGAGGAGGCTTTCGAAGAGCTAAAGTTGAGATTAACTACTGCTCCAGTGTTAACCATCATTGATGGCAACCAGGATTTAAAAGTATGGACTGATGCTTCTAGAGAAGGCCTTGGCGCAGTGTTAATGCAAAGAGGCCAGGTAATTGCCTATGCTAGCCGTCAATTGAAACCGCACGAGAAAAACTATGTAACTCATGATCTTGAGTTATTGGCTATCATATTCTCTTTGAAAATCTGGAGACACTATCTTCTGGGCGAGAGATTTGAACTGTTTACAGATCATCAGTCGTTAAAGTATCTGTTCACTCAGAAGGACTTGAATCTGAGACAGCAACGTTGGCTGGAGTTTCTTGCAGCATATGACTTTGAAATTATATATACTCCAGGAAAAGCAAATGTCGTGGCTGATGCATTAAGCAGAAAGAATGTAATGATCGCCAGTTTTATTATCACGACTTCATTGCTAGATAAGATATCTGCTCTTCAGGAGGATGATCACTTCATTCAGAAGATCAGAGGGATAATTCAACAAAGCGAACCCTCGAGTTTTCAAGTAGACAATGATGGGATTTTAAGGCTCAAAGGTCGAATCTGTGTCCCTAACATTCCTGAACTTCGAAAGGAAGTACTGGATGAATGCCACAAGTCAAAACTCAGTATCCATCCGGGAGTAAGCAAAATGTATAATGACATCAAACGCACTTTCTGGTGGAAGTCGATGAAAAGGGACATTTCTTTATATGTAAGCCGATGCCCCACCTGCCAGCTAGTCAAAAGCGACCAACAGAAATTGGCTGGATTATTACAACCACTAGAAGTTCCTGGCTGGAAGTGGGAACATATTTCTATGGATTTCATTGATGGTTTGCCCAGGACCAGAAAAGGAAATGACAGTATTTGGGTGATCGTAGATCGCTTCACAAAGACCGCCCATTTTATACCTGTCAGATCAAATAGAACCGCTCAGAGTCTGGCGCAGATATACTTCAGGGAAATAGTTAGACTACATGGAGTGCCGCTCAGTATAGTAAGTGATAGAGATACAATTTTCACCAGTAAATTCTGGGAAGCATTTCAAGTCGAGCTGGGAACGAAGTTAAACTTGAGCACCGCTTATCATCCTCAGACAGACGGTCAGACTGAGAGGGTGAATCGCATTTTAGAAGATCTATTGCGGGCTTGTGTTATAGATTTCGGTGGATCATGGGAAGACCATCTGCACTTGGCTGAATTCTCTTATAACAACAGCTACCAGGCAAGTCTGACAATGTCGCCATTCGAAGCATTGTATGGTAGACCGTGCCGATCTCCTGCTTGTTGGGTCGAGCCTGGAAATAGACTTGTGTTAGGGCCTGATATGATTCGAGAAGCGGCCGACAAAGTCGATTTTATTAAGAAGCGATTACTCGCCGCTCAAAGCCGACAAAAGAGCTATGCTGATAAAAGAAGAAGAGATATATCCTTCGAAGTTGGCGACTATGTATATTTGAAAGTATCGCCGATGAGAGGAGTTATCAGGTTCGGTAAAACTGGGAAGTTAGCGCCTAAATTTATTGGTCCGTTTCCTATTCTGGAACGGATTGGAACTCTCGCTTATAGGGTCAAACTTCCTGACTGGTTGCCTGGTGTGCATGATGTATTTCACATATCTCAACTTCGAAAGCACGTTCATGATCCAGACTTGATCGTGGAAGAAGCAGCTCAGCAGGATATTGAAATTACTCCAGAATTAGCTGTGAGGCGTGAGCCGCTAAAGATTATCGGCAAAGAAACCAAAGAGCTGAGGAACAAGAAGGTTCACTTAGTCAAAGTGCAATGGAGTGGAGATCCGCGAGATTGTACTTGGGAAACTGAGGAGAGCATTCAGAAAGCTTATCCTAGATGCCGAGTAGATATCTCTGATTGACTCCGGTGCAAGGTACATTTACCCTACTTTGCACTACCATTCAATTCTCTATTCTGTTGTTATTTCCTTTTCATGGATGTGCACTATTTATTCTATACTCTGAATGATTTATGAAAGAATATAGGAGTTGATTAGTATATTTTTAAAGGTTAAAAACAATTGGATTGGTTGTTGTGTTGTGTGATTGTACATTTATCAAACCACTTTCGACTTTATTCCTTTTCGGGGACGAAAAGTTTTAAGTGGGGGAGATTGTAACGACCCAGAAAATCTGAACCAATTTAAAAATTTTAAATTGGCTAAAATAATGGATTTTAAATATTTAAAATAAATATTTTAAGTAATGGCGATGAAAACTGAGTTGAATCGACATTTGAAAACCAATATAATTAAATATAATTATATATAGAATTGAAAATAGCGCGGTAGTTCGAAAATTCGATTTCTAATTTCAAATGAATATACAGAATTCAATATAAGTCAGAATTGAACGAAACAAGAAATATTTGAATCTGTATAACTATATCTTTATAACGAAGTTAACAAACTGAGATTTCATCTTAGGAATGATAAGATATGTCCAGTTTGAAATTAGAAATAGTCGCTGTGGAATTTATATATATTTATATATATATAAGGCCCTTAAAAATAGCAATTTTGCAAACGACCTCGGATTTCGACGAAACCAGTTTTGTTGGGTCCGTGATGTTAAGTTATTGCTAGATTCCAAATTTCATAATTTTTCGAATCAATATGTGAGCGTGGCAAAGGAAAACGCGTTTGACCGATTTCAGTTGATTTTAATCGATTGGAAATTGGCCATTTTGCAAACGGTCTCAGAATTCGACGAAACTAGTTTTGTTAGGACCGTATCGTCAATACGAAGCTAGAAAATATTTTTCTGGAATTTTTCTAGTTAGTATGTGGCCTCGGTAATTTGAAATGTACGTTTAAAATTCAATATGGTGATTTAAATGAAAATTCAAAAGGAAACCGATTGTAACGATCAAACCAGCTTGCGATACATATCCCATTGTGTTCGGAATGGGGGTTAAACGCTATGGACGACAGGCGGTGGGCCTCGTTTCGAGGTCATATGTAAAAGTCAACCTTTTTCGAAATTTAATAATTAAATAATAAAAAAAAAATACTCTCCCTCCCTTTATTCTTCCTCCTGGCCCCCCCGTTCGTTATAAAACATAACAGAAAGAAAAAAAAAAAAAAAAAACCTAAACCCTAAATTGATTCGACGAAGCAGCCTCCAACCCCGAGATCGCACCCACGAAGCCGCCTCCTCCTCCCTCGAAGCCGCCTCCTCCTCCCAGCGCCCACACCCCGAAGACCCTAGCCGCCACCAGACCCCAAGCTCGCGACGCCTCCAACCCCGAGCCGCCCCTCGAAGCGAGCGCCTCCGATCTCCTTTCGCCCCCCGCTCCTCTGTAAGTATTTTATTCTTATTTTTATTTTTAAGTTCTATAAAACTGAATTTTTATAAAGTTTAGAACTGAATTTTTTTTATAAGTTTAAAACAGAAATTTTGATTAAGTTTAAAACAGAAATTTTGATTAAGTTTAAAACAGAAATTTTTATTAAGTTTAAACAGAAATTTTATAAAGTTTAAAACTGAATATTTTTATAAAAAAAAAACAGAACAGAATTTTTAAAAAAAGATTTTAAAAACAGAAATTTTTAAAAGATTTTAAAAACAGAAATTTTTAAAAGAATTTTAAAAACAGAATTTTTAAAAAGAATTTTAAAAACAGAATTTTTAAAAAGGATTTTAAAACAGAATTTTTAAAAGATTTTAAAAACAGAAATTTTTAAAAGATTATAAAAACAGAATTTTTGAAAGAATATAGAAAACAGAAATTTTTATAAAGTAAAAACTGAATATTTTTAAAAGTATAAAAACTGAAAGTTTTAAAAGTGTAAAACAGATTTTTATAAAGGAATTTTTAAACTGATTTCTTTTAAGGAATTTTAAAACTGATATTTTAAAAAGAAATTAAAACTGATTTCTTTTAGAAAAGTAGAAAACTGATTTTAAAAAAAAAAGTAGTATTTTAAAACTGATTTTTAGATAAAAGAAAAACTGGTTTTTGAAGTAAAGGAAAACTGATTTTTGATACAAAGAAAAACTGTTTTTAAAAGAAAAGTAAAAAGAATCATATTTTTATTTGTTGAAAGCAAAAGTAAAAATCATATTTTTAAATATTGAATAGCATTGTAAAAATTCTATTTTTACATATGCAGAGAATACGGGTGAAAGCGACAAATAGGCGAAGATTTCTATTAAGAAGAGTCTCGCAGTTGGATAGCTATTGGTGAGATTTCTGATTTAAAAATTTATATATATATGCGTGAAAATGAAAGTGAATTGCTATATATTAATATCTATATATATATGTGTTGAAATTGAATGTGAGTAGCTATATATAAATTGCTATATATAAATATATCTATATATATATATATATACGCCCCTCGTCCACAAACCATGGACGATATTTATTGGTTGAAATTATGGTGAAAATTGAATGATTGTTTGGGATTGTTTGTGATTGATATTGGTTGATTGTGGTTGAAAAATACCCATTTGTGGTTGTGAAATATTTGGTTGAAACCACATAGGATTAGTTTGTGGTAATGAAATAAATATATACATGCCGCCTGCGTGCGAACTAGATGCATGTTTCCCATTGTCAAAAACCGCGAGGTTTTAAGGTAGAGCGAGGAGCCGTACTAGGGACGGTGCCGGTGTAACTACCCTGCCGTTATGCTGCCGAAATTTTGAATAATATTTGTGTGTTTGAATTATTTTCATATGCTTAAACTATTGAAAACATTCATGTGTTGAATTGATATTCATTCGTTGTTTAGAAATTCATGTGTTGAATGGTATTCATATTTTGAAATAAACTGTTAGATAATAAAAATCACATTTTTATCTATATCTAAAAACTATTGAAAACATTCATGTGTTGAATTGATATTCATTCGTTGTTTAGAAATTCATGTGTTGAATGGTATTCATATTTTGAAATAAACTGTTAGATAATAAAAATCACATTTTTATCTATATCTAAAAACTATTGAAAACATTCATGTGTTGAATTGATATTCATTCGTTGTTTAGAAATTCATGTGTTGAATGGTATTCATATTTTGAAATAAATTGTTTTATGATAAAAATTCTATTTTATCACCTACATGAACTATATAGAAAAAAAATAGTGTTTCGAAATGAGTTGTTTTACAATAAAAATCACCTTTTTGTTGTATGCATAAATCGTTAAAATATGAAATGTTGAAAATAACCACTTGTTCAAAATAAACATATATGAGTTGAAATATTCATTAATTAGCTAATGAAGTGATTTGCACCTATTTATGTAACATTAGAATGAATGGTGTTTTTAAACCAAATAGAAATCAAATATGAAGTTGAATAGAAAATGAAAAATGATATGGACTGTATATATATGTACATGCATATTCATTGAACAGGTTATAGCAAAGGGGCTAGAGAAGAGGAATAAAATTTGTGCCCGACAAATATGTACACATTTACTGATTTGTTTGGGTGATGATTTTGAGCCTGTTGGCTAGCCGCTTGGCTTTTTCTTTTTCTTTTTGAGATTAGAAGGACCGGGACGCTATTTGCGATTTCCCGACGCTCCCGGTACAGGGGAGGTTATGGCGAAATTTTTTCAAAATTTAAGGTGTTAGAAAAATTTTTGAAGTGAAAACGATATAGAAATCCTTGAATGAACTATATTTATATAACTATATAAATATAAATAAAATTAAAACGAAACGAGGCCGTGCAGTTCGTATTTCGAAACCGTGATTTCAAACGACTAGTACGGGAAATCCGACCATTGGATTTTCCCGAAACCTCAACCGTCGGGTTCGCCTTGGAATAATCTTTCCAACGGCACCAACCTTGTAAAAATCCAACGGTTGGATTGTCTGGAATGTTTAATTCAAATCTGAAGAAAAACAGCGCCAGAAACGATTATATTTATTTATATATATAAATAAAATTATATTTAATCGAATAACGACGCGGCAGTTCGTATTTTGAAATCGAAAATTCAAACGATTGTACCGGGAGATCCGACCGTCGGAATTTCCCGAAACTGGAACCGTTGGATTCGTTTTGAAAAGACCTTTCTAATGATGTAAATTTTGTGAAGATCCAACGGTTAGATTTTCAGATATGTGTAAATCAAATCTGAAGAAAAACAGCGCCACGGCCGCCTTATGGCCCGAAGCGTCGTTTTGAATAAAATGGCTATTTTAAAATAAATAAAAATAGCGATAAATAGTTATAAAATATCGTAAGCGATATGGAATGGAAATAAACTGAATTTGCTTGATTTATGTGATGTTTGATGGTTGAATGTGTTTGGTGTGAAAATCACATTAAAGAACAAACGTGATGTTGTCGAATAATTTAACCATTGAAATAAATCGATTTGAAATTCTAAATATACGTGAATTATTTGAAAAGGCCGAGTTAATTCTCATTTCGAATAATTGACCGACGATTGAAATTCGAAGATGAAGACGATGGTCGAAGACCGGAGATCTTCACCTCGTTTGGATGGTAACCGAGGTCCTGATTGGGAGGCATCCCGAAATATGGATAATGAGTGGGGATCGTTCAGACGTACGTGTTGATTAAAGGGTTTGCGAGGTATTTAGTGCCTCCGGTTTCGTTCAGACCCAGAACGGACTTGTAAATGGACTGTGTGTCCGACATGGGAATTTGTTCTGTGTGATTGATAACCATCAGTTGCACGGTGTGAATTGCCTGTGTGGCATGCTAAGATGCAGTGATCATGGCTTCTGTTGAAAAGCAAAGTCTTGTGGTGATGATCAAAGCACCGCCTGTGTGGCGTAGCTTTGTGTATAACGTGAATTCGCGGGCCTCACACCCCGGTATGAGCCTAAAACGGGAGAGGACATCAGGGAGGGCATGCGTTTCTTCCTAGCTAGGGTGGTGTCAGTGACCTACCAGCCCTGACATTTATATACTTTTCACCTATGTGGTTGTTGCTGTTGCGAGGCGCCTCGGTTTGATCGGACGATCCGGGTCCGATGGAGTCATTCGTTGGCTCGTTTACGCCCCAAAGGGCGGGGAAACGTATTGTTCAGGCATAATAATCCACATCGGTGGACCGGCCCTGACGATCCAAGGGGCAGTTGCGGCTGTTCCTGAGGCTCGGGCTAGGCAGTCTCGAAGTCGGTAAGGACTATCTTTTGCCTTGGTTCATGACGGAAATCCAATTTCCAAATACGACATCGTGCGGTTTTGATTGTATATATATATGGCGACATGATATATGGTACCCATGCCGCCTATGATTGATAGTTATGATTTGAAATTGTTTTCAAAACATATAAACACTAGTAATAATATCAAATGCCTTTGTTTTATTCGTATCAAGCATATCTTGGCCGTTATAAGGTAAAACTCTATCCTCCGGTTTGCGTTGCATTGTGTGATGGGAACTGAGTCTTATAATGGCTTCATTTTTATAAAAAGCATAGCGACGTTTAAAAGAAAGATTTGTTTTAAAGCACTGGCAATCCAATGGAGTAAACCCGTTCCACGAAAGTGGCGTGGTCCTGTGATTAGCCAATTATATATGTGTTGAGTGGATTTCTCATACTAGTCCCATGACTGACTCGTAGTTTGTTTCACTCTCAAACTCGGGTGCCCCTTTTTCTACATGGGCAGCCTTGTATTCAGGTTTAGCTGGTTCTTTCTGGATAGCTGGAGCTGAAGATGGATTCTATCATCTATTTCTGTTTATGCTGTTCAGCTCCTATTGTACATATTTTGTTTATTTCCGCTGTAGACATTTATGTATAGCTGAACTGTATTTGTACTAAGTAAGATCCTGTATACTGTGTAACCATGATGATTACTTTTATCCAGTATATTTTGTTGTTCATTCTGGTGTATTTATTTAATTCTGTTCTGCTATTTTATGTTTCTGTGTTATATTCCAAAGATAACCTTGTTTCCGTGAGAACGGGAAATCGGGTCGTCTCATTTCTTGTTTCAAAGAAACCCGACTTATTTTGAATCCTGTACATTCATTTGAAATTTCAAATCAAATTTTCAAACTACCGCGCCATTTTGAACTCGTTTTAAATTATATTATAAATTATACGTTTAAATATCGTTTTATTAATAAATTCGTTATAAATTCCTATATAAAAATTCAAATAAAATATTCAAACCCATTTTAAATATTCAGAATTCAACGGCTGAAAATCCGGGTCGTTACATTCCTTCCCCCTTAAAATAATTTCGTCCTCGAAATTGCTAAGTTAGGAAAAGATGCTACATACCCTATTAACTAGGTCCAAAATTCCTTTTTGTTCACTTCTTAACTTTAGTTTAATTGGACCAATTTATTTCAATTAAAATATTAATTTATTATTCAAAAATTCTGAAAATTTTCTAATACTTTAAATTCTGAAAAATTTCGGCAGCATCTTCTCTGCACGGCTCAATTGGTACAACCACAACTCGCCTTTCTAGGCTTTCCCCAATCCAAAAGAAAATCAAAAAGCCAGGCGGCTTGCCCCATAAGCTCATAAAATCATCAAACCAAAGTAATATTGTAAACGTGTACCTTTCTGTCGGGCATAATTCTATCTTTTGCATTTGCTTCCATTCAATATCTGCTCAGCATACACATATCCATTTCTAGTTGATTTCAAATCAATCTAACTTCCAGTTTTTAACTCTCTAATCAATTTCCTGGTTAGTTCACCTTCATTTTATACTTCAAACTTGATTCCCATTTCAAAACCAATCTGTTTATTCTGTTTCGGTTCAAATTCAACACAACTTAATCTCAATTAGCAGCATCCAATATATAAATTCAACTTGTTTCGTATAAGTCGAATTCATCTTAATAATTCATATCCTTCTTTTCTCTATATTTCATCCACGATTATATCTAATCGAATCGAGTTTCTTTTAACTTAAATCAAGGTGAATTTTACTTTATTTTGTCCACTTCCACCTTTTAAATCTATTTGTCTTCATAAGTTAGAATTGGATTCAGAATTTAAATTCCTGGGTTTTATTTCAAAATCAATTTGAAATAAATTATATAAATATCAAATCTCATTTGGAAATTTAAATCAAATCATGGTTTTCTTTTCTCAAAACAATTCATAACCAACTTTACGATAGCAATCCATCACTCAGAAACTTGAAAATGAATACCGATAATGTCTCGATCCATTATCAGTACTATTTTCTCGCCCCCTGAAGTGATTTTAGTGCTTAATCACTTTTAAAATCCATTTAAAACATTTCTAATTCAAAAATCCCTTCAAAACAATGCTATATTACCTTTGAAATACTTCAAGAAATATTTCCTAAATACCCGGGATTTAAATCCACAATTCTGATTTAAACTAAATCTTTGTTTATCTCATTTGTATACATTATCCGTATCCAAATTATATCACCATTTCAATATTTCATAGTTCCACTTGATTGTAATAACAATCAACACATTCATATACTACAACAATTCAGAAATTATTCTTTTCATATCAAAATAAATTTTGGGCAAAATTATTTCATTTAACCACTTTAAAACAATACTGTGTCCAATTGATCCGTTCGAGCGTTTAGAAACACCCATCGATACAGTTGTACTTCCTGTCTCGACCAGAATTCATAAACCACTCAACAAACCAGTCAACACAGTATAAAACAAATTTATATCAAATCTACAAATACGCGCTCATATATACACTCAAATTCAATCTAAGGTATTACTAACCCTATCTCTATTGAATCACGCCACAGAGCCAAGGTTACTTCTCAACCTTCGGCTCTGATACCAACTGTAACGATTCGGATTTCCGTACTCTTTGAGTCTACTAATAACACCACTCGTCCAACCCAAATTGCACAGAAATACGAATCATTATTAGAAAGAAGTCAGAGGATGAGAAATAGAAAGAAAGAAATATTAGAATAGAAGAAAACGAAGATCACAAACTCACAGCGGAACGAATAAAATATATTAGATAACATAACTTTTGAAATACAAATCAGTAACTGTATACACATACCATTATCAGAGCACAACGGTGATCCCTGGAACATTATAAACCCCTTTTTCCAGATACAACATAGTACACAGCGGAAAATATGATAGTTTATAGCTAACTGATGAAGCCTCCTGCTTCTAACTCCTCCAAGTGAATCTGAAAAATCCCAACTACTTGACTGCCCGTACAAATTTGGGCACCCAAGAGTTTAGGGAAAACAAAACAAAATAAACTCTAGGTCAGTCATGGGACTGGTGTGAGTAAACTCCAACCATTTGCTTAATTTTCAAAATCCTTTTGAAAGAAAAGATAATCGTAAGACCGATCCACACATAAACACAGATGGCTTTTACCTTATGATAATCAAAATATATTTGATATCAAAATCTGGTGATATTATAGAAGTGTCTAAATCAAATAAATAGAAATCTAGCGGAACGCTTGCATCTCACGCTCCATATATAACATTAAATCAAAAACCGCAGGGCGCTTATTGGAGATTGGATTTCCAACATGACAAGGTATGGAACCACCTGCCGATAGTGTATATCTAGAGGCGAATACACTGGGTTCAACAAGAACTTCCTGCAACCCGGCCCTCACATGACCGACCACTCATTTCACTTAAGTGTATCGCATGTATATCACCAACGGTTGGGATCAACAATCGTTTCTCGAAAGGGACAACATCGATAGATTGAAAGAAGCAAATGGAATTTCTCTAGATAGGTGATTATACATCGTAATGGGAGCGACCCACATAGCCATGCTGCCTGCCCGATTTTTGTCTATACCCGGTTGATGAGGCTTGAGGTCATTACGTATCTTTTAGAACACCTGACCATTATTCACTTTGAATGCCACATCGTCATACCCATCAAATCACAAATTGATTTCCCTAAAAATACCAAGGATATAAAGCTAAGAGAAACGAGTTCCTCAACCACCAAACGTAAGTACGTTTGAAGAGATCAATTTACGCAATCCTTTAGATATACTTTGTCAAACATTCGTCCATTCACGTTGTCCTGGGACTGGAAAAACCGAGGGCACTATCCCGTAAACAGGATAGCCCTTGCATAACTCCGTCTTTAATTTTTTTCATCATATTTGGTCGCAACGCTAATGCCCATACAGAGTGGTTTTCAGATAATGAATCTGATCCCGGTCTCTCCGTATTGACGACGGAAAAATGGTCAAAAACTTCGTTAGTCGGTGATTTAACTATCAAAGAAAAATAAGTGTGCAACCAACAATCTTATTTCCAGGTAGGAATTCGATCGATCAATCATCAATCAACATTTGCCCCTTTAAATCAAACCCTTATTAAATTTATCATTTCCCGTATCTTTCCAGATATTTCTCAAAACCTGTTTAGCCTCTCATGATTTCTGGGAAAACATTTCCAGTTATTTAAACTCTTATTTTTCCATATTTCAGAAGATATACATTTTTAACGTCGGAAAATATTTCCAACTCTTCACATTTCTTATTTTCTATTTTTAGAAAATATATATTATTAATATTGGAAAATATTTCCAACTTCTATTTCTAACTTCCCATTAATTAAATCATTTCAGTTTCTATACTTAGAAAATACTTCTGCTTTATATTTGGGAAATGTTTCCAAAAATCCTTTTTACTCGATTAAACCGATGTTAGATAAAACATCGTTATTATAACTCAGCACATTCATTAACCGAACGTATCACTAACCAATCCTTATCACCGAACCTTAACCATTTCTCAGTCAATCATGACGTCAATCAAGTTGGGGTATAATTACCTCTCAGACCTAAACTGAACGACATTCTTACTTTGAAATAGTTAAAGCTCACAACTTTAAACCAACCATCGCTTGCGCGACCTTCAGATCCAATCTAAAAACATACCTCCTCCATGGAGAAACTCTGATTATAACGATAGCGTTATAGTCGCTATTAACAAATATTTGATTTATAAAACATTACTTTTAACAACAACGTTACAAACGCTGTTTAGAATTATAGAACCCTTATTATAGTAATAGCGTTAAGATCGCTACAAAACAGCTATTATAACGACAGCGTTAAAAATTTGCTATTTAGATTTACCAAAACATTTATTATAACGGCAGCGTTAAAATCGCTATCTAGAATTTACAAAACATTTATTATAACAGCAGCACTAAAATCGTTGTTTTAGAATTTACAAAACATTTATTGCAATTTATATTCCAAATGTTGGAATAAAACACATAAAACAATTACCCATTTCCTTTTCATTTAATTTCAAATCTGGATTTCATACTTCTAATCTAAATTCCTTTATAGATATTTCATTTGCAAAATATTTCCTTTAAACCATTATTTACCTAAATCATGAATATATTTCTTTTATATCTAATCAAATCAGTTTGATTTTCATACTAAAAATAATATTTTAAACCCAACTTCTAATTAATGTTTATTCAGAATAATTCATATAAGTCTCATTTCCTATTATTTAATCATTTAAAAACTCTTTCAACATTTCCTTAATAATTTCTAAGTTTATATCTCATTTCAAATATTGGCTTCAAAACCCATTTCCACTTTGCTATATAAATTCAATGCATCGAATGATAAATAATTCAATTCATATATATTCTCTATTCAAAATTTTAGTTTCTATTTTTGAAAATAAAATTCCTTTTAACACTCAAATTTCCTTTTCTATATTTGAAAATAATTTACAGTATTTAAATACCAAAATTCTAGATCAAGGTCGCTCAACCACAACAAAGTCAATTACTGACTATATATATCACACCACACATCAAAATCAAGGAAAAACAGTAATATAAATATTGAGGAACCCAATTGAGTCCCTCCAACCTGTTTCCCTGCATCCACAGATGTTAATTAACATCAATAATATTATTTCACATCAATATGAAATAACAGAATTAATAACCAATCAACCATGTAATTCATATCAACAATTTTTATCAACTATTCAACCAAGCAATCATCACACAGTATAAAATAAATTTAAAAACTCGTTTATATAAAAATATAAACGAAGCAGAGTTAGTGATTTTACTCACTTTGTCAGCAGTTGACGATTCTGCTTTCATTTCGTTTAAATCAACATGCGTTTGATTAAATCATGAAATTCCGACAGCTTTGTTTCCTGTCACATTAGCGCCACAAATGTTGATTTCTTTGTTACAATCGCAACGTGGCCGGGTTCATGTGATTCTGTTCATACATAACCAGAGTATAAACGTTATCATTTTATATGTTTTTAAATTCAATATATATACACTAATTAATTATCCCGTTTCATGATTGATAAAAATGGTTAACCTAAATTCGTATGTTTTTAAAATGATGACTGACATTTCCCTTTTTCCTTCTCTCACTTGCACGGTGTTAAGCTCGGCTCTATGAAAGATCAACACTTCCCACTACTAAACCCCTTTATCGCCTGTAATACTTTCAGTAATTCAACTCTAGTACCAATCGAATTTCCCCTCAACATCTCTTAAAGTCCAAACTGAAATAAACCCCAAACTCCTCTTCTAAAACTTATTCACCAAGGCTCCAGTTCAATAAATGCGAACCCAGCTCCTCCTTAAACCCAAGATTATATAATTAATTTACTTAATTGTTATTTTCCAAACCTTTACATCTTAATCCTTCTCTTGAGTTAACTCAGTTGTTAGATGCATACCCTTCTTTCAGCCTAAAGAAATCGGCTATCCCAGTTATTAACCCAAAAGAAGCTTCTCCTTCAAAGCATTACCCTTATATCCCAACAGACAACATTACGCATCCCCCCACACCGCTTATTCAACGGTTCCATTTCCAAACAAACCCCTCATTCACTACTAAACACTTCCCTCCCAAACACTCCATCATTCACGTTCTCAGAAAACAATACTAAATCTTTAAATCCCTCACCTAACGACAGTACACAGACTCGCTGCCTTTCTTCCCCCTAAACCCAACTTAAAATCCCTTCTTTTCCAATATGAAAACATACTCCTCCACCTATTGCGGCAAGCCATTTGCGGCTCCAGGAATGTTCATAAAATACTATACAGGTGCGGAAATATATCACCACCCAACTCCTCGGATTCCCTTTAACAAAAGAACACCCATGCTCTTCTTCTTCAACACACGCACCACTAGCTGATCCTTTCTTCCCCAGCTAATGACCCACTACGGTAACTCTCAACAGTTTCGGGCACAAAAACCATCCGATCCCCAGAAAAATACCACCAACCTCAGAGCAAATCTCGAACAAGACCTGCGAGCTTGCTACAGAAGACTTCGGCCTTGGCCACCTCTGGCGCCCCTTCGCCACTTCTGCTTGACTCATTAGTGGTCGCGATTTTGTTTGTGAGGGAGGATACTGGCGGCGTCTTTCTTTCGGGTTTTAAGATACAAAGAAATCATTTAGGGACTTCGTTGTTTGGAGGGGTAAAGGAATTAACGCTGTTTTTTTTCTCTGAGATCCAAAGAATAAAAAGAAACGAGCACCATATTTTAAGGAGACGGTAGTTTGGCACCTACGCTTGAACAGCTTGGCACTCACGGTATTGATGCCTTGATGCGCACAGATTTGATAACGTGGATAGCACGCTGTCTAAAGTTTTGCCATCACGCTATCCTTTGTTTATTTATTTTTCTTATAATTTTTCTAAAGTAAACAGCGTCAATCCTTTATGTTGGTAGTCGACTCTTACTGATTTTAAACATTTGGATATCCTATGTCATTTGAACTCCTTGTTGGTTTGGTCTTATATATCAAAAGAGAATGTCCATTTGGGATGCAAAAGGAAATATTAGTGTAATTTAGAAGACAGGATAAAACAATTGCATATATATTAATTTAGAAAAATACAGATACTCCGTAATATACTACTTCGTTTATATTCGAACCTTAAATGACAGAAGTAGGAATATGGTCGTGTACAGCGAGGTACCACGATCCCAAAAATATAATAATATCGGTAGATTAACTCATATTGTGAAACCCCAAAATATTGATAAAGGGTGCAAAATACGCCAAATAAAAAGTTGTGTAATTAATTAATTAAAAATTACAGTAAAATTCTAAAAATTAATTACAACTACGCCTCAAAAGAACCTTGTCCAAATTCGATACCGTTATTTAAATATATTTAAATAACCGTTATGGCTTATACACGACTCCACAGCGACTTTCTGAAATTTTGATTTGGACACAACTCATAATCTACCATACGAAAACTCGCTTTTTCACTTCCATTAGAAAGATACAGTTTAATAGATTCGAACGTTTCTTGTTTCAAAGAAACCCGACTTATTTTGAATCCTGTACATTCATTTGAAATCAAATTTTCAAACTACCGCGCCATTTTGGACTCGTTTTAAATTATATTATAAATTATACGTTTAAATATCATTTTATTAATAACTTCGTTATAAATTCCTATATAAAAATTCAAATAAAATATTCAAACCCATTTTAAATATTCAGAATTCAACGGCTGAAAATCCGGGTCGTTACATTCCTTCCCCCTTAAAATAATTTCGTCCTCGAAATTGCTAAGTTAGGAAAAGATGCTACATACCCTATTAACTAGGTCCAAAATTCCTTTTTGTTCACTTCTTAACTCTAGTTTAACTGGACCAATTTATTTCAATTAAAATATTAATTTATTATTCAAAAATTCTGAAAAATTTCTAATACTTTAAATTCTGAAAAATTTCGGCAGCATCTTCTCTGCACGGCTCAATTGGTACAACCACAACTCGCCTTTCTAGGCCTTGCCCAATCCAAAAGAAAATCAAAAAGCCAGGCGGCTTGCCCCATAAGCTCATAAAATCATCAAACCCAAGTAATATTGTAAACGTGTACCTTTCTGTCGGGCATAATTCTATCTTTTGCATTTGCTTCCATTCAATATCTGCTCAGCATACACATATCCATTTCTAGTTGATTTCAAATCAATCTAACTTCCAGTTTTTAACTCTCAAATCAATTTCCTAGTTAGTTCACCTTCATTTTATACTTCAAACTTGATTCCCATTTCAAAACCAATCTGTTTATTCTGTTTCGGTTCAAATTCAACACAACTTAATCTCAATTAGCAGCATCCAATATATAAATTCAACTTGTTTCGTATAAGTCGAATTCATCTTAATAATTCATATCCTTCTTTTCTCTATATTTCATCCACGATTATATCTAATCGAATCGAGTTTCTTTTAACTTAACTCAAGGTGAATTTTACTTTATTTTGTCCACTTCCACCTTTTAAATCTATTTGTCTTCATAAGTTAGATTTGGATTCAGAATTTAAATTCCTGGGTTTTATTTCAAAATCAATTTGAAATCAATTATATAAATATCAAATCTCATTTGGAAATTTAAATCAAATCATGGTTTTCTTTTCTCAAAACAATTCATAACCAACTTTACGATAGCAATCCGTCACTCAGAAACTTGAAAATGAATACCGATAATGTCTCGATCCATTATCAGTACTATTTTCTTGCCCCCTGAAGTGATTTTAGTGCTTAATCACTTTTAAAATCCATTTAAAACATTTCTAATTCAAAAATCCCTTCAAAACAATGCTATATTACCTTTGAAATACTTCAAGAAATATTTCCTAAATACCCGGGATTTAAATCCACAATTCTGATTTAAACTAAATCTTGGTTTATCTCATTTGTATACATTATCCGTATCCAAATTAT
Source organism: Allium sativum (assembly GCA_030737875.1). Taxonomy (NCBI): domain Eukaryota; kingdom Viridiplantae; phylum Streptophyta; class Magnoliopsida; order Asparagales; family Amaryllidaceae; genus Allium; species Allium sativum. The sequence goes on from CM060921.1 coordinate 281,247,599, forward strand.
ATCACCATTTCAATATTTCATAGTTCCACTTGATTGTAATAACAATCAACACATTCATATACTACAACAATTCAGAAATTATTCTTTTCATATCAAAATAAATTTTGGGCAAAATTATTTCATTTAACCACTTTAAAACAATACTGTGTCCAATTGATCCGTTCGAGAGTTTAGAAACACCCATCGATACAGTTGTACATCCTGTCTCGACCAGAATTCATAAACCACTCAACAAACCAGTCAACACAGTATAAAACAAATTTATATCAAATCTACAAATACACGCTTCTATATACACTCAAATTCAATCTAAGGTATTACTAACACTATCTCTATTGAATCACGCCACAGAGCCAAGGTTACTTCTCAACCTTCGGCTCTGATACCAACTGTAATGATCCGGATTTCCGTACTCTTTGGGTCCACTAATAACACCACTCGTCCAACCCAAATTGCATAGAAATACGAATCATTATTAGAAAGAAGTCAGAGGATGAGAAATCGAAAGAAAGAAATATTAGAATAGAAAAAAACGAAGATCACAAACTCACAGCGGAACGAATAAAATATATTAGATAACATAAATTTTGAAATACAAATCAGTAACTGTATACACATACCATTATCAGAGCACAACGGTGATCCCTAGAACATTATAAACCCCTGTTTCCAGATACAACATAGTACACAGCGGAAAATATGATAGTTTATAGCTAACTGATGAAGCCTCCTGCTTCTAACTCCTCCAAGTGAATCTGAAAAATCCCAACTACTTGACTGCCCGTACAAATTTGGGCACCCAAGAGTTTAGGGAAAACAAAACAAAATAAACTCTAGGTCGGTCATGGGACTGGTGGGAGTAAACTCCAACCATTTGTTTAATTTTCAAAATCCTTTCGAAAGAAAAGATAATCGTAAGACCAATCCACACATAAACACAGATGGCTTTTACCTTATGATAATCAAAATATATTTGATATCAAAATCCGGTGATATTATAAAAGTGTCTAAATCAAAAAAATAGAAATCTAGCGGAACGCTTGCATCTCACGCTCCATATATAACATTAAATCAAAAACCGCAGGGCGCTTATTGGAGATTGGATTTCCAACATGACAAGGTATGGAACCACCTGCCGATAGTGTATCTCTAGAGGCGAATACACTGGGTTCAACAAGAACTTCCTGCAACCCGGCCCTCACATGACCGACCACTCATTTCACTTAAGTGTATCGAATGTATATCACCAACGGTTGGGATCAACAACCGTTTCTCGAAAGGGACAGCATCGATAGATTTAAAGAAGCAAATGGAATTTCTCTAGATAGGTGATTATAGATCCTAATGGGAGCGACCCACATAGCCATGCTGACTGCCCGATTTTTGTCTATACCCGGTTGATGAGGCTTGAGGTCATTACGTATCTTTTAGAACACCTGCCATTATTCACTTTGAATGCCACATCGTCATACCCACCAAATCACAAATTGATTTCCCTAAAAATACCAAGGATATAAAACTAAGAGAAACGAGTTCCTCAACCACCAAACGTAAGTACGTTTGAAGAGATCAATTTATGCAATCCGTTAGATATACTCTGTCAGACATTCGCCCATTCACGTTGTCCTGGGACTGGACAAACCGAGGGCACTATCCCGTAAACAGGATAGCCCTTGCATAACTCCGTCTTCAATTTTTTTCATCATATTTGGTCGCAACGCTAATGCCCATACAGAGTGGTTTTCAGATACTGAATCTGATCCCGGTCTCTCCGTATTGACGACGGAAAAATGGTCAAAAACTTCGCTAGTCGGTGATTTAACTATCAAAGAAAAATAAGTGTGCAACCAACGATCTTATTTCCAGGTAGGAATTCGATCGATCAATCATCAATCAACATTTGCCCCTTTAAATCAAACACTTATTAAATTTATCATTTCCCGTATCTTTCCAGATATTTCTCGAAACCCGTTTAGCCTCTCATGATTTCTGGGAAAACATTTCCAGTTATTTAAACTTTTATTTTTCCATATTTCAGAAAATATACATTTTTAACGTCGAAAAATATTTCCAACTCTTCACATTTCTTATTTTTTATTTTTAGAAAATATATATTATTAATATTGGAAAATATTTCCAACTTCTATTTCTAACTTCCCATTAATTAAATCATTTCAGTTTCTATACTTAGAAAATACTTCTGCTTTATATTTGGGAAATGTTTCCAAAAATCCTTTTTACTCGATTAAACCGATGTTAGATAAAACATCGTTATTATAACTCAGCACATTCATTAACCGAACATATCACTAATCAATCCTTATCACCGAACCTTAACCATTTCTCAGTCAATCATGACGTCAATCAAGTTGGGGTATAATTACCTCTCAGACCTTAACTGAACGACATTCTTACTTTGAAATAGTTAAAGCTCACAACTTTAAACCAACCATCGCTTGTGCGACCTTCAGATCCAATCTAAAAACATACCTCCTCCATGGAGAATGTGAAAACCCGTAACTTCCCCGTAAAGGAAAGTGTCGAATAGTTCGAGAACAAACCACAACAGAACACATACAGAAGAACGTTTCATTGTATATTACAACAATGCACCAGATTACAAGAATATACAGAGTATAAATGAATATTACATAGAAATATCAGAGATTTAAATTACATTTAAATACATCGCAGCGGAAAATAATACAATACACAACTAGAAGAGATATACGGATACAAAGCTTTCCGGATATCGTTCCAGCTGTAAACCAGGATCCTGTGAATATAAATTTGCAAAACCAAAACTACTAGCTGCCCGTGTCAAAATAAGGGCACCCAGAGTTTAGGTTAAAACAATAAACTCCAGGTCAGTCATGTGACTGGTGTGAGAACTAAATCAGTTATTAATCTTTATCATAAATCATTAGGTAAATCAAGGGACCACGCCGTATAACGCGGAACGGGTTTCCTCCCAAGAATAACAGTGCATAAAACAAACAGCGCAATGCTAAATAAAGAAAAATGAAGCTGTTATAAGACCCAGGTCCCATCACACAATGCAACGCAGCCGAGGATAGGGTTTTCCCTTATAACAGCCAAAGAATGCTTGATACGGTTAAAACAAATCGTTTGATACTATAATAAGTGCATAGTGTATAAAACAACTTCAAATCATAAGTATCAATCATAGGCGGCATGGGTACCATATATCATGTCGCCATACTAGGCTCTACAAATAAAACCGCAAATGTCACGTATTTGGAAATTGGATTTCCATCTATGAACCGAGGCAAAAGATAGTCCTCAACCGATTCGAGATGCTCTAGCCCGTGTCTCAGGCAAGTACTCAGTCAAGCCTTTGGATCGTCAGGGCCAGTCCACCGATGTGGATTAAAATGCCTGAACATGCGTTTCCCTGCCCTATGGGACGTAGGTGAGCCAACTAAATGACCCATCGGACCCGGATCGTCCGATCAAACCGAGGCGCCTCGCAACAGCAACAACCACATAAGTCAAACTCGTCAGGGCGTGTAAAACCACTGACGCCACTTTTTAGCTAGAAGGAAACACATGCCCTCCCTGAGGTCCGTCTCCCGTTTTTGGTTCATACCGGGTGTGAAACACGCGAAGTAAACGTTACACAAAGCTACGCCACAAAGGCCTTGCTTTGATCATCACCACAAGACTTTGCTTTTCAACAGAAGCCTCGATCAATTGCCACTTAGGCATGCCACACAGGCAATTCACTCCATGCGTTTGATATCCATCAATATATAACCCCTGAGCTCGTACGTCTCAGGGAAGGGCGTTAAGCAAGAGAATAAATTCTCCGCCGCCAAACAGATATATATTTAATAGAGATCAATCACACGGACTAAAATCCAATGTCAGACACACAGTCCATTTACAAGTCCGTCTGGGGCTGAACGAAACCGGAGGCACCTAGTACCCCGCATATTCATCGATCTCCAAGTACGTCTGGACGATCACCAACTGTTTCCATCTTCTTGGGTATACAGCCCAATCAAGATCATCAGTAATCACCCAAACGACGTGAAGACTTCCGGTCTTCGACCATCGTCTTCATCTTCGACTTATCGTCGTATCAGTTATTCAGAATGGGATAAACCCGGTCTTTCCAAATAACTCACGTATATTTTAAATAAGTGATACACAAACACAACATACGCCTCATTCCAATTCATCAGTCACTAACCGTAAATTAATCAAGAGAATAATTCCCCAAATATTAACCCCGAAGGCCGAAACCAACATCAGATCAATATCCAGAAAACCATTCTGCTTGGCTAACCGACAGTTAGTTTCTAAATTTCACATTCATAGGGAAAGGTTCCCATTAATTTTATCCAAGATAAATTTCTTGAATTTATTCTTTAATCTATTTTTGAATATCAATTCAAACTAGTCGGGATTAGCGAACCTTACCGAAGTAATCATTTGTTTTAATTTCCCAATCCCAACTTATTCATCCCATGAAGTAAAACTGGTTATACTTCATATCTAATACCACTGTGTTATCGGTAAATTCAATTACCATTTCACGTTCAAATCTAATTAAAGATTTAACTATCGCCTGGAGCAAAACTGGTGATACTCCATTTCGATTATTTCAATCTAATTAAAGATTCATTAAAACTCCACTTAGTTTTAATCTGTGACTGGGTTAAAGAATCAGTGTCATTTAAAACACGGTTCACGATAAACCCAAAATCACATCACATTTCAATTAGTCCCTAATTGTAAATTAGCAAGTGAGCAATTCCCTAAGTATTAATCCCGAAGGCCGAAACCAACATCAGATCAATACCTCGGAAACTATTCAACTTAACTAATCTCCAGTTAGTTTCTGATTTTCTTAACTCCTATAGGTCTAAGAACTGTATTATTGAAGATACAGTTCACGACAACCCAAAATCACATTTCATTAATGATCGGGTTAAAGAATGAGTGTTATTTAAAACACTGTCCACGATAAACCCAAAAATCAATATCAATTCAATTCCAATTAAACATTATTTAATTGGTACACTTCATTATATCTAAATAAAAAGATTTAATCTTTTCTCAACTGGGTTCAAGAACGGTGTTAATGAAGACACCATTCACGACAAACCCAAATCATATTTGATATTCAATACAAGGCCCTGAATAGAAAATATATCGGCTTATATTCAATATCAAATTCTACGATTAACAAATGTCGTATTGGAAATAACGATATAAATATATATCTTTCAAATTTCCATAACAACATCCGTATAATCACGAATTCCAACATCGAAATATTCCGAAGACAATTTCGATTCAAATCCACCCCAATGCAATCATTGGAAATTCTGGTTATTTTTAAAACCCTTTTCAATTCAATTTATTTATTTAAAACTAAATAGAATTATAATTCTAGTTCAAAACTAGTTCATTTCGATAAAAATCTATTTTTATCTTTTCAAATATGGAGTTTTTCATCCCAATTTTTCCCAAATCATTTCTTATGATTGTACACAAATTATTACTATTTTTAATAATTTTATCAAGGCCTGTACAGTCGATTTCCATCAACGGTCATCGAACCGCACTTACAGCGACCTTTTTCGAATTTGATTTGGACGTATCTCCAAATCCAACCGTTAGATTTCAATTTTCTAATATTCATTAGAAAGCTCTTTTCGATACGAACCCAACGGTTCCGGTTTTAGGAGAATCCGACGGTCGGATCTCCCGTAATGTCCGTTTGAAATAAATGGTCGAAATTCGCGAACTGCCGCGGCGCGGCGCGTTCTATTCAGGCCATTATATTATATATATAATATATATAATATATATTTCGTCGATTTCTATTTAAAACGAATTATATAAATAGTTTTAAAATTCGTTTCAAAAGCAATTTCAACTTCCATTTCAATTCAAATCAAAATTGAATTCTTCTTTATAAATTCGTTTTAAAATTCATTTCTATTCAATTCAAATTTCAATTCAATTTGAATTCATTTCAATTCGATTTCAATTCAATTTGAATTCGTTTTCAATTCAATTCATTTCGAAATCGTTTTCAATTCAATTCCTTTTCGAAATCGTTTTCAATTCATTTCAATTCGAAATCGTTTTCAATTCAGTTCATTTCGAAATCGTTTTCAATTCAGTTCATTTCGAAATCGTTTTCAATTCAGTTCATTTCGAAATCGTTTTCAATTCAGTTCATTTCGAAATCGTTTTATATTCATTTCGAAATCGTTTTATATTCATTTCGAAATCGTATAAAATCGATATAAATATCGTTCACGTCAAAATGGCGTCAATCTAATCAACACGGCTTCATAAATTTCTATTTTCAAATATTCTATTTCAAATATTCTATTTCAAATATTTCTTTTTCAAAATAGTTGTTATTATCAAAATATTTCTTTCAACACATGACCAATCTCAATGGATGAGTACTGTCAACACATGAACCTTTATTTTATATTGATAAAGATGTAAATTTTATTTTTAAAATATTTCGTTCAATACATGACCAATCTCAATGGATGAGTACTGTCAACACATGAACCTTTATTTTATATTGTTCTTTATTTTCTAAATTGGAATGAGGCCCAATCAATTACCATATAAAGTTAATTATATGGATTCCATACAACACATGTATATAATAGCATTGAAAAATAATCAACCATCAACCAAAGTGCACTACACTGTATAAGCATCAAATATAAATATCTAACGCTTATAACAGCCTGTCAATCGATCGATCGACATATTTAATCAATCAGGATGAGTGAACTTCAAATTTCATCCCAACACCCGTGTGGGGTTTCAAACAATCAAACACAGATTTTATTTGTGCAGTTGGGCGATGTGTAAAATTTATCGTCCCAATCAATGTCATTCAAATAGGTGTACATAAACAAACCGTCCGGTTTGTAAATGAATATTTATTTATTCACATTCACGTTAAAAATTATATTTTTAACGATAAAACATTTTATTCAACCTATGAATATTCTATTCGGTTCATTTATTCAATAAAATGTTATTTTTATTTTTCTAACATATTTTAGAAAATTTCGGCGGCATAACAGCACGATACTAGAAACGGGACGAGGCCTAGCCTTATCCCCGGTCTAGTGAAGGCCCACGCCATTCACACATCAATCAAAATCACCAAACAACCAAATTCAAATCACATCATATAACTAATCTATGCAACCAAACAAACAAGTCCATGGTCTGTGGACGATTGTGTCGAGTGCTACTAAGCACCGTCTGCATCCTAGTATATATATATAAATAGAAATGAAATTGAAAGGTGAGAAATTCTCACAAATAGCTATCCAATCATCTTGACTCTTCATTTATAGAAATCTTCAACGTTCTCGCCTTTTGTCGCTTTCGTTGTCCGCTTTCACTACATATGTAAAAATCAAATTTTTACTTTGCTATTCAATATATAAAAATCGAATCTTTACTTTGCTATTCAATATATAAAAATCCCATTCTTATACTATGTTTATATTTTTATCGACGCTACTATATAGAAAAGATTATATTTTTATCGGCGCTACTATATAGGAAAGATTATATTTTTATCGACGCTACTATATAGAAAAGATTATATTTTTATTTCACTTCATATGTATTTTTACAATGCTTCTTTCTATATAAAAATTATATTTTATATTTCATATAAAAAGATCGAATTTTTATTTTATCGCTATAAAAATCGCATTTTAATTTCAACATATATATAAGAAAGATTAGATTTTTTTTTCGCTACTTACATAAAAACCACATCTTTGCTCCTTCTACAACATAAAGATCAAATCTTTAACACTTTCATAATGAAAAAAAAAATCATATTTTTATATCTTCTATAAATTAAAAATCGAATTTTTATTCCTCCTAAAATATAAAAATCATATTTTTATAATCTTTACCCTATAAAAAAAATAAAAATAAAAATCATGACTTTTATAAACTAAAAATCAAAACTTTTATTATTCTATCTATAGAAATCACGTTTTATTTCATCTACTTATAAATCTATATTTAATAATCATAAATAAAAATAGACATAACATAAATACTCACACTTTTATGTGGAAATCCAAATTTGGATGGAAGAAGGGTTCATAGTCGCAGAGGAGGCGGGGTTAGGCGGCGTTGGTGGTGCTGGGGCCCACCATTGGTCGTCAGCGGCGTTCAGCGACTGTGGGGATTCAAATTGAGGAGAGAGGATCGATAAAGGGGAGGGGAGAATGGTGGTCGGTCTGAGGTGGAGAGGGGGTCGGAGCGGTGAGGGGAGGTGGCGGAAGTGGCTGCAGGCGGTGGAGGGTCGGAGCAGATAGTGATTTAGGGTTTTCTGTTGGTGGAGGAGGGAGAAAACGGGCGTAGCAAAGAGGGGGGAAGGAGGACGACCATCAGCGGCGGAGGCCAGGGGAGGCGCGCGCCACCAGTGGCGGCGGTCGTGGCCTGAGCGGGGCAGGAGCTACTCCGTCGTTGGAGTTTTTTTTTTTTTTTTAATTTCAAAACCAACGGAGGAAGGAATGAGGAGAGAGAGGGTGAGTCAACGCCTGATATAAATATATATATTAGTTAATTTTATTTTATTTTAATCCAAAAAGTAACTTTTATTTTTGAACTTGAAATCAAGCCCACCGCTTGTCGTCCATAGCGTTTTACCCCCATTCCGAACACAATGGGATATGTATCGTAGGCTGATTCGGCTGTTACAATCAGTTTCCTTTGAATTTACATTTAAATCACTATATTGAATTTTAAACGTACATTTCAATTTACCGAGGTCACATACTAACTCGAAAAATTCTATAAAAATATTTTCTAGCTTCGTATTGACGATACGGTCCTAACAAAACTGATTTCGTCGAATTCTGAGACCGTTTGAAGAATGGCCAATTTCCAGTCGATTAAAATCAACTGAAACTGGTCAAACGCGTTTTCCATTGCCACGCTCACATATTGATTCGAAAAATTATGAAATTTGAAACCTAGCAATAATTTGACATCACTGACCCAACAAAACTGGTTTCGTCGAAATCCGAGGTCGTTTGCGAAATTTCCATTTTTAAGGGCCTGAATTCCATAGCGACTATTCAGAATTTTCAACTGGACATATCTTTTGATTCCCGCTATGAAATCTTAATTATTCGGATTCGTTGGAAAGATATTATCAATTAGATCCTAATGTTTTTGGTTTCACTAAAATCCGGATTGTTTTGCACCCGGTACATTCAATTGAAGTTTGAAATCGAATTATCGTATTACCACGCCATTTTCAATTCTATTTATAATTATATATAAATATTCATATTCTAACGACGGCGTATATAATATATACGTCGAATTCTATATTGAAAATAAATTTCACGTCGATATTTATTTAAAATAATTCATTTTAAATAATCAGAAATCGCTAAAATTGCCAAAATAAAAATTTTAAACTGGCCCAGATTTTCGGGTTGTTACAGAGAAACTCTGATTATAACGATAGTGTTATAGTTGCTATTAACAAATATTTGATTTATAAAACATTACTTTTAACAACAACGTTACAAACGCTGTTTAGAATTATAGAACCCTTATTATAGTAATAGAGTCAAGATCGCTACAAAACAGTTATTATAACGACAGCGTTAAAAATTTGCTATTTAGATTTACCAAAACATTTATTATAACGGCAGCGTCAAAATCGCTATCTAGAATTTACAAAACATTTATTATAACAGCAGCACTAAAATCGTTGTTTTAGAATTTACAAAACATTTATTGCAATTTATATTCCAAATGTTGGAAAGAAACACATAAAACAATTACCCATTTCCTTTTCATTTAATTTCAAATCTGGATTTCATACTTCTAATCTAAATTCCTTTATAGATATTTCATTCGCAAAATATTTCCTTTAAACCATTTTTACCTAAATCGTGAATATATTTCTTTTATATGTAATCAAATCAGTTTGATTTTCATACTAAAAATAATATTTTAAACCCAACTTCTAATTAATGTCTATTCAGAATAATTCATATAAGTCTCATTTCCTTTTATTTAATCATTTAAAATCTCTTTCAACATTTCCTTAATAATTTCTAAGTTTATATCTCATTTCAAATATTGGCTTCAAAACCCATTTCCACTTCGCTATATAAATTCAATGCATCGAATGATAAATAATTCAATTCATATATATTCTCTATTCAATATTTTAGTTTCTATTTTTGAAAATAAAATTCCTTTTAACACTCAAATTTCCTTTTCTATATTTGAAAATAATTTACAGTATTTAAATACCAAAATTCTAGATCAAGGTCGCTCAACCACAACAAAGTCAATTACTGACTATATATATCACACCACACATCAAAATCAAGGAAAAACAGTAATATAAATATTGAGGAACCCAATTGAGTCCCTCCAACCTGTTTCCCTGCATCCACAGATGTTAATTAACATCAATAATATTATTTCACATTAATATGAAATAATAGAATTAATAACCAATCAACCATGTAATTCATATCAACCAATTTTATCAACTATTCAACCAAGCAATCATCACACAGTATAAAATAAATTTAAAAACTCGTTTATATAAAAATATAAACGAAGCAGAGTTAGTGATTTTACTCACTTTGTCAGCAGTTGACGATTCTGCTTTCATTTCGTTTAAATCAACATGCGTTTGATTAAATCATGAAATTCCGACAGCTTTGTTCCCCGTTACATTAGTGACACAAATGTTGATTTCTTTGTTACAATCGCAACGTGGCCGGGTTCATGTGATTCTGTTCACACATAACCAGAGTATAAACGTTATCATTTTATATGTTTTTAAATTCAATATATATACACTAATTAATTATCCCATTTCATGATTGATAAAAATGGTTAACCTAAATTCGTATTTTTTTAAAATGATGACTGACCTTTCCCTTTTTCCTTCTCTCACTTGCACGGTGTTAAGCTCAGCTCTATGAAAGATCAACACTTCCCACTACTAAACCCCTTTTTCGCCTGTAATACTTTCAGTAATTCAACTCTAGTACCAATCGAATTTCCCCTCAACATCTCTTAAAATCCAAACTGAAATAAACCCCAAACTCCTCTTCTAAAACTTATTCACCACGGCTCCAGTTCAATAAATGCGAACCCAGCTCCTCCTTAAACCCAAGATTATATAATTAATTTACTTAATTGTTATTTTCCAAACCTTTACGTCTTAATCCTTCTCTTGGGTTAACTCAGTTGTTAGATGCATACCCTTCTTTCAGCCTAAAGAAATCGGCTATCCCAGTTATTAACCCAAAAGAAGCTTCTCCTTCAAAGCATTACCCTTATATCCCAACATACAACATTTCGCATCCCCCCCACACCGCTTATTCAATGGTTCCATTTTCAAACTAACCCCTCATTCACTACTAAACACTTCCCTCCCAAACACTCCATCATTCACGTTCTCAGAAAACAATACTAAATCTTTAAATCCCTCACCTAACGACAGTACACAGACTCGCTGCCTTTCTTCCCCCTAAACCAAACTTAAAATCCCTTCTTTTCCAATATGAAAACATACTCCTCCACCTATTGCGGCAAGCCACTTGCGGCTCCAGGAATGTTCATAAAATACTATACAGGTGCGGAAATATAGCACCACCCAACTCCTCGGATTCCCTTTAACAAAAGAACACCCGTGATCTTCTTCTTCAACACACACACCACTAGCTGATCCTTTCTTCCCTAGCTAATGACCCACTACGGTAACTCTCAACAGTTTCGGGCACAGAAACCATCCGATCCCCAGAAAAATACCACCAACCTCAGAGCAAATCTCGAACAAGACCTGCGAGCTTGCTACAGAAGACTTCGGCCTTGGCCACCTCTAGCACCCCTTCGCCACTTCTGCTTGACTCATTAGCGGTCGCGATTTTGATTGTGAGGGAGGATACTGGCGGTGTCTTTCTTTCGGGTTTTAAGATACAAAGAAATCATTTAGGGACTTCGTTGTTTGGAGGGGTAAAGGAATTAACGCTGTTTTTTCTCTTTGAGATCCAAAAGAATAAAAAGAAACGAGCACCATATTTTAAGGAGACGGTAGTTTGGCACCTACGCTTGAACAGCTTGGCACTCACGGTATTGATGCCTTGATGCGCACGGATTTAATAACGTGGATAGCACGCTGTCTAAAGTTTGGCCATCACGCTGTCCTTTGTTTATTTATTTTTCTTCTAATTTTTCTAAAGTAAACAGCGTCAATCCTTTATGTTGGTAGTCGACTCTTACTGGTTTTAAACATTTGGATATCCTATGTCATTTGAACTCCTTGTTGGTTTGGTCTTATATATCAAAAGAGAATGTCCATTTGGGATGCAAAAGGAAATATTAGTGTAATTTAGAAGACAGGATAAAACAATTGCATATATATTAATTTAGAAAAATACAGGTACTCCGTAATATACTACATCGTTTATATTCGAACCTTAAATGACAGAAGTAGGAATATGGTCGTGTCCAGCGAGGTACCACGATCCCAAAAATATAATAATATCGGTAGATTAACTCATATTGTGTAACCCCAAAATATTGATAAAGGGTGCAAAATACGCCAAATAAAAAGTTGCGTATTTAATTAATTAAAAATTACAGTAAAATTCTAAAAATTAATTATAACTACGCCTCAAAAGAACCTTGTCCAAATTCGAGACCGTTATTTAAATATATTTAAATAACCGTTATGGCTTATACACGACTCCACAGCGACTTTCTGAAATTTTGATTTGGACACAACTCATAATCTACCATACGAAAACTCGCTTTTTCACTTCCATTAGAAAGATACAGTTTAATAGATTCGAACGTTTCTTGTTTCAAAGAAACCCGACTTATTTTGAATCCTGTACATTCATTTGAAATTTGAAATCAAATTTTCAAACTACCGCGCCATTTTGAACTCGTTTTAAATTATATTATAAATTATACGTTTAAATATCATTTTATTAATAAATTCGTTATAAATTCCTATATAAAAATTCAAATAAAATATTCAAACCCATTTTAAATATTCAGAATTCAACGGCTGAAAATCCGGGTCGTTACACAAATTTTTTCACAAACTAATCCTATTTGGTTTCGACCACAATCAACCATAATCAACAACCAACCATTCGTAATTTTCACAAGTTTCACATCTACCACAATCCAAACAATCACAACCAATATATATCGTCCATGGTCTGTGGATGAGGGGAGTGTGTGTATATATATATATATATATATTTCAATTTCATTTCAACTCCATTCAACGCACATATGATTTTTACAACATATGTATAACTTATACATCGCGCATATAGTTTGTACAACGCTTATACATGAGGTGTACAACGCTTATATAGCTTATACATCGATTATATAATTTATACATCACCATTCCATATCGTTTTGAATTTAGAAATCTCACATTGCTTTTCGCTTTGCCAGAAATTGTAGCAAGCTCTAAAAATTCCCCGATCTCTTCTAGAATGTAGAAGACATCCCCATGGTCCTGGTGTCTCTTGTTTCACTGGATTTCGACCATATAGCAAAAAGATATGATTTTTATAAGTTAATCATATTTTGCTACGGTTTTAAGGTGTTAAAATCAATTTAAAATAAATAACCCGTTCCTCTCAGCGTGATATTCAGAACTAGGGTTCAAATTAATTCCTGATCCGTGCAACTTAGACACGATCGGGTTTTACTACGTCGAGGGGCTCGAAGGCGCGCATAGTTCGGTGGGGGTCTGGCCTGGATCGACGGCGAGATGAACGGGCGGCGACGCAAAGAACGGCGGGCCTTTGGAGAGGTGATTCGAATAGAATACTCGATGAAAAAAATCTGAAATTGGTATGGATTTAAAGCTTGAAGAATTCTCTACAAAATCCTCTAAAGGATTGCTTGTGTGTAACAACCCGGATTTTTACAACGTGCTAGGATAAGAATCAAGGCAGAATTTAATTATAATATCTGAATCAGGAGAAACGGGCTGCGCCATTGCGTTCATCTCGGAAAAATACGCGAAATAGAGTCCGAGTTTTCGAAAATCGGAGTCCGTATGACCCAGTTATAGCCCGTCAAAGTTTTCAGAAAATTTCAAGTTCAAAAACAGTTCAAATTTGAATTCAGAATTCAAATTCAGCCAAGCAGGGCGGGCGGGAAAATTCCCGCCACCCCCAAGTCGACAGGGGTGTCGACTGGGCAGTCGACACCACCCCAGGTGGTGTCGACTGCCCAGTCGACACCCCTGTCGACTTGGGTGGTCGGCCAGTTGGCCTGGGTGTTCCTGACTTGTTCCACAAGACATGCTTTTGGGTCTGGTCTATTAGCCTGTGACGGGTTTTGAGGGTTTAGATCTATCCTAGGGTTAATCTAAGGGCCTAAACTACTCCTAATCTCTATAAAAACACCCTAGGATCTAACCTAAATCACTAAAAATCATTCTAGCAACTAACTGCTGCCAAAATCTATCTTGATCATGGCCTCCATCTTCAACTCCAAGAGCTTATACATTCAAATCGGATCTGAATCAAAGGTGCTAGCTTGCTACATCAAATCAAGGGAGTGGATCAACGTTGCTAGGCCAATTTCATGACGATTCTTCAACAAAGGAGCCACCTTTCTTCGTCAAAACGATGCATGATCCTTCCCTAAGCCTCGCTATGTAAGCTCTAGCTACTTGTAGATTCTAACGGTGGTTCTAATGTGACATGGAATAAAATGCGATGAAACATAAGTATGCTAGCTTATGTGAACCTAATTTTGCCCTTTTTCTATGATCTATGACCTTGGGCTAAGTTGTAGCGACTTAATCATGCCACTCATGTTATGTTTAACCTAGTATATCTTGAAAGTTTGAATCTTTAGCTATGGAATGTTAGCATGAACCTTTGGGAACCACTTGACTTGTGAAACATTGGCAAAGACTTGACTTTGGGGCTTATGCATGTAAATGAACCCAAACCCCTTATGTATCATGCATGTTTGTGGCCAAATTCCCTTATGATACTATGCATGTTTGTGGTCAAATTCCCTTATGATACTATGCATGTTTGTGGCCAAATTCCCTTATGATACTATGCATGTTTGTGGCCAAATTCCCTTATGATACTATGCATGTTTGTGGCTGAATTCCCTTATGATACTATGCATGTTTGTGGCCAATCCCTTTTTGGCATCGTGCATGTTTTGAGGCCAATACGTAGCATAGTATCCTTACTATGTTGACTCGCTTTCACTTGGGTTGGAAACACGATGTGGGGTAGGTTAGACGAGCGTGATTATGACACGATAATTTGACATGGGATTTCATGAAGATATGACACTCATGATCCACCTAAATGTGGACAAGACATGTGGGGTAAACATGGGACTTGAAACTAGACACGTATGGGTTGTAAGTGTAATATGACACTAGACCAAACATGAAGGTGGCCAACTCGAGGTTGGGTTGAGTTTGTAGCATAAATCTACCCGGACCCGCCAGGCTTAACTAGTGGCTACAAACAATAGGACCCAATGTGAGTAGCTGGTCACATAGCACTTAAAACCCGAGGTAAGACTAGGTTGTGGTGTAAATCTACCCGGACCCGCCCGGCTTAACTAGTAACCACAACAAAGTCTAATGTGAGAGGTTGGGGTGCATTAATCTAATTAATGCCACATGAAAAGGTTAAGTAATTTTGACTAATGACACTTAACCGATTTGACACAAATGAGTAGGTTAAGTGAAAACGGACTTGGTTTCTTAATGACACTTAACCATATAAGACAATTAGGGGATGGGGTTAAGTAATTTACACTTAACTAATCCGACTTGGTAATTAGATGGGGTTAAGTAACTTAGACTTAACTAATCTTAACACGGTAATTAGATGGGGTTAAGTAACTTAGACTTAACTAATCTAAACACGGTAATTAGATGGGGTTAAGTAACCTTCACTTAACTAATCTAAACACGGTAATGCGATGGGGTTAAGTTAAACACTTAACCAATCTAAACTTGGTAATTCAATGAGGTTAAGTAACCAATACTTAACCAACTTAACATGATAATTTAATGAGGTTAAGTAACTTATACTTAACCAATTATACATGAGGATTTGATGAGGTTAAGTAACTTATACTTAACCAATCTAATGTGCGGACCTGATAGGGTTAAGTCACAAGACCTTTTAAATATACTTAACCATTGTAATACGATTAGTGGATGGGCTTAAGCTAACTCATACTTAACCAATCCAACTCGATAATCTGATGGGATTAAGATAATTTATGCTTAATCAATCTAATACGATAATCTGATAGGGTTAAGACAAACAAATACTTAACCAATTTGACTTGATAGGGTTAAGTCATGAGCTTCTTGGTACACTTAACCAACTTGTAGGGCTAAGCCTTGAACTTGAGTACTTAGCCAATCTTGACATGATTCGTAGGTGGGTTAAGTCATGAACTTGAATGACAACACTTAACCCATTTGACAAAACCCTAGCTCAGGGGACTAGGTTGAAAATCGTAGTTAATCAAGGATAACGGGAAAAGAAGCTAAGTGGTAAACCTTAGTTAAGAATAACTAAGTAATAATTCTTAGCCAAGGACATGGGACTAGTTCATAAATAGATGAGTAACCTGATACGGTAGGTCATCGCTTAGTATACGAGGAGGAGCAACTTATCTGACTTGGATAAAAAGCTCCAGCGAACTGGGTGGCGAAGCGGTAGCTTCGGGGGACGTGAGGGTACTCTTGGTATCCCTCTGTGAGGTGGCAGATGGTCCATGAAACCTGGCCTCACAGAGGTTAAGGTATGCGGTAGAAGAGCCAAGGGTATGCCTTGGTTGCTATGCGAGCGACCTAAAGACTGGGATGGATTAGCGTGGAGTCGACGATACTTGTTTTTTTTGCCCTGGATAGCACGTCTCCGACTACCTACCATCTTTAGTCAATCGTGTACGAACGGAAAGGCAGAGAACTCCCAACAGACCATGTTCTTGCTATCGAGTCATGGGTGAGGTTGGCCAATAGGAAAGTGGGGCATAATGGGGCCGGGATGTAGTTCTCATACATGATTTTTCTTGGATTGCCTTTCAGTAGTTGAGGGAGGGGTCATGTGGGACCATAGCCACGAATACAAAAACAGACCTTGATATCTGCATCGGCAGATGACTTAAAGCTCCCGACTGAGTTCCGTATTTCTTGATTTGCCCTGGCATGGAACTCGGATGGCACATTGAGATACATGTGCGTCTACACATGGAAAACGATTCACGATACATACGTGGGATAAAGGGCGTGGTTGACGGGTGGCATAATCCCTAGTGGCCCTAGGTGGCTTGAACCCAAACCGAGACACGGAAACGTTCATTAGGTAGCATAATCCCTAGTGGTCCTAGGTGGCATAAATCCTAAGTGAACACGCGATAGTTCATGGTAAGGAAACATAACCAGATCAAGGGTAGCAGTCCAAAACAACTTCAAGGATAAAATGGTACTACGTTGAGGTGGTATAGATTTACATGGGAAAGCCCGTACGGCCTACGGCAAAGGACTGAACTTATATATGGAAAGAAACATACGAGTTGGGAAACCTACATGTGCTATATAGTAGGTTGACATGGGCCATTACATGACATTGGGCAAGGGACATTCATAGTTAACACATGACGCGGGTTGGGATACTAGTACGAGAGGTGCAGAGCAAATATACATGATAAATACTTTGGGATGGTATACATGATAGATACCATGGATGTTATACATGATAGATACCTTGGGGATAGTATACTTGATAGAGACCTGATGATATGATACCTTGATTTATCTTGACACCGTAGTTTATCATGATACCTTAGTTTATCTTGCTACAGTAGTTCATCCAGTTATCCTTATTTGGCTTATCTATCTTGTCGTCATCCTTATGTTTACTTTCAGTTTATGCATGTCATGTTACCTTTACCTGTTTTTATACTGGAAGTAGATAGGACTTACCAGTCTTTATGACTGACCCCGTTTTGTTTCGCCTCTTTGTCTTCCGTTTCCCCCCCACCCTCCAGGTTTTCAGGGAGGAAATGTTGTTGTTTAGTTCGGACCTCTTATGCTTGAAGGTCATCATGTATAGCTGGTCTTCTCTTGGCTATGGCTGCATCACCGCATTATTTTAGGGAATAATTTATGAAATGGTTTTATGCTTCTTTACTATTGCAAGACAGGTTTTGATGTATTCTGATGTAAAAGGCTTTAGACCTTTTTTTATAAGGTAATGAAATTTGTTTTACTTCCGTTGTTTTATATATGCTCTGTCTTGTAATATTTCTGTGCATGTTTACCTCGATAATGCCTCTCCAAACCCAGTGCATTCCTTTGTGAGTGACCCTGGCGGAGGTGGGGTGTTACATTGTGTGATGGCCCGCAAATCCATATCATCTGAGCTGACTAGTACAACCCACGTCCAACTCAAATAATACAGAATTACGAGTCATTAGGGTTAAAGAAATAGAAATAGACAGAAGAAAAAATAAATAACAAAACAGAATCTCACAGCAGAGTGAATAAAATATATTATATAACATAACTTTGAAATACAAATCTGTTTTGTATATACATACCATATTAGAGTACAACATAACTTTTGATACAGCAGAAATAACTCTAAATAACTAACGATGAATCCTCCTGCATCAAGATCCTCCAATGTATCTGTAAAAGCCGGAAACACTTGACTGCCCGTACAAATTTGGGCACCCAAGAGTTTAGGAAAAACAAAACAAAATAAACTCTGGGTCAGTCATGGGACTGGTGTGAGTAAACTCCAACCATATTGTTTAACTTTAAAAATCCTTTTGTAAGAAAGAGTAATAGTAAGACCAGCCCACACATAAACACGGACAGTTTTTACCTTACTATAACCCAAACCATTTTGATATCAAAATCCAGTGATATTATAATAATGTCTCATCAAAATAGATAACCAAGTAGTAGAACGCTTGCATCTCATGCTCAACATATATATAGTATAAAATCAAAAACCGCAGGACGCTTATTGGAGATTGGAATCCAACTATGAAAAGGTATGGGACCACCTCCCGATCAATGTACTCTATAGGGGATACACTGGGGTTCAACGAGAACATCATGCAACCCGGCCCACACATGACCGACCACTCATTTAGCTTGAGTGTATCAAATATATTGTCACCCACGGTTGTCGACCCTCCAACTGTAATCCGTAAGATGCAGAATCGAAAGAAGAATAAATAATGAATTTTCTATAGATCGGTGACAAATATACCCTGCTCGGGAATGACCCACCTAGCCATGCTAACTTCCCGATTTTTGTTATTTCCCGGTTGTGAGGCTTGAGGCTACGTTAATCTTTTTAGAACATCTTGTAACAACCCAAAAATCTGGGCCAGTTTAAAATTTTTATTTTGGCAATTTTAATGAATTTTGAACATTTAAAATAGATTATTTTGAAAAATATCGACTAGAAATTTTTTTTTGAATAGAATTCGACGTATATATTATATACGTCGTCGTTAGAATATAAATAACTATATATAATTATAAAAGGAATTGAAAATGGCGCGGTAGTTCGATAATTCGATTTCAAACTTTAATTGAACATACCGGGTGCAAAACAATCTGGATTTTAGCGAAACCAAAAATAATAGCATCTAATTGGGAATATCTTTCCAACGAATCCGAAAAATCGAAATTTCATAGCGGGAATCAAAAGATATATCCAGTTGAAAATTCTAAATAGTCGCTATGGAATTCAGGCCCTTAAAAATAGACATTTTGCAAACGACCTCGGATTTCGACGAAACCACTTTTGTTGGGTCCGTGATGTCAAATTATTGCTAGATTCCAAATTTCATAATTTTTCGAATCAATATGCGAGCGTGGCAAAGGAAAACGTATTTGGCCAGTTTTAGTTGATTTTAATCGACTGGAAAATGGCCATTTTTCTAACGGTCTCAGAATTCGACGTAACTAGTTTTGTTAGGACCGTATCGTCAATACGAAGCTAGAAAATATTTTTCTGCAATTTTTCGAGTTAGTATGTGACCCCGGTAAATTGAAATGCGCGTTGAAATTCAATATATAGAGTTGTATGTTGATTTTGACGAAAACTGATCGAAACGATCGAATCATCTTACGATACATATCCCATTGTGTTCGGAATGGGGGTAATTAGCTATGGACGACATGCGGTGGGCCTCGTTTAGAGGTCGTATGTAAAAGTCAACTTTTTGAAATTAAAATAATTAAAAATTAAAAACCCTCTCTCCTCCCCATATCTTCTCTCAGCCCACCCCCCCCCCCCCCCCCCCCGTTCACTTTTTCAAAATCAAAAGAAAATTAAAAAAAACCGTCGAGACAAAACCCACCGCCGCGCCGCCTCGATCCGCCCTCCCCCACGCCGACGCGACCCCCTGTTGCCCCTCCTTCTCTCTCCTCCTCGCTGGAACCGAAAACCCCCAACGCCCAATCCCTAAATCGACATCCCCCTGACCAGGCGCCGTCGCCCTCCACCCTCCCTCGAGACTGTAGCGCCGCCTCCTCCCCATATCCGACCACCTGCGATGGCGCAGCACCCCCTGCCCTTCCAATCGACTGCTGAAACCCCCTCCCTCTTAGAAAACACTGTAAGTTTTTATGTTGTATTTATTATTTTTCTTTCTTTATTTAATATAAATAAGTTTTAAATAGGATTAATAAAATCAGCTTTTGTTTATAGAAAACATTTTATAGAAGGTTAAAAATATATTTTTTATACTATAGAAAGATTAATGATGTAATTTTTATATAGTGGAAATGTTAAAGATGTGATCTTTATGTAGTAGCAATGTAAAGATATGATTTTTATAGTGATGAAAATTCTACTTTTACATTATAGAAGTGTTAAAAATATGACCTTTATATAGTAGGAGATATAAAAATACTATTTTTATATAAGTAGTGTATTGAAAATAAAATTTCTATATAATAGAGAATATAAAAATATAATCTTTATATAGAGAATAGCAGTGTAAAAATATAATTTTTATCTATGTAGTAGCGTTAGAAAAATATAATTTTTACCTATATAGTAGCGGTGTAAAAATTCAATTTTTATATATTGAATAGCGAAGTAAAAATTCGAATTTTATATATTGAATAGCGAAGTAAAAATTCGATTTTTATATATTGAATAGCAAAGTAAAAATTCGATTTTTATATATGTAGTGAATACGGGCAACGAAAGTGACGAAAGAAGAAATGGCGGAGATTTTCTACACAAGAAGAGTCGTGGAGTTGGGATAGCTATTGGTGAGAACTTCTCACTCTAAATTTCTTTTTCTAGTTATATATATATACTAGGATGCAGACGGTGCTTAGCAGCACCCGACACCCGTCATCCATAGACCATGGATGGCTTGTTTGTTTAATTGATGTGTTGTGAAATTTGTTTGTGTTGTTGATGTGAAACCGATAATCAAATGTAGATATTTGAAATTAAATATTTTATCGTTAAAAATATAATTTTTAACATGAAAGTGAATAAATAAATATTTATGAACAAATCGGCCGATTTGTTTATATACACTGATTTGACTGATATTCATTGGGTCGATAAATTTTACACATCCCCAAACTGCACAAATAAAAATCTGTGTTTGTTGATTTGAAACCCCACGCGGGTGTTGGGATGAAATTTGGCGTACACTAATCCCAATTATTTAATTGTATGTCGATTGATTGGTCAACAGGCTGTGTAAGCGTTAATTATTTATATTTGATGCTTATGCAGTTGTGTAGTGCACCCTAGATGATGGTTGATTGTTTGTCATTGGTATTATATGCATGTGTTCTGTGGAATCCATATAATTAACATTATATGGTGATTGATTGGGCCTCATTCCAATTGGGAAAATAATGAATATTATAAAAGAAAATTCATGTGTTGAATATAAAAATAGTCATGTGTTGACGATGTTCATGAGTTGAAACTATTGATGTGTTGAGTGAAATATTTTATACAATAAAATTTACATCTTTATCACATTTAAAATTAGAACTACTTCACGGTGGAGTCTAATTAAAAAATCAAACGATAGATACCATAATTTTATAAAATATTTTACATAACAAAAATAGTGATGTGTTGACAGTACTCATGTGTTGAGATTAGTCGTGTGTTGAAAGAAATATAGATTCATGTGTTGAATAGAATAAATATTCATTTGTTGAATAGAATAACGAATTTATTGAAATATATAAAGCCGTGTTGATTAGAAATGCGTTATTTTGACGCGAACGATATTTATATCGATTTTATTCGTTTTATAATGAATATTGAAAAGTGATTTCAAAATTTAATATTTTGAAATGAAATTCAAATAAATTAGATTAAAATTCAAATTGAAATTTTATTGAATCAATTTGAAATGAATTCGAATCGAATAGAAAATGAATTCGATTCGAATTGAATAGAAAGTGAATTTGAATAGAAATGAATTCAAATTGAATTAAATTGAAATTGAATTAAAAACGAATTGAAATCGTTTTGAATGAAATTTAAAACGAACTGAAATTGAATTGAAATCAATTTGAAATGAATTAGAATTGAAGTAAATAGAAGGTAAATTCAAATTGAATTGAATTAAAATGAAATAGAATTTGAATTGAAACGAATTTGAATTCGAATTAAATAAAAATTGAAATGAATTCGAATTGAATTGAAATCTAATCGATTTGAAATTGAAGATGAAGTTGAAATTGTTTTTGAAACGAATTTAAAACGATTTATAAAATACGTTTTAAAAGGAAATCGACGAAATATATATAATATATATATATATATATATTATATATATAATGGCCTGAATAGAACGCGTCGCACCGCGGGAGTTCGTGAATTTCGACCATTGACTTCGAATTGACGTTGCGGGAGATCCGACCGTCGGATTCTCCTAAAACCGGAACCGTTGGGTTCGTATCGAAAAGTGCTTTCCAATGAATATTAGAAAATTAAAATCTAACGGTTGGATTTGGAATTATGTCCAAATCAAATTTGGAAAAGGTCGCTGTAAGTGCAGTTCGATGGCCGTTGATGGAAATCGACTGTACGGGCCTTGATAAAATTATTAAAAATATTAATAATTTGTGTAAAACCATAATATGTGAATTGGAAAGAACTGGGATGAAAAATCCCACATTTGAAAAGATAAAAATAGATTTTTATCAAAATGAACTAGTTTTGAACTAGAATTAAAATCAATTTATTTTTGAAATAAATAAATTGAATTTGAAAGTGATTTTAAAAATAATCAATATTCCCAATACGCGGATTGGACTGGAGTTGAATCGAAATTATCTTCGGAATATTTCGATGTTGGATTTCGTGACTATACAGATATTGTTATGGGAATTTGAAAGATATAATTTATATCGTTATTTCCAATACGATATTTGTTGGTTTCAGAATTTGATATTGAATATAAGCCGGTATATTTTCTATTCAGAGCCTTGTAATTAATAATCAAATGTGATTTGGGTTTATCGTGAATCGTGTTTTAGATGACATTGGTTCTTTAACCCTGTTAAAGGCAAGATGTGGATTTTCGAAAGGATTAAAACTAAGTGGAGTTATAATGAATCTTTTATTAGATTGAAAAGTGAATTGATAATTTAAATTATCAAATCTGAAAGGTGATCGAGAATGGAGTACCACCAGTTTTGCTCCAAAGCGATAGTTAAACCTTTAATTAGATTTGAACGTGAAATGGTAATTAATTTTACCGATAACACCGTGGTGTTAGATATGGAGTATTACCAGTTTTGCTCCATGGGATATATAGGTTGGGAATGGGAAATAATATAAATAATTTCTTCGGTGTGGCTCGCTAATCCCGACTAGTTTGAAATGATATCCGAAGGAAGATTAAAGAATAAATTTAGAAGAATTTATCTTGGATAAAATAAATGGGAACCTTTCCCTAAGAATGTGATTTTGTGAATAAAAGAATATTCTGAATTGGAATGAGGCGTTTGTTGTGTTTGTGTAACATTCATTTATTATATACGTGGGTTATTCAGAAAGGCCGTGTTTATCCCATTCTGAATAACCGATTCGACGAGATGTCGAAGATGAAGACGGTGGTTGAAGACCGGAAGTCTTCACATCGTTTGGGTGATTACTGATTATCTTGATTGGGTTGTACACCCAAGATGAGGGAAACAGTTGGTGATCGTCTAGACGTACTTGGAGATCGATGGATATGCGAGGAAAGTGCCTCCGGTTTCGTTCAGACCCAGAACGAACTAGTAAATGGATTGTGTGTCTGACATTGGATTTTATTCTGTGTTGATTGATCTCTATTAAATATACATCTGTTTGGCGGCAGAGAATTTATTCTCTTGCTTAACGCCCTTCTCTGAGACGTACGAGCTCATAGGTTGTATATCGATGGACATCAGTCGCATGGAGTGAATTGCCAATGTGGCACGCGTAAGTGGCAATTGATCAAGGCTTTTGTTGAAAAGCAAAGTCTTGTGATTGATTGTGACGGCCCACCCCGCACCAACCGACATTTACCCCAAAAGTGCGCTGTACACATGTCCAGTTAGCATGGAACGGGTCGTGAGAAGAAAAGGGAAGAAGGGAATTAACTAAACGAGGAACCTGTAGAATGTCTCACAGCGCATGGAATAAAATATAATAATAACATACTTGACATAAAACAGGTGAGACAGTGCATAAGCTGATAACTAAAATCAACATTAATCATCAGAGTAGCGGAAATCCAAATACAGCTTATTACAACTTTTCAAATTTACTGTCTCTAACAAAAGAAAGCTAAAGTAGAAGATGCACCACCAATGCCCAAGCATTGATCTTCAACAACACAGGGAGAATACCATATATATTACGTGGAAGCCTCCTGCTCGTCTCCGGATCATCTACCCATGCATCACCAGCTAACCTGTCTCTAGTCTGCTTATGTGAGCACCCAGAGTAATAAGAGGAGACATAAAACTCTTGGTCAGACATAAAGCCTGGTATGAGCGATAAGCATCTAAACAGAATAATAATAGGTATACTAAACCATACCTGAACCTGGACCTGCAACCAAAGAGTTAGTACCACATACCGTACAATACTCTAAGGTGCCATAATAAATAGTGTAAGAATACGGGGTGGGGTGTGCATGTCATAATGATAGCAAACAAATCAACCATAGCAACCATCCTCACATCTCTCACTCAGTGCGTAAAGCATACGAAATCTACCACTTTGGAACACTAGACAAATTGAGGTAACGACGAATCCCGACTTGTAGAAACCCTGCTGTGACCAAGCTAAACACATGGAGTCATGACCAAACATTTCAATGACCCACCACATTGGTCATAGCCCTTGGTCCTACCAATGCCATAATGGCCCTGAATCCGCCTTCGTACCTCCTACCATAGTGGTCCAAAGCTATAGACATCGACAACCCCTTAACACGCGTCCCGCAACAAAGCCCAATCATGAAGCGAACTTGTTGATTCCCATTTGGATCTTGAGCTCTAGCTTCTCATTTGGACTTCCTTTGCATCTCGAGTTTGGTCAAATTGGAGTGGGTCTTCAGAAGAGTCGTCGTGCAGTAGCAGCCCTAGAATTCGGTTCGGTTCGGTAGTCATTACCCTCGTCGGTTCGGTTCGGTCCTCCTTCCTTGTCATCTTTCCATTCGGTTCGGGTCGGGTACTCCACTTCGGGTCGGGTCGGTGTCCTCCTCCGGATTGGGTCATGTTGCTATCTTCCTTCCAGTTCATGCTCCTTCTCCAATCAGCTCCCTCGTTTTCCATCTACTCCGATCCGATCCGATCCCTTCGCCTTACTCCAGTCGTAGCCTTCCATTCTTGAGTCGATCCGATCTGGCCTCCATTATTCTTCCGATCCGATCCCCTTGTCCACTCCAACTCTAAGTAAACGGCCTTCCTTTTTGCCAAGTCTCTTATGTGCCAAACTCCAGTTCGGGTCGGGTTTCCTTGCCCAGTTCACATATCCGATCCGAGCCCTCATCCGATCCGATCCGAAGCCCTGCACAACTTTCTGCAACTTTTTCCAGCAACTTGTTTACGCCGTTCGACGACGTTTTTGACAAATCTAACTATTCTAATCAATCACAAATCATGTCAAATAGTCATAACAACATAGCAAACTAACCACAAACACCAAAACAATTAATTTACATGTCAAAATGGATCAAATATGCCCAAACCCCTTATTTTCCCTTAAGCATGTTTAAGTAAATCTAATCATAGGGTTAACAAAACTCAATCAAATTAAACCAAATTTCTACCAGAGGCATAAAATATTATTTAAAAATTTCTGAACATTTTTCCAGAATTTATTAGTGTATTAATCCGCTAATCCTCACTAATTACCCTTAATTACCGTAATTAGTGCAAAAACTATGCAAATCACTCACCTTGGCCACAAATGAAACACCAAATCTGAAATACTCTCTGTTTGGGTCGAATTCCTATGTATAGCAGCAGCTCCAACCTTGCTCTGTTGCTATTTGGCCTTGTTTTGATGTAGTTTAGGCTTAATCTTCACTAAAAATGTGTTTTGGAGTGGTTTTAGAGGATGGAAGCCATTACTAAGGTCTCAAGAAGGTTTGTGGCGGCTCAAAACTGAAATGAAAGTGATTTCCTAACTCTAATCAGTCCTCCTATACCCCTAAATCCGAAATTCCCCTCTGGGCCTAGCTGCTAATCACCCGGTTAAGCCCAATTAAGTTGTTTTTCACCATCTGAAACTTGTTTCAGCCATATCTCCCAAACGGTGAGTCCGTTTGGCTAATGTGACCACTCTACGGAATTGTAAACCATCATCCGGAGCCAATGGAAATGGTTTCAAGTCAAAATTCCTTTCCAGTCAAAAGTTATGGCCAAAACAGTGCCAACTAGGGGTAAAATGGTCATTTAAAAATCGGGAAAAATCTTGAACATGGGAAATGACCACAATAGTCGTCTCCCAAAGTTACATGACCATACGACTTCGTATGTGAAAGAAATAAATATCCTACGATCCTATGATGCGTAGAATACGGGTCGTTACACTCTCCCCCCCTTAAGAAATTTCGTCCCCGAAATTCCTTAACCCAAAACATACAAAGGATCCCGCATGCCTAACTACCACATACAACAATCAAACATGCAAAACAAGCAAACAAGCCTATCATAGCATGCAGAAAACTAAATCGAAGTCAAAATCTTACCAGGCAAAGAGTTCTGGGTGTGTCTTTGTAGTAACCCGGATTTACGGCGACTTTGGTTATCGACATAAGCTCGATGTCGATAACCAAAACATCGAAAAATCCTGGTAATTAATGAAAGAAATTAGAGGGTGAGGATAGATAAGATAGAACTTATAGAATAGAAGAAGAAGAAGAACATCATTATCAGAGTAAACACGAATCTCACAGCGGAACGAATAAAATATAACATAACATATCTTTGAAATAACATCAGTATATGTATACAATAACACTTATCAGAGTACAACACTTACAACAACAGCGGAAATAATAATAGCTATAGAATCCTAAAGCATCCTGCTCCATGCTCTCCAAGTGTATCTGTAAAATCCCGACTACTTGACTGCCCGTACAAATTTAGGCACCCAAGAGTTTAGGGAAAACAACAAAATAAACTCCGGGTCAGTCAAGGGACTGGTATGAGTAAAACAATTTAATACTTGATTTAATAAAGGATATCTCACAAGCCCACGCCGCATAACGGAACGGGTTTTTCCCTTATGAGAATCCAAACAACTTTGTAAAGTAATATCATTCTGATATTATAATAATGTCTAAATACAAATAGATATCAATCTTGCAGAAACGCTTGCATCTCACGCTCTACATATATAATGTAAAATCATAAACCGTAGGCGCTTATTGGATGATTGGATTTCCAACTATGACAAGGTATGGAACCACCTTCCGATCAGTGTACTCTAGGAACGATACACTGGAGTTCAACAAGAACATCTTGCAACTCAGCCACACATGACCGACCACTCATTTCGCTTGAGTGTATCGAATGTACATCACCAACGGTTGGGATCAGCAACCGTTCCCGTATATATATATATATATATATATATATATATATATATATATATATATATATATATATATATATATGGGACAGCATTGATAGATTAAAGAAGCAAATGAATATTCTCTAGATAGGTGATAATACACCCTACTTCGGTGCGACCGACTTAGCCATGCTGCCTGCCCAATTTCTGTCATTTACCGGTTGATGAGGCTAGAAGCTACGCTTTATCATTACATCAGATTCACTTCGAATGCCACATTGTCAGATCCATCAGAATCACTAATTTACGTCTACAACCATACATTATGTGTCAGCTAAAAGAAGTTTCCTTCTCCGCTTCCACTTTTGGTATAGTTGAAGAAATCAATGTACGTGACCGTCTGGAAATAATATGTCAGACATCCATCTTCATTCACTTAGAAATGTCACATCGTCATACCCGCCAAATCACAAATTGACTTATCCAAAAATAACACGGGTATACAGCTAAGAGAAACGAATTCATCCGCCACCAAACGTGAATACGTTTGAACAGATCAACTTACGCGATCTATTGGATATACTCTGTCAGACCTTCGTCCATACAAGTTGTCCTGGGACTGGACAAACCGAAGGCACTATTCTGTAAATAGGATAGCCCTTGCATTTTACTCCGTCTTCAATTATCTTTGGTATATATGATTCGCGACGCTTATGCCAATACAGAGTGGTTCTTTGGATAATAATCCAACCGGTCTCTCCATATTAACAACGTTAAAATGGTCAAAACTTCGATAGTCTGTGATTTAACCATCAAAGAAAAACAAGTGTGCAAACAACGATATTATTTCCTGATGGAAATTATATCGAACAAACATCATTTAACATTAACATCTTTAGTTCATTTATTTACTTATCTCTTGTTTCCCTATATTCTAAATTCTTATTTTCTTTTATCAGAAAACATTTCTGATTCTCGTTTGGAAAACATTTCCAAAACTCCTTTACGATCAAACCTTACCATTTCTTAGTTAAGAAGGAAGTCACTCAAGTTGGGGTATAATTACCTCTCAGACCTTAACTGAACAACGTTATAACTTCAAAATGGTCAAAGTTTATCTTTTAATCTTTAACAACTTCTTTACGCCTTTCTCGGATTCAATTTTACTAATCCACTTCTATATTTAAAACATTGGTTATAACGATAACGTTATAATCCCTACTTTCGAATTATCTAACTTTATTTATAACTTCTATTCTTATTAGAGAATAATTAACCTAACACTTATTTATTTATAAATAAATAAATCCCTATTTAAACACTGGAAAGTATAAGTACTTTCCCGAATTCGATATAATCGAATTTTGCCGATTAACTCTCTTCGAGAAATCTCTATTTGATTAACTCTTCTTCGAATAACCTATATTCGACTAACTCTTTCTCGAATAAACGATATTCGATAATCTCTCCTCGAATAACTAATATTCGATAACTCTTCCTTTTCAAATATCTCATATTTAAAAATCTCACTTCGATTAAACTATAATCGATAACTCCCTTCGATGAAACTAACATCGATAACTCCTTTCGATGAAACTAACATCGATAACTCCTTTCGATGAAACTAACATCGATAACTCCTTTCGATGAAACTAACATCGATTCGATTAACTAGGCTCGACTAACTTAACTCGACTTACTTGGTTCGACCAATTCGATTCGATTAACTAGGCTCGACTAACTTAACTCGACTTACTTGGTTCGACCAATTCGATTCGATTAACTAGGTTCGACTAACTTGGTCGAACCACCCGATCAACTCAACTATTTAACTTTAATTGGTTTTACTTGATTTGACTTACTCAATTTATTAACTCGACTGACTAATTCAACTCGATTAACCTAACTTGATTTACTTATCTCGATTAACTGAAATAATCACTTTGATTAACTCGACTAATTCACTTTGGTTAACTTAACCAATTCACTTAACTAATTCACTTAGTTTAGCTTAACTGATTCACTTAACTCCTGTCGAATAAACTATATTCGATAACTCCTCTAACTTTATTCGAATAAACTATATTCGATTAACTCCTTTACTCTACTCGAATAAACTATATTCGATTAACTCCTTTACTCTATTCGAATAAACTATATTCGCTTAACTAACTTCGAATACCATATTCGATTAACTTACTGCGAATACCATATTCGATTAACTTTATTCACTTTATAAAGATTTCCTTTTTAACAACATTTTATTCATTTGAAAAGATTTACTTTTAAATAACGGTTCTACACTTTAAAAATGATTTCCTTTTTATAACGTTTCCTTTTCAATTCTATTTGTAAATGGTTTACAAATATTCCCTTTTCAAATTTATTCTTGAAATATTCTAACTCCTTAAATTTTCGGGAAAATTCGCCATAACCTCCTTTGTATCGGGAGCATCGGGAAAATCCCCAAACTCGCCACATAGGCCTTTCCATTCAAAAAGAAAATGATTTGAAGTTATTTCCTTTTTAAAATATCTCCTATTTATAAATATCCCAATTTATAAATATTCCTTATTTATAAATATTTAAATTTATAAATATCTCTTATTTATAAATATCTCATTTTATAAATATGCTATTTTCAATATCACTTTGAAAATTCCCTTATCAACATTCCGACATGTCATGGTATTTTAACATATCAAATTACGATGTCTAATCTCGTCCATACACACACAATCAACAACAGGTTATAATTCACATCATATATTAAAATATATGAAAAACAATAAAATAACTGTTGAGGAATCCAGTCGGATTCCTCCAACCTGTTCTCCTGCATCCCAGATGTTAGACAATATAGATAACATCACTTTCAGTTCCATATGATATATTCTGTTAAACAGAATCAATATAGAAATTCAACTAACTGACTAGCAGTTCAATCAAACGGTCAACACACAGTCAATCAGTCAATATCTAACAGTTCTAAAAATACAACATGAAAAATATAAACTGTTCAGAGTTGGTGAGTTTTACTCACATTGGCGCATTAATCGTTAAATAACGGTTTGCGTTATTTGACTCAGTTGGACAATTTATTTTGCCATAAATTGTAATGAGCTCCGATGGACTTCCAGTCAGTTTCATTGTGTTTCTCCCGTCCATACGATCCCAACGCAACTAGTTTCGCTGAATTTCGTTTTCGTATGACCAAGTTATGATAATAACAAGTTAGAGTATTACTTTATATAAACAAACATGGATTTTTATTTTAAAATAAAGGCCTTAACCTTTAAAAGCCCATCGGCCCACTACCAAAGCCCACCCGCTCCCGATTCCTTTCTTCCCAAACATGCCGTGAGTTCTCCAGTGCCAAACGATGGCCATTTGCACACAAATTAACTCATCGTCCTCTTCCAATCGATCACCAAACCGCCTTCACCAAACAACACCACTCATTCTCCACCCACACTTAACCATATTTCAAACAAAAATTATCCATAATCTCCTCACCTCAAACTACCCCTCCTCAAACCCAAAATGAAGAACTCTACACTGTTCTTCCCACTTTGAACAAACAGGAACCTCACCAAACAAACAGTGGTCATTAACCAAAAGTTTAAAACCAAAAATTTGTTTAATCCATGTATTAACGCACATTACTCAGCACAACTGTTTGCCTCACAATTTCATCCCTGCTAGAACTCTTGTCTTCCCCCTTTTACATTTCGAACCCAACCACTATGGTTTCAATCCACCACCGCAACCATCTCAAATGACTGGATAGCTCCTTCTTGCCACCATCGACACGCCCAAGCACCAGCCTCTTTCTGACAACTGTCTCATCACTCAGGACTGCCTGATAACACCAGAAAATGATTTCAAAAGCTCTCGTTTGCAACCTCTGGTCTGACCGACTCCAGTGATCGAACGTCACCAGCTCCCACCAATTGATCAAACACCATGTTCCCGCACCTTTCTTCTTCACGACTCCGCCCCTAACTCCCATCTGATCGACGGCGAGCACCCACCCTAAGTCGACGATACATTTTTGACACCCAGAAGACTGCGTCGCACCTTAGTATAAGCACACGGAATTGAAGGGAATCTGTTGAGGATTTCAACTATAATCGATTTGAGATCTGTAGAATTTTTTTGGATTTTATTATGATTTTTAAAACCCACGATTTCATTCTTTTGCTGTTGAAGGTGGCGGCTACCATTTTGACCCGTGAAGTAGTGGTTTTGGGTTAGAGAAAGTTAAGGGTTACTTATAGATAGGTTTTAATATTTTTATATTCGAGTTTTATCCAACGTTATTTATATTTGTCCTTTAAAATTCCTATGATTACACATGATATTCAAAAATCACGAAAATGGACATGCAGCTAGAGCTTGACATTACGGTCCCAACGAAACTGGTTTCGTCGAATTCTGACTCCGTATGCTCACACAGCATATTTTTAATTGTCAAAATAATGACTGTTTTACACTCTAAAAATTCGTACGGCCACACAGTGACTCTAAAAATCACAAAACTGGAAATCTAACAACTATTTGACATTGCGGATCCAACAAAATTAGTTTCGTCGAAAACGGAGGTCGTATGAAAAACTGGCTATTTTTCAAGCGCTGAACTGACCTTTTAAATATATAAATATATTTAAATATTATTAAATTAAATATTAATAAATTATTATTCTCGTATATATCCACAGATGATGTCGTACGGCTCCAGAATATCATATCAGAATTTATGACTTGATTTCCAAAATTCCGATTTGATCGATATTCAGTTCGTATTGAAACATCGATTTATAACGTATATAAAGCGTCGCAAATTATAAAGGAATTCCACAGCGACTTTTCTGAAATTTGATTTGGACGTAAATCAAAATCTATACGACGAAATCCAGATTTTTCTCTCCCATCAGAAAAATATACTCCACCAGCTCCACGCGTTTCTTGTTTCACTGAAATCCGGCTTAAAACGAATCCTGTATACTCAGTTGAAGTTCAAATCGCCAAATAGCGAACTACCGCGTTGTTACGCGCTCTATTTTAATTGTATTATAATTATACGTTCAAACTGTCGTCGATTGAATATATTCGTCAATAAAATTCAACTCTAAGCTGAATTAAATCTAAGGGACGACCCCGTTCACAACATATTGTGATTTCCAATATTTTTGATTATTTCGACATTATAATATATTTTATTATATTATAATTATTAATTAAATATTCAATATTATTTAATTCACGTTCTCGATATCGATAAATCGATATTTAATAATTAAATAAATTAATTGTTCAACAGCTAAAAATGCGGGTTACTACAATCTTCCCCCCCTTAATAAAATTTCGTCCTCGAAATTGCTAAGCTAGGGGACGACCCTATCGACTGGTTAGAACATATTTGTCCACTTCTTAACTTCAGTTTCAACTGAACCAATTTAATTTCATTTAAATTATAAATTAATTCTTATCAACGAAAATTTTCAAAAATCCTGAAAATTTTCTAACGCCTTAACTTTTCTAAAAATTTCGCCAGCACTTCCTTTGTACTGGTCAATATCTCAAACTCCAACTCGCCTCTCTGGGCCTTCTTTATCCCAAAAGAAAATCAAACAGCCAAGCGGCTTGCCAATTCGGCTCATAAATCTCATATCCATATATAATATAAACTGGTACCTTTTTGTCGGGCATATCAACTCTATCACTTCCATATGCTATCAACTCAGCATATACCAGTGTTATCTCAATTGAATTCCAATCAGTTCATATCCTCAAATCCAAATCGAATTTCATTCGAACCCCAATATCAAATTCCAAATTCTTAACTCATCAACCCAATTCCATAACAGATTATTCTCTAATCCAATTCAATTCTATTTAACTATGTTCAAGTTAAATTTCAATTTATTTTTACCATCTCATTTTATTTAACTTCATTAGTTAAATTTAAATTCCATAATTTAAATTCCTGGGTTTATTTCAAATCAATTTGAAATTATAATACCAATTCAAAACATTTGAATTTCTAAACACTTGTTTTCTCAAAACATTTCAAATCAAAATCTTTTGTAGTAATCCACCACTTAGAAACTCGAAAATCACACCGATGATACTGCGCAGTCATCATCGGAATTATCTTCCAGCGACCCAAGTGATTTCAATACTATATCATTTCCAAAACCATTTCTAAATACTTCCATTTTGAAAACATTTCAAGATCTCCCAGGAACTTAAAATTTCCTTATTTTAATTCCAAATTTGATTTAAATTCATATTTAATTCATCTTATTTCATATACTTTACTTATATGATTCTGATTAGTTATTTATAATCATTTCACTTTTATAACCTTACTCGATTATATTACCAATCAACACAACCAATATACTATATCAAAATATATTCGGGTAAAATTATTTCTTTTACCCTTCTTTCAAAACATACCATGACGGTTCATCGTATTCGAGTGTTTAGTAACCCCTATCGATACAGTGGATCAAACTGATCGACCAGAACTCATAAACAACTCAACCAATGAATCTCCACAATATAAAACAAATTTTTATATCAAATAACAAATACGTTCAATCGTATATATACACTCAAACTCAATCTAGGGTATTACTAACCCTATCTCTACCGAGTCACGCCACAGAGCCAAGATAATTCTTAACTTAAGCTCTGGTACCAACTGTAGTAACCCGGATTTACGGAGACTTTGGTTATCGACATAAGCTCGATGTCGATAACCAAAACATCAAAAAATCCCGGTAATAAATGAAAGAAATTAGAGGGTGAGGATAGATAAGATAGAACTTATAGAATAGAAGAAGAAGAAGAACATCATCATCAGAGTAAACACGAATCTCACAGCGGAACGAATAAAATATAACATAACATATCTTTGAAATAACATCAGTATATGTATACAATAACACTAATCAGAGTACAACACTTACAACAACAGCGGAAATAATAATAGCTATAGAATCCTGAAGTCTCCTGCTCCAAGCTCTCCAAGTGTATCTGTAAAATCCCGACTACTTGACTGCCCGTACAAATTTAGGCACCCAAGAGTTTAGGGAAAACAACAAAATAAACTCCGGGTCAGTCAAGGGACTGGTATGAGTAAAACAATTTAATACTTGATTTAATAAAGGATATCTCACAAGACCACGCCGCATAACGGAACAGGTTTTTCCCTTATGAGAATCCAAACAACTTTGTAAAGTAATATCATTCTGATATTATAATAATGTCTAAATACAAATAGATATCAATCTAGTAGAAACGCTTGCATCTCACGCTCTACATATATAATGTAAAATCATAAACCGTAGGCGCTTATTGGATGATTGGATTTCCATCTATGACAAGGTATGGAACCACCTTCCGATC
This sequence comes from Allium sativum, assembly GCA_030737875.1. NCBI lineage: Eukaryota > Viridiplantae > Streptophyta > Magnoliopsida > Asparagales > Amaryllidaceae > Allium > Allium sativum. The sequence continues at coordinate 281,283,169 of CM060921.1, forward strand.
AGTGTACTCTAGGAACGATACACTGGAGTTCAACAAGAACATCTTGCAACTCAGCCACACATGACCGACCACTCATTTCGCTTGAGTGTATCGAATGTACATCACCAACGGTTGGGATCAGCAACCGTTCCCGTATATATATATATATGGGACAACATTGATACTTTAAAGAAGCAAATGAATATTCTCTAGATAGGTGATAATACACCCTACTTCGGTGCGACCGACTTAGCCATGCTGCCTGCCCGATTTCTGTCATTTACCGGTTGATGAGGCTAGAAGCTACGCTTTATCATTACATCAGATTCACTTCGAATGCCACATTGTCAGATCCATCAGAATCACTAATTTACGTCTACAACCATACATTACATGTCAGCTAAAAGAAGTTTCCTTCTCCGCTTCCACTCTTGTTATAGTTGAAGAAATCAATGTATGTGACCGTCTGGAAATACTATGTCAGACATCCATCTTCATTCACTTAGAAATGTCACATCGTCATACCCGCCAAATCACAAATTGACTTATCCAAAAATAACACGGGTATACAGCTAAGAGAAACGAATTCCTCCGCCACCAAACGTGAATACGTTTGAACAGATCAACTTACGCGATCTATTGGATATACTCTGTCAGACCTTCGTCCATACAAGTTGTCCTGGGACTGGACAAACAGAAGGCACTATTCTGTAAACAGGATAGCCCTTGCATTTTACTCCGTCTTCAATTATCTTTGGCATATATGATTCGCGATGCTTATGCCAATACAGAGTGGTTCTTTGGATAATAATCCAACCGGTCTCTCCATATTAACAACGTTAAAATGGTCAAAACTTCGATAGTCTGTGATTTAACCATCAAAGAAAAACAAGTGTGCAAACAACGATATTATTTCCAGATGGAAATTATATCGAACAAACATCATTTAACATTAACCTCTTTAGTTCATTCATTTACTTATCTCCTGTTTCCCTATATTCTAAATTCTTATTTTCTTTTATCAGAAAACATTTCTGATTCTCGTTTGGAAAACATTTCCAAAACTCCTTTACGATCAAACCTTACCATTTCTTAGTTAAGAAGGAAGTCAGTCAAGTTGGGGTATAATTACCTCTCAGACCTTAACTGAACAACGTTATAACTTCAAAATGGTCAAAGTTTATCTTTTAATCTTTAACTTCTTTACGCCTTTCTCGGATTCAATTTTACTAATCCACTTCTATATTTAAAACATTGGTTATAACGATAACGTTATAATCCCTACTTTCGAATTATCTAACTTTATTTATAACTTCTATTCTTATTAGTGAATAATTAACCTAACACTTATTTATTTATAAATAAATAAATCCCTATTTAAACACTGGAAAGTATAAGTACTTTCCCGAATTCGATATAATCGAATTTTGCCGATTAACTCTCTTCGAGAAATCTCTATTTGATTAACTCTTCTTCGAATAACCTATATTCGACTAACTCTTTCTCGAATAAATGATATTCGATAATCTCTCTTCGAATAACTAATATTCGATAACTCTTCCTTTTCAAATATCTCATATTTAAATATCTCACTTCGATTAAACTATAATCGATAACTCCCTTCGATGAAATTAACATCGATAACTCCTTTCGATGAAACTAACATCGATAACTCCTTTCGATGAAACTAACATCGATAACTCCTTTCGATGAAACTAACATCGATTTATTTAACTCGACTAATTCGATTTGACTCGACTAACTCGACTTACTTGGTTCGACCAATTCGATTCGATTAACTAGGCTCGACTAACTTGACTAACTTAACTCGACTTACTTGGTTCGACCAATTCGATTCGATTAACTAGGCTCGACTAACTTGACTAACTTAACTCGACTCACTTGGTTCGACCAATTCGATTCGATTAACTAGGCTCGACTAACTTGGTCGAACCACCCGATCAACTCAACTATTTAACTTTAATTGGTTTTACTTGATTTGACTAACTCAATTTATTAACTCGACTGACTAATTCAACTCGATTAACCTAACTTGATTTACTTATCTCGATTAACTGAACTAATCACTTTGATTAACTCGACTAATTCACTTTGGTTAACTTAACCAATTCACTTAACTAATTCACTTAGTTTAGCTTAACTGATTCACTTAACTCCTGTCGAATAAACTATATTCGATAACTCCTCTAACTTTATTCGAACAAACTATATTCGATTAACTCCTTTACTCTACTCGAATAAACTATATTCGATTAACTCCTTTACTCTATTCGAATAAACTATATTCGCTTAACTAACTTCGAATACCATATTCGATTAACTTACTTCGAATACCATATTCGATTAACTTACTTCGAATACCATATTCGATTAACTTTATTCACTTTATAAAGATTTCCTTTTTAACAACGTTTTATTCATTTGAAAAGATTTACTTTTAAATAACGGTTCTACACTTTAAAAATGATTTCCTTTTTATAACGTTTCCTTTTCAATTCTACATATAAATGGTTTACAAATATTCCCTTTTCAAATTTATTCTTGAAATATTCTAACTCCTTAAATTTTCGGGAAAATTCGCCATAACCTCCTTTGTATCGGGAGCATCGGGAAAATCCCCAAACTCGCCACACAGGCCTTTCCATTCAAAAAGAAAATGATTTGAAGTTATTTCCTTTTTAAAATATCTCCTATTTATAAATATCCCAATTTATAAATATTCCTTATTTATAAATATTTAAATTTATAAATATCTTTTATTTATAAATATCTCATTTTATAAATATGCTATTTTCAATATCACTTTGAAAATTCCCTTATCAACATTCCGGCATGTCATGGTATTTTATCATCTCAAATTACGATGTCTAATCTCATCCATACACACACAATCAACAACAGGTTATAATTCACATCATATATTAAAATATATGAAAAACAATAAAATAACTGTTGAGGAATCCAGTCGGATTCCTCCAACCTGTTCTCCTGCATCCCAGATGTTAGACAATATAGATAACATCACTTTCAGTTCCATATGATATATTCTGTTAAACAGAATCAATATAGAAAATCAACTAACTGACTAGCAGTTCAATCAAACGGTCAACACACAGTCAATCAGTCAATATCTAACAGTTCTAAAAATACAACATGAAAAATATAAACTGTTCAGAGTTGGTGAGTTTTACTCACATTGGCGCATTAATCGTTAAATAACGGTTTGCGTTATTTGACTCAGTTGGACAATTTATTTTGCCATAAATTGTAATGAGCTCTGATGGGCTTCCAGTCAGTTTCATTGTGTTGCTCCCGTCCATACGATCCCAACGCAACTAGTTTCGCTGAATTTCGTTTTCGTATGACCAAGTTATGATAATAACAAGTTAGAGTATTACTTTATATAAACAAACATGGATTTTTATTTTAAAATAAAGGCCTTAACCTTTAAAAGCCCATCGGCCCACTACCAAAGCCCACCCGCTCCCGATTCCTTTCTTCCCAAACATGCCGTGAGTTCTCCAGTGCCAAACGATGGCCATTTCCACACAAATTAACTCATCGTCCTCTTCCAATCGATCACCAAACCGCCTTCACCAAACAACACCACTCATTCTCCACCCACACTTAACCATATTTCAAACAAAAATTATCCATAATCTCCTCACCTCAAACTACCCCTCCTCAAACCCAAAATGAAGAACTCTACACTGTTCTTCCCACTTTGAACAAACAGGAACCTCACCAAATAAAAAGTGGTCATTAACCAAAAGTTTAAAACCAAAAATTAGTTTAATCCATGTATTAACGCACATTACTTAGCACAACTGTTTGCCTCACAATTTCATCCCTGCTAGAACTCTTGTCTTCCCCCTTTTACATTTCGAACCCAACCACTATGGTTTCAATCCACCACCGCAACCATCTCAAATGACTGGACAGCTCCTTCTTGCCACCATCGACACGCCCAAGCACCAGCCTCTTTCTGACACCTGTCTCATCACTCAGGACTGCCTGATAACACCAGAAAATGATTTCAAAAGCTCACGTTTGCAACCTCTGGTCTGACAGACTCCAGTGATCGAACGTCACCAGCTCCCACCGATTGATCAAACACCCTGTTCCCGCACCTTTCTTCTTCACGACTCCACCCCTAACTCCCATCTGATCGACGGCGAGCACCCACCCTAAGTCGACGATACATTTCTGACACCCAGAAGACTGCGTCGCACCTTAGTATAAGCACACGGAATTGAAGGGGATCTGTTGAGGATTTCAACTATAATCGATTTGAGATCTGTAGAATTTTTTTGGATTTTATTATGATTTTTAAAACCCACGATTTCATTCTTTTGCTGTTGAAGGTGGCGGCTACCATTTTGACCCGTGAAGTAGTGGTTTAGGGTTAGAGAAAGTTAAGGGTTACTTATAGATAGGTTTTAATATTTTTATATTCGAGTTTTATCCAACGCTATTTATATTTGTCCTTTAAAATTCCTATGATTACACATGATATTCAAAAATCACGAAAATGGACATGCAGCTAGAGTTTGACACTACGGTCCCAACGAAACTGGTTTCGTCGAATTCTGACTCCGTATGCTCACACAGCGTATTTTTAACTGTCAAAATACTGACTGTTTTACACTCTAAAAATTCGTACGGCCACACAGTGACTCTAAAAATCACGAAACTGGAAATCTAACAACTATTTGACATTGCGGATCCAACAAAATTAGTTTCGACGAAAATGGAGGTCGTATGAAAAACTGGCTATTTTTCAAGCGCTGAACTGACCTTTTAAATATATAAATACATTTAAATATTATTAAATTAAATATTAATAAATTAATATTCTCGCATATATCCACAGATGATGTCGTACGGCTCCAGAATATCATATCAGAATTTATGACTTGATTTCCAAAATTCCGATTTGATCGATATTCAGTTCGTATCGAAACATCGATTTATAACGTATATAAAGCATCGCAAATTATAAAGAAATTCCACAGCGACTTTTCTGAAATTTGATTTGGACGTAAATCAAAATCTATACGACGAAATCCAGATTTTTCTCTCCCATTAGAAAAATATACTCCACCAGCTCCACGCGTTTCTTGTTTCACTGAAATCCGGCTTAAAACGAATCCTGTATACTCAGTTGAAGTTCAAATCGCCAAATAGCGAACTACCGCGTCGTTACGCGCTCTATTTTAATTATATTATAATTATACGTTCAAACTGTCGTCAATTGAATATATTCGTCAATAAAATTCAACTCTAAGCTGAATTAAATCTAAGGGACGACCCCGTTCACAGAATATTGTGATTTCCAATATTTTTGATTATTTCGACATTATAATATATTTTATTATATTATAATTATTAATTAAATATTCGATATTATTTAATTCACGTTCTCGATATCGATAAATCGATATTTAATAATTAAATAAATTAATTGTTCAACAGCTAAAAATGCGGGTTACTACAGTCTTCCTAATGTTCTCCTCTGTCTCCCAAGTACAATCATTCTCGTCCTCGCTCCACTATACCTTGACTAGCTTCACCGCCTTCCTTCGAAGTTGCTTCATGTCGTGCTCGACAATACGGGCCGGCTTGCGGTTCCCAACCGCCTCGGGTTCTACTTCGAAGTCCTCTAACTGATCAGGTGAAATAGTCATATCTGAGTCGTGAACGAACTTCCTTAGTTGGGAAACATGAAATACGTCGTGAACTCCCGCCATCTTCCCTGGTAAGTCAATTCTGTATGCCAAATTCCCGACTAGTTCAAGAACAGGGAATGGGCCAACAAATCTTGGTGCCAATTTGCCTCTCCTGCCAAATCGTATTACGCTCTTCAACGGAGAAATCTTGACAAACACCAAGTCACCAACGGAGAATTTTAGGTCTCTTCTCCTCTTATCAGCATAACTCTTCTGCCTATCTTGGGCAGCCTTCATTCGTTGCTGAATGATCTTGATCTTATATGAAGTTTCCCTCACCAGATCTGGTCCAAGCATAAACTTCTCGCCAGTCTCTATCCAAAATGATGGTGAGTTGCACGGTCTTCCGTACAAAGCTTCAAACGGAGCCATACCGATACTGGATTGGTAGCTATTATTATATGCAAACTCTACTAGATGCAAATGGTCATCCCATGATCCACCAAAATCCAATATACATGCTCTCAAGAGATCTTCCAAAATACGATTCACCCTCTCCGTCTGACCGTCGGTTTGAGGATGATATGCGGTACTGAGATGTAACTCTGACCCTAGAGCCTCTTGCAAGCTCTTCCAAAACCCACTAGTGAACAACGGGTCTCGGTCGCTCACAATGCTTTTAGGTACTCCATGAAATCTCACTACCCACTTCATATACAATTCTGCTAACTTAGCTGCCGTTCTGGTCGATTTGACTGGTATAAATCTTGCACTTTTAGTCAGTCAATCCACAACTACCCAAATGCTATCATGTCCCGATCTAGTCCTTGGTAAACCATCAATAAAATCCATCGAGACTTGCTCCCATTTCATTCGGGAATTTCTAAGGGTTGTAACAACCCACTAGGCTTCTTTTGCTCGGCTTTAACTAGCTGGCAATTCATGCACTTGGATAAAAACTTCCCAACGTCTCTTTTCATCCCTTCCCAGTAGTAAGTCTGCTTCATATCTCGATACATCTTGTTACCACCGGGGTGTATAGTCAGCTTTGAGTGATGACATTCTCTAAGCACTTCATCTCTCAATCCATTGACATCGGGTACAACAAGCTTTCCATTCTTTCTAAGCCATCCATCTCGATCAAGCCCATACTTGTTCATCTCCTCATCGATATCCATCTTTAACTTGGAGATGATTTCCAATAGGTTAGGATCGTCCCTCTGACTAGAGCCGATCCGCTCAATTAAAGTGGGTCTGATCGTCAAACTTGCTAACATTTCTGGATCCAATTCGCACTTTGGTCTGAAATCAAACTCCGCGATATACTCCAGTTGCTTCCATTCAAGGAACATAGCCCCTAAGATGGCATGTCTTCTACTCAATGCATCAGCCACCGCATTGCCCTTTCCCGGTGTATATGCGATGTTGAAATCATAGGAAGCCAAGAATTCTAACCAACTTTGTTGCCGGAGATTTAGATCCTTCTGGGAGAAGAGATACTTCAACGACTTATGATCTGTAAACAGCTCGAATCTTTCTCCCAAGAGATATTGTCTCCACATCTTTAACGCGAACACGATCGCTGCCAATTCCAAGTCATGGGTAGGGTATCTTTTCTCGTGCGGTTTCAATTGCCGACTTGCATAAGCTACAACCCTACTGCCTTGCATCAATACAGCACCCAGTCCGGTACCACAGGCATCCGTGTATACCGTCATCTCTTCATCCCCCTTAGGAATGACTAACACTGGTGCGCTCGTCAACTTGTCCTTCAGACTCTTGAATGCATTCTCGCACCTTTCATCCCAGACAAAAGCTTGATTCTTCTTGGTCAACTGGGTCAATGGTGCTGCTATCTTGGAGAAACCTTGGATAAACTTACGATAATATCCAGCTAATCCCAAGAAACTTCTTACATCTGTTGCATTCTTGGGTGTAGGCCAATCCTGTACCGTAGCCACCTTTGTCGGGTCTACGGCAATACCATTCTCTGATACAACATGGCCCAAGAACCTCACTTCCCTCTTCCAGAAGTGACACTTAGAAAACTTTGCTTTCAATTGGTGTTTTCTCAACACCTCCATCACTACTCTTAAATGTTCCTTGTGTTCTTCCTCTGTCCTCGAATAGACCAAAATATCATCAACGAACACAAGGACAAACTTATTCAACTGATCTCTGAATACCCTATTCATAAGATCCACAAAATATGCTGGGGCATTGGTCAGCCCGAATGGCATGACCAACCATTCATAAAATCCAGACGGCGTTCGAATTGCCGTTTTAGCTATACTCTCAGCTTCCACTCTAAGCTGATGAAAACCTGTCGCGAGATCCAACTGAGAAAATACTCTCGCGCCACTCAACTGATCGAACAAATCATCTATCCGCGGTAGAGGATACTTGTTCTTCCTCGTCACTTTATTCAACTCGCGGTAGTCTACACACAAACGAAGGGAACCATCCTCCTTGGTAGCAAACACAACTGGTGCTCCCCATTCAGAAACACTCCTTCTGATAAATCACTTCATCAAAAGATCGCTGACTTGCACCTCGAGCTCTCGCTGCTCTCTTGGTGCCATACGACGAAGTGGCATCACTATAGGTCTGGCATCTTTTACCAAATCAATACGGAACTCAATCTCTCGGTGTGGTGGAAGTCCGGTCACTTCTTCGAAAACATCCGGATACTGGCCAACCACGGGCAAACCTGACAACTCACTATGCGAAATGTCGAGGGAGTTTAGAAAACTAGCCAATACCCCCTTACTGGGTAGACCACCAAACACTATCCTCCGCCCATCATCCGCTCTAGCTGTCACTAAAAAGCCCTCACAGTCTACCACCACCCTGTATCTTTGGAGCCAATCTACTCCCAAAATAATGCCAAACCCAGTAAATCCCAAAACAAAGCAATCACAAACAAACATGCATCCATGACTCGATAAGACCACATTACGACAAATCATGCTAAGGCTAGTCGAACCACCAATCGGGTTCGTCACTACTAAAGGTCTATCGACAATCTCGGGCTCCAATCCCAACCTATCTACCAGGTCGCTAGATATGAAAGAACTGGAAGCTCCGGTATCAAATAAAACTCTAACAGGAACATCATAAACAAAAAGCATACCTTGAATGACGACATTCTTTCCCTTCTCCGCCGCTGTTGGGGCATTCGACGAAGAAGGAATAGCATTAAGGGCGTAGGCTTTCACTATTTGCTTCTCTTTAGGGGGTTGCAGACACTTGTCCTTGTGATGTCCCATTTGGCCACAGTTGAAGCACTTCCTATCCGCTGGCTTGGCCCGACTATTACTAGCATAATGGCCCTTCTTACCACAGCTGAAGCACTCAACATCTTGCTTATTCTTTTTCTTCTGGCCATCCTTAGTCTGATTCTGCTTTCTCTTATTCTGGGAACCACCCTTGCCTCCACCACTTGCTTGTGGCTTTGGCTCATCTGCAGATGCAACCTCAGTCTTCGGCTTAGGGTAGAGACTTTCTGATCTTAATGCTTTCCTCACAATAGACTCAAACGTCTCATCGATGTGGTTAATAAGCCTTTCTCCTAAGTACTGATCTAAACCAGTTATGAATTTCTCATTCTTCTTCTCGGCAGTATCAATAAGAGATAACCCATACTTCGACAAAGTGTCGAATTCAGCAATGTACTCCGAGACAGCTCTGCCATTCTGCTTGAGCTCCAAGAATTTCTTAAACAGTACTGACTTCTGAGCAGCTGGAATGAACTTCTCGCTAAAGCGAGCTTTAAACTGCTCCCAAGTTATCTGATCTTCGGGAGTAGCTGCCTTTACAGCATTCCACCAATTCATTGCCCGCCCTTGCAGCTGACGGGACGCTAGCTTTCTCTTCATCGCATCCTCGATACCCAAATCCTCGAAGATACGTTCGCAACTATCCAACCAATCCTGAACATCCGTGGCCGACTCCATTCCGTGGAACGACTTCCCACCAAGGCTAGTATAATCCTTATTCAGCTTGGCGAAGTCGACTCTTGGCGCCTGCACTATTGGACCACCACCATTTCCACCATTGGGAGCTGCCCTCTGTACATCTCTAAGCATCTCTCTCATGAGGTCAGTAAACATCGTCCTCATGTCAGCAGCATTCCCATTATTGGCTCCCCTACCAGCACCTCTAGTATATCGGCTCATCGTCAATCTGAAAAAGGAAACGATTAACGACTCCATAGTGGTGCTAGTGCAGTACGACTTCATCCTTATACTAGTAAGAGTATATATATATAGCTTTTAAAAACCAAAGTAATCACAAATACGCTCTCTCGTATACATATATTATCTCTCCCTGATAACTTCCCTAGGTTAACTACGCAACCTAGAGCTCTGATACCAAATGTGACGGCCCGCCCCGCACCAACCGACATTTACCCCAAAAGTGCGCTGTACACATGTCCAGTTAGCATGGAACGGGTCGTGAGAAGAAAAGGGAAGAAGGGAATTAACTAAACGAGGAACCTGTAGAATGTCTCACAGCGCATGGAATAAAATATAATAATAACATACTTGACATAAAACAGGTGAGGCAGTGCATAAGCTGATAACTAAAATCAACATCAATCATAGAGCAGCGGAAATCCAAATATAGCTTATTACAACTTTTCAAATTTACTGTCTCTAACAAAAGAAAGCTAAAGTAGAAGATGCACCACCAATGCCCAAGCAGTGATCTTCAACAACACAGGGAGAATACTATATATATTACGTGGAAGCCTCCTGCTCGTCTCCGGATCATCTACCCGTGCATCACCAGCTAACCTGTCTCTAGTCTGCTCGTGTGAGCACCCAGAGTAATAAGAGGAGACATGAAACTCTGGGTCAGACATAAAGCCTGGTATGAGCGATAAGCATCTAAAAAGAATAATAACAGGTATACTAAACCATACCTGAACCTGGACCTGCAACCAAAGAGTTAGTACCACATACCGTACAATACTCTAAGGTGCCATAATAAATAGTGTAAGAATACAGGGTAGGGTGTGCATGTCATAATGATAGCAAACAAATCAACCATAGCAACCATCCTCACATCTCTCACTCAGTGCGTAAAGCATATGATATCTACCACTTTGGAACACTAGACAAATTGAGGTAACGACGGATCCCGACTTGTAGAAACCCTGCTGTGACCAAGCTAAACACATGGAGTCATGACCAAACATTTCAATGACCCACCACATTGGTCGTAGCCGTTGGTCCTACCAATGCCATAATGGCCCTGAATCCGCCTTTGTACCTCCTACCATAGTGGTCCAAAGCTATAGACATCGACAACCCCTTAAAACGCGTCCCGCAGCAAAGCCCAATCATGAAGCGAACTCGTAGATTCCCATCTGGATCTTGAGCTCTAGCTTCTCATTTGGACTTCCTTTGCATCTCGGGTTTGGTCGAATTGGAGCGGGTCTTCAGAGGAGTTGTCGTGCAGTAGCAGCCCTAGAATTTGGTTCGGTTCGGTAGTCATTACCCTCGTCGGTTCGGTTCGGTCCTCCTTCCATGTCATCTTTCCATTCGGTTCGGGTCGGGTAATCCACTTCGGGTCGGGTCGGTGTCCTCCTCCGGGTCGGGTCGTGTTGCTGTCTTCCTTCTAGTTCATGCTCCTTCTCCGATCAGCTCCCTCGTTTTCCATCTACTCCGATCCGATTCGATCCCTTCGCCTTACTCCAGTCGTAGCCTTCCATTCTTGAGTCGATCCGATCTGGCCTCCATTATTCTTCCGATCCGATCCCCTTGTCCACTCCAACTCTAAGTAAACGGCCTTTCTTTTTGCCAAGTCTCTTATGTGCCAAACTCCAGTTCGGGTCGGGTTTTCTTGCCCAGTTCACATATCCGATCCGAGCCCTCATCCGATCCGATCCGAAGCCCTGCACAACTTTCTGCAACTTTTTCCAGCAACATGTTTACGCCGTTCGACGACGTTTTTGACAAATCTAACTATTCCAATCAATCACAAATCATGTCAAATAGTCATAACAACATAGCAAACTAACCACAAACACCAAAACAATGAATTTACATGTCAAAATGGATCAAATGTGCCCAAACCCCTTATTTTCCCTTAAGCATGTTTAAGTAAATCTAATCATAGGGTTAACAAAACTCAATCAAATTAAACCAAATTTCTACCAGAGGCATAAAATATTATTTAAGAATTTCTAAACATTTTTCCAGAATTTATTAGTGTATAAATCCGCTAATCCTCACTAATTACCCTTAATTACCGTAATTAGTGCAAAAACTATGCAAATCACTCACCTTGGCCACAAATGAAACACCAAATCTGAAATACTCTCTGTTTGGGTCGAATTCCTATGTATAGCAGCAGCTCCAACCTTGCTCTGTTGCTATTTGGCCTTGTTTTGATGTAGTTTAGGCTTAATCTTCACTAAAAATGTGTTTTGGAGTGGTTTTAGAGGATGGAAGCCATTACTAAGGTCTCAAGAAGGTTTGTGGCGGCTCAAAACTGAAATGAAAGTGATATCCTAACCCTAATCAGTCCTCCTATACCCCTAAACCCGAAATTCCCCTCTGGGCCTAGCTGCTAATCACCCGGTTAAGCCCAATTAAGTTGTTTTTCACCATCTGAAACTTGTTTCAGCCATATCTCCCAAACGGTGAGTCCGTTTGGCTAATGTGACCACTCTACGGAATTGTAAACCATCATCCGGAGCAAATGGAAGTGTTTCAGGTCAAAATTCCTTTCCAGTCAAAAGTTATGGCCAAAACACTGCCAACTAGGGGTAAAATGGTAATTTAAAAATCGGGAAAAATCATGAACATGGGAAATGACCACAATAGTCGTCTCCCAAATTTACATGACCATACGACTTCGCATGTGAAAGAAATAAATATCCTACGATCCTATGATGCGTAGAATACGGGTCGTTACATTGATGATCAAAGCACGGCCTGTGTGGCGTAGCTTTGTGTATAACGTGAATTTGGGAGCCTCACACCTCGGTATGAGTCTAAAATGGGATACGGACCCAAGGAGTGCACGACGTTTCTTTCTAGCTAGGGTGGTGTCAGTGACCTACCAGCCCTGACATTTATATACTTTTCACCTGTGTGGCTGTTGGAGGTTCCAAAGGATCAGAGTGGGGTCCCGAGGCATTTGCTAGAATGTCTCAAACGCGGAGAGGAGCTTGCCCCTTGCCTCGACTCATGATGGAATCCAATTTCCAATACGTGTGTTTCGGTTTTATTTTTAGAACCTAGTATGGCGACATAGTGGTATGGGTCATTCATGCCGCCTATGATTGATATTTATGATTGAAATTTTTTTGACACTATACACTTATAATAGTATCAAATAATGTGTTTTAAACGTATCAAGCATGCTTTGGCTGTTATAAGGTAAAAACCCTATCCTCCGGCTTGCGTTGCATTGTGTGATGGGACCTAGGTCTTATAACAGCTTCATTTTTCTTTATTTAGCATTGCGCTGTTTGTTTTATGCATTGGTATTCTTTGGAGGAAACCCGTTCCGTGTCATACGGCGTGGTCCCTTGATTTACCTAACTTTAAAAATAAAGATTAATAACTGTTTTAGTTCTCACACCAGTCACATGACTGACCTGGAGTTTATTGTTTTAACCTAAACTCTGAGTTCCCCTATTTTCGACATGGGCAGCTAGTAGTTTTGGTTTTGCAGATTTATATTCATAGGATCCTGATTTACAGCTGGAACGATGCTCGGAAAGCTCTGTATCCGTGCATTATTTCTAGTTGTGCTTTTGTATTATCTTCCGTTGCGATGTATTTAAATGTAATCTTAATCTCTGATATTTATCGAATTTAATTTATTCATTTATACTCTGTTTATTCTTGTATTCTGATGGAATTGTTGTAATAACAATGAAATGTTCTTCCGTTTGCGTTCATTTGTGTGTTGTTCTCAAAGTATCCGCTATTTCCTTCACGGTGAAGTTACGGGTTCTTACAGTGGTATCAGAGCTTTGGTTTACAGAGCTCGAGAACAAGACACATTAGAACCATACGAAAGAATTCATCAGATATTGGATTAGTAATATCCAATTAGAATGACTCGTTAGAGATAGGATCAGTAGTATCCTAGAACGAGTGTGAAGAGTATATTTTTCAAATGAAAACAATTTTGTTTTGAAAATTTAATTCGTTTTATACGTATTTGAAGATTTATTTATTTTGAATATGGAAAATAGAGTATATAAAGATTTCGCGTATACGCGTCATGAACGTATATTCGAAGTTTTAATATACTGGATAGATATAGAATCACATTCTAGACATCCGGGGATGATTCTGATGATGGTGCATCATCATCAGTATTTATATTCGAGTGACGAAGGTGTGATATCTATATATTTCCATTAGACTGGTGTGAGAACCAAAACTAATATAGATAGATTTATTGTTGTGATTTGGCATAAAAAAACATGATTTTCTGTATATATATATATCAAAATTATGAATTTGAAACTCTAATTCACTATTTGATTGATGTTTGTGTTGTTTGTTTATTTGTTGATAATTTTGAACCATTTAGCCTAACTGAATCACATGTTGAATTGTATTGGAAATTTGTCGCATTTGCTTGCATATACATATACTTACATTGAACAGGTCATAGCAAGGAGGCTAGAGCAGAGAATAAAATTTGTTTGCCCGACAAATAGGTACATGTTTACTATATAATTTACTGTTTTGTTTGGGTGATGATGATTTTATGAGCCGATTGGCTAGCCGCTTGGCTTTTTCTTTTTCTTTTTGAGATCAGAAGGCCTGTATGGCAATTTCGGGATTTTCCCGTGGCTCCCGGTGCAGGGGAGGTTATGGCGAAATTTTTCGAAAATTCCGGGTGTTAGCCAAATTTTTGAAGAATTTGAAAATTCTCAGAAACTGAAGAGTTGGAGAATGGAAGCCAGATCGAACGTAGAGTTGATTAATCAAACCACTTTCGACTTTGTTCGTTTTCGGGGACGAAAAGTTTTAAGTGGGGGAGATTGTAACAACCCGAAAATCTAGGCCAGTTTAAAATTTTTATTTTGGCAATTTTAATGAATTTTGAACATTTAAAATAGATTATTTTGAAAAATATCGACGAGATTTTTTTTTGAATAGAATTCGACGTATATATTATATACGTCTTCGTTAGAATATAAATAATTATATATAATTATAAAAGGAATTGAAAATGGCGCGGTAGTTCGATAATTCGATTTCAAACTTCAATTGAACATACCGGGTGCAAAACAATCCGGATTTTAGCGAAACCAAAAGTAATAGGATCTAATTGGGAATATCTTTCCAACGAATCCGAAAAATCAAAATTTCATAGCGGGAATCAAAAGATATGTCCAGTTGAAAATTCTAAATAGTCGCTATGGAATTCAGGCCCTTAAAAATAGACATTTTGCAAAAGACCTCGGATTTCGACGAAACCACTTTTGTTGGGTCCGTGATGTCAAATTATTGCTAGATTCCTAATTTCATATTTTTCCGAATCAATATGCGAGCATGGCAAAGGAAAACGTGTTTGCCAAGTTTCAGTTGATTTTAATCGACTGGAAAATGACCATTTTTCTAACGGTCTCAGAATTCGACGAAACTAGTTTTGTTAGGACCGTATCGTCAATACGAAGCTAGAAAATATTTTTCTGCAATTTTTCAAGTTAGTATGTGACCCTGGTAAATTGAAATGCGCGTTCAAATTCAATATATAGAGTTATTTGTTGATTTTGATGAAAACTGATCGAATCAGCTTACGATACCTATCCCATTGTGTTCGGAATGGGGGTAATTAGCTATGGACGACAGGCGGTGGGCCTCGTTTAGAGGTCGTATGTAAAAGTCAACTTTTTGAAATTAAAATAATTAAAAATTAAAAACCCTCTCTCCTCCCCATATCTTCTCTCAGCCCCCCCCCCCCGTTCACTTTTTCAAAATGAAAAGAAAAAAAAACCGTCGAGACAAAACCCACTGCCACCTCGGCCATCACCGCCGCGCCGCCTCGATCCGCCCTCCCCCACGCCGACGCGACCCCCTGCTGCCCCTCCTTCTCTCTCCTCCTCACTGGAACCGAAAACCCCCAACGCCCAATCTCCAAATCGACATCCCCCTGACCAGGCGCCGTCGCCCTCCACCCTCCCCCGAGACTGTAGCGCCGCCTCCTCCCTATATCCGACCACCTGCGATGGCGCAGCACCCCCCCCCCCCCCCGCCCTTCCAATCGACTGCTGAAACCCCCTACCTCTTAGAAAACACTATAAGTTTTTTTTGTTGTATTTATTCTTTTTCTTTCTTTATTTAATATAAATAAGTTTTAAAAAGGATTAATAAAATCAGTTTTTGTTTATTGAAAACATTTTATAGAAGGTTAAAAATATAATTTTTGTACTATAGAAAGATTAAAGATGTAATTTTTATATAGTGGAAATGTTAAAGATGTGATCTTTATGGTAGTAGCAATGTAAAGATATTATTTTTATAGTGATGAAAATTCTACTTTTACATTATAGAAGTGTTAAAAATATGACCTTTATATAGTAGGAGATATAAAAATACTATTTTTATATAAGTAGTGTATTGAAAATAAAATTTCTATATAATAGAGAATATAAAAATATAATCTTTATATAGAGAATAGCAGTGTAAAAATATAATTTTTATCTATATAGTAGCGTTAGAAAAATATAATTTTTACCTATATAGTAGCGGTGTAAAAATTCAATTTTTATATATTGAATAGCGAAGTAAAAAATTCGATTTTTATATATTGAATAGCGAAGTAAAAATTCGATTTTTATGTATTGAATAGCAAAGTAAAAATTCGATTTTTATATATGTAGTGAATACGGGCAACGAAAGTGACGAAAGAAGAAATGGCGGAGATTTTCTACACAAGAAGAGTCGTGGAGTTGGGATAACTATTGGTGAGAACTTCTCACTCTAAATTTCTTTTTCTATTTATATATATATACTAGGATGCAGACGGTGCTTAGCAGCACCCGACACCCGTCATCCACAGACCATGGATGGCTTGTTTGTTTAATTGATGTGTTGTGAAATTTGTTTATGTTGTTGATATGAAACCGATAATCAAATGTAGATAGTTGAAATTAAATATTTTATCGTTAAAAATATAATTTTTAACGTGAAAGTGAACAAATAAATATTTATAAACAAATCGGCCGATTTGTTTATATACACTGATTTGACTGATATTGATTGGGTCGATAAATTTTACACATCGCCCAACTGCACAAATAAAAATCTATGTTTGTTGATTTGAAACCCCACACGGGTGTTGGGATGAAATTTGGCGTACACTAATCCCAATTATTTAATTGTATGTCGATTGATTGGTCGACAGGCTGTGTAAGCGTTAATTATTTATATTTGATGCTTATGCAGTTGTGTAGTGCACCCTGGATGATGGTTGATTGTTTGTCATTGCTATTATATACATGTATTGTGTGGAATCCTTATAATTAACATTATATGGTGATTGATTGGGCCTCATTCCAATCGGGAAAATAATGAATATTATAAAAGAAAATTCATGTGTTGAATATAAAAATAGTCATGTGTTGACGATGTTCATGAGTTGAAACTATTGATGTGTTGAGTGAAATATTTTATACAATAAAATTTACATCTTTATCACATTTAAAATTAGAACTACTTCGTGGTGGAGTCTAATTAAAAAATCAAATGATAGATACCATAATTTTATAAAATATTTTACATAACAAAAATAGTGATGTGTTGACAGTACTCATGTGTTGAGATTAGTCGTGTGTTGAAAGAAATATAGATTCATGTGTTGAATAGAATAAATATTCATTTGTTGAATAGAATAACGAATTTATTGAAATATATAAAGCTATGTTGATTAGAAATGCATTATTTTGGCGCGAACGACATTTATATCGATTTTATTCGTTTTAAAATGAATATTGAAAAGTGATTTCAAAATTTAATCTTTTGAAATGAAATTCAAATTAAATTAGATCAAAATTCAAATTGAAATTTTATTGAATCAATTTGAAATGAATTCGAATCGAATAGAAAATGAATTCGATTCGAATTGAATAGAAAGTGAATTTGAATAGAAATGAATTCAAATTGAATTAAATTGAAATTGAATTAAAAACGAATTGAAATCGTTTTGAATGAAATTTAAAACGAACTGAAATTGAATTGAAATCAATTTGAAATGAATTTGAATTGAAGTAAATAGAAGGTAAATTCAAATTGAATTGAATTAAAACAATTAGAATTTGAATTGAAACGAATTTGAATTCGAATTAAATAAAAATTGAAATGAATTCGAATTGAATTGAAATCAAATCGATTTGAAATTGAAGATGAAGTTGAAATTGTTTTTGAAACGAATTTAAAACGATTTATAAAATACGTTTTAAAAGGAAATCGACGAAATATATATAATATATATATATTATATATATAATGGCCTGAATAGAACACGCCGCGCCGCGGCAGTTCATGAATTTCGACCATTGACTTCGAATTGACATTGCGGGAGATCCGACTGTCGGATTCTCCTAAAACCGGAACCGTTACGTTCATATCGAAAAGATCTTTCCAATGAATATTAGAAATTTGAAATCTAACGGTTGGATTTGGAATTATGTCCAAATCAAATTTGGAAAAGGTCGCTGTAAGTGCATTTCGATGGCCGTTGATGGAAATCGACTGTACGGGCCTTGATAAAATTATTAAAAATATTAATAATTTGTGTAAAACTATAATATGTGAATTGGAAAGAACTGGGATGAAAAATCCCACATTTGAAAAGATAAAAATAGATTTTTATCAAAATGAACTAGTTTTGAACTAGAATTAAAATCAATTTATTTTTGAAATAAATAAAATGAATTTGAAAGCGATTTTAAAAATAATCAATATTCCCAATACGCGGATTGGACTGGAGTTGAATCGAAATTATCTTTGGAATATTTCGATGTTGGATTTCGTGACTATACAGATATTGTTATGGGAATTTGAAAGATATATTTTATATCGTTATTTCCAATACGATATTTGTTGGTTTCAGAATTTGATATTGAATATGTAACGAACTGGGATTTTTCGACTCCGAAAATCAACATCGAACTACCGTGTTGACCATTCAGACATCGAACATTCCTGATCATTAATAGAAAGAAGTTAGAGGGTGAGAATAGATAAGATAGAAATATTAGAATAGAAGAAGAAGAAGAAACAACACAACATAGCAGAGTCTCACATCGCAGCGTAACAAAATATAATACTGAAATAAATCTTTACTGAAAGCTTTTAAAATACTTACATATCATAGTACATCACACATCTGACAGTGGTAAAAATCTGTCCTACACAACACAGCGGAATAATAGCTATATCATACGTCTGGACTCTTCCAGCTTGTCTCTTCACAACAGTCGATAACCTGAACCTGTACAACCCGGCCTAACCCGAGCATTTACAAAACACCGGGTCAGTCTGGTGAACCAGAGTGAGATAAACTCGCACAGTATTAAGGGTAAATCATCCAACTTGATTTTAAGGTTCAAAATCTTTCCAAAACAAAGGGTAATCGTAAGACCAAATCCACACATAAACACGGACGGTTTTTACCTTACGATAACCCAAAACAGTTTTGAAATCAATATCTTGTCTGATATTATAATAATGTCTAAATACAAGTAAATAGCAATCTAGTGGAACGCTTGCATCTCACGCTCCACATATATAGTATAAATCAAAAACTGCGGGCGCTTATTGGAGATTGGATTCCGACTAAGACAAGGTATGGGACCACCTGCCGATAGTGTATCTCTAGAGACGAATACACTGGGTTCAACAAGAACGTCTTGCAACCCGGCCCTCACATGACCGACCACTCATTTCGCTTGAGTGTATCGAATGTATATCACCGACGGTTGGGATCAGCAACCGTCTCCCGAAAAGGGACAGCATCGAAACATAGATTTAAGAAGCAAATAGGACTTCCTCTAGATAGGTGATTATACACCCTAATGGGAGCGACCCACATAGCCATGCTGCCTGCCCGATTTTTGTCATTTCCCGGTTGATGAGGCTTGAGGCCAGAATTTATCTTTGAACATCTGGTCACCATTCACTTTGAATGCCACATCGTCAGATCCGCCATACATCACTAATTGACGACCACAAAAATACTTTAGCAGAAGCTAAGAGAACGGCAATTCTCCGCCAACACTACAGTACGTTTGAAGAAATCAACGTACATGATCCTTTTGGAAATACTCTGTCAGACATCCGTCCATACAAGTCATCCAGGAACAGGATGAACCGAAGGCACTCTCCTACCGCATCCATATAGGAATCACCCCATGGATCAGTAGCGAGAAGTCCTTGCAACCCGTAGATTCCAACCACGACAGAATCACAGCTTATCTCTACTTGCCAGGCAAAGAATATTAGTGGTTCTTCCGTTTGTGAAAATCCACGATCTTCACTGCTCCACTCGATCATCTTCCAATCTCTTCACGTATTTGTTGGTCGGAATGGTTTTCGAATACAAATTCGATCCCGGTCTTTCCATACCAACAATCGCATTGGTCAGATTTGATAGTCGGTGATTTAACTATCAAAATATACAGTGTTTCAACCATGACAAACAATGTGTTCACTGGTTCAGTATTCAGCCTCACTTGGCCTTTAACAATCTGGTTTACTTTTGTTACATTAAAATTTCTAACTCCTTTAATATTCAAAATATACAATATTCGAATAACTCTAATTAGACTTAACTCTATTCGATTAACTCGACTTATTTAACTCCTATCGATTAACAAATATTTGACTTAACCCATTCGCTTGACTCTAGGTCGCAGCGATCACAATGGTTACGCCTGATTCCCTCAAGAAACATCCGACCGCCGTAGGCTATCTGCAGCCCTGCGAATTATGCTAGCAGTCGTACGCAATGGAAACTCATCTTGAATACTATGTTTGACTAACTCTATCTCGAATAACTATATTCTTATATAATACACTAATGTCCTCAAAACCCATTTCTTTATATACTTAGTAAAATAACTTATAACCGTATTCAACTCCACTCTTAACTATTCCTTCCCACATATTTGCTACACCATTCTCTGTTATTTAAATCGGGAGATCCATTAGTTTTAATAAGGGAATTTATAGCACATAGGTTATAACGTTGTTTAGATTTATAGCACATATGTTATAACCATAGCGTTAGAATTACTATTTAGATTAACAAACAACAGCGCTATAATCGCTGTTTAGGTTTACAAAACATTTACCATAGCATCAGCGCTAAAATCGCTATTAAATTCACAAAACATATATTATAACAACAGCGCTAAAATCGCTGTTTAGATTTTCAAAACATATTCACCAATGTCTCTTACGATTACCAACTAATACTATCTTCAGATAATCCCGATGTTGTTCAAGTTGGGGTATTTTAATTACCTCTCAGACCTTGATCAAACTACGTTCTTATCTTCAGACAAATATCAGCTGTAATCAAACCACTATTCTGTTCCAATCTCAATGTAACGACCCAGAAAATCTGAACCAATTTAAAAATTTTAAATTGGCTAAAATAATGGATTTTAAATATTTAAAATAAATATTTTAAATAAAGGCGATGAAAACTGAGTTCGAATCGACAATGGAAAACGAATATAATTAATTATAATTATATATAGAATTGAAAATGGCGCGGTAGTTCGATAATTCGATTTCAAACTTCAATTGAATATACCGGGTGCAAAACAATCCGGATTTTAGTGAAACCAAAAACATTAGGATCTAATTGGTAATATCTTTCTAACAAATCTGACCAATCGAAATTTGATAGTGGGAATAAAAAGATATGTCCAGTTGAAAATTCTGAATAGTCGCTATGGAATTCAGGCCCTTAAAAATGAACATTTTGCAAACGGTCTCAGAATTCGACGAAACTAGTTTTGTTAGGACCGTATCGTCAATACGAAGCTAGAAAATATTTTTCTGGAATTTTTCTAGTTAGTATGTGACCCCGGTAATTTGAAATGTGCGTTTAAAATTCAATATAGTGATTTAAATGAAAATTCAAAAGGAAACTTATTGTAACGAGCAAATCAGCTTGCGATACATATCCCATTGTGTTCGGAATGGGGGTAAAACGCTATGGACGACAGGCGGTGGGCCTCGTTTCGAGGTCGTATGTAAAAGTCAACCTTTTTTGAAAAATTAAATAATTAAATAATAAAAAGGAAAAAAATATTATTATAATTCCCTCCTATACCTTGCCCCCCCCCCCCCCCCCCGTAATTCATTACCGAAGTTCATTAATCAGAAGAAAAAAAAAAAGAAAAAAAAAGACGGACGGAGAAGCATCGACGCCACCGCCTTCAGACGTCGACCAGACCTCCACCGCGCCTTCGATCTTCTCCCCCCTCTTCCTTGCTCTCGCTCCCTCCTCCTCCTTCAATCCGACCCCCCCCCCCCCGAAGCCATCGCCTTCCCCGTTCGAGGCTCGAAGCTGCCTCCCCCGTTCGAAACCCGAGCGCCGCCCTCGAGAAGCCCTCCGTCGATCAGCGAAACCCCCCCCCCCTCTGTAAGTTTTTTTTGTTGTTTTGTTAATTTATTTTTATGTATTTAAAAACTGATTTTATTTTAATAAGTAAATTCTGATTTTTTTTGTAAAAAGAAAAACTGATTTTAAGAAAGGTTTTAAAACAGATTTCTAAGGTTTTAAAACAGATTTTTGAAAAGGTTTTAAAAACTGATTTTTAAAAGAAGTAAAAAACTGATTTTTTAAGAGTTTAAAACTGATTTGATTTTAAAACTTCAAAAGGAAAAAGGTTTAAACTTTAAATAGAAAAAGGTTTAATCTTTTAAAAGAAAAAATTTGAACTTTTAATAGAAAAAGGTTTAATCTTTTAAAAGAAAAAGATTTGAACTTTTAAAAGAAAAAGATTTGAACTTTGAATAGAAAAAGATTTGAACTTTTAAAAGAAAAAGATTTGAGCTTTAAAATAGAAAAGATTTGAACTTGGAAAAAAATAAAGATCATATTTTTAAAATAGAATAGACGGAATTTTTTTTTTAAGTAGAAGGAGTAAGATATGATTTTTATATTTTTAAAGTAATAAAAATATAATTTTTACATCATAGGAATATTAAAAATATAATCTTTATTTTTGAAAAGGCGGAATCTATATTTTTGAAATTCGATTTTTATATATTGAATAGCCTCGTAAAAACTCGATTTTTACATATGTAGAGAATACGAGCAACAAAGCGACAAAAGGCGAGATTGGCGAAGATTTCTCTAAAGTGAAGTGTCGTGAAGTTGGATGGCTATTGGTGAGAATTTCTCACTCTTCAATTTCTTTTTCTATATATATATATGTGTTGAAATTAAAGTGAATTGCTATATATAAATATATAAATATATATATATATATATATATATATATATATATATATACGCCCCTCGCCCACAAACCATGGACGATATTTATTGGTTGAAATTGTTGTGAAAATTGATTGATAGCGAATGATTGTTTGGGATTGTTTGTGATTGATATTGGTTGATTGTGGTTGAAAAATACCCATTTGTGGTTGAGAAATATTTGGTTGAAACCACATAGGATTAGTTTGTGGAAATGAAATAAATATATACATGCCGCCTGCGTGCGAACTAGATGCATGATCCCCATTGTCAAAAACCGCGAGGTTTTAAGGTAGAGCGAGGAGCCGTACTAGGGACGGTGCCGGTTTTAACTACCCTGCCGTTATGCTGCCGAAATTTTGAATAATATTCGTGTGTTTGAATTATTTTCATCTGCTTAAACTATATTTATTCATTGAATAGAAAACATTCATGTGTTGAATTGATATTCATTCGTTGATTAGAAATTCATGTGTTGAATGGTATTCATATTTTGAAATAAATTGTTTGATAATAAAAATCACATTTTTATCTATATATAGAAGCTATAGAAAACATTCATGTGTTGAATTGATATTCATTCGTTGATTAGAAATTCATGTGTTGAATGGTATTCATATTTTGAAATAAATTGTTTGATAATAAAAATCACCTTTTATCTATATATAAAAACTATAGAAAACATTCATGTGTTGAATTGATATTCATTCGTTGATTAGAAATTCATGTGTTGAATGGTATTCATATTTTGAAATAAATTGTTTGATAATAAAAATCACATTTTTATCTATATATAGAAGCTATAGAAAACATTCATGTGTTGAATTGATATTCATTCGTTGATTAGAAATTCATGTGTTGAATGGTATTCATATTTTGAAATAAATTGTTTGATAATAAAAATCATCTTTTTTTTTCGACTATATGAACTGTGTAAAATAGTCTCGTTTTAAAAGAAATTGTTTTATGATAAAAATCCCATTTTTATCACCAACTTGAACTATATAGAAAAATAGTGTTTTGAAATGAATTGTTTTACAATAAAAAAATCACATTTTTATTGTATGCATAAATCGTTGAAATGTGAAGTGTTAAAAATAGCCACTTGTTCAAAATAAACATATATGAGTTGAAATATTCATTAATTAGCTAATGAAATGATTTGCACCTATTTATGTAACATTAGAATGAATGGTGTTTTTAAACCAAATAGAAATCAAATATGAAGTTGAATAGAAAATGATAAATGTTAAGAACTGTATATATATGTACATGCATATTCATTGAACAGGTTATAGCAAAGGGGCTAGAGAAGAGGAATAAAATTTTGTGCCCGACAAATAGGTACACATTTACTGCTTTGTTTGGGTGATGATTTTATGAGCCTGTTGGCTAGCCGCTTGGCTTTTCTTTTTCTTTTTGAGATTAGAAGGACCGGGAAAGCTATTTGCGATTTCCCGATGCTCCCGGTGCAGGGGAGGTTATGGCGAAATTTTCCAAAATTTTAAGGTGTTAGAAAAATATTTGAAGTGAAAACGATATGGAAATCATTGAATGAACTATATTTATATAAATATATAAATATAAATAAAATTAAAGCGAAACAAAGCCGTGCAGTTTGTATTTTGAAACCGTGATTTCAAACAACTAGTACGGGGAATCCGACCATTGAATTTTCCCGAAACCTCAACCGTCGGGTTCGCCTTGGAAATATCTTTCCAACGACACCAACCTTGTAAAAATCCAACGGTTGGATTGTCTGGAATGTTTAATTCAAATCTGAAGAAAAACAGCGCCAGAAACGATTATATTTATTTTATATATATAAATATAATTATATTTAATCGAATAACGACGCTGCAGTTCGTATTATTAAATCAAAACTTCAAACGATAGTACCGGGAGATCCGACCGTCGGATTTTCCCGAAACTGGAACCGTTGGATTCGTTTTGAAAAGACCTTTCTAATGATGTAAATTTTGTGAAGATCCAACGGTTAGATTTTCAGATATGTGTAAATCAAATCTGAAGAAAAACAGCGCCACGGCCGCTTTATGGCCCGAAGCGTCGTTTTGAATAAATTAGCTATTTTAAAATAAATAAAAATAGCGATAAATAGTTATAAAATATCATAAGCGATATGGAATGAAAATAAACTGAATTTGCTCGATTTATGTGGCTTTTGATGGTTGAATGTGTTTGGTGTGAAAATCACAATAAAGAACAAAATTGATGTTGTCAAATAATTTAACCATTGAAATAAATTGATTTGAAATTCTAAATATACGTGAATTATTTGAAAAGGCCGAGTTAATTCTCATTTCAAATGATTGACCGACGATTGAAAGTCGAAGATGAAAACGATGGTCGAAGACCGGAGATCTTCACCTCGTTTGGATGGTAACCGAGGTCCTGATTGGGAGGCATCCCGAAATATGGATAATGAGTGGTGATCGTCCAGACGTACGTGGTGATCGATGGGTTTGCGAGGTATTTAGTGCCTCCGGTTTCGTTCAGACCCAGAACGGACTTGTAAATGGACTGTGTGTCTGACATAGGATTTATTCTGTGTGGCATGCTAAGATGCAGTGATCAGGGCTTCTGTTGAAAAGCAAAGTCTTGTGGTGATGATCAAAGCACCGCCTGTGTGGCGTAGCTTTGTGTATAACGTGAATTCGCGAGCCTCACACCCCGGTATGAACCTAAAACGGGAGAAGGACCTCAGGGAGGGCCTACGTTTCCTCCTAGCTAAAAGTGGCTTCAGTGGTTTTACACGCCCTGACGAGTTTGACTTATGTGGTTGTTGCAGTTACGTGGCGCCTCGGTTTGATCGGACGATCCGGGTCCGATGGAGTCACTTGTTGGCTCGCTTACGCCCCAAAGGGCGGCGAAACGTAGTGCTCAGGCATTTTTAATCCACTCCGTGTGGACCGGCCCTGACGATCCAAGGGTCGATGCGTTCTGATCCTGAGACTCGGGCTAGGCAGTCTCGAATTCGGTAAGGACTATCTTTTGCCTTGGTTCATGACGGAAATCCAATTTCCAAATACGACATCGTGCGGTTTTGATTGTATACCTATATATGGCGACATAGTGGTATGGGGCATTAATGCCGTCTATGATTGATAGTTATGATTTGAAATTGTTTTCAAAACATATTAACACTAGCAATAATATCAAATGCCTTTGTTTTATTCGTATCAATCATATTTTGGCCATTATAAGGTAAAACTCTATCCTCCGGTTTGCGTTGCATTGTGTGATGGGAACTGAGTCTTATAACGGCTTCATTTTTATAAAAAGCATAGCGATGTTTAAAAGAAAGATTTGTTTTAAAGCACTGGCAATCCAATGGAGTAAACCCGTTCCACGAAAGTGGCGTGGTCCTGTGATTGGCCAATTATATATGTGTTGAATGGATTTCTCATACCAGTCCCATGACTGACTCGTAGTTTGTTTCACTCTCAAACTCGGGTGCCCCTTTTTCCACACGGGCAGCCTTGTATTCAGGTTTAGCTGGTTCTTTCTGGATAGCTGGAGCTGAGGATGGATTCTATCATTTATTTCCTTTTATGCTGTTCAGCTCCTATTGTACATATTTTGTTTATTTCCGCTGTAGACATTTATGTATAACTGAACTGTATTTGTACTAAGTAAGATCCTGTATACTGTGTAACTCTGATGATTACTTTTATCCAGTATATTCTATTGTTCATTATCTGGTGTATTTATTTAATTTTGTTCTGCTATTATCTGTTTCTGTGTTATATTCCTAAGATAACCCTGTTTCCGTCTGAACGGGATTTTGGGTCGTCTCAACGTGGTATCAGAGCTTTGGTTAAGCTTAGTTCTGGAATATAACATTTGAACGAACTCGTCAGAAATAGAACCAGTAATGTTCTAGGACGGGTAACTCTATACAGATAGGATCAGCAATATCCTAGTATGAGTAAAGCAGGATGAAATTACACCTCAATAGACACATTTACATTTGAAGTATTTGTCTCTATATTTTAAAATTTTCTTTTCTGTGACCTGACACTTGATCTGCCATTTGCAGAAGTACTAGAAAAATGAGTGGCAGAAACAGAAGGAATACAGAACCCGATCTAGAGGCTCTATTTAAGAGATATCGAAATCTGGGTGGAGCACAATTCTCGGGCAATGAATCTATTATTCAAACTCAAGCTTGGATAAGTTCTGTCGAGAGAATCTTTGAGCATATCCAGCTGAGGGATGACCAGAAACGGTTAGTAGCATCTTGGGCGCTCAAAGAAGAAGCTTTAATCTGGTGGGAATCAATCATCAAAGATAATCCAGAAGGTGATATCACCTGGGACAGATTCAAAGTGATTTTCTTAGAAAGATTTACTCCTCCCGAAGCAACGGAGAGATTATGTGATGAATTTTCTTATCTAATACAAGGCGATATGACCATTCCGGAATATCATAAGAAATTCAACGAACTTGCTCACTTTGCGCCTCATCTGATTCAAGATCCAAAGAGGAAAAATCTGAGATTTATCCACGTCCTGCAAAGGAGATACCAGAATAGTGTAATCAGGAATGTGAAGCTTCCTTTTTCTGAAATGATATACATGGCTTATCAGTATGAAGATCTCCATAAGAAAGGAATGTTGCGCGACGAAGAAGAGGTTTGTTGTAGTGACAAAGCAGAGTCTGAAACTGATCGTCCAGAGGCCAGTACAAAGTCTGATGTCAGTAAGAAGCCCAGTGCCAAGAGAAAAAGGACTAAATCTGAAAAAGAGCGGGCAACGACTGCCACATGCTCTAACTGCAATAAACAGGGGCATCTGACTAGGAAGTGTAAAACCTCGAAGAAACGAAAGAAGGGGTCTAAACCCGATAACCAGTTTCGAGAGAATAGAAAATGTTGTCAATGTCATCGGATTGGCCATCTTGAAAAGGATTGCAGGCAATTTAAGGAGTCCAAAACAGTACATATAAATGAGGTAGCAGAAGCGTCTGGGCCCTCAGCTATTCAAGAAAGGCCAGATGTTTTAGAAGGCACGCTTACTGTCAAAGATATTCCAGTTAAAGTGTTGTTTGACACAGGCGCGTCACGAAGCTTCATTTCGAAGGATGCCGCTAAGAAGCTAGATTTGAATTTGAAAAAGCTTAAGGAACCAATGACTGTCCAGAATCCGGTTGGGGGTTCCATTGATCTCAGTTGGATTTGTGGAGTGCCGGTTTCTTTCTCTCGTTATCGGTTTCCTACCATCGCGGTCGTCATGAATTTCAAAGAGTTTGATCTTATCTTGGGGTTAGACTGGTTGACCAAATATGAAGCTGAAGTTAAATGCGCCGACAGGGTCGTAAAGGCAAAGATTAAATCAGGTGATTATATAACCATTCCCTGTGAAGGTCAGAATGCTAATAGAAAAGACTTCTGGGCAGCTTTGAATGTTTCTCCAGCCCAAATAGAAAATGTTCCTGAAGTCACAGAGAATATTCCTGACCTCATCAAAGATATTCCTGTCGTCAAGAACTATGCGAATGTGTTCGAAGAAGTTGTTCGCTTACCTCCGCAGAGAGAAATAGATTTCAAAATTGCTTTAATTCCAAATGCAAGGCCGGTAGTTCACGCTATTCGAAGAATGTCCTTGAAAGAGAAGGAGGAATTAGACAATCAAACACGACAGCTAGTATGGAAGGGTCTGATCAGGCCTAGTTTTTCTGATTGGGGTGCAACAGTGGTTTTTGTCCCAAAATCTGACGGTACTCTACGGCTATGTGTGGACTATCGTGATCTGAACAAGCAGACGATAAAGAACAAATATCCATTGCCGCGGATTGATGATTTGTTGGATCGATTAAATGGCGCACAAGTATTTTCACGAATGGACCTAGCTACAGGATTCCATCAACTTCGAATTGCCGAAGAGTGTGTTCCAATGACAGCGTTCAGAGGTCCCGACTTATTCTACGAGTGGTTAGTAATGCCATTCGGCTTATGTAACGCTCCCGCTTACTTCGTCGATCTAATGAACCGAGTATTCAGGGGAGTATTGAATAAATTTGTTTTGGTTTTTATTGATGATATTCTAATCTTCTCTAAATCAAAGGCCGAACATGAAAAGCATCTGGAACAGGTTTTAGAAATTCTCAGACGGAATGTACTAAAAGCCAAATTTTCCAAGTGTATCTTCTGGCAAGATGAAGTAAAATTTCTAGGCCACGTCGTATCGAAAGAAGGAATTGCTGTGGATCCAAGTAAAATCACAGCCATTCAGAATTGGAAACAGCCCAGCACCCCCACTGAAGTCCGTAGTTTTCTCGGATTGGCTAGCGATTACCGGAAGTTCGTTAAAGACTTTTCGAAGATATCTGGTCACTTAACGAAGCTTACAAAGAAGCATTCTAAATTCAAATGGACTTCAGAAAGTGAGGAGGCTTTTGAAGAACTAAAGTTAAGATTGACGACAGCTCCAGTGTTAACCATCATCGATGGCAACCAAGATTTGAAAGTATGGACTGATGCTTCTAGAGAAGGCCTTGGCGCAGTGTTAATGCAAAGAGGCCAAGTAATTGCTTATGCTAGCCGCCAACTGAAGCCGCACGAGAAAAACTACGTAACTCATGATCTTGAGTTATTAGCTATTGCGTTCGCTTTGAAAATCTGGAGACACTATCTTCTGGGCGAGAGATTTGAACTGTTTACAGATCACCAGTCGTTAAAGTATCTGTTCACTCAGAAAGACTTGAATTTAAGACAACAACGTTGGCTGGAGTTTCTTGCAGCATATGACTTCGAAATTATATATACTCCAGGAAAAGCCAATGTCGTGGCCGACGCGTTAAGCAGAAAGAATGTAATGATCGCCAGCTTTATTATCACGACATCCTTGATTGACAAAATATCTATTCTTCAGAAAGAGGATAACTTTATTAAAGATATGATCAAAAGGATTCAGAAAGGCGAACCCTCGTGTTTTCAAATAGATAACGACGAGACCTTGAGGTTAAAAGGAAGGATTTGTGTTCCTGACGTTCCTGAGCTAAAAAGGGAAGTGTTAGACGAGTGTCACAAGTCCAAGCTGAGTATCCATCCTGGTGTGGCCAAAATGTATAACGATCTCAAAAGAACATTCTGGTGGAAGGCTATGAAAAGAGATGTTTCAATATATGTTAGCCGATGCCCTACTTGCCAGCTAGTCAAGAGTGACCAACAGAAATTGGCTGGACTATTGCAACCACTGGAAGTTCCTGGTTGGAAGTGGGAACATATTTCTATGGATTTCATTGATGGTCTGCCTAGAACCAGAAAAGGGAATGACAGTATTTGGGTGATCGTAGATCGTTTCACGAAGACCGCCCATTTCATACCTGTCAGATCAAACAGAACCGCTCAGAGTCTGGCGCAGATTTACTTCAGGGAAATAGTTAGACTACATGGAGTGCCGCTCAGTATAGTAAGTGATAGAGACACAATATTCACTAGCAAATTCTGGGAAGCATTTCAAGTCGAGCTGGGAACGAAGTTAAACTTGAGCACCGCTTATCATCCTCAGACAGACGGTCAGACTGAGAGGGTGAATCGCATTTTAGAAGATCTATTGCGGGCTTGTGTTCTAGATTTCGGTGGATCATGGGAAGACCATCTGCATTTGGCTGAATTCTCTTATAACAACAGCTACCAGGCGAGTCTGACAATGTCGCCATTCGAAGCATTGTACGGTAGACCATGTCGATCTCCTGCTTGTTGGGTCGAGCCTGGGAATAGACTTGTGTTGGGTCCTGATATGATTCGAGAAGCTGCCGACAAAGTCGATTTTATTAAGAAGCGATTACTCGCCGCTCAAAGCCGACAAAAGAGTTACGCCGATAGAAGAAGAAGAGATATATCCTTTGAAGTTGGCGACTATGTATATTTGAAAGTATCGCCGATGAGAGGAGTTATCCGGTTCGGTAAAACTGGAAAGTTGGCACCCAAATTCATTGGTCCGTTTCCTATTCTGGAACGGATCGGAACGCTCGCTTATAGGGTCAAACTGCCTAATTGGTTGCCTGAAATTCACGATGTATTTCACATATCTCAACTTCGAAAGCACGTTCATGATCCAGACTTGATCGTGGAAGAAGCAGCTCAACATGACATAGAAATAACCCCAGAATTAGCTGTGAGGCGAGAGCCGCTTAAGATTATAGGCAAAGAAACCAAGGAGCTGAGGAACAAGAAGGTTCACTTAGTCAAGGTGCAATGGAGTGGAGATCCGCGAGATTGTACTTGGGAAACGGAGGAGAGCATTCAGAAAGCTTATCCTAGATGCCGAGTAGATATCTCTGTTTGACTCCGGTGCCAGGTACATTGACCATACTTTGCATTACCACATAATTCTCTACTCTATTGTTATTTTCTTTTCGTAGATATACCCTTTTAATTATATACTCTGAATGATTTTTGAAGGAATATAGGATTTGATCAGAATATTTTAGAAAGGTTAAAAACAAATTGGTTGTTGTATTGTATGATTGTAGATTTATCAAACCACTTTCGACTTTGTTCCTTTTCGGGGACGAAAAGTTTTAAGTGGGGGAGATTGTAACGACCCAGAAAATCTGAACCAATTTAAAAATTTTAAATTGGCTAAAATAGTGGATTTTAAATATTTAAAATAAATATTTTAAATAAAGGCGATGAAAACTGAGTTCGAATCGACAATGGAAAACGAATATAATTAATTATAATTATATATAGAATTGAAAATGGCGCGGTAGTTCGATAATTCGATTTCAAACTTCAATTGAATATACCGGGTGCAAAACAATCCGGATTTTAGTGAAACCAAAAACATTAGGATCTAATTGGTAATATCTTTCTAACGAATCCGACCAATCGAAATTTGATAGTGGGAATAAAAAGATATGTCCAGTTGAAAATTCTGAATAGTCGCTATGGAATTCAGGCCCTTAAAAATGAACATTTTGCAAACGGTCTCAGAATTCGACGAAACTAGTTTTGTTAGGACCGTATCGTTAATACGAAGCTAGAAAATATTTTTCTGGAATTTTTCTAGTTAGTATGTGACCCCGGTAATTTGAAATGT